>LR738709.1:671263636-671394277 GCA_902687465.1 Secale cereale
CCCCCCCCCCCCCCCCGGCTGTCCTTCGGACACACGGTAGTTTCCGGAACGCTGATTTTTTATATAATTTTTCTGGATTTTTCCTGGCAGTTCTCGTAATGTGAAAACCTGAAATACAAAAACAGCCGAAAACAGAAACTGGCACTGGGGTGCACTAGATTAGTAGGTTAGTCCAAATATGATCAAAAGTGTATGGAAGTGTATGAAAATCATAGCAATATCACCCAAAAGTGGCATGGAGCAAGCAGAAATTATAGATACGTTTTGGACGTATCAGCCGTTGCTTGGCCTTGCCGCGGCTTCCTCCCCGGCCGTTGAATGACCGCTCCATCACCCCCTGGGCCTTCTCTTTGTCGCGTCGCTCGTACTCAGCCTTCTGCTGCTCGACGAGCTGTTCGACCCTCTTGCAGTTCTGGAGGTCATGACCTTTGGTGCAGTGGATCTTGCAATACTGCTTGTCGGTGCCGTCCTGCTTGTCGGCGGCCGCCACAGCTTGGCAGTTGGTGCATGCGGCAGTCTCCTTGCCGGAGCTAACAACTTGGGCTTTCTTGGCGCCACCTTCATTGCCGGACTGCTCAACGACTAGCACCTCTTTGTTTTTCTTCTTCCTGTTGTTCCGTCGCCGGTTTTTCTTTGCCGGGGCGGCATCCTCGCTGTCAGATCCTCCTGCTCATGTATCCTCTCCGGGGAGTTTCCTCCCTTCTTCAGCATGTGCACACTTGTCGGCCAGGGCGTACAGCTCACTGACGTCCCTGATCTTGCACATCGCCATTTCCTACCTCATCCTGCGGTTACGCACGTTCTGATGGAAAGCGCTGATGACCGCGGCAGGGTGGACATCTGGGATGTTGTGCTGTACACAGCTGAATCTCTGGATATACTTGCGCAGGGGCTCTCCTTCCTTCTGGGCGAGCAAGTGAAGGTCACTCTCTTGGCCATGGGGTTTGTGGCCGCCTGTAAAGGCGCCAACAAACTGATGGTACAGATCTGCCCAAGAAGATATGGAGTTGTCCGGCAAGTGCATGAGCCAGGATCTGACGTTGGGTTTGAGTACCAGAGGGAAGTAGTTGGCAAGGATCTTGTCGTCTCGCCCCCCGGCAGCTTGTACCGCGACGGTGTAGATGCTGAGGAACTCCGACGGATGCGTCTTGCCATCGTACTTCTCTGGTACGTTTGGCTTGAAATTCTTCATACTGGGCCACTGTACTTGCCGCAGCTCACGAGTGAACGCAGGACAACCTACCACGTACGGCAAGTCGCCTGGTCCCCCTGGCGCGTGCATGTCGACAGCGGGCCCAGCGCGCTGGTCTGATTGACGCCGCGCTTCTCTTCGGCGTTCGATGCGAGTGCGAGCGTCTTCTTGTTGTCGTTCGTGGAGAACTTGGCGCTGGTCGCGACGAGCTCGTGGATCCGATGACGCGGTGGAGTCGTCGTCGATGTTGATCCGGTGAGTCGGCGATCTTGGCCTTCGGGGCGGAGAGTGCACGGTGGTTGCACCCCCACCGGTCTTGTCGCCATCGGCCCGCGCCTGGCTGACTTGTCGCGGCTGCGATGTGCTCGGCTGCCGCGGAGTGTTGCCGTTGGCGAAGGCGATGAGACTCTGAATGGTGGCCCTCCAGTCGTCGGCCTTGTCTGCCGCTGGAGGGAAGTCTAGGAGCAGTTGAGCTCGTGCCAGAGCTTCTGCTGGAGTGGCGGGTAGCGGTGGCGAACGGTGCGAGGAGCGGGATATGCTCGGACTTCTAACTATGTTAGAAGGAGCAGTATCCCGTCCAGGCGACCGTGCCTTGCTCGTGCCAGCATGTTGGCGTGCATGCTGGTCTTGAGCATTCCGAGATCCGCCAGCTTGATCTTGGCCCAGCAAACGTATGGTACCGTGAGTACCATGACGCTGTCGGGCACGCGCCTCCTGAGATGGGCGCGGTGCATGTACGGACGTCGAGGTCTTGGAGTGCGCCCGGTCGTCGTGGGAGCCGGCTACGCCGCCGATGGGCAGCGCAGCCTTGTCCTTGGACTTGGCGGCACCGTGAGCTCCCTCGTCGACGTCCGTTCTCCCGCCGGCGTCTACCTCACCAGCCGTTGGCTCCGGCGGTGGTGGGATCGACACGGACGGACCTGCTGCCTCCGAAGCCTTCTTCTTCGGCGGCATGTTGATGAAGATGGTGAAGATCTAGCTCGTGTGGACGCTGGATCAGGTTCACACAACCTCGACGCACCCCTACCTGGCGCGCCAAAGATGTCGAGGAAACTGATCCACCCACGAACACCTATGGGACCGGAGCCCCTTTCGGTACGGCAGGGGGCGGAGATCGCACGAAGAGCAGATCGAGGCGAAGCACACGAGCAGTTTACCCAGGTTCGGGCCGCACGGATGCGTAAAACCCTACTCCTGCTTTGTGGATTGTATTGAGTTCTTGGCTCGGGAGCGCTGGAGGCTACAGTACACTTCAGCAGCTAACGAGACCGAGCGTGAGAGTGTTCGAATCCCCCTCTACATTGCGCATGGGCCTCCTTTTGTATGCTCAAGGGGTCACCGACAGCTGGCAACACAGTTGAGGGTAAAAATGGAAAAAGGGTGGTAGTTGGTACAATGTTTTATACCTAACCCTGACGGCAGGGGACAAGGGCATTAAATGCCCATCGACGTCGCCCCAAACAGTGCAAAAAGGGGTCGTCAGGGGCGCCACCGTTCGCCACGATGGCAACCTTGTCAGCGCCACTTGCCACCGCGTACCCCTGGCTGCACAGCCTCCCGCCACGTACGCCTGGAAGGGTCCCAGAGCGACACGTGGATGGATGTGCTGGAGCACGGGTACTGAGTGGAAGCTTGCCGCGGCAAGCGCCTTGCCGCGGTCGCTATCTTGTCGCTTCCGGGAGCTTGTCGCTCACCGGGCCTTGCCGGGACGCATGGCGCGTCGCGGCAAGTTTCTTGAGATGCCTTGGTTGGCCTTCCCGGCAAGCTCCTCTTGCCGGGGCCTTGTCTCCTTAGCTTGGATACTTTGTTCTTGAATGGATCCAAAGGAACCACGGAGGACCTTGGCGATCACCCGGCAAGCCTTGCCGAGGGACGCTGCGACTGCCCGTGCACAAGTTCGGGATACTAAGGGTACCCCTACTTTAGTACACCGACAGCCTCCTAATTAAAGATGGAAATCGACGAGACACTAGTAGAAAACAGGGCTTCGGTTTGGGCCTGGCGAGCCCATTATCCCTGGTTCACCCACGTACCGGGACCCATGGGGGCATACGTCCAGGTTCGTGCGCTCAGGGGGGCGGCCGGGCCTCGTTGGGCATTTGTCCCGGTTGGTCTGGGCCCAGTTGTCCCGGTTCCAAGCATGAACCGAGACCAATGGGCCTCGCTCCTGGCCCACACTTATTAGTCCCGGTTCGTGCCTGGAACCGGGACAAATGGGTGGCCTTTAGACTCGGTTCCTGTTACGAACCGAGACCAATGAGTTTCCTATATAGAACCCCTCACCCACCACTTCCACTACTCTATTTTTTCTAGCCAGCCGGGGGGAGCTTTGTGGTGCTCTAGCTAGCTCACCTCCTATGCACATGAGGTGTTCGATGAAATGCCCGAGCCACACTAGTTAAGCTTTTCTCCTCTCGAAGCTCGAACTCCAAGCTCCATTTTCTCCGAGATTTGTCTAGGTTTAGCGGTCCGTCATGTCCCGTCTCCGTCTTCACCGCGTCGATTGCCCCCACAGATCTCGTCACCGGCACCACCGTGGTGAGCCTCTTGTTTTGTCCATGCTTTTCTTACTTTTATTATTACTTGTTATTATTGCTTTATATAGATATTTGTCTAATTTTCTTACGTTTATTATTGCTTGTTATTATATATTGCGATGGTTTTGATATCCGCCCACGTCGGCCCTCGTCCTGTCTACGATTCGTATGTGGAATATTATCTTTAATTTATAACTATTTATTTTAGTGTTTATGACAATTATGCCGACCAACCTGACATAGATGTTTTTATATGTCTAGGAGGTAGTGGAACCGGAAATTCCAACGGACCCTCTTGTGGAGAGGTTAAATTTAGTTGAAGAGGAAAACATTTCCTTGAAGAAAAAATTAAAAAAAACGGAGGAGGAGAAGATGGAATTGGAGTTGCATGTTGCGGAAGTCGTCGATGATCACAAGATCAAGATGGACCGTATTGTCAAGAGGTTAAATTTAGTTGAAGAATAAAACAATTACATGAAGGAAAAACTAAAAAAAATTGAGGAGGAGAAGATGATATTGGAGTTGCATGTTGCGGATATCGTTGATGATCACAAGATCAAGATGGATGCCATGCACTTGAAGATTAGCAAGATTAGAAAATATGTCATTCATACCGAGGCTTGGTATCATTATGCCGTTGGATCAATTGTTACCTTGGTTGCGATTATGATCGCATTTATTGTTGCGTTGAAATGTTCTACATAGTTTCGATGTATGGTTTAATTAGATGCTCTAGAGATATGCATGTACTTTGAATGGCATGTGATGATGAACTTATATTAATTTGATCACTTATCTATCCATGATGTTCTGTAATGGTTTTTGACACGCTTAATTATATATCGTGGGAGTGGAGGGCAAGACCGACATTCAGGGTCTTATAGCTTTTCAATCGAAGTCGGAAATGGTTGAAAATTGATGATGTTGCTTTGAATGGTGCATTTTGAACACAGAAAAAGTCTGTAGTTCAAATAAGTTTAAAAAAATGAAATCCCTTTGTAACAGACGAGTTTTCGTCTGAAACCCTGATACCTCGAAAGAGATTGTCCGTTTTGTACACGAAGTGCATCCAGTTTTTGCCGTAACCCTCTCTACTTTTTTGCACATGCTATGTGGGTGAAATGATGATACCATGCCAACTTTCAACCTTTTCAGAGTTCATTTGAAATGCTTTTCAATTTCAGGGTCATTTAGCTCAAAAAATTCAGTAAATGCATGAAAATAGCAAATGAAGTCAGAAATGGTTGAAAATTGATGATGTTGCTTTGAATGGTGCATTTTGAACACAAAAAAAGTCTGTAGTTCAAATAAGTTCAAAAATTGAAATCCCTTTGTAACAGATGAGTTTTCGTGTGAAATCCTGATACCTCGAAAGAGATTGTCCGTTTTTTACACGAAGTGCATCCAGCTTTTGCCGTAACCCTCTCTACTTTTTTGCACATGCTATGTGGGTGAAATGATGATACCATGCCAACTTTCAACCTTTTCAGAGTTCACTTGAAATGCTTTTCAATTTCAGGGTCATTTAGCTAAAAGAATGAACTAATATAAAAAAGAATGAACTGGAAAACTTTTATGAAACTCTAATAGCAAAACTAGTAAACTAAAAGAATGAACTAGAAAACTTTAATGAAACTCTAATAGAAAAGAGAATGAACTAGAAAACTTTAATGAAACTCTAATAGCTAAAGGAATCAACCAAAAAGCTTTTATAATTAAACCTTTATTATTATTGAAACTAAAATTATATAAAATTTATGCAACTAAAATTATCAATGTATTTCCTGTTCGAAACATTAAAAGCAAATAATATTTTCATAATATAAATAAAAAAAGCAAAAAATAAAATAAAATAAATAAGTAGAATAAAAATAAAATAAATAAGTGGAAACAAAATAAACTTTAATAAAGTAAAATAAATAAACTTTAATAAAATAAATAAAAATAGCAACAGTGAGTATTTTGTTGAAAGTGGAAACAAAATTAAAAAAATAAAGCTAGAAAGAAAAGAAAATGGAAAAAAATAAAAAATGCCATCCATTGGGCCACCATGGCCTGAATATGACTAGAAACCCAACCGTGGGCCAGGATTCAGGCCCGTAGAAGCCCCATTAGGCCCACAGGTAGATGTAGTGTGTTTAGGCCCGTAAGCCTGCATTAGAGAGGAGCTTGACGTAGAAGGGGCAGCAGCGCTTATAAACAGGTACTGGCGTCTCTTAGCTAGCGAGGTGGGACTAAACTCCCACCGCACCACAGCTGTGCGAGGTCATTGGTCCCGGTTGGTGTCTCGAATCGGGACTAATGCCCACCTTTGGTACCAGTTCGTGAAACAAATCGGGACCAATCCCCACCATTAGTCCCGGTTGGTGCCACCAACCGGGACCAATGGCCTCTTTTTCCCGCCCTTTGGGCTGCTGAAAACTGGCCATTTTTCCCGGTTGGTGGCACGAACTGGGACTAATGGTCCCATTAGTCCCGGTTGGTGCCACAAACCGGGACCAATTCTTCTGCTATATAAGCAGCACTTGGCAGATTTTCAGATTTTCATCGTCACTTCGTCCCCGACGCCGCCAGGCTGCTTGCCGTCAAAGCCGTCGTCGCCTCTGCCCCAACCTCGTCGTCGACGCCCTCTGCCCCAACCTCGCCATCGCCGCCCTCTGCCCCGACCTCGTCGTCGCCGCCCTCTGCCCCGACCTCGCCGTCGCCGCCCTCTCCCCAACCTCGCCGTCGCCGCCCTCCCCGACCTTGCCGTCGCCGCACAGTGAGCACTCCGGCCTTCCCCTCCGCCGCCGCCCCTGCCTGCTCTGCTCCTCTACGCGCCATCGCCCCTGCGCACGCCGCCGCCGCCCCGGCCTGCTGTGCTCGATCTACTCTGCCTTTTTTTAATTATATATATATGGATGTTGTATATATATATATATATGTATATGTAATTGAAGATGTATGTATATGATGCATGGATATATGGATGTATTGATGTATGATTCTTTTGTCAAATTATGTACATGTTCATATATATATGTGCATATTTAGAAAACAAATTGTGTTGCAAAAGTTACATTTAAGCTTAGTTGATTTAGTGCAAATGTTAGATGAATTTTCTGTTTTTATAGTTTTTTTATAGTTTTAGTTATGTATACAAATGTTAGATGAATTTTCTTTTTTTATAGTTTTTTTTAGTTTTAGTGATAGAATGTCGTTTTTTTAGTAAGAACTAGTTCATTTTTATTTATATTAAGTGCTTATTAGTTGAACTAGTTGAATTAATAGAACTAGTTTATTTTTAGTAAAACTAGTTTAATTTTAGTAAAACTAGTTTATTTTTAGTAAGAACTAGTTCGTTTTTATTTATAGTAAGTGCTTATTAGTTGAACTAGTTGAATTAATAGAACTAGTTTAATTTTAGTAAAACTAGTTTAATTTTTAGTAAAACTAGTTTATTTTTAGGAAGAACTAGTTCATTTTTATTTATAGTAAGTGCTTATTAGTTGAACTAGTTGAATTAATAGAACTAATTTATTCTTTTAGCTCAAGCAATTATTCCCGCATCGACGTCGACGATGCCTATCCCGCATCCTCATCGTCGACTCAACGGAGGCCTGCTTGATTAGAGGGGTCATGTTCGGAACTGGGCTCCGACGGGCTGGTATTGGGAGGTGCTTCCTTCCGGGGGGCGCAACTTGGTGAGGAGCCAACCCGTTGTTGACCCTAATCTTATTTGGTGGCGGGCGCGCGGGCCAGTGATGGTGCGGAGGCTTGAGGACCCCACGGAGGTTGTACGTCACCGTGTCAGCGAGGAGGACGAACACGTCCATCGCTACATGGTTGCGTTGAAGGGCAGGTTCGACAATACATGGCATGTTCTTCAGGGATCTCAGTGGAGCTATGATCCTGTGATGGTTCCTTCCCTTTGGGTGTCCACCGCCCGCGCCGATACCCGTCGTTCGCTAGGGTTTTAGCTATATTAATTAATTAGTGATGCTATATGTATGATACTATTCGAGATGTATTAGTGATAATATTCGACGATGTACAGACGCAAGAGATGATTTAGTTTTGCTTATTGAATGCTCAAACTGGAGTCCAACCAAATCTCCATGTCAATATATATGAGTCCTATAATTAAGATATTTTGAAATGTTTTTGTCTATATGTTCAACCACTGAATTTTGGCATGACTTGTGCTACAATATGTAGGAAATGTCGTCGTCCGACGATGACGATAGGATCCCAGCGTGCGACTGGTGTGGCGACGATCGGGGTCAGTGCGAAAGGCCACACTTGGTAGACGATCGATGCTTCAGTGTTAAGCCCGATGAGGCCTTCGATTTTGAGATGGTATGCAACACGACAAGTCTTGTTTGGTAATTAAGCATGACTTATGCCTTCTTTTCAACGTGTAATTTTTGTCTTTTACAATTCGACTAGCTTATCCCATGCCATGCAAGACGCTATGTCTTGGAGCATCTAGATTTTGAAGATCATGAAAGTATGAAAACAAAGCAAATTCATCTCAGGACCCATCATGATTATGATTTTCTTGTAAAGCTATACAATTCGAAGAGCGTAACCCATTCTGGTTGCTCGAACTGGAGAGCACTATGCAAGGCATATGATTTTCAGGAGGGTATGTGTGTCACCTTTGACCTTGGTGATGATGATGATGGCATGTGGGTCCTTATTGATACGCTTCCAGCTCTACCTCTATGTGAGTTTCTCAAACATATTTATTAAGTAATTTATATCGTGTCTTTCAAAATAATTGACAGCTTATTTCCATTAACAGCTTATTTCCATTCTTCAAGAAATGTACAGAAGCTGGTAGACAGAACCCACTACACTGATGGTGCGGAATTAACTTGTCAGAAGAAAAATCATGTTGTCTCGTTACTTTCTTATTTTGAGCGTTACAATACCTATGCTAAAACTCCTGCACATTATGGTCAATACATGCCACTAGTGCACGTGTTGAACTATGGTAACATCCATGGAGATGTCATGGTAAGATTTGTGGCCGATCATCTTTTGCATAAATTCTTCTAAAACTAAACTACATTACTAACTACGAAGTTATTACTATGTTTTTCAACAGAAAATCCCTTTGGGTTGTGTGCCTCATCTGATGTTTCAGAAAGGCACCTCAATGTTATGAGCTTATTACCGTACTCGTCAGGTCATCATCCTACACATAACTATCCATACAGGATTTCTAAATCCAATGAAGACTTGACAATCAAAGATTGGAAGAAATGTATGGTCAGTCGTAAGGAGCTACATGGAAGTGATATTGTGCGAAAGCCAAGAATTGGAGACATGACAAGCTGCATTATCCATAATGGAGAGTCAGGGCCTATCTTGTTTTATGCTATTTCACCTTAGAGAGGGTGTAATTAATTAAGTCTGGCTACTTATGATCATGTGCTAAGAAGTTGTTAGATGACTATGATGATGATGATGAGCGGGACATGCACGGCGATTTTATAAATACATGTGTGTATCTTCAGTCAGAGCACCCCACATTGGCACATCTACAATCCTGACAACTCTCATTCTCTGAGGATAAAAGAACACGAAAGTTTTTGAGTTCTCTCACTTTTCTTCTCGCTCACAAACGAGCCAGAAAAAGACATGTATTTTGGTTTTGTAGGTTGCCGCTGCTCACGTGATATTTATGGTCCGTGCAAAGTTCATTTAGCTAATTATGTTTTTGTTTCCTTTCAGTAGTCTTGCAAACACACAGTCCAAAAAATGAATGGTGCCTCTTTGTCGACTTACTACCGACTGGTCCTCGTTGCCCATACGTGTTTCACTACAATGTGGGATGCGGTTTTTGGTTTGCCGACTTATGATTTTCTATCATTGCTTGTATGGGCTAGTGCACATATTTAAATCATTAACTATGCATGGTCCCACAAGCCATGTCGAAGCGACCATATTAGGGAAGAAATTCCAAGTCCCCTATGTAGGTATGCCCAGCTATGCAGGCAATAATAAAGAGCCAAGATTTAGGTTCCTATCCATGTATTTCCAGTTCATTAGCTGCAACGATGCAGGAAGCATGGGAAGAATTTGCATATCAACAAAACAAGGGGTCTTCCTTTAAAATAGATGATTGGATTATAGGTTGCAAGGTTTATACTCACGCTACATGGAGGAACACTACTGACTCCAGAACTACTCAAGGAAACCAGGAATAGGAATTTACATTCACACTTGTGGGAATGAAGAAGAAACAGTTATCTTAATCTCTACAATTGGCAAGAGTGTAGAATCTTCATTACGAGCTAAGGCTACAGCTGTACAGGTTGCTGTGGAAATTGCTCCTCGCATCGCTAATAACCAAATTACTTTTCATGGACAATCAAATACTAGCTTGGTTAATGGCAGTAAGGAACCTTCTTAAAGTACATCTCCATTGGCAAGTTAGAAGCCAACTTCCAAACTACTTTGTTGTAACATCCAACATTCAAGCTCAGGTCTTCCATATTCCTACGGAACTCACTGTACTGGCTCACAATTTTCCATCTACATCTTATAAAGATAACTATCCTCTGATCCAAGAAATGGTTTCTTCTAGTGCACGACATACATGACTAGGAGATCACTATCCTAGGCTTGCAAACCTAGGGAATTTATATGTTAAGGATTGCCCAATCCTATCTGTAACTTGTATTTCATATGAATACAGGGTGCCTCAGGTTCCACCTGCTGTCCAAAAAAAAGTTGGGCATCGCACTAGAAAATCGTATGCACGTTGGATATTTTCAACTCTATTTTACCTCACTTGTTTATTCCTTAATGATCTTCCAAAGATACGCACTTGCGCGTGAGACCATTGCGCAAACAAACGCCATGAAAAGCCTATTGCCAATGATTTATTTTCCAAAAATGAATCCGGCAAGCACAATTTTAAGAAGATGATTAAAACGAAATGTATGGGAAAAATTACTGGAATCATTGTGAGGCACTTTTCAACTTGGCAATCGTCATATGGAAACCCAAAGGCCCTCTCATGGTTTTATCAGCCCACATCACGAAGGAGATAATGCCAGTAAAAGACCAGCACCAATATGTATTTGTTTGTTTATGTTTCACATAATTGTGCAATGGTATACTCTAATTACATGCCTTACACGTTAACACGAGCACAATTGCACAATGTAACCCTATCTCTCTATTTGGAGAACCCCTTCCTAGTTGGTCAAAAAATAAGAACGATGGCCTCCTAATTAAAGATGGAAATCAACGAGTAGTGATGACACATGTAACAAACCCCTTGTGATGCATGGTTCTACAAAATAAAATTTCTAAGAATATTTTAATTTCAATTTTATAAACTTACGATATAAAATGTAACAAATAAATATAGCACGACAATTGAAATCCACCTCTCATTCATTTGCAAGATATAGTATACCCATTTTTTATGATTGTGAATTGTGCAACAAAATCGTGAGTGCATGTTGGTTCTTCTCCTCTTCCTTTGCAAAGTCAAGTTACCTTTAGATGCTTATCACGTCCCTGTTGACACACATCTCGAGCAAAAATCAACATGGTTGCATTAAGATAATAGGATATGTTGAATTTATATAATTACCGTAACTAATCGACATACATTGTTTGTGAACATAAAATTTACTGCCATTCATGTATTTGTTCCTTCAATTTTTTCCAAAGATACACTCTTATGTGTGACACGATTCCGTATATTCAATTGTTTCTTTCTAGATAAAATCTCATATGCAACAGTATAAAAATATGAAGAAACAATAAAAGGGGAAACAAAAATAGAAACTTGAAAGCATTTTTAGTGCACCTCTATGTGTGACACACACATTAGCAATGCACCTATTAAGTGTGACAGACATTTTCCACCATTTTCGAGAAAACCAGCTAGCAGTACTATCAAACAACAATAACATGCATTTTTTAAATAGTGTAATAGTGGAGATGTGAGTAGATGTAGATTTTGTTTTGATAATTACAACTTAAATATGTACCATAAATAACATGCACGTCGATTTTATAAATACCTGTGTGTATCTTCAGTCAGAGCAACCCACATCGGCACATCTACAATCCTGACAACTCTCATTCTCTGAGCATAAAAGAACACTAAAGTTTCTGAGTTCTCTCGCTTTTGTTCTCGCTCACAAACGAGCCAGAGAAAGACATGTATTTTGGTTTTGTAGGTTGCCACTGCTCACGTGATATTTTATGGTCCGTGCAAAGTTCATTTAGCTACTTATGTTTTTGTTTCCTTTCAGTAGTCTTGCAAACACACAGTCCAAAAAATGAATAGTGTCTCTTTGTACACTTACTATCGACTGGTCCTCGTTGCCCATACGTGTTTCACTACAATGTGGGATGTGGTTTTTGTTTGCCGACTCATGATTTTCTATCATTGCTTGTATGGGTTAGTGCACAAATTTAAATCATTAACTATGTATGGTCCCACAAGCCATGGCGAAGCGACCATATTTGGGAAGAAATTCCAAGTCCCCTATGTAGGTATGCCTAGCTATGCAGGCAATAATAAAGAGCCAAGATTTAGGTTCCTATGCATGTATTTCCAGTTCATCAGCTGTAATGATGCAGGAAGCAGGGGAAGAATCTGCATACCAACAAAAGAAGGGATCTTCTTTTAAAGCAGATGATTGGATTATAGGTCGCAAGGTTTATACTCACGCTGCATGGAAGAACACTACTGACTCCAGAACTACTCAAGGAAAACAGGAATAGGAATTTACATTCAGACTGGTGGGAATGAAGAAGAAAGAGTTATCTTAATCTCTACAATTGGCAAGAGTGTAGAATCTTCATTACGTGCTAAGGCTACAGCTGTACAGGTTGCTGCGGAAATTGCTCCTCGCATCGGTAATAACCAAATTACTTTTCTAGTGGACAATCAGATACTAGCTCGGGTAATGGCATTAAGGAACCTTCTTAAAGTACATGTGCATTGGCAAGTTAGAAGCCAACTTCCTAACTACTTTGCTGCAACATTGAACATTCAAGCTCAGATCTTCCATATTCCTACGGAACTTACTGTGCTAGCTCACAATTTTCCATCTACGTCTTATAGACATAACTATCCTCTGATCCAACAAATGGTTTCTTCTAGTGCACAACATACATGAATATGAGATCACTATCCTAGGCTTGCAAACCTAGGGAATTTATATGTTAAGGATTGCCCAATCCTATCTGTAACTTGTATTTCATACGAATACAGGGTGCCTCCGGTGCCACCTGTTGTCCAAAAAAAAGTAGGGCATCGCACGAGATAACCATATGCACGTTAGATATTTTCCAATCTATTTTACCTCACTTCTTTATTCCTTAATGATCGTCCAAAGATACGCACTTGCGCGTGACATGATTGCGCAAATAAATGGCACGAAAGCCTATTGCCACTGATTTATTTTCCAGAAACAAATCCGACAAGCACCATTTTAAGAAGATGATTAAAAAATGTATGGGAAAAAACACTAGAATCGTTGTGAGGCGCTTTTCAACTTGGCAACCGTCATATGGCAACCCAAAGGCCCTCTCGTGGTTTTATTAGCCCCCATCACGAAGGATTTCATGCCAGTAAAAGACCATCACCAATATGTATTCGTGTGTTCATATTTCACATACTTTTGCAATGGTATACTCTAATTACACGCCTTACATGTTAACGCGAGCACAATTGCACAGTGTAACCCTATCTCTCTATGAGGAGAACCCCTTCCTAGTTGGTCAAAAAATAAGAACGCTAGCCTCCTAATTAAAGATGGAAATCGACGAGCAGTGATGACACATGTAACATGCCCATTGTGATGCATGGTTCTACAAAATAAAAATTCTAAGAATATTTTAATTTTACTATTATAAAATTACGATATAAAAGGTAATAGAAAAATATAGCGCGATAATTGAAATTCACATCATTCATTTGCAAGATACAATCGTACCAATTTTTATGATTGTGAATTGTCCAACAAAATCGTGAGTGCATGTTGGTTCTTCTCCTCTTCCTTTGCAAAGGCAAGTTACCTTTAGATGCTTGTCACGTCCCTGCTGACACACATCTCGAGCAAAAATCAACATGAATGCATTAAGATAAAAGGATATGTTGAATCTATATATTTACCGTAACTAATCGACATGCATTGTTTGTGAACATAAAATTTACTGTGATTCAGATATTTGTTCCTTCAATTTTTTCCAAAGATACACTCTTATGTGTGACACGATTCCGTATATTCAATTGTTTCTTTCTAAATAAAATCTCATATGCAACATTTTAAAAATATGAAAAAACAATAAAGAGGAAAACAAAAATTAAAACTTGAAAACATTTTAGTGCACCTCTATGTGTGACACACACATTAGCAATGCACCTATTAAGTGTGACACACATTTTCCACTTTTTTCAGGAAAACCAGCGAGCAGTAGTATCAAACAACAATAGCAGGCATTTTTTTAGCAGTGTAATAGTGCAGATGTGAGTGGATGTAGATTTTGTTTTGATAATTACAACTTAAATATGTACCATAAATAATAAGCTCGGTGATTCTATAAATACTCCCTCCGTTCCATATTACTCGTCGCTGATTTAGTACAAAGTTGTACTAAATCAGCGACAAGTAATATAGAACGGAGGGAGTACATGTGTGTATCTTCAGTCAGAGCATCCCACATCGGCACATCTACAATCCTGACAACTTTTAGTTTCTAAGCATAAAAGAACACTAAAGTTTCTGAGTTCTCTCGCTTTTATTCTCGCTCACAAACGAGCCAGAGAAAGACATATATTTTGATCTTGTAGGTTCCCGCTGCTCACATGATATTTATGGTCCTTGAAAAGTTTATTTAGCTAATTATGTTTTTGTTTCCTTTCAGTAGTCTTGCAAACACACAGTCCAAAAAATGAATGGTGTCTCTTTGTCCACTTACTATCGACTGGTCCTCGTTGCCCATACGTGTTTCACTACAATGTGGGATGCGGTTTTTGGTTTGTCGGCACATGATTTTCCATCATTGCTTGTATGGGCTAGTGCAAAAATTTAAATCATTAACTATGCATGGACCCACAAGCCATGGCGAAACGTCCATATTTGGTAAGAAATTCCAACTCCCCTATGTAGGTATGCCCAGCTATGCAGGCAATAATAAACAGCCAAGATTTAAGTTCCTATGCATGTATTTCCAATTCATCATCTATAACGATGCAGGAAGCAGGGGAAGAATCTACATACAAACAAAAGAAGGGGTCTTCTTTAAACACAAATGATTGTATTATAGGTTGCAAGGTTTATACTCACGCTGCACGGAAGAACACTACAGACTCCAGAAACAACTCAAGGAAAGCAGGAATAGGAATTTACATTCAGACTGGTGGAAATGGAGAAGAAACAGTTATCTTAATCTCTACAATTGGCAAGAGTGTAGAATATCCATTGCGTGCTAAGGCTACAGCTGTACAAGTTGCTGCGGAAATTGCTTCTCGCATCGCTAATAACCAAATTACTTTTCTAGTGGACAATCATATACTAGCTCAGGCAATGGCATTAAGGAACCTTCTTGTAGTACATGTGCACTGGCAAGTTAGAAGCCAAATTCCAAACTACTTTGCTGCAACATCCAACATTGACGCTTGGGTCTTCCATATTCCTACGGAACTTACTGTACTGGCTCACAATTGTCCATCTATTTCTTATAGAGATAACTATCCTCTGAGCCAAGAAATGGTTTCTTCTAGTGAACAACATACATGAACAGGAGATCACTATCCTAGGCTTGTAAACCTAGGGAATTTATATGTCAAGGAATGCCTAATCCTATGTATAACTTGTATTTCATATGAATACATGGTGCCTCAAGTGCCACCAGTTGTCCCAAAAAAAGTTGGGTATCGCACGAGAAAACCGTATGCACATTAGATATTTTCCAATCTATTTTACCTCATTTATTTATTCCTTAATGATCTTCCAAAGCTATGCACTTGCGCGTGACACGATTGCGCACACAAATGCCATGAAAGCCTATTGCCAATGGTTTATTTCCCAGAAACAAATCCAACAAACACCATTTAATGAAGATGATTAAAACAAAATGTATGGGAAAAATACTGGAATCATTGTGAGGAACTTTTCAACTTGGTAACCGTCATATGGCAACCCAAAGGCCCTCTCATGGTTTTATCATCCCCCATCATGAAGGAGTTCATGCCAGTAAAGGACCATCACCATTTTGTATTCGTGGGTTCATGTTTCACATACTTTTACAATGGTATACTCTAATTACATGCCTTACACGTTAACACAAGCACAATTGCACAATGTAACCCTATCTCTAGATGAGGAAAACCCCTTCCTAGTTGGTCAAAAAATTAAGAACGGTAGCCTCCTAATTAAAGATGGAAATTGACGAGTAGTGATGACACATGTAACATGCCCCATGTGATGCATGGTTCTACAAAATAAAAATTCCAATAATATTTTGATTTTACTTTTATAAACTTACTATATAAAAGGTAACAGACAAATATAGCATGACAATTGAAATCCACATCATTCATTTGCAATATACAGTCCTACCATTTTTTTATAATTGTGAATTGTGCAACAAAATATTCAGTGCATGTTGGTTCTTCTCCTCTTCCTTTGCACAGGCAAGTTAGCTTCAGAGGCTTGTCACGTCCCTGCTGACGGGCATCTCGAGCAAAAGTCAACATGAATGCATTAAGATAATAGGATATTTCGAATTTATATATTTACCATAACTAATTGACATACATTGTCTGTGAACATAAAATTTACTGTCATTCATATATTTGTTCCTTCAATTTTTTCCAAAGATACACTCTTATGTGTGCCACGATTCCATATATTCAATTGTTTCTTTCTAAATAAAATCTCATATGCTACATTCTAAAAATATGAAGAAACAATAAAGAGGAAAACAAAAATTAAAACTTGAAAACATTTTTAGTGCACCTCTATGTGTTACACACACATTAGCAATGCACCTATTAAGTGTGACACACATTTTCCACTTTTTTCAGGAAAACCAGCGAGCAGTAGTATCAAACAACAATAGCAGACATTTTTTTAACAGTGTAATAGTGGAGATATGAGTAGATGTAGATTTTATTTTGATAGTTACAACTTAAATATGTACCATAAATAACATGCTCGGCAATTCTATAAATACATATGTGCATCTTCGGTAAGAGCACCCCACATCGGCACATCTAAAATCCTGACAACTCTCAGTCTCTGAGCATAACCGGACACTAAAGTTTCCGAGTTCTCTCGCTTTTCTTCTCGCTCACAAACGAGCGAGAGAAAGACATGTATTTTGGTTTTGTAGGTTCCCGCTGCTCAAGTAATATTTATGGTCCGTGCAAAGTTCACTTAGCTAATTATGTTTTTGTTTCCTCTCATTAGTCTTGGAAACACACAGTCCAAAAAATGAATGGTGTCTTTTTGTCCACTTACTATCGACTAGTCCTCGTTGCCCATACGTGTTTCACTACAATGTAGGATTCGGTTTTTGGTTTGCCGGCTCATGACTTTATGCCATTGCTTGTATGGGCTAGTGCACAAATTTAAATAATTAACTATGCATGGACCAACAAGCCATGGCGAAGCGTCCATATTTGGGAAGAAATTCCAACTCCCCTATGTAGGTATGCCCAGCTATGTAGACAATAATAAAGATACAAGATTTAGGTTTCTATGCATGTATTTCCAATTCTTCCGCTGTAACGATGCAGGAAGTAGGGGAAGAATCTGCATACAAACAAAAGAAGGGATCGTATTTAAAAATAGATGATTAAATAATAGGTTGCAAGGTTTATACTTAAGTTGCATGGAAGAACACTACTGACTCCAGGAATAACTCAAGGAAAATAGGAATAGGAATTTACATTCAGACTGGTGGGAATGAAGAAGAAACAGTTATATTAATCTCTACAAATTGCAATAGTGTAGAACCTCCATTATGTGCTAAGGCTACATGTTGATGTGGAAATTGCTTCTCGCATCGCTAATAACCAAATTAATTTCCTAGTGGGCAATCATATACCAGCTCGGGCAATGACATTAAGGAACCTTCTTAAAGTACATGTGCATTGGCAAATTAGAAGCCAACTTCCAAACTTCTTTGCTGCAACATCCAACATTCAACCTCAGGTCTTCCATATTCCTACGGAACTTACTGTACTGGCTCACTATTGTCCATCTACTTCTAATAGAGATAACTATCGTCTGAGCCAAGAAATAGTTTCTTCGGGTGCACAACATACATGAAGAGGAGATCACTATCCTAGGCTTGCAAACCTAGGGAATTTATAAGTTAAGGATTGCTAAATCCTACCTGTAACTTGTATATGATATGAATACACGGCGCCTTTGGTGCCACCTGTTCTCCAAAAAAAATTGTACATCGCACGTGATAACATTATGCACGTTAGATATTTTCCAATCTAATTTACCTCACTTATTTATTCCTTAATGATCTTCCAAAGATACGCACTTGCATGTGACACGATTGCGCAAACAAATGCCATAAAAGCCTATTGCCAATGATTTATTTTCCAAAAACCAATCCAACAAGCACCATTTTAAGATGATTAAAACAAAATGTATGTGTAGCGACCCGACCCGAATGGATCGAAGTCTCTGAGTGTCAACCCTGGATCGATATGCTGACACACATAGTACTCGAGGATTTATAACAGAGTTCAATCATATGTATAAAGTAACGTAAACACTATAGCTCAATCCATATAGCGGAAGTAACAACAAAGTTGTGGAGTCCCAACAACACCAACAGCAAAGTTGAGTGTAGACATCGCAACCCTAACGTATCACTTACTCGTCGGATAATTCCTGCAACATGAGATGTTGCAGCCATGTAGGTCAGTACGTTGAATGTACTGGCAATTTCACACCATAGAGTAATAATGAAAATGTATATCTCTATATGTATATTTGGTTGGTGGAGGCTCTAAGTTTAATTTTGCATAAAACTAATTTTTTTCCTACAACAAAGGAATAAATTTTATTATACTACCAAGTTTATGCTAGTTTTGAGAAGGTTTCTCCAACTCAATCCCAAAACCTCCAAGTTTTTGTAATAACCAACCAATTTCATTAAATAGAGTGATGAGATCAACAAATAATTCACTTAAAGATACCCAAGATGTCCATAACCGGGGACACAACTAATCATGATTTGTTTGTACACTCTGCAGAGGTTTGCGCACTTTTCCCCACAAGACTCGATCTCCTCCGTTGAATTCCTCGCATTGCTTGATGTTTGAGAAGCGTATGATCGGGACATAGTCTTTTCGAAGAGGTCCCCTTAACCGATAGATAGGATGGTACACCTACAATTCCCCTACATCTGCTAGCCTATCATGGAAAGGTTTCCTGCAACTTACTCAACTATGCCAGAGCCCATAATGGCTTGTGGCGGCACACGCAAGTACTTAGGCATTAAATATCGTATGATCCCTTTGAGCCTGGGTGGCATTCCATAGGGTGATCACACGGGTCCTCCGGGATCCCGTAGAGTGAACACTAGATTCTCCAGGCGCCCGGGGAAGCCACTGTTTCTCCAGGGTGCCCCAACCTTTCCACCCAGATGTGTGTTAATGTTGCCATCTTAAGTTACCCTTAATTATTATATCTCTCATAACTTGCATGAACCACACATACCAATCCCCGTTATAAGCATGACTAAGCAATATATGACACAACGAATATTTCTGGGGTGTTTCAAAGATCATAGGTTGCTACCTCATGAACTACATAGCAAAGTCCCAATTCCCAATCCTACTCATGCAAACTTGTAAGGGGTGTGAACTAATGCATAGTAAAGACTAGGTATAGGAAAATTTTTATCAAAGTGTGAACTTGCCTTGTACTATGGATGGAGATTCTTCGCACTCATAATTCCTGATAGTTCTACTCGTCACACTCTGATCAATCTATTGTAAGCAATCAATTATAACCCCACTTAAGCAATCACTCACAGATCCAAAAAAATGCAAAGGAAGATTAAAAAACTATAAAAGAACCAAATTAAATTATTTTGCAAAATCAGATCCTAATGTCTGCGAAAAATTATGGTGATGGCTCAAGATGTTAGATTACACCTAGGGATTCACTTTAAAAAAGGAATCAATTGAAAATGCGCTACAGTTTACAAGATATGATCAAATGAAGCTTTGAATTCCAATTTGAATCGCTCAAATTTGAAAGGATCAAAATTTGAAGCTAATGATGCTAGTGGATGTAGAAAGTCTTTATGAACTCGTAGGAAAAGAATCGGTGGATTCGGAATAACGAAACAAAAGATACAAGTAATATAATATGGTATTGAATCTGCTTAGAAAGTTGTGTGGCAACACGTTTGTGGACAGATAGAGTAATTTGAAAATGATTAAAAATTACATGTTGAAAAGATAACACTAATTGCACGAACAAAAAGATTTTTTGATACAAATCCGATGCAATTGGATTTATCGAAAACAGAGTTACGGTTAAAAAGATATGATCAAAGAAAATTTGAATATGAATCTGAACAAATTTCTAAATTTGAAAGTTGCATAAAGTTTATTTGATATATTCACTGGATAGGTGGAATCAAGAAGAAAATTTAGGCGTTGGTTTCACCTAATTTGGATGAACGAGTAAAAAGTTATGGCTATTTGAAAAATCAGGTCTAAGTTGTTTTACAGAGAAAAAGAGATATACCTAAAATAATTCTAGGCCTAAAGTTTAAATACATAGACTAATTTATAAATCTAATTATTTTATAAATAAGATCCTACGATGAACGAAATAATTAATTAAGAGGAAAAATATATTTCTATAATATACTAGTCTAAAAAATAATAAGCTACAGGACTATAAACAATTTCGAATAAAGATACATTTATGAGATAGAGAAAATACGACTTCGGAGAGCGGAGACGACCTCCAGAATTTTCACCGGAGAGAAGAAATAATATTTTATTTGTATGAAGCTAGTTAGACCAAAAGATTGATTTAACCTTTGGATGATTTTTGGGGGCTCATATGAGTCTATATTTATAGGTTGAAAAAATGTATGAACGTCTAAGGCTAGGCAATATGAGACTAAACATATACGTACGCAGATAAAATTGGACGAGGACAATGCACATGGGCTAAAAGATTCGGCCCAGCCGTGCGTACACTGCATGACAGTTTTTTTTTTTTTGGCCCGATGGAAAAATACAAAAAGTGTGAAAAGAGAAAAAAAAATATAGCTGAAATATAGCCGGCTGGACCTGGCCCAAGATGAAAAAAAACACAAGGGCACTGCTGCTAATCTGCGCACCCGGGCGATAAATATTTATGGGTCGCACGTACAGTTTTCTTCAAAATAGATACAGATAAGGAAAACTAAATAACGAAAATAAAATAATTTTTACATATGCATATTATACAGCAGAAATTTTATAAAATTATTTCCTAAAGGATGAACATTTTACCAAGACAAATATAATTCAAAACAATTTGAATGTGGCAAACAGTGCTACTGTTGCAATTAAAATGCAACAAAAAATATTTTTAAATAGTACAATAATTCAAATTTATTTTTCTCCAATTGTTTATTTTAGGGAATCATTTTATCCTAATTTCCATAAATTTTATTTATGGAGAAAAATAATTTGATTAAAAACCAAATAACTCCTAATTGGTTTTCAATTTGAACTCCAAACCAATTCAGATTTTTCATTATTCAAATATATTTCAAATATGCCCCTGGTTTGGAGTGTCATATTGCTCCTCTCTTTATTTTGAAATTGATCAGAGTAATTTCAAATA
The DNA here is from genome assembly GCA_902687465.1 of Secale cereale. Taxonomy (NCBI): domain Eukaryota; kingdom Viridiplantae; phylum Streptophyta; class Magnoliopsida; order Poales; family Poaceae; genus Secale; species Secale cereale. Next base: position 671,285,221 of record LR738709.1, read on the forward strand.
TTCCAAATGGATAGGACTCCAAATAGAACTCAAAGTGATTTAACTCCCCATTGTCTTTCATTTGAATTTGGAGAAGTCATTTCATCTCCCATCTTGAAAGTCCTTGAGTGGCATGAAGTTTGAATTACTTTCAAATGAGGTTTCAAATTATTTCAATGGAAACACTTTTGGGAAAGTCCTTTTATCCCCTCTCGTTCTTGTTCAAAATTTCAAATTTCACTTAATTTCACACAACAAATCACACAAGCAATCATTCTTACTTAATTAATATACCATTCCAAAATTTAGAATTTTGGGATGTTACAAACCTACCACCCTTAAAATGAATCTCGCCCTCGAGATTCGGAGAGGCTAGCAAGAAATAGGTTAGGTTCTGGGGTCTCCTCAAAATACATCGATTGTCATGGGGGTCTGGGGTGCTACCACCCTTAGAAGCATAGTTACGGTTCCATCAAAACTCATGTACTCCATCCTTATTGTTGACAATGTCGATCTTCTTAGATCTTCAGGATAATTCCTTCTCTGGGCTCTTCCGGTAGTGGCATAACATTTTTCCTCAATTCTCGTGTCCTTTCATCTTGGTAAGGTTCTTCTGAGACTGGTTCTTCTTAACAGACAGGTCTGGCGCCAATACTAAACAACTATCGATATCTCATGGTGGTCGTCAAACAATTTGACTGGGTCCCTGCAGAAAAAGGGCTTGGGCTTCATTCTCACCGTATGACCTACGGTTGGCAACAACTGCCTTATACATGGGATAATTTGTCAAGTCCAACAAACATCTATCGTTTCTTCACAATCTCTCGGTTTTGCGTGAACTCCTATAGGATCGTCCGTTGATAAAGTCGTAACTTCTTCGAGGTTTTTTTCTCTCTCTTCAGCAAAAGTGTGCTTGCTTCCTGTCATGTCCTGGAGCCTGTGGGTTGCAACTGATCATTATTCCAACATCCAGCTTCCTTAGCATTCTTAAATCTGTCGAACTAGCGGAGTGGCCGGAGCAATTGCGCGGCTAGTTATAGTTGTGTGGGGTTGGTGGCTATGCAATTTTTGAAAAATAAAACCTAATCCTCGATTGCATTAAGGTTATTAAGTTAGGTCTCCATCACCTAAATATGTAAGTGGGTAGATTCTAACTTTCAAATTTAGCAAAAAAAATTTTACATTATATAGATAAAGGTATCCACTTCTAGAAAAGTGTATGAGATTTTAAAAATATCAGATAACTAATTACTATTTGAATTGTGTGCGATGCGTATTCTATTTTTAATAATAGCATCTTTACAAAAAATGGACATACTGTACACTTTATTGACATAGTTTAGTGCTAACAAAATAAGAAACATATGCCTTTACTCCTCTACTGAACAAATATGTTGTAAACTTATGTTAATTGAATAAACATTATTATCTTTTACTTCTATATATACAAATGACTATTCATAATTGCCCGTTGATAAACCAAAACCTTGCCACACTGGTGGTCATCCCATTGATCAACCTTTTCCAATAGAACTAATTCACACCTTTTTGCTGAAAAGATATTATATTGTTTACTTCTATATTCAGAAAGCAACTGTTTAGAAAGTCCAATTGATAGAGCTTGAACCTTGGCCCAATGATGGCGATCCAGTTGATCGATATTTTCCAGTAGAACTAATATATAGCTTTCTATTGTATTTTTGTAAACTAAAACATCTCCAGCGGACATTGTTTTTTCAAACATAAGTAGTTGAGTGACCCGCACATTTGCGCACCTATATTTTTCACTTTTTTTGTTAAGTTAAGTCATGTATATTATATTAGACATGATACTCAGATATTCCATTACATATTTTTCATAAAATTCAAATTGCTTTCAAATATATTTCTTTTTTTGTGGATGTCATTGTTCTAAATATCATAATGTATATTGTTCCGAATTTTGTTTTCACTTCAGTAGGGAAAAAAATTGACTGCTGGTGATCTCGTGTATTTTAGCCGCAATATTATACTTACTTATATTATTTGACAACATATTTTACTATTAAGACATGATTGAGAATATACTTCTGTTCACGTGTTTAGTCAGATTCGCCTAACATATATAGGTTGTTAACTTTCAATTATATCATGTTTATTTTCCTAAACAATGACATGCATGTCTGGTACGCCATACTTATATATGTATATGTATATATTCTATGATTGCAAATGTGTTCTGGAGCCCAGCTCCGGTTATTAACATTAAAAAAATGTGTTTAACTGCCAAAATTTCCTAAAAGGCATTCAACATGTTTTTTGTAGATGTATTCCATATATATGCACATTTTCATTAGGTGATATCAAATTACATGTGAATTTTCATTCCAAATTTATGAAGCACCTTTTGATATATTTTTTTTCCTAATTTTGAAAATTGTGGGCTCAGTTTGCCTTGAGCTCCATATTTACACCGGACTCGGCTCATCTTTATCCAGCCCCAAATTTTATTTCTCAATCCAAGATTTATAAGTTGTTGGTATGTACAAACAATGTACGTAAAAATAAAGACAAAGCTTGTACAAATTTTCAACTGCCATAATAAGGAGAGTGACGAAAATATACACGTGCATGGTATGTGTGGTTAGCAACTTTATATTTTGAAATGATGAAATTGAGCTATGATGTTTTACATGGTGATTAGAAAATCGTTCGTAGAAATATATGAAAAAAAAAGATTGTACGTGTGTTCCTGTTGTATGGACTTTCTAACATTTCCTTTGTTTCTTTTTTGCTCAAATTCCTTCTTTTTTAGTGTCCACCATTTACACGTGTTGTTTACCAAGAGAAATATTGACTTAGTGTTGCACGTTGAAATATGAACTTTTTTCCTTGCGGCCGCTAGAAATATAGACTTTCAAATTATGTATACACAACCAACACATGTAGAATCTGTTTGGCACTTTAGCTATGCACAAAAAAAATCTGTCCGGTCAAATATTAAAAAACCCTGTCCGGCTATGTCCGTGTCCGAGTAGGAGACTTTTTCTGGCGGGCCACCAGGTTATAGCAATTACACCTTATTAATAAGGAAAACAATAAAAAACAACCGACTGGTCATTCAAGGGCGTAAGCCGTCTTTGACGCGTGCCACGTGTCCCTGTTTGCTCGCTTACCCATTCCTTTCCCTTATCTCTTCCTCCAGAAGTTGAGCCGTTCTTTTTCCTCCCTTTCTTCTTCCTCGAGCACATCGCACCACACACCAGCGCCAGCGCCCGTCGCCACAGGCCGGCGCCACCATCGCCTCATGTCGCTGCACCGCTGCTGCAAATCGATGTCGCCATTGCAAGCCGACTTCCTAAGGGACAACGCTCTGATGTAATCTTAGTCACAAGTGTAGGGGGTCGCAACAGTTTTCGAGGGTAGAGTATTCAACCCAATTTATTGATTCGACACAAGGGGAGCCAAAGAATACTCTTAAGTATTAGCAGCTGAGTTGTCAATTCAACCACACCTGAAAACTTAGTATATGCAGCAAGGTTGTTTAGTAGCAAAGTAATATGGAGATAGTGGTAATAGCAATAAAAGTAACGGTAGTGTTTTTGTAGTTTTTGGAACAGTAGCAGCAGAAAAGTAAATAAGCAACAAGCAATATGTGAAAAGCTCGTAGGCATTGGATCGGTGATGGGGAATTATGTCGGATGCGATTTCTCATGTAATAGTTATAACCTAGGGTGACACAGAACTATCTCCAGTTCATCAATGTAATGTAGGCATGTATTCCGAATATAGTCATACGTGCTTATGGAAAAGAACTTGCATGACATCTTTTGTCCTACCCTCCCGTGGCAGCGGGGTCCTATTGGAAACTAAGGGATATTAAGGCCTCCTTTTAATAGAGTACCAGACCAAAGCATTAACACATAGTGAATACATGAACTCCTCAAACTACGGTCATCACCGGGAGTGGTCCCGATTATTGTCACTTCGGGGTAGACTTGCAAGATAGGATCAAGAACACACATATGTTCATGAAAACATAATAGATTCAGATATGAAATCATGGCACTCGGGCAAAGTCATAGCAACATCAATCTCAGAACATAGTGGATACTAGGGATCAAACCCTAACAAAACGAACTCGATTACATGGTAAATCTGATCCAACCCATCCTCGTCCAGCAAGCCTACGATGGAATTACTCACGCGCAGCGGTGAGCATCATGAAATTGGTGATGGAGGAAGGTTGATGATGACGATGGCGACGATCTCCCCTCTCCGGAGCCCCGAACGGACTCCAGATCAGCCCTCCCGAGAGAGATTAGGGCTTGGCGGCGGCTCCGTATCGTAAAACACGATAATTCTTTCTCTCCGATTTTTTTTCTCCCCGAAAGTGAATATATGGAGTCCGGGGGTACTTTGGTGGAGCATCAGGGGGCCCATGAGGCAGGGGGCGTGCCCAGGGGGAGGGGGCGCGCCCCCCACCCTTGTGGACAGGGTGTGGGCCCCCTGGTCTGGATCTTTCCGCGGGTATTTTTTATATTTTTCAAAATAATTCTCCGTGAATTTTCAGGTCATTTCGAGAACTTTTTATTTCTGCACAAAAACAACACCATGGCAATTCTGCTGAAAACAGCGTCAGTCCGGGTTAGTTCCATTCAAATCATGCAAGTTAGAGTCCAAAACAAGGGCAAAAGTGTTTGGAAAAGTAGATACGTTGGAGACGTATCAACTCCCCCAAGCTTAAACCTTTGCTTGTCCTCAAGGAATTCAGTTGATAAACTGAAAGTGATAAAGAAAAACTTTGACAAACTCTGTTTGCTCTTGTTGTTGTAAATATGTAAGCCAGCATTCAGGTTTTCAGCAAAGATCATGAACTAACCACATTCACAATAACTTTCAGGTCTCATGTCTACTCACATCAATGGCACAATCAACTAGCGAGAAATAATAATAAACCTCGGATGACAACAAATTCTCAAAACAATCATAATATGATATAACAAGATGGTATCTCGCTAGCCCTTTCTGAGACCGCAAAACATAAATGTAGAGCACCTTTAAGGATCAAGGACTGACTAGACATTGTAATTCATGGTAAAAGAGATCTAGTCATGATCATACTCAATGAAAATTAATAGCAATACATGCAAATGACAGAGGTGCTCTCCAACTGGTGCTCTTTTATAAGAGGATGATGACTCAGCATAAAAGTAAATAGATAGGCCCTTCGCAGAGGGAAGCAGGGATTTGTAGAGGTGCCAGAGCTCGATTTTTAAATAGAGATGAATAACATTGTGAGCGGTATAATTTCATTGTCAACATAACAACCAAGAATCTCGATATCTCCCATGCTACGCACATTATAGGCGGTTCCCAAACAGAATGGTAAAGTTTATACTCCCCCAAACACCAACAAGCACACTCCACGGCTAGCCCAAAACAACGAGTACCGTCTAAACCAGCAACAGCCCTCGGGGAGTTTTTTTAATTATTATGATTTGAGCATGGGACTGGGCATCCCGATTACCAGCCATTTTCTCATGAATGATGAGCGGAGTCCACTCATTGTGATAATAACCCACCTAGCATGGAAGATATAGACATCCCTAGTTGATACATGAGATGTTCGAGCATACAAAACAAAATTTCATTTGAAGGTTTAAAGTTTGGCACATACAAATTTACTTGGAACGGCAGGTAAATACCGCATATAGGAAGGTATGGTGGACTCATGTGGAATAACTTTGGGGTTTATGGAAGTGGATGCACAAGCAGTATTCCCGCTTAGTACAGGTGAAGGCTAGAAATAGACTGGGAAGCGACCAGCTAGAGAGCAACAACGGTCATGAACATGCATTAAAATTAATCAACAATGAATGCAAGCATGAGTAGGATATAAATCACCATGAACATAAATATCGTGGAGACTATGTTGATTTTATTTCAACTACATGCGTGAACATGTGCCAAGTCAGACCACTTGAATCGTTCAAAGGAGGATACCACCCTATCATACCACATCACAACCATTTTAATATCATGTTGGCACGCAAGATAGACCATTATAAACTCTCAGCTAATTAAGCATGGCATAAGCAGCTATGATCTCTAATTGTCATTGCAAGCATGTTTCATTCATAACAAGCTGAATCAGGAACGATGAACTATCATATTTACAAAAACAAGAGAGGTCGAGTTCATACCATCTTTTCTCATTGCTACCTCTTGAGCTTGCGGTGTATTCTCTCGAAGAGGAAAGGGAGATGCAGCATAGTAGCGTAAGTATTTCCCTCGGTTTTTGAGAACCAAGGTATCAATCCAGTAGGAGACCACGCGCCAGTCCCTCGCACCTGCACAAACAAATAAGAACTTCGTAGCCAACGAGATAAGGGGTTGTCAATCCCTTTACGGTCACTTACGAGAGTGAGATCTGATAGAGATGATAATTTATATTTTTGGTATTTTTGATATAGAAACAGAAAATAAAGAAAAGCAAATAAACAACGGCGGCAGAAATTGACGGGAAAGTAATATGATAAGGATAGACCCGGGGGCCATAGTTTTCTCTAGTGGCTTCTCTCATGATAGCAATATTCTACGGTGGGTAAACAAATTACTGTCGAGCAATTGATAGAAAAGCGAATAATTATGAGACTATCTAGGCATGATCATTGTATATAGGCATCACGTCCGAGACAAGTAGATCGACTCCTGCCTGCATCTACTACTATTACTCCACACATCGACCGCTATCCAGCATGCATCTAGTGTATTGAGTTCATACGAACAGAGTAACGCCTTAAGCAAGATGACATGATGTAGAGGGATAAACTCAAGCAATATGATGAAAACCCCATCTTTTTACCCTCGATGGCAAAATACAATACGTGCCTTGCTGCCCCTACTATCATTGGGAAAGGACACCGCAAGATTGAACCCAAAGCCAATCACTTCTCCCATTGCAAGAACTATAGATCTAGTAGGCCAAACCAAACCAATAATTCGAAGAGACTTGCAAGGATATTATGAGCACACATAAAAAGTTCAGAGAAGAACCAAATATCTTTCATAGATAATCTTGATCATAAACTCACAATTAATTGGATCTCGACAAACACACCGCAAAAAGAGATTACATCGAATAGATCTCCTCGAAGACCGAGGAGAACTTTATATTGAGATCCAGAGAGAGAGAGAAGAAGCCATCTAGATACTAGCTATGAACCCGAAGGTCTGAGGTAAACTACTCACAACTCATGGTGAGGGCGATGATGATGATGTTGAAGGCCTCCGTGATGGATCCCCCTCCCGGAACAGGCTCCAAGATGGGATCTCCACGGGAACAGCAGCTACGGCGGTGGAATTAGGGTTTTCTCTCTGCGTATGGAGTTTCCGGGGTACGTAGGTATATATAGGAAGAAGAGGGGCACCAGGGGCCACAGGGGCTGCCCTCGAGGCAGGGGGTGCGCCTTGGGAAGGGGGCGCGCCCCCCACCATCGAGGGTGGGCCCCCTGTCCTCTGGCTTGGCCCCGAAGTCTTTCGTGCGTGATTTCCTCCAAAAATATCTCCTGCGAAGGTTTCATTCCGTTTGGACTCCGTTTGATATTCCTTTTCTGCAAAACCCTGAAATAGGCACAAAAAAACCAGCAATCTGGACTGGGCCTTTGGGTTAGTAGGTTAGTCCCAAAAATGATATAAATGTGAATGATAAAGCTCATTAAACATCCAAGACTTCATAAATAATAGCATGGAACAATCAAAAATTATAGATACGTTGGAGACGTATCAAGCATCCCCAAGCTTAATTCCTGCTCGTCCTCGAGTAGGTAAATGATAAATAAAGAATTTTTGATGTGGAATGTTAACCAATATAGTTTTTCAATGTAATTCTCTTAATTGTGGCATGCATGTTCAGATCTGAAAGATTCAAGATAAAAGTCTATATTGGCATAAGAAATAACAATACTTCAAGAAATACTAACAAAGCAATCATGTCTTCTCAAAATACTATGGCTAAATAAAGTTATCCCTACAAAATCATATAGTGTTGGCTATGCTCCCTTATTATCACACTAAATATTCATGTCATGCACAACCCCGATTTCAGCCAAACATTTGTTTTCATGCTCTATCTTTTCAAACCTTTCAACTTTCACACAATACATGAGCGTGAGCCATGGACATAGCACTATGGGTGGAATAGATGTGGTTGTGGAGAAGACAAAAAGAAGGGAGATAGTCTCACATCGACTAGGCGTATCAACAGGCTATGGAGATGCCCATCAATAGATATCAATGTGAGTGAGTAGGGATTGCCATGCAACGGATGCACTAGAGCTAAATATGAATGAAAGCTCAACAAAAGAAACTAGTGGGTGTGCATCCAACTTGCTTGCTCACGAAGACCTAGGGCATTTGATGAAGCCCATCGTTGGAATATACAAGCCAAGTTCTATAACGAAAATTCCCACTAGTATATGAAAGTGACTAAGCATGAGACTCTCTACAATGAAGAACATGGTGCTACTTTGAAGCACAAGTGTGGAAAAAGACAGTAGCAATTGTCCCTTTTTCTTTTCTTTTCTTTTCTTTTTTTGGGCCTTTTTTTTCTTTGGCCTTTCTTTTTTTTCTTTTTTTTGCGGAGGGGCTTTATAGATTCAGCCTTTCCTCCCATGGGACAATGCTCTAAAAATGATGATCATCACACTTTCATTACATCACAAGATTACAACTCGATACTACAACAACAAAGTATGACTCTATATGAATGCCTCCGGCGGTGTACCGGTATGTGCAATGAAACAAGAGTGACATGTATAAAAATTATGCATGGTGGCCTTGCCACAAATACGATGTCAACTACATGATCATGCAATGGCAATATGACAATATGATGCGTGTCATATAAACGGAATGGTGTAAAGTTCCATGGCAATATATCTCGGAATGGCTAAGGAAATGCCATGATAGGTAGGTATGGTGGCTGTTTTGAGGAACAATATGGTGGCTGTTTTGAGGAAGGATATATAGTGGGTTTATGGCACTGACGAAAGTTGCGCGGTACAAGAGAGGCTAGCAATGGTGGAAGGGTGAAAGTGCGTATAATCCATGGACTCAACATTAGTCAAAAGAACTCATATACTTATTGCAAAAATCTACGAGTCATCAAAACAAAGCAATCAACGCATGCCCCTAGGGGGGAGGTTGGTAGGAGTTAACCATCGCGCGCCCCCGACCTCCACACAAAGGTTGACACTCTACAAATACATCAAGCTTTAACTTAGTCACATAATGGTTCACCATACGTGCATGCTACGGGAATCACCGACCTTAACACAAATATTTATCAATTTCGTAATTACTCCACTAGCATGACTCTAATATCACTATCCTCATGTCTCAAAACAATTATCAAGCATCCAACATCTTTTTCTATTCAATGCACTTGATGTGATTTTTTTTACTACATTGACATTGGATGTTTATCATGTGAAGACTAGTTTCTTTAGCCTAAACACTTTACCATGCTGTTTTAATAGACTTTGAAATAGATCTAAGTGAATCATGAGAGTTCAACAATTTCTATAAAATATTATCACCACCGTGCTCTAAAAGATATAAGTGAAGCACTAGAGCAAAAACTATTCAACTCAAAAGATATAAGTGAAGCACATAGAGTGTTCTAATAATTCCTAGGGCATATTTAGCTCTCTAAAATAGGTGTGTCCAACAAGGATGATTGTGGAAAACTAACAAGCAAAGACTCAAATTATACAAGACGCTCCAAGCAAAACACATAGCATGTTGCGAATAAAAATATAGCTCCAAGTATAGTTACCGATGGATGAAGACGAAAGAGGGGATGCCTTCCCGGGGCATCCCCAAGCTTAGCCTTTTGATTATCTTGAATTTACTTGGGGTGCCATGGGCATCCCCAAGCTTAGGCCTTTTCTACTCCTTGTTCCATAGTCCATCAAAGCAATACTCAAAACTTGAAAACTTCACAACACAAAACTTAGACAAAAATTCTCGTGAGCTCCGTTACTAAGAGAAAGCAAACCACCACTCAAAGGTACAGCAAGGAATGCATACTTTGTTTATATTGGTTTTAAACCTACTGTACTCCAAGTTTTGTATGATTCATATCCTCCAATATTACTCATAGATGCATCGGAATAAGCAAACAACACACGAAAAACAGAATCTGTCAAAAACAGAACAGTCTGTAGTAATCTGCTGGGTTCGCCTACTTCTGGAACTCCAAAAACTTCAAACTAAATTGGTAAATTTGCGCCATTTGTCTACCAATCAGCAGAAAAAAGAATCAACTAAAAAGCACCCTCCAGTAAAATCTTAATACTACTTTAGCGAGCGCTAACGATTCTGTTTTTGACAGCAAGATCAAATAAACTTCACACAAGTCTTACCAAAGGTTCTACTTGGCACAAACACTAAACAAAACATGAAAACACATCTAATCAGAGGCTAGATGCAATATTTATTCCCTAACAGCAACAAAAGCAAAAACATAAAATTGGGTAGCCTCCCAACAAGCGCTATCGTTTTACGCCCCTAGCCAGGCATGATACAAGATAGATCTAGGTATTGCCATCCTTGGAAGGTAATCCATAGGTGGCTCTCATGATAGATTCATATGGTAATTTGATTTTCTTTCTAGGAAAGTGTTCATTGCCTTTCCTTAACGGAAATTGGAATCTAATATTTCCTTCCTTCATATCAATAATTGCACCAATCGTTCTAAGGAAAGGTCTACCAAGAATAATAGGACATGAAGGATTGCAATCTATATCAAGAACAATGAAATCTACGGGCACATAATTCCTATTGGCAACAATAAGAACATCATTAATTCTTCCCACAGGTTTCTTAATAGTGGAATCCGCAAGATGCAAATTTAAAGAACAATCATCAAACTCATGGAACCCTAGCAAATCACACAAAGTTTTTTGGGATAGTGGAGACACTTGCACCCAAATCACACAAAGCATAGCATTCATGATCTTTTATTTTTATTTTGATCCCATTCATCATAAAGCTTTCTAGGTATAGAAACTTCCAACTCAAGTTTTTCTTCATAAGATTGCATCAAAGCATCAACTATATGTTTAGCGAAAGCTTTATTTTGACTATAAGCATGCGGAGAATTTAGCACGGATTGCAACAAGGAAATACAATCAATCAAAGAGCAATTATCATAATTGAATCCCTTGAAATCCAAAGTAGTGGGCCCACTTTTATCAATTTTAGCATCAAGATCTATAAACTCCGAATCATTGGGACACCTTAAAGCGGAATCATCTCCAATTCTATTCTCATCAAGATTAATACTAGAAAACAAGGATCTAATAGGAGACACATCAATAACTTTTAGATCTTCATCTTTATTTTCATGCTCTTCCGGTTTAGCAGCCATCTTATTAATCAAGGTGGACTGTTTATCGGAAATTTGGGCAATTAACTTCTCAAGATGAGCAAACTGAGATTTCAAGCCATAAAATTCCTTGGTCATATCATCAAGGTCTTTATTCATATATTCCATAAACTTTTTCTGTTCTTTAAGCTCACTTCTGAAGAAGTCATTATGCTCAAATTGTATAGTCATAAAATGTCTAACATTGTTTTCAATCTCCTCTAGCCTCTTGAGTTGAGGGTCACCGCTAGAAGGGAGAGCCATAATGACAAGCAAGCAAGCAACACACACAAGCAAACAAAAGGCAAACGAACGAGAAACACACGGCGGAAGAAGGGCGAATAAAACGGCAAAGGTGAAGTGGGGGAGAGGAAAACGAGAGGCAAATAAATGTAATGCGAAGGATAAGGGTTTGAGATAGGTACTTGGTATATGACTATTGCGTAAGCCTCCCCGGCAATGGCGCCAGAAATTCTTCTTGCTACCTCTTGAGCTTGCGTTGTATTCCCTCGAAGAGGAAAGGGAGATGTAGCACAGTAGCGTAAGTATTTCCCTCAGTTTTTTAGAACCAAGGTATCAATCCAGTAGGAGACCACGCGCCAGTCCCTCGCACCTGCACAAAAAAATAAGAACTTCACAGCCAACGCGATAAGGGGTTGTCAATCCCTTTACGGTCACTTACGAGAGTGAGATCTGATAGAGTTGATAATTTATATTTTTGGTATTTTTGATATAGAAACAGAAAATAAAGAAAAGCAAATAAATAACGGCGGCAGAAATTGACGAGAAAGTAATATGATAAGGATAGACCCGGGGGCCATAGTTTTCTCTAGTGGCTTCTCTCATGATAGCAATATTCTACGGTGGGTAAACAAATTATTGTCGAGCAATTGATAGAAAAGCGAATAATTATGAGACTATCTAAGCATGATCATTGTATATAGGCATCACGTCCGAGACAAGTAGACCGACTCCTGCCTACATCTACTACTATTACTCCACACATCTAGTGTATTGAGTTCATACGAACAGAGTAACGCCTTAAGCAAGATGACATGATGTAGAGGGATAAACTCAAGCAATATGATGAAAACCCCATCTTTTTATCCTCGATGGCAAAATACAATACGTGCCTTGCTGCCCCTACTGTCACTGGGAAAGGACACCGCAAGGTTGAACCCAAAGCCAAGCACTTCTCCCATTGCAAGAACTATAGATCTAGTGGGCCAAACCAAACCAATAATTCGAAGAGACTTGCAAGGATATTATGAGCACACATAAAAAGTTCAGAGAAGAACCAAATATCTTTCATAGATAATCTTCATCATAACCTCTCAATTCATCGGATCTCGACAAACACACCGCAAAAAGAGATTACATCGAATAGATCTCCTCGAAGACCGAGGAGAACTTTGTATTGAGATCCAAAGAGAGAGAAGAAGCCATCTAGATACTAGCTATGGACCCGACAGTCTGAGGTAAACTACTCACAACTCATGGTGAGGGCGATGATGATGATGTTGAAGGCCTCCGTGATGGATCCCCCTCCCGGAACAGGCTCCAAGATGGGATCTCCACGGGAACAACAACTACGATGGTGGAATTAGGGTTTTCTCTCTGCGTACGGAGTTTCTGGGGTACATAAGTATATATAGGAAGAAGAGGGGCACCAGGGGCCACAGGGGCTGCCGTCGAGGCAGAGGGCGCGCCCTGGGAAGGGGGGCGCCCCCCACCCTCGAGGGTGGGCCCCCTGTCCTCTGGCTTGGCCCCGATGTCTTTCGTGCGTGATTTCCTCCAAAAATATCTCCTGCGAAGGTTTCATTCCGTTTGGACTCCGTTTGATATTTCTTTTCTGCAAAACCCTGAAATAGGCAAAAAAACAGCAATCTGGACTAGGCCTTTGGGTTAGTAGGTTAGTCCCAAAAATGATATAAAAGTGAATGATAAAGCCCATTAAACATCCAAGACTTCATAAATAATAGCATGGAACAATAAAAAATTATAGATACGTTGGAGACGTATCACTCATCTCAATTAGTTCATCATATATCATCCTTGTTGCCTTTCACTCGCACGACCAAGCGGTGTGGATAATAATAATAGTGCACGTGCATTGGACTAAGCTGGAATCTGCGAGCATTTAATACAAGAGAGAAGACAAGGTCATATGGCTCAAGGTTAAATCAACAATAAAGCATATGAGAGCCACTAAGCATTTTCAATCATGGTCTTCTACTCTTGACCCCCAAAGAAAAGAAAAGAAACTATTTACACGGGAAAGCTCCCAACAAGCAAAAGAAGAACGATAAATCTTTTTGGATTTTCTTTTAATTACTACTACTACAAGCAAAGAAAGTAAACTAGCTAAAAGCTACAACTAATATATATTTTTTGTTTTTCTTAAGGTTTTTCTAACACACGAGAAAAAGACTAAGAAAAAGAAATGAAACTAAACATGGATGGTACAGTGAAAGAGTGTGAGCACCGACAACTAGAATAAGTGTGTGAACATGAATGTAAAGTCGGTGAGAAACACGTACTCCCCCAAGCTTAGGCTTTTGGCCTAAGTTGGTCTATGGCCAGTATTGGCCCGACGAATATCCAAAGTCATAGTTGGGGTTGTACTGAGATGCAGCAGCCACCGCCTACTGAGCTGCAGCTCGAAGGCGGGCTGCTTCCATCATATTATGATACTCATTTGCCTCCTCCCTGGTTATAGTATATCTTCCTTTTGCCTGAAAGTCAAACAAAGTAGGGGCAGGAAGAGTAATAGGGACGGCATGACATTTGTTAAAGATTAGTCGATATTTGAAGGATTATTCATCCCTCTCTATAAACCGGTGACTAGTCATAGCATGGTAATCCAATTGAGCAGGTGGTAAAGGTTCATCATTTTCATGTACAGGCACACCAAGACGGCGGGCTATGCGAGTAGCATAAATCCCACCAAATAAATCTCCTTGCAAACCATTATGATGTAGCCTACGTGCAACAATGGCTCCCAAGTTATATTGTCTATCACCTAGTACAACACTCTTGAGAACACCAAGATCAGGGACACACATGTGGCAAGCCTCATCTTTACCATTTATGCATCTACCAATAAACAGAGCAAAGTAATGAATAGCAGGAAAATGGATGCTCCCTATGGTAGCCTGTGTGATTTCTCTGGATTCCCCCACAGTGATACTAGCAAGGAAATCTCTACATTCAGATTTGCGAGGATCACCCATACAGCCCCATTGCGGGAGCTTACAAGCATCATTAAAATCCTCTAAGTCCATGGTGTAAGATTTATCATAAAGGTCAAACAGGACAATGTGAGAATTGCGTGTAGATGAAAATTTAAACCTTCTCACAAAGGTATCAGTTAAGCCACGGTATTGAGGGCACTTATCTTGTATGAAGCCCTCGAGGTCAGCGTTGCACACATATGCGTCAAATTTCTCCTTGATGCCAACCTGAACCATAAAGTCGTCCGACGGCCATTCACAAGGCCGCACTTTAGCTTCCCTCGGTAGTTCATCATCCAGCTCACGAAACACGAGCCTCAATTCTTGCTTCCTTGAAGAATCACCTTGGAAGATTTTCCTATGCATTTTTCTGAAATTTTCTGAAATTTTTAGTAACTCAAAATAAAAGTTAACCAAACTCAACAAGATTGATAGCAACAACTCCTACTAGTGCCTAGAGACTATATCGTGCATTAGAACTACTTGGGACCAAGGAAATTTGACATAGAACAAGATCACCACAGCAGAAAAAATTTGCAATAAATAAAGCACTAGAACAAAAACTAATTGGTTCAATGGAGGAGTCACATACCAAGGAACAATCTCCCCAAACAGTTTGGTGAATGGTGCTTTGAGTAAGGAGATCGAAAATGGCAGCAAGATGAGCTAGAACTCGTGCTTGAGCTGGTTGGTGATTTTTTGGGAGGAAGAAGAAGAGTATGGGTGCAGGAATAAGTAGAGGGGGGCCACGTGGGGCCCACGAGGCAGGGGCGTGCCCTGGACCCTCGTGGCCACGTGCTGGCTCCCCTCGCTGTGTGTTCTGTGCCATATATTCTCAAATATTCTAGAAAAATCATATTAAATTTTCACGGCATTTGGAGAACTTTTTTTGGGGGTATTTTTTATTGCACGGATAAGTCTGGAAACAGACAGAAAATACTATTTTTGCTTTATTTATCCTAATTAACAGAAAGTAAAAGGGGGAGACAGAAGGTTGTGCTATCTAGATTCACCTATCCCATGCCCATCAAAAGGAATCCATTAACAAGGTTGATCAGGTCTTGTTAATAAACTCTTTCCGAATAACATGAAACCGGAGAATTTTCGAATAACACTAGGTTACCTCAATGGGGATATGTATGTCCCCAACAATGAGAATGTCATATGTCTTCTTGATAGTAGGAAGAGGAAATTCAAAACCTCCAATGGTAATAGTTGAAAATTTTCCAATATAATTGATATTGTGGACGTGAGGTTGTTTCCTCGGAAAGAGTACCGTATGCTCATTACCATTGACATGAAAAGTGACATTTCCTTTGTTGCAATCAATAACAGCCCCTGCAGTATTCAAAAAGGGTCTACCAAGGATAATAGACATACTATCGTCCTCGAGAATATCAAGTATAACAAAGTCCGTTAGAATAGTAACATTTGCAACCACAATAGGCACATCCTCACAAATACCGATAGGTATAGCAGTTGATTTATCAGCCATTTGCAAAGATATTTCAGTAGGTGTCAACTTACTCAAGTCAAGTCTGCGATATAAAGAGAGAGGCATAACACTAACACTGGCTCCAAGATCACAAAAAGCAGTTTTAACATAGTTTCTTTTAATGGAGCAAGGTATAGTAGGTGCTCCTGGATCTCCTAGTTTCTTAGGTATTCCACCTTTGAAAGTGTAATTGGCAAGCATAGTGGAAATTTCTACCTCAGGTATCTTTCTTTTATTGGTAATAATATCCTTCATATACTTAGCATAAGGATTTGTTTTAAGCACATCAGTCAAACACATACGCAAAAAGATAGGTCTAATCATTTCAGCAAAGCACTCAAAATCCTCATCATCCTTTTTCTTGGATGGTTTAGGAGGAAAAGGCATGGGTTTTTGAACCCATGGTTCTCTTTCCCTACCGTCCTTCCTAGCAACAAAGTCTCTCTTATCATAACGTTGATTCTTTGATTGTGGGTTATCAAGATCAACAGCAGGTTCAAACTCTACATCATTATTATTGCTAGGTTGAGCTTAAACATGAACATCATCATTAACATTATCACTAGGTTCATGTTCATTACCAGATTGTGTCTCAGCATCAGAAACAGATATATCATTGGGATTCTCAGGTGTGTCAGCTACAGGTTCACTAGAAGCATGCAAAGTCCTATCATTTTTATTTTTCTTCTTCTTAGAAGAACTAGGTGCATCTAAATTAGCTCTCTGAGAATCTTTCTCAATTCACTTAGGGTGGCCCTCATGATACAGAGGTTCCTGAGTCACTTTACCACCTCTAGTAGCAACTCTAACAACATAGTCATTATTCTTACCATTTAATTCATTGAGCAAATCATTCTGAGCCTTCAGTACTTGTTCTACTTGAGTGGTAACCATAGAAGCATGTATACTAATGAGTTTCAGTTCACCTTTAAATCTAGACAGATAATTACTCAAGCGTTCAATCATATAAGCATTATGTTGCAATTGTCAACCACCATAAGCATTGAAATTTTCTTGTAATTGTCAAACTCATCTAAGCATTGGCTAGCAGACTTATAACAAGGAATATCACCTCCATCAAATCTATAAAGAGAATTTACCTTTACTACCTGTGTCGGGTTATCAAGACCATGTATTTCTTCAATAGGTGGTAAATTCTTAACATCTTCAGCTTTAATACATTTTTCTTTCATAGATTTCTTTGCCTCTTGCATATCTTCAGGACTGAGAAATAGAACACCTCTTTTCTTTGGAGTTGGCTTAGGGGCTGGTTCAGGAAGTGTCCAATTATTTTCATTGGCCAGCATATTATTCAATAGTAATTTAGCTTGATCAACTGTTCTATCCCTGGAAACACAACCAGCACAACTATCCAGGTGGTCTCGGGAAGCATCAGTTAGAACATTATAAAAGACATCAAGTATATCGTTCCTCTCAAGAGGATGATCAGGCAATGCATTAAGTAATTAGAGAAGCCTCCACCAAGTTTGTGGGAGACTCTCGTAAGGCAGCTTGTTTCTTATGAGCGGGAAAATATTTAGCAGAGAAGTAATACATCATATCCTGGGGACTACGCACACAGCCAGGATCAAGAGAATTAAACCATGTCTTAGCATCACCCCTTAACGAGAACGGAAACAACTTAAGGATATAGTAATAACGAATCTTTTCATCGTTGGTGAACAGGGTGGCTATATCATTCAACTTAGTAAGATGTGCCACGACAGTTTCAGACTAGCATGCTACGGGAATCACCGACCTTAACACAAATATTTCTCAATTTCGTAATTACTCCACTAGCATGACTCTAATATCACTATCCTCATGTCTCAAAACAATTATCAAGCATCCAACATCTTTTTCTATTCAATGCACTTCATGTTATTTTTTTTACTACATTGACATTGGATGTTTATCATGTGAAGACTAGTTTCTTTAGCCTAAACACTTTTCCATGCTGTTTTAATAGACTTTGAAATAGATCTAAGTGAATCATGAGAGTTCAACAATTTCTATAAAATATTATCACCACCGTGCTATAAAAGATATAAGTGAAGCACTAGAGCAAAAACTATTCAACTCAAAAGATATAAGTGAAGCACATAGAGTGTTCTAATAATTCCTAGGGCATATTTAGCTCTCTAAAATAGGTGTGTCCAACAAGGATGATTGTGGAAAACTAACAAGCAAAGACTCAAATTATACAAGACGCTCCATGCAAAACACATAGCATGTTGCGAATAAAAATATAGCTCCAAGTATAGTTACCGATGGATGAAGACGAAAGAGGGGATGCCTTCCCGGGGCATCCCCAAGCTTAGCCTTTTGATTATCTTGAATTTACTTGGGGTGCCATGGGCATCCCCAAGCTTAGGCCTTTTCTACTCCTTGTTCCATAGTCCATCAAAGCAATACTCAAAACTTGAAAACTTCACAACACAAAACTTAGACAAAAATTCTCGTGAGCTCCGTTACTAAGAGAAAGCAAACCACCACTCAAAGGTACAGCAAGGAATGCATACTTTGTTTATATTGGTTTTAAACCTACTGTACTCCAAGTTTTGTATGATTCATATCCTCCAATATTACTCATAGATGCATCGGAATAAGCAAACAACACACGAAAAACAGAATCTGTCAAAAACAGAACAGTCTGTAGTAATCTGCTGGGTTCGCCTACTTCTGGAACTCCAAAAACTTCAAACTAAATTGGTAAATTTGCGCCATTTGTCTACCAATCAGCAGAAAAAATAATAAACTAAAAAGCACGCTCCAGTAAAATCTTAATACTACTTTAGCGAGCGCTAACGATTCTGTTTTTGACAGCAAGATCAAATAAACTTCACACAAGTCTTACCAAAGGTTCTACTTGGCACAAACACTAAACAAAACATGAAAACACATCTAATCAGAGGCTAGATGCAATATTTATTCCCTAACAGCAACAAAAGCAAAAACATAAAATTGAGTTGCCTCCCAACAAGCGCTATCGTTTTACGCCCCTAGCCAGGCATGATACAAGATAGATCTAGGTATTGCCATCCTTGGAAGGTAATCCATAGGTGGCTCTCATGATAGATTCATATGGTAATTTGATTTTCTTTCTAGGAAAGTGTTCATTGCCTTTCCTTAACGGAAATTGGAATCTAATATTTCCTTCCTTCATATCAATAATTGCACCAATCGTTCTAAGGAAAGGTCTACCAAGAATAATAGGACATGAAGGATTGCAATCTATATCAAGAACAATGAAATCTACGGGCACATAATTCCTATTGGCAACAATAAGAACATCATTAATTCTTCCCACAGGTTTCTTAATAGTGGAATCCGCAAGATGCAAATTTAAAGAACAATCATCAAACTCATGGAACCCTAGCAAATCACACAAAGTTTTTTGGGATAGTGGAGACACTTGCACCCAAATCACACAAAGCATAGCATTCATGATCTTTTATTTTTATTTTGATCCCATTCATCATAAAGCTTTCTAGGTATAGAAACTTCCAACTCAAGTTTTTCTTCATAAGATTGCATCAAAGCATCAACTATATGTTTAGCGAAAGCTTTATTTTGACTATAAGCATGCGGAGAATTTAGCACGGATTGCAACAAGGAAATACAATCAATCAAAGAGCAATTATCATAATTGAATCCCTTGAAATCCAAAGTAGTGGGTTCATCACTATGCAAGGTTTTAATCTATTCAATCCCACTTTTATCAATTTTAGCATCAAGATCTATAAACTCCGAATCATTGGGACACCTTAAAGCGGAATCATCTCCAATTCTATTCTCATCAAGATTAATACTAGAAAACAAGGATCTAATAGGAGACACATCAATAACTTTTAGATCTTCATCTTTATTTTCATGCTCTTTCGGTTTAGCAGCCATCTTATTAATCAAGGTGGACTGTTTATCCAAAATTTGGGCAATTAAGTTCTCAAGATGAGCAAACTGAGATTTCAAGCCATAAAATTCCTTGGTCATATCATCAAGGTCTTTATTCATATATTCCATAAACTTTTTCTGTTCTTTAAGCTCACTTCTGAAGAAGTCATTATGCTCAAATTGTATAGTCATAAAATGTCTAACATTGTTTTCAATCTCCTCTAGCCTCTTGAGTTGAGGGTCACCGCTAGAAGGGAGAGCCATAATGACAAGCAAGCAAGCAACACACACAAGCAAACAAAAGGCAAACGAACGAGAAACACACGGCGGAAGAAGGGCGAATAAAACGGCAAAGGTGAAGTGGGGGAGAGGAAAACGAGAGGCAAATAAATGTAATGCGAAGGATAAGGGTTTGAGATAGGTACTTGGTATATGACTATTGCGTAAGCCTCCCCGGCAATGGCGCCAGAAATTCTTCTTGCTACCTCTTGAGCTTGCGTTGTATTCCCTCGAAGAGGAAAGGGAGATGTAGCACAGTAGCGTAAGTATTTCCCTCAGTTTTTGAGAACCAAGGTATCAATCCAGTAGGAGACCACGCGCCAGTCCCTCGCACCTGCACAAAAAAATAAGAACTTCGCAGCCAACGCGATAAGGGGTTGTCAATCCCTTTACGGTCACTTACGAGAGTGAGATCTGATAGAGCTGATAATTTATATTTTTGGTATTTTTGATATAGAAACAGAAAATAAAGAAAAGCAAATAAATAACGGCGGCAGAAATTGACGAGAAAGTAATATGATAAGGATAGACCCGGGGGCCATAGTTTTCTCTAGTGGCTTCTCTCATGATAGCAATATTCTACGGTGGGTAAACAAATTACTGTCGAGCAATTGATAGAAAAGCGAATAATTATGAGACAATCTAGGCATGATCATTGTATATAGGCATCACGTCCGAGACAAGTAGACCGACTCCTGCCTGCATCTACTACTATTACTCCACACATCTAGTGTATTGAGTTCATACGAACAGAGTAACGCCTTAAGCAAGATGACATGATGTAGAGGGATAAACTCAAGCAATATGATGAAAACCCCATCTTTTTATCCTCGATGGCAAAATACAATACGTGCCTTGCTGCCCCTACTGTCACTGGGAAAGGACACCGCAAGGTTGAACCCAAAGCCAAGCACTTCTCCCATTGCAAGAACTATAGATCTAGTAGGCCAAACCAAACCAATAATTCGAAGAGACTTGCAAGGATATTATGAGCACACATAAAAAGTTCAGAGAAGAACCAAATATCTTTCATAGATAATCTTGATCATAACCTCTCAATTCATCGGATCTCGACAAACACACCGCAAAAATAGATTACATCGAATAGATCTCCTCGAAGACCGAGGAGAACTTTGTATTGAGATCCAAAGAGAGAGAAGAAGCCATCTAGATACTAGCTATGGACCCGAAGGTCTGAGGTAAACTACTCACAACTCATGGTGAGGGCGATGATGATGATGTTGAAGGCCTCCGTGATGGATCCCCCTCCCGGAACAGGCTCCAAGATGGGATCTCCTCGGGAACAGCAGCTACGACGGTGGAATTAGGGTTTTCTCTCTACGTACGGAGTTTCTGGGGTACGTAAGTATATATAGGAAGAAGAGGGGCACCAGGGGCCACAGGGGCTGCTGTCGAGGCAGGGGGCGCGCCCTGGGAAGGGGGGCGCCCCCCCCACCCTCGAGGGTGGGCCCCCTGTCCTCTGGCTTGGCCCCGAAGTCTTTCGTGCGTGATTTCCTCCAAAAATATCTCCTGCGAAGGTTTCATTCCGTTTGGACTCCGTTTGATATTTCTTTTCTGCAAAACCCTGAAATAGGCAAAAAACAGCAATCTGGACTGGGCCTTTGGGTTAGTAGGTTAGTCCCAAAAATGATATAAAAGTGAATGATAAAGCCCATTAAACCTCCAAGACTTCATAAATAATAGCATGGAACAATAAAAAATTATAGATACGTTGGAGACGTATCACTCATCTCAATTAGTTCATCATATATCATCCTTATTGCCTTTCACTCGCACGACCAAGTGGTGTGGATAATAATAATAGTGCACGTGCATTGGACTAAGCTGGAATCTGTGAGCATTTAATACAAGAGAGAAGACAAGGTCATATGGCTCAAGGTTAAATCAACAATAAAGCATATGAGAGCCACTAAGCATTTTCAATCATGGTCTTCTACTCTTGACCCCCAAAGAAAAGAAAAGAAACTATTTACACGGGAAAGCTCCCAACAAGCAAAAGAAGAACGATAAATCTTTTTGGATTTTCTTTTAATTACTACTACTACAAGCAAAGAAAGTAAACTAGCTAAAAGCTACAACTAATATATATTTTTTGTTTTTCTTAAGGTTTTTCTAACACACGAGAAAAAGACTAAGAAAAAGAAATGAAACTAAACATGGATGGTACAGTGAAAGAGTGTGAGCACCGACAACTAGAATAAGTGTGTGAACATGAATGTAAAGTCGGTGAGAAACACGTACTCCCCCAAGCTTAGGCTTTTGGCCTAAGTTGGTCTATGGCCAGTATTGGCCCGACGAATATCCAAAGTCATAGTTGGGGTTGTACTGAGATGCAGCAGCCACCGCCTACTGAGCTGCAGCTCGAAGGCGGGCTGCTTCCATCATATTATGATACTCATTTGCCTCCTCCCTGGTTATAGTATATCTTCCTTTTGCCTGAAAGTCAAACAAAGTAGGGGCAGGAAGAGTAATAGGGACGGCATGACGCATGTTAAAGATTAGTCGATATTTGAAGGATTATTCATCCCTCTCTATAAACCGGTGACTAGTCATAGCATGGTAACCCAAATGAGCAGGTGGTAAAGGTTCATCATTTTCATGTACAGGCACACCAAGACGGCGGGCTATGCGAGTAGCATAAATCCCACCAAATAAATCTCCTTGCAAACCATTATGATGTAGCCTACGTGCAACAATGGCTCCCAAGTTATATTGTCTATCACCTAGTACAACACTCTTGAGAACACCAAGATCAGGGACACACATGTGGCAAGCCTCATCTTTACCATTTATGCATCTACCAATAAACAGAGCAAAGTAATGAATAGCAGGAAAATGGATGCTCCCTATGGTAGCCTGTGTGATTTCTCTGGATTCCCCCACAGTGATACTAGCAAGGAAATCTCTACATTCAGATTTGCGAGGATCACCCATACAGCCCCATTGCGGGAGCTTACAAGCATCATTAAAATCCTCTAAGTCCATGGTGTAAGATTTATCATAAAGGTCAAACAGGACAATGTGAGAATTGCGTGTAGATGAAAATTTAAACCTTCTCACAAAGGTATCAGTTAAGCCACGGTATTGAGGGCACTTATCTTGTATGAAGCCCTCGAGGTCAGCGTTGTACACATATGCGTCAAATTTCTCCTTGATGCCAACCTGAACCATAAAGTCGTCCGACGGCCATTCACAAGGCCGCACTTCAGCTTCCCTCGGTAGTTCATCGTCCAGCTCACGAAACGCGAGCCTCGATTCTTGCTTCCTTGAAGAATCACCTTGGAAGATTTTCCTATGCATTTTTCTGAAATTTTCTGAAATATTTAGTAACTCAAAATAAAAGTTAACCAAACTCAACAAGATTGATAGCAACAACTCCTACTAGTGCCTAGAGACTATATCGTGCATTAGAACTACTTGGGACCAAGGAAATTTGACATAGAACAAGATCACCACAGCAGAAAAAATTTGCAATAAATAAAGCACTAGAACAAAAACTAATTGGATCAATGGAGGAGTCACATACCAAGGAACAATCTCCCCAAACAGTTTGGTGAATGGTGCTTTGAGTAAGGAGATCGAAAATGGCAGCAAGATGAGCTAGAACTCGTGCTTGAGCTGGTTGGTGATTTTTTGGGAGGAAGAAGAAGAGTATGGGTGCAGGAATAAGTAGAGGGGGGCCACGTGGGGCCCACGAAGCAGGGGCGTGCCCTGGACCCTCGTGGCCACGTGCTGGCTCCCCTCGCTATGTGTTATGTGCCATATATTCTCAAATATTCTAGAAAAATCATATTATATTTTCACGGCATTTGGAGAACTTTTTTTGGGGGTATTTTTTATTGCACGGATAAGTCTGGAAACAGACAGAAAATACAATTTTTACTTTATTTATCCTAATTAACAGAAAGTAAAAGGGGGAGACAGAAGGTTGTGCTATCTAGATTCACCTATCCCATGCCCATCAAAAGGAATCCATTAACAAGGTTGATCAGGTCTTGTTAATAAACTCTTTCCGAATAACATGAAACCGGAGAATTTTCGAATAACACTAGGTTACCTCAATGGGGATATGTATGTCCCCAACAATGAGAATGTCATATGTCTTCTTGATAGTAGGAAGAGGAAATTCAAAACCTCCAATGGTAATAGTTGAAATTTTTCCAATATAATTGATATTCTGGACGTGAGGTTGTTTCCTCGGAAAGAGTACCGTATGCTCATTACCATTGACATGAAAAGTGACATTGCCTTTGTTGCAATCAATAACAGCCCCTGTAGTATTCAAAAAGGGTCTACCAAGGATAATAGACATACTATCGTCCTCGAGAATATCAAGTATAACAAAGTCCGTTAGAATAGTAACATTTGCAACCACAATAGGCACATCCTCACAAATACCGACAGGTATAGCAGTTGATTTATCAGCCATTTGCAAAGATATTTCAGTAGGTGTCAACTTACTCAAGTCAAGTCTACGATATAAAGAGAGAGGCATAACACTAACACTGGCTCCAAGATCACAAAAAGCAGTTTTAACATAGTTTCTTTTAATGGAGCAAGGTATAGTAGGTACTCCTGGATCTCCTAGTTTCTTAGGTATTCCACCTTTGAAAGTGTAATTGGCAAGCATAGTGGAAATTTCTACCTCAGGTATCTTTCTTTTATTGGTAATAATATCCTTCATATACTTAGCATAAGGATTTGTTTTAAGCACATCAGTCAAACACATACGCAAAAAGATAGGTCTAATCATTTCAGCAAAGCACTCAAAATCCTCATCATCCTTTTTCTTGGATGGTTTAGGAGGAAAAGGCATGGGTTTTTGAACCCATGGTTCTCTTTCCCTACCGTCCTTCCTAGCAACAAAGTCTCTCTTATCATAACGTTGATTCTTTGATTGTGGGTTATCAAGATCAACAGCAGGTTCAAACTCTACATAATTATTATTGCTAGGTTGAGCTTAAACATGAACATCATCATTAACATTATCACTAGGTTCATGTTCATTACCAGATTGTGTCTCAGCATCAGAAACAGATATATCATTGGGATTCTCAGGTGTGTCAGCTACAGGTTCACTAGAAGCATGCAAAGTCCTATCATTTTTATTTTTCTTCTTCTTAGAAGAACTAGGTGCATCTAAATTAGCTCTCTGAGAATCTTTCTCAATTCACTTAGGGTGGCCCTCATGATACAGAGGTTCCTGAGTCACTTTACCACCTCTAGTAGCAACTCTAACAACATAGTCATTATTCTTACCATTTAATTCATTGAGCAAATCATTCTGAGCCTTCAGTACTTGTTCTACTTGAGTGGTAATCATAGAAGCATGTATACTAATGAGTTTCAGTTCACCTTTAAATCTAGACAGATAATTACTCAAGCGTTCAATCATATAAGCATTATGTTGCAATTGTCAACCACCATAAGCATTGAAATTTTCTTGTTTGACAATAAAATTGTCAAACTCATCTAAGCATTGGCTAGCAGACTTATAACAAGGAATATCACCTCCATCAAATCTATAAAGAGAATTTACCTTTACTACCTGTGTCGGGTTATCAAGACCATGTATTTCTTCAATAGGTGGTAAATTCTTAACATCTTCAGCTTTAATACATTTTTCTTTCATAGATTTCTTTGCCTCTTGCATATCTTCAGGACTGAGAAATAGAACACCTCTTTTCTTTGGAGTTGGCTTAGGGGCTGGTTCAGGAAGTGTCCAATTATTTTCATTGGCCAGCATATTATTCAATAGTAATTTAGCTTGATCAACTGTTCTATCCCTGGAAACACAACCAGCACAACTATCCAGGTGGTCTCGGGAAGCATCAGTTAGAACATTATAAAAGACATCAAGTATATCGTTCCTCTCAAGAGGATGATCAGGCAATGCATTAAGTAATTAGAGAAGCCTCCACCAAGTTTGTGGGAGACTCTCGTAAGGCAGCTTGTTTCTTATGAGCGGGAAAATATTTAGCAGAGAAGTAATACATCATATCCTGGGGACTACGCACACAGCCAGGATCAAGAGAATTAAACCATGTCTTAGCATCACCCCTTAACGAGAACGGAAACAACTTAAGGATATAGTAATAACGAATCTTTTCATCGTTGGTGAACAGGGTGGCTATATCATTCAACTTAGTAAGATGTGCCACGACAGTTTCAGACTAGCCATGGAAAGGATCAGATTCAACCAAAGTAATTAACTCAGGATCAACAGAGAAATCATAATCCTTATTAGTAACAAAGATAGGTGAAGTAGCGAAAACAGGGTCATGTTTCATTCTAGCATTCAAAGACTTTTATTTCAGCTTAGCTAATAATTTGTTAAGATCATATATGTCGTTGCAACCAAGAAAGTCTCTAGCAGTTTCTTCATCCATATCATAACCCTCAGGAACAACAGGCAATTCATATCTAGGGGGAGAAGCTTCATCATCACTTTCATAAATATTATCAGTTTCAATATTTGCATTCTCCCTATCCTTAGCAATTTGTTCATCTAGAAATTCAACTAGTGGCACAGTATTATCAGGCATAGAAGTAGTTTCATCATACATAGCAGAAGTGGCATCGTCAAGAACATACGACATATCAGATTCAATAGCAGGAGTAGGTGTCGCAAATTTACCCATAACAGATGGTGAATCTAGTGCAGAGCTAGATGGCAGTTCCTTACCTCCCCTCGTAGTTGAGGGATAGATCTTGGTTTTTGAGTCCTTCAAGTTCTTCATAGTGATCAACAGATATAAATCCCAAGTGACTTAAAGAATAGAGCTATGCTCCCCGGCAACGGCGCCAAAAAATAGTCTTGATAACCCACAAGTGTAGGGGATCGCAACAGTTTTCGAGGGTAGAGTATTCAACCCAATTTATTGATTCGACACAAGGGGAGCCAAAGAATACTCTTAAGTATTAGCAGCTGAGTTGTCAATTCAACCACACCTGGAAACTTAGTATCTGCAGCAAGGTAGTTTAGTAGCAAAGTAATATGGAGACAGTGGTAACAACAACAAAAGTAACGGTAGTGTTTTTTTAGTTTTTTAATAGTAGCAGCGGAAAAGTAAATAAGCAACAAGCAATATGTGAAAAGCTCGTAGGCATTGGATCGGTGATGGGGAATTATGTCGGATGCGATTCCTCATGTAATAGTTATAACCTAGGGTGACACAGAACTAGCTCCAGTTCATCAATGTAATGTAGGCATGTATTCCGAATATAGTCATACGTGCTTATGGAAAAGAACTTGCATGACATCTTTTGTCCTACCCTCCCGTGGCAGCGGGGTCCTATTGGAGAATAAGGGATATTAAGGCCTCCTTTTAATAGAGTACCGGACCAAAGTATTAACACATAGTGAATACATGAACTCCTCAAACTACGGTCATCACCGGGAGTGGTCGCGATTATTGTCACTTCGGGGTTGCCGGATCATAACACATAGTAGGTGACTATAGACTTGCAAGATAGGATCAAGAACACACATATATTCATGAAAACATAATAGGTTCAGATCTGAAATCATGGCACTCGGGCCCTAGTGACAAGCATTAAGAATAGCATAGTCATAGCAACATCAATCTCAGAACATAGTGGATACTTGGGATCAAACCCTAAGAAAACGAACTCTATTACATGGTAAATCTCATCCAACCCATCACTGTCCAGCAAGCCTATGATGGAATTACTCACTCACGGCGGTGAGCATCATGAAATTGGTGATGGATGAAGGTTGATGATGACGATGATCTCCCCTCTCCGGAGCCCCGAACGGACTCCAGATCAGACCTCCCGAGAGAGATTAGGGCTTGGCGGCGGCTCCGTATCGTAAAACGCCATAATTCTTTCTCTTTGATTTTTTCTCCCCGAAAGTGAATATATGGAGTCCGGGGGTACGTCGGTGGAGCATCAGGGGGGCCACGAGGCAGGGGGCGCGCCCAGGGGGAGGGGGCGCGCCCCCACCCTCGTGGACAGGGTGTGGGCCCCCTGTTGACACACGAACACGTCATGTGTACCCTCGACGCCGGGGGTGATGCACCGCAGCTCACGTCGAAGGAAGCCCGACCGACAGCGCGATACGCAAGACAGTCGACGGGCGCTTTTTGTGGACCCGAAACCCCACACCCCCGGGAGGGACCCCGTCAGGGAGTGCGGCAGCAATGGGCTGCCCTAGGTCGATTCGCTCGCCCCTAGAGCCTCGAGATTCGTAGCTCTCAAACACGAAGAACAACGAAGAACGAGAGAGAAAAACGATGGAGGGATAAAACGTAGACTGGAAAAAGTAGTATATTGATTTGTTCGATTGTGTGTTGTTCAATCGGCCGTCACCCCCAACATATATAAGAAGCGGCTGGACTTCCCGTACAAGTAAAGGATTCATCTAGGCTTTCCTTATAAGAAAATTACATCAATTCACGTCCTAGAGTCCTAGTTTTACTCCAACTCGGATTCAGCCCGAATCTGGTCCAAACTTCTGTCCTGCTTCTTGCGCGAGCCGCCGAGCTTGCATACGATCTTCTATTAAGACGGCCGAAATATCAAACTCGTGTGCCTCAACGAGACGAACAATTCTCATGTTGATCACTTTTTCAAATTAGGCAATCTGGAATACCTTTTGAGGTCATCTTTACCTTCCAGTCGGATTCGTTCTTGCAGCAGACTGGATTATCCAAGTCTCGTAGTGAATTTGCATGCCACATACTATCTCTGATGATGATGACTCCAAAACCAAATCTCGCCGTTTTTACGATACACACAACTTCCGTATTGAACACTTCTCCATCCGAGATCATCTTGATAAATTTTTGTGCACATGTTCAGTTTCACTCGGATTCGAGCTCATCTAGTCGGATATTAGAGTCTTTCACTCGGATGGTCCGATTGGACTTTTTCACTCGGATGCTTAGAATTTTTCACTCTGATGACTATATTTTCACTCGGAAGACAATTTTTCACTCGGATGACGACCACATTTTTAGTCGGAAGACAATCTTCCACTCGGATGATGACCACATTTTCAGTCGGAAGACAATCTTTCACTCGGATGATGACCACATTTTCAGTCGGAAGATAATTTTACTCGGATTACTATATTTTCAGTCGGAAGCCAATCTTTTACTCGATCGATAAGTTTTCACTCGACCTTTTACTCGATCGGTAGGTTTTCACTCGACCTTTTACTCGATCGGTAGGTTTTCACTCGACATTCCTGACTGAAAACACAGCCTGATCTTTATTTGCCTCTCCAGGTTGCATACTACCTCGGATTGAGACAAACTTTATATGAAAAACGATCGGCTCGACGAGACGAAACGTTTTCATGTTGAAATTTTTCCGATTCAAGGCCGTCCAGAATGCCGAATCGCTCATGCATTGTATCAGACACTCACCAACATGTGTCTGGTATCGAGCGTAACATTTTGGTCTTTGGTTGGGTTGGTCCATATCGACTGTAACTTTTGCATATGAACTCGGATTGAGATGATTTATATATCAAAATTGATTGCCTCGACGAGACGAAGACAATTCCTTTAGAGTGCTCCTTCATCCGAAGTCGTCTTGAAAGCGTGATTGGGCAAAAGCCATCCGGAACATTGAATCATGCCACTCGGAGTATAATTTCTGTCCCTAAGATAAGGTTGAATGATGATAACCGAAACATCAAAGTCGTTCCACTCGGCGACGTGAACCTTTTCATGATGAAAACCCTTTCACTTGGGACCATCTTCATTGCTTTATGTATCTAGCCAAAATCAGGTGTCAACACACGGAGTCGCCAAAAAAGTGTGTTGACACACGAACACGTCACGTGTACCCTCGACGCCGGGGGTGATGCACCACAACTCACGTCGAAGGAGGCCCGGCCGACAGCGCGATACGCAAGACAGTCGACGGGCGCTTTTTGCTGACCCGAAACCCCACAGCCCCGGGAGGGACCTCGTCAGGGAGTGCGGCGGCAATGGGCTGCCCTAGGTCGATTCGCTCGCCCCTACATCCTCGAGATTCGCAGCTCTCAAACACGAAGAATAGTGAAGAACGAGAGAGAAAAACGATGGAGGGATAAAAAATAGACTGGAAAAAGTAGTATATTGATTTGTTCGATTGTGTGTTGTTCAATCGGCCGTCACCCCCAACATATATAAGAGGCGGCTGGACTTCCCGTACAAGTAAAGGATTCATCTAGGCTTTCCTTACAAGAAAATTACATCAATTCACGTCCTAGAGTCCTAGTTTTACTCCAACTAGGATTCAGCCCGAATATGGTCCAAACTTCTGTCCTGCTTCTTGCGCGAGCCGCCGAGCTTGCATACGATCTTCGATTAAGACGGCCTAAATATCAAACTCGTGTGCCTCGACGAGACGAACAATTCTCATGTTGATCACTTTTTCAAATAAGGCAATCTTGAATACCTTTTGAGGTCATCTTTACCTTCCACTCGGATTCGTTCTTGCAGCAGACTGGATTATCCGAGTCTCGTAGTGAATTTGCATGCCATATACTATCTCTGATGATGATGACTCCAAAACCAAATTTCACCGTTTTTACGATACGCATAACGTCCGTATTGAACACTTCTCCATCCGAGATCATCTTGATAAACTTTTGGGCACATGTTCAGTTTCAGTCAGATTCGAGCTCATCCAGTCGGATATTAGAGTCTTTCACTCGGATGGTCCGATTGGACTTTTTCACTCGGATGTTTAGAATTTTTTACTCGGATGACTATATTTTCACTCGGAAGACAATCTTTCACTCGGATGACGACCACATTTTCAGTCGGAAGACAATCTTCCACTCGGATGATGACCACATTTTCAGTCGGAAGACAATGTTTCACTCGGATGATGACCACATTTTCAGTCGGAAGATAATTTTACTCGGATTACTATATTTTCAGTCGGAAGCCAATCTTTTACTCAATCGATAAGTTTTCACTCGACCTTTTACTCGATCGGTAGGTTTTCACTCGACCTTCCTAACTGAAAACACAGCCTGATCTTAATTTGCCTCTCTAGGTTGCATACTACCTCGGATTGAGACAAACTTTATATGAAAAACTATCGGCTCGACGAGACGAAACGTTTTCATGTTGAAAGTTTTTCGATTTAAGGCCGTCCAGAATGCCGAATCGCTCATGCATTGTATCAGACACTCACCAACATGTGTCTGGTGTCGAGCGTAACATTTTGGTCCTTGGTAGGGTTGGTCCGTATCGACTGTAACTTTTGCATATGAACTCGGATTGAGATTATTTATATATCAAAATTGATTGCCTCGACGAGACGAAGACAATTCCTTTAGAGTGGTCCTTCATCCGAGGTCGTCTTGAAAGCGTGATTGGGCAAAAACCATTCGGAACATTGAATCATGCCACTCGGAGTATAATTTCGGTCCCTAGAATAAGGTCGAATGATGATAACCGAAACATCAAAGTTGTTCCACTCGGTGACGTGAACCTTTTCAAGCTGAAAACCCTTTCACTCGGGACCATCTTCATTGCTTTATGTATCTTGCCAAAATCAGGTGTCAACACATGCCCCCCTATTTTTCGGCAAAGCTTGCATGCCAAAAAATAATATGCATGGTTTTTGTTTTAAGGACGATGTCAACACTCCATCGGCCATGTGCATTTCTCAGAGCGATATTTATGTATCGGCCATGTTTGTGCTAAGGGCGATAGTCGTATATCGACCATTGCCTACTTAGGCTTCTTGCCACACACTCGGGTGGTATTTCTTCAAGTACTTACCATTGAGAGCTCGAGGTAACAATGTCCCCTGTACGGACTCCACCAAATATGAGTTTCCAGGAACTATTCTTGTAATCGTAAAAGGATCTTCCCAACTTGGAGACCACTTCCCGAATTTTCTATCTCTTGAACCAATCGACGGAATCACTTTCCACACGAGATCACCAACTTGAAAATTCTTCAACTTAACTTTCTTATTGTAAGCTCTTGCCACCCTCAACTTGTCTCTCTCTATGGCTTTTAAAGCAGCCAAACGTTTATCGGCAACCTCATCAATATTGTCCATTATCAAGTTATAAAAATCTATTGCCGATAAATCATTCTGTTTGGCTATTCTCAAGGCATTCAAATTTACTTCCACTGGTAAAACAGCTTCTTGACCATACACTAGCTCATATGGAGTCACCTTCGTAGCACCATGCCTTGGGATTCTATGTGCCCACAAAGATTCAGACAACAACTCATGCCATTTCCTTGGATTATCCTCAATCTTCTTCTTGACGAGTTTGATTAAAACTTTATTGCTAGACTCAACTTGTCCATTAGCTTGGGCATAATACGGAGAGGAATTGAGCAACTTTATGTTATAAGATTCGGCAAACTTTCTGACTTAGTGTGACATGAAAGATGAACTTTGATCTGTAGTTAACGTTTGAGGAATACCGAATCTATGAATAATGTGCTCAGTTATGAATTGAATTACCTCCGTATGTGTCATGTTCTTGAGAGGTACTGCTTCAGACCACTTAGTGAAATAATCGGTTGCCACCAATACGAACCGATGCCCCATTGAGGAAGATGGATGAATTTGCCCAATAAAATCTAAACCCCATCCTCTGAAAGGCCACGGCTTGATAATAGGATGTAACATAGCAGAAGGAGCTAATTGAATATCACCAAATTTTTGACAAGCTTCACACCCTTTATAATATCGGAAGCAATCATTAATCATAGTCGGCCAATAAAACCCAGCACGTCGCAATAACCACTTCATCTTGGGAGCCGAATGATGAGTGCCACAAATGCCTTCATGTACTTCTCCCATAGCAACTCTTGCCTGGTCTTCATCCAAGCACTTTAGAAGAACATCATCGACTGTTCGGCGATAAAGACCATCATCTCCCATTGTATACTTGAAAGCCATACGCCGAACAACCCTGTCCACCCTTTCACTCGGATTTCATAAGTAATCAATAATGGGCTTCCTCCAGTCGGGATTGTCACCTGCACTAGATTTTTTATTAATGGCCGAATCAGTGGGTTCAGGTTCGGCCTCTCCCATGTTGGCAAGACAAGACATCGGTCTTTGAGAGATATGAAACATGCCATGAGCAACATGATATCCAGATGCTTGTTGTGCCAACTCATTTGCTTTCCAATTGTCATGCCTAGATATATGATCAATGCTAAAACAATCCAAAGTAGAGATCATATCTAGACATTTATCAAGATAAATATTAAGTGATTTGTCTAAACACTGAAAGAATTTGGATATTTGCTGCACCACTAGTAACGAATCACCATAAGCCTCAATATGTGTAACACCTATAGCAATTAACATCTCTAAGCCGAATAACAAAGCTTCATATTCGGCCTGATTATTTGTGCAAAAGTATTCTAAGCGGCACGAGGCTTCGAAAACAGCACCAAGAGGAGATATATAAACAATACCAACACCCTGGCCATTGCTACAAACTGAAGCATCGAAATATAATCTCCAAGGTACTAAAGAGACAAGGTTTATATCAATGTCATGCTTGTCATTAATCCGATGCTCAACAATGAAATTAGCAACGATTTGGCCTTTCATAGATTTTAGAGATTCATAAGCCAAATCATACTCAATCAAAGCATAAGCCCACTTGCCAATTCTGCCACTAAGAATTGGTCTATGCAACATGTATTTAATGACATCGGTTTGACAAGCTACTATGCAAGAACTCGGCACAAAATAATGTCTCAATTTTGAGCAAGCATAATATAAGCATAAACATAGTTTTACAATAAATGTATACCTTGTCTCGGCGTCCAATAAGCGTCTGTTCAAATATGTAATAGCATGCTCTTTTCCTTCGGTTTCTTGAGTCAAAACAGCACCAATAACACCTACTTCTGCTGCAATGTAAAGCTTAAAGGGCTCCTTATGCTTGGGTGCTTTCATCACCGGAGGAGTGCACAAATAATTTTTGATCATATCAAAGGCTTCTTGCTGTTTTGCCCCCCGAGTGAAATCAACATCATTCTTTAACCGAAGGATAGGAGTAAATGCATCAACTTTCCCTGACAGATTAGCTATGAATCTTCTCAAATAATTGACCTTGCCAAGGAACTTTTGCATATCTCTCTTGCATGTTGGCGCTTCCACTTTCTGTATAGCTTCTACCTTCTTGGGATCAATCTCTATGCCATCTTCATGAATAATGAAACCCAAAAACTTACCAGCTGATACGCCGAATGCACACTTCAAAGGATTCATCTTCAGTCCATACTTTTTCATTCTTTCAAAAGTTAAACGCAAATCGGATAAATGAGATTCAAAAGCATCCGATTTGACAACAATATCATCAATATAAACTTCAAGTATGACACCGAGTAAATCATGAAATATCAAATTCATAGCCCTTTGATATGTGGCGCCAGCATTTTTTAATCCGAATGTCATCACCGTCCATTCGAATAAACCAAGGAAACCAGGGCATCGGAAAGCCGTTTTGGACATGTCCTCTTCGGCCATAAAAATTTGGTTATACCCCGCATTACCATCAAGGAAACTAATGACTTTATGTCCAGAAGCATCATTAACAAGCATATCGGCTATTGGCATGGGATACTCATCTTTGGGTGTAGCCCTATTCAAATCTCTGAAATCAATGCATACCCTTAACTTGTCGGATCCCTTTTTCTCCACTGGGACAATGTTAGAAATCCACTCGGCATACCTGCAAGGTCGAATGAAATTAGCTTTAAGCAGTCGACCGATCTCTTCCTTGATCCGGTCATATGTTCTTGGATTAAACTTTCTGGCCGATTGTTTATATGGTCTAAAACCAGCCTTTATAGGTAACCGATGCTCCACTAGCTCTCGACTTAAACCTGGCATCTCATGATACTCCCATGCAAAGCAAGAAACATATTCTTTCAATAGCTTGACCAACTTAGCTTTACAATCAGCTTTCAAATTTTTGTTTACAAACGTCGGTCGAGTGACGGAACCGTATCCAATATCTACCTCTTCTCATGGATCGGCCGATGTAAAACCTTGTCCAAGTTTATCCATGTCATCTAATTCCTCTATTGATTCATACATATCGTTCTCGCTGGACCGATATTTTATAAGACGTTTTTGTAACCACTCGGAACTAGAATCCATTTAAACATATCATGCCTTGGAGCCGATTGCATTCAGTCGGCTTTAAAGAAACGGGGACAAAGCCATTCTTGGTCGCGCTGAGAAAATGAAACTCTGACAAGTCACGTCCCGTCAAGCAAGTAGCATTGGGATGTTGCCAATCCACCGATGCATCGGCCAAAGCAACACATGCCGAGTTATCCGCATGAATGACTTCCACTTTGTCATCAACCCATAGGATCAAAAACTGGTGCATAGTGGTTGTCACGCACTGGTTTGCATGAACCCAATCACGGCCTAGTATGACGTTGTAGTTACCTTGCACCACTGCAACAAAAAATGCAGTAGCCAAAGTTTTGCTTCCGACTGTAAGTTCCACATACATCACACCTTTGGCTTCAGTTTTCTCTTTGCCTTCAAATCCGTTGAGCACCATATTCGTCTTTATCAACTCTTCATCGGGCAAAGCCAATTTCTTGAAGACCGAATAGGGCATCAGATTTACCACAGCACCACCATCAAGAAGCATCCGAGTGAGAGGTGATCCATTGATATGGCCTCTGAGATACAATGGTTTCAGATGCGTTACTAGGTCTTTTGGCTTCTCAAATATTGCATTTTTAGGGCCAAAATCCAGCTGAGCAACCTCCCCTTCCTCATCTACAGCACGAAACTCAGCAGGTAAGTAATAAACCATATTGATATCCATACCTTCATGAACCGGCGTCGACTCATAATCTAACATATCATCCTCTGCCTCAAGTGCATCCACCGATTCTGAAATCTGCTCGAGTGAAGGAGAAGTAAGAACTGTCGCAGACGATGTGATAGATGTTGCATCGTCCTCCTTTGGTGGTGTAGGTATTGCTATGATAGATGTAGAAGCTGATGTATCTTGTATTTGTTTAGGCCTCCACACTTGTTTTGCTGGAACCAAGGGTCGAGTGTCATTGAACAACTTATCCCTTTGGTTCTCGGCCTCCTGTTCTGCCATCTCTTGGCTCCTTAACCTCTGCAGTTTCCTCTTCTGTGTCTTTGTTAGCCCTAGAGGACACCACTTTAGCTGAGTGTATTTAGGATCTTTTGCCTTTACTTGGCCGGTGCTTGCTTCATGATCATTAGCCGAGTGCTTTGGCGCGATAAAAAGTATCGGCTTAGTCGAGTGGTTATGCACAGTCAGCTGTTGTACGGGGAATGTTTTGGTTCCCAAGATAAGTGAGTCGACATCCATTTTCTCTTTGCCTTTTCCTGGCTCGACTGCTGCAACACTTGGTGATTTAACACGCCATTCTTTTTGATTTTCTGGATGCATGAAATTTTCACTCGGGCGCACCTTTTTACTCGGATGGAATCCACTTGGATGGAATTCATTAGGATGGAATCTACCTGGCCACATTCTTTCACTTGGATAGCTTCCACTTGGGTGCATTCTTATACTTGGATAGCTTCCGTTCGGCCACATATTTTGACCAGTCGACTGATGACCACTAATGTTCAGTCGACCATTGTATGAGTAGTCGAGTCAATCCCAAACAGGTTGCCTTTGTTCCTCTCTAAACGGTGCCCTTGGTCCAGCTGGCCTCACATACCGACTAAACATATCAGCTGGTGGTGACCTTGGTCGCTTCAGGTCTGTTGGCCGATTAGAGCTAGAACCGGTCGACTGATTAGCATACTTGGACAACAACATATCAAAAGTTGGCTTGATCCGCTTACGTTGTACTTTAGCCTCGTTCCTCTTCCAATTGCCAACTTCTGGACTCTTGGGCTTACCAAATTTAATACGGGCGTTCTCTTGCACTTGTGGTTGCCCCCGAGTGTAGGATTCTTGATGGTGATCTTGATTACTTCATTGCCATCGGGTTGCTTGTCAATCACAATCTGCCTCCCCAAGATCTTGCTGTCCTCCTTGTCTTTCCTGGGCTCACCAATAATGACATTAGCTTTATTAGCAGATTCGGCTACCTCTGGCCGAATGAGTAATTTCTTCCCCTCCAAATCCATGGTATTCATTGGAAAGGGTTGTTTATCAACTTGCATCTCAGAAAAGTTCAATCGACCGTCATTAATGGCCGATTGTATCTGTCGTCGAAAAACATTGCAATCGTTAGTAGCATGAGAAAAAGAATTATGATACTTGAAATAAGCGCGCCATTTCATCTCTTCAAATGGCGGTAAAGTGTGAGATATTCTAATAATTTTAGCTTGCAGCAAAGCATCAAATATTTTATCACACTTGGCAATGTTAAAAGTAAACTTCATCTCTTCATCACGATTCTTATGAATCAGTTTCAGATCATTGCAAGTAAATGGTTTGGCCTTAGATGGCCAACCAAATTCAGTAGCATACATGTCACCCTCATCGTCCGAGGGATCATTATCATATTCAACCATATTCATCTTTGGACGATCAGCTTTGTACCTATGCACTTCTTTGAGATCTTTGCTTCGGCTTTCCCGAGCCAAAGCCCTTTGTAAGACTTGGTTAATATTTAAGAACTCATAGCCTTCTAGCTTTTCTCTAATGGGAGTCCTTAAACCACTCAGCACTAGGTCTGCCAAGTCTCTCTCGGTTATCACCAAACTATAACAACGATTTTTTGTTTCTCTAAATCTCTTGACATAATCGGAGACCGATTCATCATGCTTTTGTTTAACCGATGTCAGATGTGACAACTTGAGTTCATTATCGCCGCTATAAAAGTGATCATGAAATTTCTGCTCTAGCTGCGACCAAACCCGAATGGAACCATGCGGTAAAGAAGAAAACCATGAAAATGCAGTACCAGTTAATGATAAAGGAAACAAACGCACTTTCAATTCATTCAATGAGCCTGCCTCACCCAATTGTGCTAAATATTGACTAACATGCTCCCATGTGGTTTTTGTGCCTTCTCCATTAAACTTAACAAAATCTGGAATTTTATATCCTAGAGGGCACTGGATGGCATCGAAGTACTCGGGGTACGGCTTTTTGTAAATCCGATTCCGAGGTAACTCAACTCCAAAATTCTCTCGAAGCATCTTAGCCATCTCCTCTCTAAGATTAACTAAACCATCGTCCATAGTGGACGATGAAGCTTGTGGTAGTGGCATAGGAGGAGTAGGGTTACTAGCAGTGGGTAGGAATTGAGGCATGTATGTCGACCCATAATTTGGTAGTGGTCGAGTGGTTGTAGCTGTAGGCAGGGTTTGGTTCGGCGTTGCCACCGAACCTGGCATGCTCATGATAGGATTAATTGGTGCAGCCACAATCTGATTTGTTTGTGTAGGATAATAAGTCATCGGCATGGGAGGTGCCGATGAAATAGGAAGAGTCAGATTAGGGTTTTGCACACTAGAAGCTATACCACCATTACCACTAGACGATTGAGATATATTCTTCTGAGCATTCGTATTTTCTATGAAAGTTTGATAGACTAGATTGTTACCATCAGCAATACGACTCTCAATCTCAGCCCACTGATCAAGAGAAAAGGTAGTACTCACAGAGGGTTTATCCTGCTCGACTTGAAGAGGAGGGAACTTGATTTCTTCAATCGGAGTGATGTTGCCTTGGCGATCCTTCTTGAACTTCGCAAGGAACTCCTGCAACTCCTTCTCTTCGCGCGCCTTCTTCTATTCTTCATAGATTTGGCGATGATCGGCCGATATTTCATCAAGACTGGGCTTAATAATGTTATCGGCGTCTACCTCAGATGGCTTGGGAAGATCGGACATGGTGGATGATGATGATTGACCTTCGATCCCCAGCGGAGTCGCCAAAAAGGTTTGTTGACACACGAACACGTCACGTGTACCCTCGACGCCGGGGGTGATGCATCGCAGCTAACGTCGAAGGAGGCCCGACCGACAGCGTGATACGCAAGACAGTCGACGGGCGCTTTTTGCGGACCCGAAACCCCACACCCCCGGGAGGGACCCCGTCGGGGAGTGCGGCGGCAATGGGCTACCCTAGGTCGATTCGCTCGCCCCTAGAGCCTCGAGATTCGCAGCTCTCAAACACGAAGAACAGCTGTAGCGAACCGACCCAAATGGATCGAAGTCTCTGTGCTTAAGTGTCATCACTGGATCGGTATGCTGACACACACAGTACTCGATGAATTATAACAGAGTTCAATCACACACTTTATTACATCGAGGTCCTCAAAAGGGTATTTATTACAATAATATGGCCAAAGGCCATCAAAATAAAAATAACTGCGGAAGCATCGAAGGTAAATGAGTCCATCCAACTCCACGGCAAACTGAGTGCAGAACAACGACCTATCGCACCTTTAATCCTCGTCGGAAAACTCTGCAACATGAGACGTTGCAGCCGTGTAGGTCAGCACATGGAATATGCTGGCAATTTCACACCATAGAATAATAATAATGAAGAAGACTATCTCTATATGCAAATTTAGCTGGTGGAGGCTCTAAGTTTAATTTTTGCATAAAGCCAATACCCTACAACAAAGGAATTTTTTTTATTTACTACAAAATTAAAATGCCATTATTGAGAAGGTTCCTCCAACTCAATCCAAAAATTCCCAAGTTATTATTAACCCAATGATTTCATTAAAATACAATGATGAGATCAACCAATAATTCACTTCTAGATACTCAAGTTGTCCATAACCGGGGACACGGCTAATCATGATTAGTTTGTACACTCTGCAGAGGTTTGCGTACTTTTCCCCACAAGACTCGACCACCTCCATGATCGGAAGATCGAGACATAGTCTTTCTGAAGTATTTCCTCCAAACACTGGGTAGACCGGTACACCTACTTTCCCCAACATCAGCTAGTCTACCACGGAAAGAGGTCACACAACTTACTCAACTATGCCAGAGCCCACAATGGCTTGTGGCTGCACACGGAAGTTTCTAGGCATGAAATATCTTATGATCCCTTTGAGCCTGGGTGGCGCACCTAGGGTAATCACACGGGTACTCCGAGATTCCCCTTGGGCAAGCACTGGTTTCTCCAGGTGCCCCAAACAATCCACCCAGATGTGTATTAAAGTTTCCACCTTATGTTGTCCCAAAAATTATTATCTCTCGCAACTTGCATGGATCACACATACCAATCCCCGTCTACGAGCATGGCTAAGCAATATATGATATAACGAATATATCCCGGGGTGATAAAAGGTCATAGGTTCCTACCACATAAACTACAAAGCATATCCACAAGTTCCCAATCCTACTCATGCAATCTTTGAGGGTGAAACTAATGCATAGTAAAAACTGGGTATAGAAAATTATGATCAAAGTGTGAACTTGCCTTGCTGACGTTCGTTGAACTCTAAAGATTCGTAGTAGCAAGCTTCGCACTCCGGATGATCTAGCGTAAGCAAGCAATAACATACATAAGCATGCAAGCAAAGATCCAAAAAGAAAACAAATAAAAGACTTCGAAAACTCCAGAAACACCAAAATAAAGTTTCTGTACAGAATATAATTTTCACAGCAACAAAAATAAATGGTTTTGGTTTTAACATAAGGTACATGTCACAAGCTTCGATTAGCAAAAAGAATCACCCAAAACGGAGTTACGAAACTCAAGTTATGGCCTAACGAAGTTTGAATTCAGATCTGCTTGAATTCAAATTTTTAAAAATTTCAAAAATATATTTCGTTTCGTTCTCTGGATAGACGATATTTCTACGAACCCATAGGAAAAAGAATCAACTAAATCGGATCTATAGACTAAAAGATATATTTGGTATAGAATCTGAGATTAGAAAAATACTGGAAAAAGAACAAAAATTCGGCCAGAGACAAGTGGCGCTCTCTGATTGGCTGGCTGGTGCTCACCGGACTTGTCGCCGGAGACGAGGAAGAAGGCGGCTCCGGTGTGCTTCGGCGAATGATGCGTGCATGACGGTGTAGAGGACGATGAGGTGACCACTTGATCAAAGGTGTGGTTGTAGATAGCTTCATGTACACACGGTGAGAGGTCGCCGGAATTCACGAACTCCGGCGAGCAATTGGCGAGGTTAGGGAGGGGGAAAAGCTCCAGAAGGAGAGGGCTTCGGACGAGGGGTGAGAGGGGCTCGTGGGGTGCCTTTTATAGGGCTTGGGGAGGACCAGAGTTGGGTGGGGCGAGATTGTGTTAATGGCTGCAGTTTCAAGCGCTCATGACGACCATTATGATTGTCTTTGAGGCGCACCAGGGGATGGGAGGGGTTGAGGTAGGCGAGGGGGTTCCGTTCAGAGGCGTTTTGGAGCGGGGGAGAGGAAGGGGAGGGGTGGGGGTGCTGGGTGGATGATGCTCTGTGCGCTCTCTGTGAACGAACCACCAAAGGAAGGAGACGACCAAGTTGGGTCGTGAGGAAGGCTGGGCCTTTCACGGCCCGTGGCTGTTTTTTTTTTGACAGAGAGAAAAAAATGTATAGATAGAAAATAAAAATATTTTAATATAGGACATATATATATATCAAAAATTCAGAAAAATAAATCCTACAAGATGAACTATTTTTCAGAGGCTAAATAAAAACTTTATAAAAAACATTTTTATAAAAAATCCAAATGATACTCAAATTTGAATTCACAACTTTTGGCATTGTTTTCTTCTGACTTTTTGGAGTGTCATGTTAGCTCCTCTCATACTTTTGAACAAGTATTTGTCATGGATTTTTTGAAATAAATTACAAATGCCAAGTTGAATTCAAAGTAAGATAAAACTCAAATGCCTCTGAAATTTTCAAATGACACTCAATAAAAAAAAATGCATAGATGCTTAGCTAATAATTATAAAACATTCCAAATTGAAAATTTGGGATGTTACAAACCTACCCCCCTTAAGATGAATCTCGCCCTCGAGATTCGGGTTGGCTAGCAAAAAGGTGTGGGTGATCCTGTCGAAGATCTTCTTCGCGTTCCGAGGTGGCTTCTTCCTCAGTATGATGACTCCACTGAACCTTGCAAAATTTGAGGACCTTGCTGCGGGTAACTCTGTTGGCAAACTCGAGAATCTTGACAGGCTTCTCCTCATAGGTCAGATCACTATCCAACTGTATGGCTTCTAGTGGCACTGTATCTCTCAAAGGAATATCGGCCATCTTCGCATGGCACTTCTTCAAGTGGGAAACGTGAAACACATCATGAACTCCTAACATGGCTTCAGGTAATTCCAACTTGTAGGCAACTTCACCCATGCGTTCCAAAATTCTGTATGGCCCCATAAATCGTGGTGCTAGTTTGCCTTTAACTCCAAACCGTTTAACTCCTCTAAGTGGAGACACACGAAGATATGCTCTATCTCCGACTTCGTAGGTTACTTCCTTGCGTTTAGCATCAGCATAACTCTTCTGTCTGGATTGGGCTATCTTAAGTCTGTCACAGATCAACTTGACTTTCTCCTCTGAATCTCTAATAAGGTCGGGACCAAATAATTTACGGTCTCCAACTCCATCCCACATCAATGGTGTCCTGCACCTCCTTCCGTACAAAGCTTCGAAAGGGGCCATCTTCAAACTAGCTGGATAGCTGTTGTTATATGAGAATTCTGCGTATGGCAAATTATCATACCAACTAGATCCATAACCTAGCACACAAGCTCTCAACATGTCCTCCAGAATCTGATTGACTCTCTCGGTCTGCCCATCTGTCTGCGGATGAAAGGCTGTACTGAACTCTAGCCTGGTACCCAAAGTTTCGTGTAACTGATGCCAAAAATTTGAGGTAAATTGTGTTCCTCTATCTGATACGATGGTCCTCGGAACTCCATGCAGACATACGATCCTGGTCATATATATCTTGGCCAACTTAGCACTTGTATATGTGGTTTTCACGGGGATGAAGTGAGCTACCTTGGTCAAGCGATCAACTACTACCCACATAGAATCATAGCCTGATCGGGTCCTGGGTAATCCTGTAATGAAGTCCATGCCAAGCTTGTCCCACTTCCAATCCGGTATCGGCAAAGGTTGAAGTAATCCTGCTGGTTTCTAGTGCTCTGCCTTAACTCTCTTACATACGTCGCATACTGCTACATACTCGGCAATATCCTTCTTCACACCTGTCCACCAAAAACTTTCCTTCAAGTCCAAATACATCTTGGTGTTTCCTGGGTGTATCGAATAAGGTGAATCATGAGCCTCCCGAAGAATCAACTTCCTGATCTCTGTGTCATTGGGCACGTAAATACGCTGCTCAAACCATATGGTTCTGTGTTCATCCTCACGGAGTCCTTCTGCCTTTCCTTGGTTCATCCTTTCCTTTATTTCCGCAATACCTTTTTCTAACTTCTAGGCTTCTCGGATCTTTCCCAACAAGGTGGATTTAATTTCCATTGCGGCAACAAAACCTCGTGGTACTATCTCCAATCGAAGATCTCTGAGATCATCAATTAACTTCTGAGGTAATCCTCCTGCTGTGAGGGTATAGACATAACTCTTGCGGATCAATGCATCTGCCACAACATTGGCCTTTCCTGGGTGATAGTGCAATTTCATGTCATAATCTTTTATGAGTTCCAACCATCTTCTCTGCCTGAGGTTCAACTCTTTCTGTGTGAAGATGTATTTCAAACTCTTGTGATCCGTGTAAACATCACAATGATTTCCAATTAGAAAATGCCTCCAGGTCTTGAGCGCATGCACTATGGCTGCTAACTCCAAATCATGTGTGGCATAATTCCTCTCATGAGGTCGAAGTTGACGTGAGGCATATGAAACAACTCTTCCTTCTTGCATAAGAACACCTCCAAGTCCCTGACGAGAAGCTTCGCAATATACCTGAAAATCCTTGCGTATATTCGGAAGAATTAGCACTGGGGCTGTAACCAAACGTTTCTTCAACTCCTGAAAACTAGCCTCACATTCCTCGGTCCAATTAAACTTGGCGTCTTTCTTCAATAACTCTGTCATGGGCTTTGCGATCTTGGAGAAATTCTCAATAAATCTTCGGTAATATCCTGCAAGTCCAAGGAAACTGCGAATCTCTCCGACTGAGGTGGGTGCCTTCCATTTGGTGATGGCTTCAACTTTCGAAGGATCCACTGCTATTCCTTCTCCTGATATAACATGTCCGAGAAATCCAACTTCCTTCAACCAGAATTCACA
Source organism: Secale cereale (assembly GCA_902687465.1). Lineage (NCBI taxonomy): Eukaryota > Viridiplantae > Streptophyta > Magnoliopsida > Poales > Poaceae > Secale > Secale cereale. The sequence continues at coordinate 671,329,693 of LR738709.1, forward strand.
CTTGCTGAACTTTGCATATAACTGATGTTCCCTGAGCTTCTCAAGAACCAAGCGCAAATGTTCCTTGTGTTCTTCTTCATTCTTCGAGTAAATCAATATGTCATCAATGAATACCACAACAAACTTATCCAAGAACTCCATGAATACCTTATTCATCATACTCATAAAATAGGCAGGGGCATTAGTCAAACCAAAAGACATGACCGTATACTCATAAAGCCCATATCTCGTGGTAAAGGCTGTCTTGGGTATATCCTGTTCTCGAATCTTTAGCTGGTGATATCCAGATCGAAGATTGATTTTTGAGAAAATTTTTGCTCCTTGTAGCTGGTCAACCAAATCATTGATCATCGGCAGAGGGTACTTGTTCTTGATCGTCACCTCATTCAACGCACGGTAATCCACAACCATTCTCAAGGATCCATCCTTCTTTGAAACTAGAAGCACTGGGGCTCCCCAAGGTGATGAACTTGGTCGAATATAACCTTTCTCCAATAATTCCTTAATCTGCTTCTTAATTTCCTCCATATCATTTGCGGGCATCCGATATGGTCTCTTGGATATTGGTCCGGTGCCTAGTAACAATTCAATCAAAAACTCTATGTCCCGATCCGGTGGCATGCCTGGTAGTTCCTCCGGAAAAACATCGGGATAATCCTTCACAACTGGTACTTCTTCCTGAACAACTCCCGAAAGAGAATTCACTTGAGTCCTCCTTGGCGTATGCCTCGACACATACTTGATCCGTTTCCCCTCTGGGGTGGTGAGAAGAATCGACTTACTGGCACAATCAATATTCCCTTTATACTTGGATAGCCAGTCCATGCCTAGAATTACGTCCAATCCTTGTGATTCTAGGATGATGAGGTCTGTGGGGAAAACGTGTCTCCCTATGGTCAATGGCAACTGAAAACATCCCCGATTAGCCATATTCTTTGCTCCTGGGGAACTCACTAATATTGGTGTTTTAAGGGCTACGGTCGGCAACTTAAACTTATCCACAAACCCCCTTGATATGAATGAATGCGATGCACCAGTGTCAAAAAGAACAAGGGATGTAAATGAATTAATCAAGAACTTACCAACAACGGCGTCAGGCTGGTCATAAACTTCCTCCACATTGGCATGGTTCACCTGACCTCTGGTAAAAGGATTTGGCTTCTTTCCAGAGCTTCCATTGCCATTCCCGTTCTTCGCCTCGGGACATTCGGTGGCGTAGTGTCCGGTCTTCCCGCACTTGAAACAGGTAATGTGGCTCAGATCCTTCTTTGTCGGTGTAGCAGGGTTGGAGTGATGCTGATTGTTGTTTCCTCCGTTTCCATTGCCATTCCTATGGCCATTATGGTTGTGTCCATTCCCTCCATGATGTGAATGTCCTCCATGGTTATGGTGAGTGTGTCCACCATACTTGCCAGATCCTGATCCATTATTTCCCGAGTACGGGGTATAGCGGGGCTTCTGCTGAACTCCAGAGTTGTACTTTCCCTGTCTGTACTTCCTCTTGCGGTTTTCCACCTGCTGCTGCTTGCCTTCTAGAATGAGAGCCTTGTCAACCAACTCTTGATAATTGTTAAAGGTAGCCACGGTCAACTGAAGTCCCAGATCATCATTTAGTCCCTCCAGAAATTTCTCCTGCTTAGCGGCATCATCAGCCACGTCTCCGGGAGCATACCTGGATAACTTGCTCAATTCCTCCACATAATCACCAACAAAACGATTACCCTGGCGTAAGTTGCGGAACTCACGCTTCTTCAGACTCATAGCTCCGGCTGAAACATGTGCAGTACGAAACGCCTATTGGAACTGATCCCAAGTCACATTTGCTATGGGGAATGTGGTGGTGTAATTCTCCCACCACGAAGCTGCTGGTCCATCCAGTTGATGTGCGGCAAAGCGCACCTTCTCAGCGTCAGTACATCCTGCGGTGGTCAGCTCCCTTCCCGTCTTGCGAAGCTAGTCATCTACGACGATTGGCTCCGTGCTGCTAGAGAACACGGGTGGGTTCAACCTCAGGAAACGGGTAAGGTTGTCGACCGGGGGTGGTGGCGGTGGGTTGTTGTTGTTGTTGTTCTGGTTCTGATTCTGGATGAGTAGCTGCATGAGGGCATTCTGATTCTGGATCAATTGGGTAAGTTTCGGTGGAAATTTCGGGTCACGTCTCGGAGGCATCTGTTAGGTTTAGAGTGGATGAGAAATTAGAATAGAATAAGGGCCTATGGAGAGGAATCACTACCCATATGCTTATGCTAGCAATAAAACTTCAAATCAAGCAATTCACACAAATCACACCACACAAGCAAAACCTACAGGTAAGGTCATATCCACAAAAGATATGATCTCTTCATACTACCGCAATCTATCGTTGGACTCCATTTGGTTGTGGTAGTCTGAACTAAATCTTCTCAAATCAAAGTCAATTATAGCTTCTTCTTCTTCGTCAATGATGTCTTCATGGGTCTTGGTCTCATCAGCTGAGCAACTTTATCATGGGGTTCAACAACTATTGAATTGAAGTAGAGAAGAGATAGAAATGAATAGAGAAGAGTATAGACCAACGGATATATAAGGAAGTGGTAAAATAGAGTTTTCTTCCTATGGTTTTCCATTTCCTAGTGGCCGCGTCCTACAGTCAGCGTGTGCTCTGATACCATCTTGTAGCGACCCGACCCAAATAGATCGAAGTCTCTGTACTTAAGTGTCATCCCTGGATCGGTATGCTGACACACACAGTACTCGATGAATTATAACACAGTTCAATCACACACTTTATTACATCGAGGTCCTCAAAAGGGTATTTATTACAATAATATGGCCAAAGGCCATCAAAATAAAAATAAATGCGGAAGCATCGAAGGTAAATGAGTCCATCCAACTCCACGGCAAACTGAGTGCAGAACAATGACCTATCGCACCTTTAATCCTCATCGGAAAACTCTGCAACATGAGACGTTGCAGCCGTGTAGGTCAGCACATGGAATATGCTGGCAATTTCACACCATAGAATAATAATAATGAAGAAGACTATCTCTATATGCAAATTTAGCTGGTGGAGGCTCTAAGTTTAATTTTTGCATAAAGCCAATTTTACCCTACAACAAATGAATTTTTTTTATTTACTACAAAATTAAAATGCCATTATTGAGAAGGTTCCTCCAACTCAATCCAAAAATTCCCAAGTTATTATTAACCCAATGATTTCATTAAAATACAATGATGAGATCAACCAATAATTCACTTCTAGATACTCAAGTTGTCCATAACCGGGGACACGGCTAATCATGATTAGTTTGTACACTCTGCAGAGGTTTGCGCACTTTTCCCCACAAGACTCGACCACCTCCATGATCGGAAGATCAAGACATAGTCTTTCTGAAGTATTTCCTCCAAACCCTGGGTAGACCGGTACACCTACATTGCCCAACATCAGCTAGTCTACCACGGAAAGAGGTCACACAACTTACTCCACTATGCCAGAGCCCATAATGGCTTGTGGCTGTACACGGAAGTTTCTAGGCATGAAATATTCTATGATCCCTTTGATCCTGGGTGGCGGACCTAGGGTAATCACACGGGTACTCCGGGATTCCCCTTGGGCAAGCACTGGTTTCTCCAGGTGCCCCAAACAATCGACCCAGATGTGTATTAAAGTTGCCACCTTATGTTGTCCCGAAAATTATTATCTCTCGCAACTTGCATGGATCACACATACCAATCCCCGTCTACGAGCATGGCTAAGCAATATATGATATAACAAATATATCCCGGGGTGATAAAAGGTCACAGGTTCCTACCACATAAACTACAAAGCATATCCACAAGTTCCCAATCCTACTCATGCAATCTTTGAGGGTGAAACTAATGCATAGTAAAAACTGGGTATAGAAAATTATGATCGAAGTGTGAACTTGCCTTGCCGACGTTCGTTGAACTCTAAAGATTCGTAGTAGCAAGCTTCGCACTCCGGATGATCTAGCGTAAGCAAGCAATAACAAACATAAGCATACAAGCAAAGATCCAAAAAGAAAACAAATAAAAGACTTCGAAAACTCCAAAAACACCAAAATAAAGTTTCTGTACAGAATATAATTTTCACAGCAACAAAAATAAATGGTTTTGTTTTTAACAGAAGGTACATGTCACAAGCTTCGATTAGCAAAAAGAATCACCAAAAACGGAGTTACGAAACTCAAGTTATGGCTAACGAAGTTTGAATTCAGATCTGCTTGAATTCAAATTTTTAAAATTTTCAAAAATATATTTCGTTTGGTTCTCTGGATAGAGGATATTTCTACGAACCCGTAGGAAAAAGAATCAACTAAATCGGATCTATAGACTAAAAGATATACTAGAAACAAGATTTGGTATAGAATCTGAGATTAGAAAAATACTGAAAAAAGAATAAAATTTGGCCAGAGACAAGTGGCGCTCTCTGATTGGCTGGCTGGTGCTCACCGGACTTGTCGCCGGAGACGAGGAAGAAGGCGGCTCCGGTGTGCTTCGGCGAAGGATGCGTGCAGGACGGTGTAGAGGACGATGAGGTGAACCACTTGATCAAGGTGTGGTTGTAGATAGCTTCATGTACACACGGTGAGAGGTCGCCGGAATTCACGAACTACGGCGAGCAATTGGCGAGGTTAGGGAGGGGGGAAAGCTCCAGAAGGAGAGGGCTTCGGACGAGGGGTGAGAGGGGCTCGCGGGGTGCCTTTTATAGGGCTTGGGGAGGTCCAGAGTTGGGTGGGGCAAGATTGTGTTAATGGCTGCAGTTTCAAGCGCTCATGACGGCCATTATGGTTGTCTTTGAGGCGCACCAGGGGATGGGAGGGGTCGAGGGAGGCGAGGAGGTTCTGTTCAGAGGCGTTTTGGAGCGGGGGAGAGGAAGGGGAGGGGTGGGGGTGCTGGGTGGATGATGCTCTGTGCGCTCTGTGTGAACGAACGACCAAAGGAAGGAGATGACCAAGTTGGGTCGTGAGGAAGGCTGGGCCTTTCACGGCCCGTGGCTGTTTTTTTTTGACAGAGAGAAAAAAATGTATAGATAGAAAATAAAAATATTTTAATATAGGACATATATATATATCAAAAAATTCAGAAAAATAAATCCTACAAGATGAACTATTTTTAAGAGGCAAAATAAAAACTTTATAAGAAACATTTTTATAAAAAATCCAAATGATACTCAAATTTGAATTCACAACTTTTGGCATTGTTTTCTTCTGACTTTTTGGAGTGTCATGTTAGCTCCTCTCATACTTTTGAACAAGTATTTGTCATGAATTTTTTGAAATAAATTACAAATGCCAAGTTGAATTCAAAGTAAGATAAAACTCAAATGCCTCTGAAATTTTCAAATGACACTCAATAAAAAAATGCATAGATGCTTAGCTAATAATTGTAAAACATTCCAAATTGAAAATTTGGGATGTTACAACAGCGAAGAACGAGAGAGAAAAACGATGGAGGGATAAAACGTAGACTGGAAAAAGTAGTATATTTATTTGTTCGATTGTGTGTTGTTCAATCGGCCGTCACCCCCAACATATATAAGAGGCGGCTGGACTTCCCGTACAAGTAAAGGATTCATCTAGGCTTTCCTTACAAGAAAATTACATCAATTCACGTCCTAGAGTCCTAGTTTTACTCCAACTAGGATTCAGCCCGAATCTGGTCCAAACTTTTGTCCTGTTTCTTGCGCGAGCCGCCGAGCTTGCATACGATCTTCGATTAAGGCAGCCCAAATATCAAACTCGTGTGCCTCGACGAGACGAACAATTCTCATGACCACTTTATCAAATAAGGCAATCTAGAATACCTTTTGAGGTCATCTTTACCTTCCAGTCGGATTCGTTCTTGCAACACACTGGATTATCCGAGTCTCGTAGTGAATTTGCATGCCATATACTATCTCTGATGATGATGACTCCAAAACCAAATTTCACCGTTTTTACGATACGCACAACTTCCGTATTGAACACTTCTCCATCCGAGATCATCTTGATAAACTTTTGGGCACATGTTCAGTTTCACTCAGATTCGAGCTCATCCAGTCGGATATTAGAGTCTTTCACTCGGATGGTCCGATTTGGACTTTTTCACTCGGATGTTTAGAATTTTTCACTCGGATGACTATATTTTCACTCGGAAGACAATCTTTCACTCGGATGACGACCACATTTTCAGTCGGAAGACAATCTTCCACTCGGATGATGACCATATTTTCAGTCGGAAGACAATCTTTCACTCGGATGATGACCACATTTTCAGTCGGAAGATAATTTTACTCGGATTACTATATTTTCAGTCGGAAGCCAATCTTCTACTCGATCGATAAGTTTTCACTCGACCTTTTACTCGATCGGTAGGTTTTCACTCGACCTTTTACTCGATCGGTAGGTTTTCACTCGACCTTCCTGACTGAAAACACAACCTGATCTTGATTTCCCTCTCCAGGTTGCATACTACTTCGGATTGAGACAAACTTTATATGAAAAATGATCGGCTCGACAAGACGGAACTTTTTAATGTTGAAAGTTTTTCGATTCAAGGCCGTCCAGAAGGCCGAATCGCTCACGCATTGTATCAGACACTCACCAACATGTGTGTGGTGTCGAGCGTAACATTTTGGTCTTTGGTAGGGTTGGTCCGTATCGACTGTAACTTTTGCATACGAACTCGGATTGAGATGATTTATATATCAAAATTGATTGCCTCGACGAGACGAAGACAATTCTTTAGAGTGATCCTTCATCCAAGGTCGTCTTGAAAGCGTGATTGGGCAAAAACCATTCGGAACATTGAATCATGCCACTCGGAGTATAATTTCGGTCCCTAAGATAAGGTCGAATGATGATAACCAAAACATCAAAGTTGTTACACTCGACGACATGAACCTTTTCATGCTGAAAACCCTTTCACTCGGGACCATCTTCATTGCTTTATGTATCTTGCCAAAATTAGGTGTCAACACCCCCTTGTCTGGATCTTTCCGCAGGTATTTTTTATGTTTTCCAAAATAATTCTCCGTGAATTTTTAGGTCATTCCGAGAACTTTTTATTTCTGCACAAAAACAAGACCATGGCAATTTTGCTGAAAACAATGTCAGTCCGGGTTAGTTCTATTCAAACCATGCAAGTTAGAGTCCAAAACAAGGGCAAAAGTGTTTGGAAAAGTAGATACGTTGGAGATGTATCAGTCGCATGTTCTTGATGATGCTACTTCTGCTATGTATGATGAAACTACTTCTATGCTTGATAATACTATGCCACCAGGTGAATTTCTTGATGAACAAATTGCTAAAGTTAGAGAGAATGAAATTATTGAAACTGATAATATTGATGAAAGTGATGATGAGGATTCTCCTCCTAGATATGAATTGCCTGTTGTTCCTGAGGATTATGTTATGGATGAAGAAACTGGTAGAGACTTTTTTGCTTGCAGTGATAGATATGATCTTAAGAAATTATTAGCTAAGCTGAAAGAAAAGTCTTTGAATGCTAGAATGAAACATGACCCTGCTTTTGCTACTTCACCTATCTGTGTTCCTGATAAGGATTATGATTTCTCTGTCGATCCTGAGTTAATCACTTTGGTTGAATCCGATCCCTTCCATGGCTATGAATCTGAAACTGTTGTGGCACATATTACTAAGTTGAATGATATAGCCACCCTATTCACCAATGAGGAAAAAATTCGTTACTACTATATCCTTAAGTTATTTCCATTCTCGTTAAAGGGTGATGCTAAAATATGGTTTAATTCTCTTGATCTTGGTTGTGTGCGTAGTCCCCAGGATATGATTTATTACTTCTCTGCTAAGTATTTTCCCTCTCATAAGAAACAAGCTTGGGGGAGGCTTCTCCAATTACTTAATGCTTTGCCTGATCATCCTCTAAAGAAAAATGAAATACTTGATATCTTTTATAATGGCCTAACCGATGCTTCTAGAGATCACCTAGATAGTTGTGATGTTTGTGTTTTCAGGGAAAAAACTATTGATCAAGCTGAATTGTTTTTGAATAATATGTTGACCAATGAAAACAATTGAACACTTCCTGAACCAGCCCCTAAGCCAACTCCGAAGAAAAGGGGTGTTTTATTTTTCAGTCCTGAAGATATGCAAGAGGCAAGGAAATCTATGAAAGAAAAAGGTATTAAAGCTGAAGATGTTAAGAATTTACCACCTATTAAAGAAATACATGGTATTGATAACCCGACACAGGTAGTAAAGGTAAATTCTCTCTATAGATTTGATGAATGTGATATTCCTCATTATAAGTCAGCTAGCCATACTTAGATGAGTTTGACAACTTCATTGTTAAACAGTAAAACTTCTATGCTTAGGTTGGTAGACAATTGCAACGTAATGCTTATATGATTGAACGCTTGAGTGATCTCTACTCCTATAAAAATGCGAGTTGGTGATGATGGTGTGCCTGCCTACGTGGCATCTGCACCATCTGATTTGAATCGTATGGCTGAGATTGAGGCGAGTTGTCCTTGAGCATCTCAGTTGTACAATTTGCAAAAACACCCCGCGTGTAGTATGAAATTCAAGAACACAACACCGCACAACGTTATGTACTTGTTTCTACTTCTCTCCCGAAAGAAGCAGAAGCTTCGAGTACCTCCCAAATTCTTGCCGCCGGCTCTTCCCCTCTCTTCCTTGGTGAATGCGGGATTTGAGTTGGGGCAAGGATCCATACGCTTGTATATTTGTGGTTGTAGTCAGGGTCTCGATCAATTGGATTTGACTTCAAGATTGCTCGGTATCTCCTTCTAGATCTGACCGTTCGAAGACGGAGATGGTAGTGGCGATTGCGGCCATATCTGAGTCTGATCGAGTAAGCCACTTTGTTTTCTCTGTTTGTGTTGAGTACCTTTTGTGTGTTGGCTCTGGTTCAACCTCCAGCGTGCCCTTTTGTCTATGTTGCACGTGGAGGATTGAAGGCTACCAGCGGCAGGACCGAGTGAGTAGGCGCAGCAGATATTTGTCGGTGGTGAGCTACTCGTTCCAACAGCTCCAGTGCTAAACTGACAATAGAAGACCAGCAAGATATGTGAGATTTTGATTTTGATTTTTCCTGCAGATTTCATCATATAATTGCAGCTTTGCAGAGGGGTCACTCACGAGCAAGGTGAGGCCATTAATATTCAGTATATTACTAGCGCCGAAGAGGTAAAGCTTTGTGTCTCACACTCGTGGTAAGATTTGTTAATATGTCTGTTTTTATGAACCTGTACCTGTCGAAGCATATTACTTTTCTTGCAGTCCTAACTTTTTGCATCGGATTGAAACTGGTAAATTAGACAGGTAGGAGTAAGTTAGGCTGTGCAATTTATAAATCACACAAGGTAGTTATATTGGCATTACAGATTAAGTAGCAACGGTCTGAAACCATACAGAGGGAACAACGTTTGACTATTTAGTACAGAAAGACACACTGGAACGTACTGATTTTTCATTATGACAACGAAGGAAACGATAGCAAAAGACGGAAAAAAGACAGAAGCATCATGGAGTTGCGGGTGGTATGCTTGTTTACTCCATATATATAACGAAGCTAATGGCGATGTAGCTGGCTACTAAGATGCTTCAACCTCAGCTGGTCGTCTTGGTTCTTCTTTGGATGTGTTCACATCTATTCCATACAGCAAAATCTTGTACCTGTTCTAACCGTTGTTAGTCCACAAAGTTGTGCAGATGGATCATTTCTGCTATGTGTACCTTCCTAGAATAGCTTCGGCTTCAAAAATAGTTGGATTTATGTACCATTGAGTGGTCAGACATGACTTGAAGGCCATATTTCCTGTACAAAAACATAACTGTAATTTTAATTTCTTATGTAGACTATGCAGAATGGACGATATAAGATGACGATAAGTACTTTGAATTCATGTACTGACAATCCAACAAATATAACTATAATGGGTTCTTGAGCAGACCACAGTTGTAGCTTGTCTGCATCAGGGGCATCTGTTAATTTTCCCCAAAGTGTCAAACGGCTGGCGTTCTGGAAAGGAATATCATTTTTCAGTGGAGGGATAACAACACGGAACGAGAAATTGTAAAAGTTGGCACATACTGTCTATTTGTGATGTGATTTTCTTATCTCTGGTCAAACGATCTGCCACTCGGCGCAAATATTCTTGGGATGCTGGTAACTTATCCAACATGCACAAGTTTGATAAAATTGTAAGTAAGTTGTAAGAAGTGGACAATTATACAATAAAAACAATACTTAAGAGTTGCTGACCTGACAACAAAACAATTTGTTTAATTCGGCTTTGATATTGTGATATATTATAGGTGGTATATACATACTTGGGAATGTTTGGCGGCTGCGGCACAATTGGTTCCAGAATATTTTTTTGGGCAAACACTACTCTCCATGGACGATCTACCATTTTGTATCTTTCCCTAGCATATTGAACCTGGTAAGCGCCAAGCTTGTAAATTGTTCCTTCAGAGATCCTACTCTTGAAGATATGTACTTGGAATTGTGCCTTCCATTGTTCCGCCCTAGAAAGGAAGTAAATCTGATATATTTGTAAAGTGTTACAAACGTACACCAAAGAGAACCAATAGCAAATCGAGCTTAACCTGAGAATCTATCATGACGCAGTTTACTGTCAGGACTCCAATGTTCCCATATCCTTGTAATGGGGACGGTAAGGATGCCTCTCCTGGAATATCTTGTAACATCTCTCGGCAGCATTTCATCCATCTATGAAATTTTGAAATAAATATATGCATAAGAAAACCTGCTTGTAGTCTAGCTTTGTTGGAAGGCCGATGTTGGAAGGATGATGATGCATGGCACATCATTGAGCATAGTAGTCTAGCTTTGTGAGCATGCTTGTACTTTTATATACTCTGTTATGCATGCAAGTTCTGTATCAAGTGTTCTTATTTCGTGTTTTATTTTTTGATGTGAGTTCGTTTGGCCAGTTCCTGATTGCGATGTGTTTTGTGTCTATATACTTAGTAAACTATTTTAGCAATATTTAGTCTTGGTTGATCATGCTTAAATTATTATAGATTGCTATATTCTGTGATATTTGATATGATTGCTTTTTCGTCAAATTTTCAAAGTGGTTTTGATTGTTAGAACATCAAAGTATTTTGGATATCCTCATTATCTTTTGGCCATGGGCGGCATGTTGCACCATATAATGCTCACATAAACGGAGAGATGACATATGTGTGATATGGTCAGGTGGCGGATCAAGATACGTTGAACCCATCGGACTATGTAGAAGATAATGTTTGGCTTGGGTGACAAGGTTTATTGACTGGAAAGCATATGTTTAGTCATGCTTGATATCTACGCATCAACAAGAAAACACTTCATTCAATGTGTCTAGATATATTTTTCTCTACTCCTATAAAAATCACAGTTGGTGGTGATGGTGTGCCTGCCATCCATCGATACTGGCCGTCTGATCTCCATCCGACGCATGAGAGCAACCCCACTTCACATTTGCAAAGAAACCCCTCATTCTCTTCGTCCATCTCCATCCAGTCCCACCTTATCCAACCAGCCCAGCAAAAGATCCTTCTGGAAAAAAATGGAAGCGAAGTGACAGTGGCCACGACACTCTGCACGCCGCCGACGACGTTCGCTCCCAACTCCTCTCTGCCGCAGCAGCCTCACCACCCACCTCCACTTCCACCTCCCCTCCTCCCCGTTGTCTCCTCCCCCCTAACCCGTCTCCTACGACGCCGCTGGCGCCGTACGTGTGCCGAGTCTGCAAGGCCTCTCCTGCCTACTCCACCGATGCATCAGATCCGCCGCTCTGCACCTCTTCCTCCTCACCGCCGTCTCCTCCCCTACCCCTATAGCGCATGGTGGAATGCACGGCTGGCGGGCAAGATGTCAGTGATGCCAATCGCAGACATCACCTGATGGAGGAGCTCTGGCAGGAGGGCGACGATGTCCGAACCAGAGCGGGGGGCTCTGGCTTGGGATTTTCTTGGAGTAGCAACGACATTGGGGTCCGAGATGACACGCGGGATCGGGAGAAGAAGGGCGCCGATGAGGGGTTCGAGTGTTCGACGGTGGCCAGGTGCTCTATGCAATCTGTTATTGCTCTCATTGTTAATCTATCTAGGCAGGGTACATATGCAAACCTCTGGATGTCCACGCTCTAGATGGCCTGACCACCTTTTTCTGCAGAGCTAAGTACGAACTTACAATTTTTCTTACTGCAAAAAGGAAATTGTTTCTTCTTCAAATTAATTGACGAGTATTGAGCGTGAAGCGTCATTCAGTCTCAAAGTCTGATAGCTTGTCAACAATCTAGCAGCTTCATTGTGCATTTGCGTTATGCTTACATGGCAAAGGAGTTGATGCTTGATTTTCATATCTGAGTACTACTTTATGCAATTAGGCAAAACAAGAATGAAAGTTTCTGTATTTATCCCACTATTACTCAATTAGGCAAAACAGGATTAAAGTTACTTTATTTATCCCACTATTACTTAAGTTATGCTTAGATTTTAATAGATTATAAGTTGGGACATCTAAAGGATACAAACATCCTTGAAAATGCTCTTCTAGCTTTTGCTCCTTAGCCCTCGAAAAAACGTTTGAAGACTGTGGTCATGGATTAGAGGTCCATCGTAAGGACTACCACAAAGAAACATACATGGTAATGAGTACCACAGAGAAACGTACATGATGGAGAAGGTGTGCTAATACTTAGGTGTAGAGATGTCTGCATCAACCTGCACCCATACATCAGTTGAAGTTAAGGAATGAGGACACCAATATATGGTTTGATGGGACTGTAGTAGCATCTGCAGGTGAAACGACCAGCATTATGCATCTGCAGGTGAAACGACCAGCATATGCATAAGAAACACACATCAAGAAGATGCAATGTGGTTGAGAAAAAAATGCTATGACATAAAATTCTTTTGGGGTAGAATCAGAAAGAAGATTTAAGGTGGTTAGTTCAAACATTTGCACCATGGCTTTAGTTGCCAAATTGGTGACTTCTAGAGCAGATACAAATGCATTATGAATTTCATATTATAGCTGTTATTTTCATGTTAACATGTCGTAGAATTCATCAGGTGATGTCTAAGTATTTCCCATGCAAGGAGGTAATGGCTTAGAAGTGATGATATATATACATTCTTTATATAACTTGCATATTAGCTGATCCAATGAAATCATGCTGGTTGTACATATTTTTACTTGTTAGCTGCAAGATGTGGTTATACTTTCAGATAGACATGTCCACATTTCTTGACACCGTTGTTCCACATATTTTCTTTTCAATATTCAGATTTTTATCCCATTGTGATCTGTGTCAGATTTATTGCTCAAGGAAATTGGAGCAGTGTTATCAAGCATTCTCAAGAGCTACTTACAAGGTAGAAAGATAAGCTTTTCCACTTTGTTGTATCAAGTAATTTTACTTCTGTCGGGGATATACCCCCGCGGTATGAACCGGCCGGAATTATAACCCGGCCGGATTTGGCGGTTTACACTTGGTGATTCACTGGCGATCCGTTATCACCAGACGGTTTACAAGCAACCTGCCTAAATGATATTACTCACTGGTAACCCGGCGTATGGATCATGGATGACAAGGCCCAAGGCCCAGAAGGCCGGTTCATATTAATTGTGGGCCGGTTTATGAATAAAGCGCAAGGAATATTCTCATACAAAGGAAGCAAGACTAGGACTCCTTGTAATAGATCAATCCTAGTCCTACTAGGACTAGTCATGTAAAGCCTCCCCTTCAACATATATAAGGAGGGGCAGGGCTCCCCAAAGAGGACAAGTTTTTCACAAGTTAGAGAAGAGACAAGTTAGGTTTAGAGTTTAGACAAGCAGACAAGTTTCTAGGGTTAGACACCAAGAGCCGGTTTACCGGCGACACCACGAGGATCATAATGACACCTAGCCTCAAACAGCACGTAGGGTTATTACCGGATGATGTTTCCCGGGGCCCGAAGCTGTCTAAATCCGTGTCTTGCATCGCGTCTTTTGATTCCGCTCAACCCCTCTCAAGCTACTACATAGATGCGCGGCCTCACCACTAAGTCCGTTGAACCGGACATCTGACGTGTTAATTCCACGACAGTTGGCGCCCACCTTGGGGCCTGCGCACGGTGGTGTTGAGTTCTTGAAGGGATTTCTCTAACGGATGAAGAAGTTTTGCGATTTTCCGGATAAAAAGCGCCGGTCCAGAAAGATCTGCGTCAACATTGAATTCATCAGCCGGGTTAGTCAGCCTGCAAGGTATGAGATGGAGTCAAGTTTTAGGGTGGCACTCGATACAGCCGTCATGCGTATTATAATGATCCGGCGAAACCGAAACCGCAAGGAGTTCTATACGCGTGCATAGTCGCCGAGTTTTGCTGCTTCAACGTGCCATACACTTTCCTGCTGTCAGTACGTTGACCAAGTCCAAGTGCTAGTTACGAGAAGAAAAACGCTGAAGCGAAAGATTCCATCAGCCGCGCTCCTTCTAGCGCCCGTTCATATGGGCTGCCGGCCCCGATTGTGGCCACATGATTGGATTTATCAAATTTGTTGGAGGGGGAGATTGGAACGGCGCCAGGAAGACCTTTCGCCAGCGGTTACCATCAAGCAGTCAATATGTGAAGGCAAAAAGTAGTACTCCAGTAATACATCGTCACGAAGAGACAAAGGAAACTGACCGGTCAAATCTGAGACAGATATGTTTCAGACTCGGATAGCTATGTACGTGAGTATTAAATTAAGGAAATCTAGTACGTACAGGAAAAGGGATAGCAGATAGACAAATTGGAGACGCAAGTTGCGAGACAAAAGACTTCAGGGCCGCCGCCTTCCACAGCCTAGCCTGACGTTTTTCACACCTATGCATATCGCCACGCTTGGCATGTTGATCGGTCCATCCGAGTGGGGTCGATTTCTGTCAGAACAGCCGGTGCGATCCGATGAGATCGAGACCGTGTCAAAATACTTTTTTAGCAAAAAGCTACCGTACTGCATCAGTCCACCGAAACAATCAGCAATTTCTGCGGTAGATTCAGACGTCTGATCGGATTGCTATTATTCTATTCACGAACGATGGTCCGATTCGTCAAGCTGTTGTTGCACTGCAAGTCCCGAGGAAATTAATTGATGCTCCTGCCGACTGGTGGTTACTTTCGGCGTGAAAGACTATGCCAACAAATATTATTACTGAAGCGGGAGGTAACCTAGACATGAGCTAAAGAGGTTACACACGGATTGGATTAAGGAGACTGTTACAAGGAATATTGAAAGAACAGGACAAGTGCGACTCGGGGACCAAGTCAAATTCAATAGAATCGCCAAGCACTTCCGATGGTATTACTATGAGATAGCAGTACTATTGAATCCTAGTACATGATGGAGAAACCGAAGGAAAAATACCATCTCAAGTACTTGGAGTAGTAGTGCACGGAGTAGGAGTGCACGGAGTCAAATCAAAAAAGTGGTCTCATCCGATGAGTGCTAGTTCTAATCAGGTTTGGATTCTTTATTTTCTCTATGAAGACAGCTGCGACCCGGTTTTCCACTGCAGTCACGGCTGCGATCCCGTCAGCAAGTGGCCGACCCTGAGCACACTACCCCTGCCACTGCTCCAAGTCGCTGCGATGGATGGACACCCACGATCATCCGGCAAAAATACGGTGTTATTTTTTCTATGTATTTTATCAGTACACGTTGATTTTTTCCGACAACAATTACTCTCGCAGGTAATATCTTTTACACAGGGCGACGATTAAAAGCGGCAGCCGGATCATCGTCAGGGGATATTGCGGCTTCATACACATGCGTGTTGCGATCCGTTTTACATCAACGCGCCCGCCGGCTCGTCTGCCCGCACCCACGCGCGCTGGCTTCCAAACACCACGACCGACTCCCTCGCCAATGGACGAGCGCACGCCGCTGTTTTTTACGGTCCGGTCTACATTAAGCACACAGATGTCTGCGCCTGCGATTAACTCGCCCGGCTTACAAAGCCGCGACCGATTCATCTGTTATCCGGGCGAATCAGGTGATATCTTTTCTATTTATTTTTAATACATATTAATTCATCCGAGCAAAGATTCCTCGCCCTGCTGTATTTTATATGCAGAAAAATTATTCATTATAAAATGGTATTATACCACGGAGGAGGAGGCACGCCAAACATTGTTCGACACAAGTGGTCGTCGTTACTCCACGGATTCAAGCACCGGTTTACAACTACGGCCGGTTCACGCATCCGCACCGGTTGACAATACGGAGGACAACTTGCTCATCTCCACCGGTTTACAACCTCACCGCCAGTTTAATTTATTGAGCCGCCTTTGATACTGCGGTCGTTTTACTGTCCATCCTGTGATCCGGCCTATTCAACATACCGGTTCAAATTCACTCAGGTGATATCCATCTACAGTATTATTTCTATTGTTATATATCATTTTTCATTAAGAAAATAAGATGCTTTGATCAGTCTATTTGGTTGTGCAGAAAATATGCACTCAGAAGCAATAAACTCCCTGAAGAGCGTAAGGTCACATCCGGCTCAAAGAGGACGCTTCACGGAGACCCTCTGAAAAGTTGGATAAATCCACGTTCAGTGATTGGTTTACATTGACCCACCGGTTCAGGAGGAACCCTGGAGGCCCTCTGGGAGTGGTATCACCCACTCCCAGTGATCGGATCAGTTTCCTAGTTCTACCGACCCTCTGAAAAGTTGGATAAATCCACATTCAGTGATTGGTTTACATTGACCCACCGGTTCAGGAGGAACCCTGGAGGCCCTCTGGGAGTGGTATCATCTACTCCCAGTGATCGGATTAGATTCATAGTTATTTCGGCCCTCTGAAAAGTTGGATAATGCCACGTTCAGTGATTGGCTAGGCCCTCTGGGAGTGTCGGCCAATCCGCGTCCCAGTGATTGGCTCAGTTTTTATTTCCGGTTCTTTCGGCCCTCTGAAAAGTTGGATAATTCCACGTTCAGTGATTGGCTAGGCCCTCTGGGAGTGTCGGCCAATCCGCGTCCCAGTGATTGGCTGAACCTTGCTTTGAGCCTGGCAGCTCTTGAAAAAGCCTCGACTACATGGTCTTATTTGCAAAATTTGCATATTTTTGGTGTTTTTGTGTTTTATAACCTTTTAAACCGGAGTGGAACAGCTACACAAGTTGACCACATATCTATAAAGTGAAAAGTCTGGGTCATGAATACCAGCATGAGTAAACCGGTGTTCATTATAACCTGGATCCTCTATCAGGCAATAAGCCACAAATTTCTGAACAAAGTTTCAGAACGAGATAAACCGGAGTCTATCATCACAACCCGGGTTTCTAATTGGATCCATGAAGATCTTCATCAAGAAATTTTAAGGTTCTACCGGATTAAGAATATCAAGCATATTTGATCACAGGTATGAAGTATTTTATTTTTAAATACATATTGGCAGTACATGATCAGTTATAATGACCGGTGTTTATTAAACCGGCCTGGTTTTGACTATAAGTCGCCAGTATAAGCCAAAATAATGACCGGTGTTTATTAACCCGGCCCGATTGTGATCAAACATCATTGGAACCGGTCTTCAAACCGGATTATATTCTTCAATAGCCAAACATGGCTGGATTCCTATTATGGTTATCAATATTATGATTGAGGTCTTCAAAGTCGCTTTAAAGCGCAATGGATATTATTTCAACGATGGAAGTGATTTATTCTACAAAGGAAAATTCCCGAGTCGCTGCAGGCTTACAACCCGGCACTTGGGGGCTACATTATTCAGATTGAGATTACATCAAATACACAAGTCTCAAGCACACAAACAAGTTGTTTACTTGAAACTTGGGGGCTAATGGGCAGTTGAAGCAGTAAACAGCAGCAATTCAAAGACAAAAGTCTCAAGCACACAAGCAAGTTGTCTACTTGACACTTGGGGGATAATGGAAAGATCATTTGCTTCATCTGGAAGTACCGGTTCACCTTCTCAATGTAGCTAAACCGGAACTTGGGGGCTACCAATCGCTCCTGTCAACAATTCAAGGTACACAAGTATTAATCCATTATATTGAAAGGTCCACTGCTCAGTTAGTAAAGCACAAAGCTCTTAACCTTGTGGACGTGGATTCAAACCCCACGATGGAAGTTACGTTATATAATGTTCATTTCAATAATTATATCTACAAAGTCCCTGCTCATTATTGCATAATAACCCGGCACTTGGGGGCTACATAATATGGAATATTCAGTTCATAGTGATTGGGATGAACAATCTGGATTTCTTCAAGATTATACAAGGCTATGTTCAATGAAGCATATACAAAGTCCCTGCTCATTATTACATAATGACCCGGCACTTGGGGGCTATAGGTAATATGCATATAAAGGAGGAACATCTTCAAATTCTCAGTTTTGGATAAGTCCGGAAGATTAATCATAACCCGGTGTTGGCAACAATCATAACCCGGCATCTATAAGCAGTCATGACCCGGAATTATCAGTTTTTATAACCCGGCAATTTTGGCAATCATAAACCGGCAAGTTCTACATCTCCAAACCGGTTGGATATCAATGGAATATTTGAAGATCAATATTTTTGTCAAGTCAGAACATTGGAAGGCCGATTCAAATGGATTCTTTATTTACATTATTTCTTATGCAAGCAAGTTGAATATGAAGTTGGTCTATTGCCCCGGATTTTCTAGAAGAAGGAAGGACAAGGACTTAAAGATGATCAGGTGCCGGTTTACAAGAATTTTTTACTCGGAGCACAACCCATCAAATTTGTTCTTGTGTTTATTTTGGAGCATAAGTTTACCATGGACACATCCAAGCTAAACTTGGGGGCTAATGTCGGGGATATACCCCCGCGGTATGAACCGGCCGGAATTATAACCCGGCCGGATTTGGCGGTTTACACTTGGTGATTCACTGGCGATCCGTTATCACCAGACGGTTTACAAGCAACCTGCCTAAATGATATTACTCACTGGTAACCCGGCGTATGGATCATGGATGACAAGGCCCAAGGCCCAGAAGGCCGGTTCATATTAATTGTGGGCCGGTTTATGAATAAAGCGCAAGGAATAT
The DNA here is from genome assembly GCA_902687465.1 of Secale cereale. Taxonomy (NCBI): domain Eukaryota; kingdom Viridiplantae; phylum Streptophyta; class Magnoliopsida; order Poales; family Poaceae; genus Secale; species Secale cereale. The sequence continues at coordinate 671,348,762 of LR738709.1, forward strand.
TCTCATACAAAGGAAGCAAGACTAGGACTCCTTGTAATAGATCAATCCTAGTCCTACTAGGACTAGTCATGTAAAGCCTCCCCTTCAACATATATAAGGAGGGGCAGGACTCCCCAAAGAGGACAAGTTTTTCACAAGTTAGAGAAGAGACAAGTTAGATTTAGAGTTTAGACAAGCAGACAAGTTTCTAGGGTTAGACACCAAGAGACGGTTTACCGGCGACACCACGAGGATCATAATGAGACCTAGCCTCAAACAGCACGTAGGGTTATTACCGGATGATGTTTCCCGGGGCCCGAAGCTGTCTAAATCCGTGTCTTGCATCGCGTCTTTCGATTCCGCTCAACCCCTCTCAAGCTACTACATAGATGCGCGGCCTCACCACTAAGTCCATTGAACCGGACATCTGACGTGTTAATTCCACGACAACTTCCCTGTATATTAATTATTGTGTATTGAACGGAATCTGAGTAATCCTTTTTTACTAAACAGCATATACACACTTGTGTAGTAGTATTAGATTAATGGAGCAAGAACGGCATGCTTTTTTCTGGCTGCAGCTTTCGTCAGTAGTTTCAGTTAGCAGTTTTCTTCAGTAGTTTCAGAAGTTTCAGTTAAACTGTTAGCGACGCCTGAGGACGTGGGCTGTAAGATCCCGAGGCGCGTCTGTAGGCATGTAAGGACTTGTTCTCAGTCGTGGGATGGCACGATCCGGTAAGAGGGCAAGACCTGCGACATGTTTGTTTTCTGTTAGAGATAATAAAAGTGAAACAGAAAAGCAGCATTCAGAGCGCTGCACAAACCTTCAGTGTTCTTCCTCTGTTCTTCTTCCACCTTGGGTGATAGAGAGAGAGAGAGAGAGCAGGGAGATTTTGAGGGAATTGTGAGTGCTGACAATAAAGTCGAATATTCAATATGGAGCCAAAGCAGCTCTAGGATGAACGGTGTGAGACAAAAAAAAGAATAGAAAAGTCTGAACTTTTTGCAACGAACATATTTGTATCTTAAAACAAAATACCTTTTTTTCCTGAAGAAACGCCATATTTAGTGATTTGTGCTAGAAAAAGTGGTGCCCATGGAAGTGTTTTAAGACATAAGAGCACCAATTTTTTTCTCTTCCAGATCACAACATGTTTTGTTTCTTCATTAATATTTACACAGTTATAATGCTTGATATGCTTGAGTGTTTGGCAGGAGCACATGAGAAGGAAAGGGGGAAACTGATATCACCAATTAGAATTGTCTTCTCAGGGACATGTGATTTATTTTAATACGGTATTATGTAGTATGCATGGCTACACTAACCTAGGATTGGAACATAGAAGAAAGAGGACGGTTAGAGATGAAGGCATTGAACATCAGAAGACGGACACGGGGGGAGTTGTCACCAGCAAATCACCTCTTGTAATTAAACTGTTTGAACATTTTGTCATTCGATATTTATGCAGATGTTGTTCCATAGCAATGTATAACTACTACACTAGAGTCTGTGTTGGAGCTCAGTTCTTGCATGTCATGTGTCAGATATTTACATTGTATGAATAAACTTCGGATGACTGGCATTTATGATGTTTTCTACTATATTGCGGAATCAATTATTCATGTACAAGCAACACTTTTGAATTTTAATATACTCTCGTATGTATGCAAATTATGTATAATGTGTTTATATTTGTGTTTCCTCTCTTCATGCTGAGTTCTCTTGGATTCGGAGAAAAGGCTGGCAATGTCGTCCCGATTGCCAAATGTGTGGTCAGATTTTCTATTTGCAGTCAGTAATGAGAAAACTGAGTAAGGACTAAGGAGAACAAAAAGTCTTCCTGCAAGGTCAAGATGGTGAAGAGAAGGTTTGGCTTGGACGAACAGTATATGTAATCTCTAGGGAGACAAATTCGTATTTTGAATCAAATGGCAAGAGATGTGGAATTCCATCGATTTTTGCTTGAAATAGTGTATAGAAGTGGGTTCTTTGCAAGAAAGGATGGCTTCTACGAGAAAGGCGGACGGAAACCATATGTTTGGTTGTGCTCGATGCCTACCTATCAACAATATACCATCGTTTGATCAATGTCTAGGAACTTTTTTTTGCGGGACATAGCAATGAATTGGATATGGGAAATACTTTAAATAAACAACAATGTTTCACTTAATCTTTTGTGACCCCGTAGCGTAGCACGGGCATCTTACTAGTTATATATCTAGAGTTAAAGGTGAATTGAAACTCATTAGTAAACATGCTTCTATGGTTACCACTCAAGTAGAACAAGTACTCACAAAACGATTTCCTCAATGAATTGAATAGTAAGAAAAATGATAATGCTATTAGAGTTGTGAATAGAGGTGGTAAAATGACTCAAGAACCTCTGTATCCTCAAGGACACCTTAAGAGAATTGAGCAAGATTCTCAGAGAGCTAATATAGATGCACCTAGTTCTTCTAAGAAGAAGAAAAAGAAAAATGATAGGACTTTGCATGCTTCTAGTGAACCTGTAGCCGACACACCTGAGAATCCCAATGATATCTCTATTTCTGATGCTGAAACACAATCTGATAATGAACATGAACCTAGTGATAATGTTAATGATGATGCTCAACCTAGCAATGATAATGATGTAGAGATTGAACCTGCTGTTGATCTTGATAACCCGCAATCAAAGAATCAATATTATGATAAGAGAGACTTTGTTGCTAGGAAGCATGGTAAGGAAAGAGAACCATGGGTTTAGAAACACATGCCTTTCACTCCTAAACCATCCAAGAAAAAGGATGATGAGGATTTTGAGCGCTTTGCTGAAATGATTAGACCTATCTTTTTCCGTATGTGTTTGACTGATATGCTTAAAACAAATCCTTATGCTAGGTATATGAAAGATATTATCACAAATAAAAGAAAAATACCTGAAGTTGAAATTTCCACCATGCTTGCCAATTATACTTTTAAAGGTGGAATATGAAAGAAACTAGGAGATCCAAGAGTACCAACCATACCTTGCTCCATTAAAAGAAACTATGTTAAAACTGCTTTATGTGATCTTGGAGCTGGTGTTAGGGTTATGCCTCTCTCTTTATATCGTAGACTTGATTTGAATAAGCTGACACCTACTGAAATATCTTTGCAAATGGCCGGTAAATCAACTGCTATACCTGTCAGTATTTGTGAGGATGTGCCTGTTGTGGTTGCAAATGTTACTATTCTAACGGACTTTGTTTTCCTTGATATTCCCGAGGATGATAGTATGTCTATTATCCTTGGTAGACACTTTTTGAATACTGCAGGGGCTGTTATTGATTGCAAAAAAGGCAATGTCACTTTTCATGTCAATGGCAATGAGCATACGGTATACTTTCCGAGTAAACAACCTCAGGTCCACAGTATCAATTATATTGGAAAATTTTCAACGATTACTATTGGAGGCTTTGAATTTCCACTTCCTACTGTCAAGAAAAAATATGATATTCTTGTTGTTGGGGACATGCATATCCCCATTGAGGTAACCTAGTGTCATTCGAAAATTCTCCGGTTTCATGTTATTCGGAAAGAGTTTGTTAACAAGACTTGATCAACCTTGTTAATGGATCCCTTTTGATGAGCATGCGATGGGTGAATCTAGAAAGCACAACCTTCTGTACCCTCCTTTTACTTTCTATTAATTAGATTAAATAAAGCAAAATTAGTATTTTTTGTCTGTTTTCAGAGTTATCCGTGCAATAAAAAATACCTCAAAAATAAAAGTTCTGCAAATGCTCCGAAAATGATATATGTTTTTTTCCAGAATATTTGAGAATATTTGGCACCGAGAACACAACAGGGGGAGCCAGCACCTGGCCGTAAGGGTGCAGAGCGCGCCCACCCCCCAGGGCCCGCCCCCTGCCTCGTGGGCCCCACGTGCCCCCCTCCACTTACTCCAACACCCACACACTCCTTCCTCCCAAAAAATCACCAACCAGCTCAAGCACGAGTTCTAGCTCATCTTGCTGCCATTTTCGATCTCCTTGCTCAAAGTTCCATTCACAAAACTGTTTGGGAGATTGTTCTTCGGTATGTGACTCCTCCAATGGTCCAATTAGTTTTTGTTCTAGTGCTTTATTTATTGCGAATTTTTGCTGCTTAGGTGACCCTGTTCTTGAGCTTGCATGTCAAATTTATGTGGTTCCAAGTAGTTCTAATGCATGATATAGTCTCTAGGCACTTGTGGGAGTAGTTGCTATTAATCTTGTTGAGTTTGGTTCAATTTTATTTTGAGTCACTAAAAATTTCAGAAATTTTCAGAGGAAGAAAATGAGGAGGAGATTGCTGAGAGGCTCTTCTAGTAAAAGCTCAAAGGATAAGTAGAAGGGGGAGAATAAGAAGCCCAAATAAAATCTTCCTCGCACTGCGGAAGTTTGGCCATGTGAATGGCCTTGCCATGAGTTCTTGGAAGCCGCTGGGATTTATAAAGACTTTTATTATTTGGCGGAGAATGCAGGCCTCGCCGACTTCCTCCATAACCAGCATGAACAGTATCTCTTGCTCACTAATATTTTCACGTAAAACTTTCATTTTCATGCTAAGAAATCACCACCTTTGGTGGAGTTTCATTTATATGATGAGGTTAAGGAGATGTCGTTCTATGAATTTTGTCAAGTATGTAAGATACCCTTTGCTGGTAGTCTAGAGGAACCACATCGTAAGGATTGATGGGTTTATCGATATGATAGCTGTAGGGGAAACGAGGCAAGTTTCAGGGGCAAGAATTACTAGTATACATTTTCCTATTCTACGCTACTTTGCTATATTTGCTAGTAGATGCTTAATTGGTCGCGGGAACAGTGGGAATCTTAGTGCCCCTGATATTGTCATTTTGCGCCATGCTTTGTTTCAAGACACAACTTTTAGCTTCGGTGATGTTGTTGCTAAACGATTAAGTCTGAACCGAACAAAGGGTCCCATCTTTGGAGGCATCATTGCTTCACGCCTAGTTGAACACTTTAGAATACCTATTAGGCATCATGAGAAGGAAGAAAAGTTGATGGCCCCGACTTACCCAAATTATGAGAGTATGATAGCACATGATTTTATTGTTAAAGATAAAAAGAAATTGCTTAAGTACAAATTAATGTTTGATGAAAAATATTGTGAGATTATTACTTTGCCTGCACCATCTCTGTTTGATCTACTTTAAGGAATGTACCTCGTTTTGCCGGATGCCGTTTATGCGTACTGGAACCAAGCACAAACTTCAGAGCCGGAGCCGGAACCACCACTTGACCCTTATCGGCAATCGGTTTATCGGTGGGATCCAGATGAGATTGCTAGCCAGTGGCATCCAAAGGACGCTTCTCCGTGCACCGGAGAGAGTAGCTTTGATCCGTGGCAATAAGACCAACTTAGGCCAAAAGCCTAAGCTTGGGGGAGTACGTATTTCTCACTGACATTACATTCATGTCCACACACTTATTCCAGTAGTCGGTGCTCATACTTTTTCATTGTACTATCCATGCTAGTTTCATTTCTTTTCTTAGTCTTTTCTTGTGTGTTAGAAAAAACCTTAAGAAAAAAAAGAAAAAATTTATTAGTCGTAGCTTTTTAGCTAGTTTACTTTCCATGCATGTAGTAGTAGTAATTAGAAGAAAACCCAAAAAGATTTCTCGTTCTTCTTTTGCTTGTTGGGAGCTTTCCCGTGTAAATAGTTTCTTTTCTTTTCTTTGGGGGTCAGGAGGAGAAGACCATGATGAAAATGTTTAGTGGCTCTTATATGCATTACTGTTGATTTAATTCTGAGCCACATTACCTTGTCTTCTCCCTTGTATTTAATGCTTGCAGATTCCAGCTTAGTCCAATGAACGTGCACTATTATTATTATTCGCACCATTAGGTTGTGCGAGTGAAAGGCAATAATGACGATATATGATGAATTGATTGAGATGAGAAAAGCTAGTATGAACTCGACCTCTCTTGTTTTTGTAAATATGATAGTTCATCATCCCTGATTCAGCCTATTATGAATGAAACATGCTTGCAATGACAATTAGAGATCATAGTTGCTCATGCCATGCTTAATTAGCTAGGAGTTTATAATGGTTTACCTTGCGTGCCAACATGATATTAAAATGGTTGTGATGTGGTATGACAGGATGGTATCCTCCTTTGAACGGTTCAAGTGGGTTGACTTGGCACATGTTCACGCATGTAGTTGAAACAAAATCAACATAGCCTCCACGAAATTTATGTTCATGGTGATTTATATCCTACTCATGCTTGCATTCATTTTTGATTAATTTGAATGCATGTTCATGACTGTTGTCGCTCTCTAGCTGGTCGCTTCCCAGTCTCTTTCTAGCCTTCACTTGTTCTAAGCGGGAATACTGCTTGTGCATCCACTTCCATAAACCCCAAAGTTATTCCATATGAGTCCACTATACCTTCCTTTATGCGTTATCTACCTGCCGTTCCAAGTAAATTTGTATGTGCCAAACTCCAAACCTTCAAATGAAATTCTCTTTTGTATGCTCGAACAGTTCATGTATCAACTAGGGATGTCTATATCTTCCATGCTAGGTGGGTTATTCTCACGATGAGTGGACTCCGCTCATCATTCATGAGAAAATGGCTGGTAACCGGGATGCCCAGTCCCATGCTCAAATCATAATAATTAAACAAAACTCCCCCAGGGATGTTGCTGGTTTGGACGGTACCCGTTGTTTCGGGTCAGCCGAGGAGTGTGCTTGTTGGTGGTTGGGGAGTATAATGTGTGTAGCATGGAAGATATCGAGATCTCTTGGTTGCTATGTTGACAATGAAAGTATACCGCTCAAAATATTATTAATCTCTATTTCAAAATCGAGCTCCGGCACCTCTACAAATCCCTGCTTCCCTCTATGAAGGGCCTATCTATTTACTTTTATGTTGAGTCATCATCCTCTTATTAAAGAGCACCAGTTGGAGAGCACCACTGTCATTTGCATGTATTGCTATTATTTCGCATTGAGTATGATTGTGAATGGATCTCTTTTACCATGAATTACAATGTCTAGTCAGTCCTTGATCTTCAGAGGTGCTCTGCATTTATGTTTTGCAGTCTCAGAAAGGGCTAGCGAGATACCATCTTGTCATATCATATTATGATTGTTTTGAGAAAGTGTTGTCATCTGAGGTTTATTATTATTGCTCGCTAGTTGATTATGCCATTGATATGAGTAGACACGAGACCTGAAAGTTATTGTGAATATGGTTAGTTCATGATCTTTGCCGAAAACTTGAATGTTGGCTTTACATATTTACAACAACAAGAGCAAACAGAGTTTGTCAAAGCTTTTCTTTATCACTTTCAGTTTATCAACTGAATTGCTTGAGGACAAGCAAAGGTTTAAGCTTGGGGGAGTTAATACGTCTCCAACGTATCTACTTTTCCAAACACTTCTGCCCTTGTTTTGGACAGTAACTTGCATGATTTGAATGGAACTAACCCAGACTGACGATGTTTTTAGTAGAACTGCCATGGTGTTATTTTTGTGGAGAAATAAAAGTTCTCGGAATGACCTGAAAATCAAGGTAGATTTATTTTGGAATATATTAAAAATATCTGCGGAAAGAACCAGACCAGGGGGCCCACACCCTGTCCACGAGGGTGGGGGCGCCCCCCTAGGCACGCCCCCTGCCTCGTGGCCCCCCTGATGCTCCACCGACATCACCCCGACTCCATATATTCACTTTCCGGGAGAAAAAAATCAGAGAGAAAGAATTATCGCGTTTTACGATACGGAGCCGCCGCCAAGCCCTAATCTCTCTCGGGAGGGCTGATCTGGAGTCCGTTCGGGGCTCCGAAGAGTGGAGATCGTCGCGGTCGTCATCATCAACCTTCCTCCATCACCAATTCCATGATGCTCACCGCCGTGCGTGAGTAATCCCATCGTAGGCTTGCTGGACGGTGATGGGTTGGATGAGATTTACTATGTAATCGAGTTAGTTTTGTTAGGGTTTGATCCCTAGTATCCACTATGTTCTAAGATTGATGTTGCTATGACTTTGCTATGCTTATGATTGTCACTAGGGCCCGAGTGCCATGATTTCAGATCTGAACCTATTATGTTTTCATGAATATATGTGTGTTCTTGATCCTATCTTGCAAGTCAATAGTCACCTACTATATGTTATGATCCGGCAACCCCGAAGTGACGATAATCGGGACCACTCCCGGTGATGACTGTAGTTTGAGGAGTTCATGTATTCACTATGTGTTAATGCTTTGGTCCGGTACTCTATTAAAAGGAGGCCTTAATATCCCTTAGTTTCCAATAGGACCCCGCTACCACGGGAGGGTAGGACAAAAGATGTCATGCAAGTTCTTTCCCATAAGCACGTATGACTATATTCGGAATACGTGCCTACATTACATTGATGAACTGGAGCTAGTTATGTGTCACCCTATGTTATGACTATTACATGAGGAATCGCATCCGACATAATTATCCATCACTGATCCAATGCCTACGAGCTTTTCACATATTGCTTGTTGCTTATTTAATTTTCCACTGCTACTGTTACAATCACTACAAAACTACTATCGCTACTTTTGCTACCATTACTGTTACTTCCATATTACCTTGCTACTAAATTACCTTGCTGCAGATACTAAGTTTTCCAGGTGCGGTTGAATGGACAACTCAGCTGCTAATACTTGAGAGTATTCTTTGGCTCCCCTTGTGTCGAATCAATAAATTTGGGTTGAATACTTTACCCTCGAAAACTGTTGTGATCCCCTACACTTGTAGGTTATTAGTGGCTTCAATTGATCCTCCGGGTGGTCAAAGGGAAAGTGTATTTTCTAACTATTTGAGGTAAGGGGGGCTACTTGATAAAACCAGAAAAGATGAGAAGTAAGGGTCTCTTTTTTTTTGAAAATAAAATTTTAGAGATTTCCTGTCCTAGTGGCTTTCTAGTTTATAGGGTCACGTCCTACAGTCAACATGTGCTCTGATACCATCTTGTTGCGACCCGACCCAAATGGATCGAAGTCTCTGTGCTTAAGTGTCATACCTGGATCGGTATGCCGAAACACACAGTACTCAAGGATTTACAACAGAGTTCAATCACATGTATAAAGTAACGTAAATATTATTACCTCAATCCATATAGCGGAAGTAACAACAAAGTTGTGGAGTCCCAACAACACCAACGGCAAAGTTGAGTGTAGACATCGCAACCCTAACGTATCATTTACTCGTCGGATAATTCCTGTAACATGAGACGTTGCAACCATGTAGGTCAGTATGTCGAATGTACTGGCAATTTCACACCATAGAGTAATAATGAAAATATCTATCTCTATATGCATATTTGGCTGGTGGAGGTGATACGTCTCCAACATATCTATAATTTTTTATTGTTCCATGCTATTATATTATCTATTTTGGATGTTTAATGGGCTTTAATATACACTTTTATATGATTTTTGGGACTAACCTATTAACCCAGAGCCCATTGCCAGTTTCTGTTTTTTCCTTGTTTTTAAGTTTCGCAAAAAAGGAATACCAAATGGAGTCCAATTGACCTGAAATTGCACGGAGCTTGTTTTTGGACGAGAAGAAGCCCACGGAGTACCGGAGATGGACCAGAGGAGTCCCAAGGCCACCACGAGGGTGGGGCGCGCCTGTCGGTGTACAAAAAGAGGGGTACACTTTTTGTACCCCTATAACTGTGCACAGGCAGTCTGAGCCACGAGCACCACCACACCAAGCATGGCAAGGGAGGTGAGCCAAGGTAAGACCGAAGCTTGATGGAGACTGAAGCCCAAAGCCAAGACCACAAAGAGCAAAGGGACGAAGTGGCTTCCCCCGGCGAGATCCTTGTCGGGAGCCAGTTTCAGCAGCCCTGGCAAGATCCTTGCCACGGCCGGCTCTGGCAGCCCCGGCAAGACCCTTGCTACGGCAGCTCGCCCCACGCCTATGGAGCAGATCACCCTTGAGTCCACTGCCCCCATGGGGCAAGGATTCGGGGGATATCCCCGTGGTGGCATGCAGATCTTTGTGAAGACATTCAAGGACTGATACACACACTAAGAAGACGATGACCCTTGGCGGGATCCAGCCAAGGAGGACCACAAGACCCCCGGCAAGCACCTTGCCGGGGACATCCGCAGGGCCACCATCAGGCCAATGCCAACTAAGCTTCCACCGCCCCATGCAGTTGCCGACCCAACCAGCTGGGCAGGCACCTGCGTGGCGACATGCAGATCTTCGTGGAAGACCCACCATTGCGCCACCTCAGCTGCCTGCCTGCCTACATGGCATCTCAGGCATCGCTAGGCGCATTAAATGTGCCTTGTCATGTAATGCGAGGGATAACCTCGCATCACTGTACCCTTTCCACCTCCTGTGTGCCACTGTGGCAACCCCTTTTCCCTATAAAAGGAGGCCCGGGGCGACCAGAAGAAGGATTCGGCTTTTCAGAACTCCTCACGAGTCGGCTTTTGGGAGCTCCTCACGCCCCGTAGCTATCTGAAGAACACAAACATATAATCCACCAAAGCAGGAGTAGGGTTTTACGCATCCTCGCGGCCCGAACCTGGGTAAAGGAACCGTGTGCTATCTGTTTGATCCGCTCTTCTCCCAACCCCGCGCCCCGCAACCATAGTAGGGATTCTTGTGATCCCATAGGTGTCGATCCAAATACCCCGACATCGCCCTACCCCCCTTGGGCGCGCCCCCTATCTCGTGGCCACCTCACGGACCCCTCTTACTTGTTCCCAACCCCAACACCTCTTATATATACCCAAACTTCGAGAAATAAACCTAGATCGGAAGTTCCGTTGCCGCAAGCCTCTGTAGCCACCGAAAACCAATCTAGACCCGTTCTGGCACCCTGTCGGAGGGGGAATCCCTCTTCGGTGGCCATCATCATCATCCCGACGCTCTCCATGACGAGGAGGGAGTAGTTCACCCTCGGGGCTGAGGATATGTACCAGTAGCTATGTGTTTGATCTCTCTCTCTCTCTCTCTCTCTCGTGTTCTTGAGATGGCACGATCTTGATGTATCGCAAGATTTTCTATTATAGTTGGATCTTATGATGCTTCTCCCCCTCTATCTTCTTGTAATGGATTGAGTTTTCCCTTTGGAGTTATCTTATCGGATTGAGTCTTTAAGGATTTCAGAACACTTGATGTATGTCTTGCGTGGGATACCCGTGGTGACAATGGGGTATTCTATTGATTCACTTGATGTATGATTTGGTGATCAACTTGCGGGTTCCGTGACCTTCGTAATCCATGCATAGGGGTTGGCACACGTTTTCATCTTGACTCTCTGATAGAAACTTTGGGGAACTCTTTGAAGTTCTTTGTGTTGGTTGAATAGATGAATTTGAGATTGTGTGATGCATATCATATAATCATGCCCACAGATACTTGAGGTGACAATGGAGTATCTAGGCGACATTAGGGTTTTGGTTGATGTGTGTCTTAAGGTGTTATTCTAGTACGAACTCTACGATAGATCGATCAGAAAGAATAACTTTGAGGTGGTTTCGTACCCTACAATAATCTCTTTGTTTGTTCTCCGCTATTAGTGACTTTGGAGTGACTCTTTGTTGCATGTTGAGGGATAGTTATATGATCCAGTTATGTTATTATTGTTGAGAGAATTTCCACTAGTGAAAGTATGAACCCTAGGCCTTGTTTCAAAGCATTGCAATACAGTTTGTGCTTACTTTTATCATTAGTTACCTTGCTGTTTTTATATTTTCATATTACAAAAACCTATATCTACCATCCATATTGCACTTGTATCACCATCTATTCGCCGAACTAGTGCACCTATACAATTTACCATTGTATTGGGTGTGTTGGGGACACAAGGGACTCTTTGTTATTTGGTTGCAGGGTTGTTTGAGAGAGACCATCTTCATCCAACGACTCCCACAGATTGATAATCCTTAGGTCATCCACTTGAGGGAAATTTGCTATTGTCCTACAAACCTCTGCACTTGGAGGCCCAACAACGTCTACAAGAAGAAGGTTGCGTAGTAGACATCAGGAGGCTCTAAGTTTAATTTTCCATAAAGCTAAAAAAAAATTGTACAACAAAGGAATAAATTTTATTTTACTACCAAGTTTATGCTAGTATTGAGAAGGTTCCTCCAACACAATCCCAAAACCTCGAAGTTATTAATAACCCACAAATTTCGTTAAATAGGGTGATGAGATCTACAAATAATTCACTTCTAGATACTCAAGATGTCCATACCGGGGACATGGCTAATCGTGATTAGTTTGTACACTCTGCAGAGGTTTGCGCACTTTTCCCCACAAGACTCGGTCTCCTCTGTTGAATTCCTTGCATTGCTTGGTGTCTGAGAAGTGGATGACCGGGACATAGTCTTTCCGAAGAAGTCCCCTTAACACTAGTAGAAAACAGGGCATTGGTCCAGCCCATTAGCCCCGGTTCAATCTAGAACCGGGACCAATGGGGGTACTGGACCCGGTTCGTTAGCCCAGGGGGCCGGCCGGGCCACGTGGGCCATTGGTCCCGGTTCGTCTGGACCTATTGGTCCCGGTTGGAGCTAAAAACCGGGACCAATGGCTCTTGCTCCTGGCCCACCACTATTAGTCCCGGTTTGTTTTATGAACCGGGACCAAAGGCTCCCCTTTAGCCCCGGTTTGTAGCACCAACCGGGACCAGTGAGTTGCCTATATAAACCCCCTCACTCAAGAGCAGAGCTCACTGCTCTGTTTTTTTTCTGGCCGAGGGGGAGAGGGGTTAGTGGTGCTCTAGCTCACCTCCTATGCACACAACATGTTCGGTGGAATGCCCGAGCCACACTAGTTAAGCTTTTCTCCTCTCGAAGCTCTATTTTCTTCGAGATTTGTCTAGGTTTAGCGGTCCGTCACGTCCCGTCCCCGTCTTCGCCGCCGTCGATCGCCCCCGCCGATCTCGTCACCGGCATCACCGTGGTGAGCCTCTTGTTATGTCCATGCTTTTCTTACTTTTATTATTGCTTTAGATAGATATTTGTCTAATTTTCTTACGTTTATTATTGCTTGTTATTATATAGTGCGATGGTTTTGATATCCGCCCACGTGGGCCCTCGTCCGGTCTACGATTCGGATGTGGTATATTATCTTTAATTTATAACTATTTGTTTTAGTGCTTATGATAGTTATGCCGACCAACCTGACATGCATAGATGTTTTATTATGTCTAGGAGGTAGTTGAACCGGAAATTCCAACCGACCCTCTTGTGGAGAGGTTAAATTTAGTTGAAGAGGAAAACATTTCGTTAAAGAAAAAATTGGAAAAAATGGAGGAGGAGAAGATGGAATTGGAGTTGCATGTTGCGGAAGTTATCGATGATCACAAGATCAAGATGGAACCTATTGTCGAGAGGTTAAATTTAGTTGAAGAAGAAAACAAATTCTTGAAGGAAAAAATAAAAAAAATTGTGGACGAGAAGATGATATTGGAGTTGCATATTGCGGATGTCGTCGATGATCACAAGATCAAGATGGATGCAATGCGGTTGAAGATTAAAAAGATTAGAAAATATGCCATTAATACCGAGGCTTGGTATCATTATGCCGTTGGATCAATTGTTACCTTGGTTGCGATTATGATAGCATTTGTTTTCGCGTTGAAATGTTTTACATAGTTTCGATGTGTATGGAGAGCTATATATGTTGTTAGATGAGAACTATATATGTATGTACTTTGGTTTTAATGTGATGATGAACTTTTATCCATTTGCTCACTTAATTATCTATTTATGATGTTCTGTAATGGTTTTTGACACACTTAATTATATATAAATGCACGCAGATGAACCGCCAATGGATGTACGGTGACAGACACACCTCCGAGTACATTAAGGGCGTGCGTGAGTTTCTAAATGTGGCAGAGGCAAACAAGCAGAATGGTTTTATGTGTTGTCCATGCACTCAATGTGTGAATACGATGTCTTACTCTAACCGAAAAATCCTTCACTCCCACCTGCTTTACAAGGGTTTCATGCCACACTATAATGTTTGGACGAGGCACGGTGAAATAGGGGTTATGATGGAAGACGGCGAAGAAGAAGAGTACGATGACAACTATGTGCCCCCTGAATACGGTGATGCTGCAATGGGGGGAGCTGGTGAAGATCAAGAGGAAGCAGACGATGTGCCCAATGATGCTGCAACGGGTGAAGCTGCTGAAGATCAAGAGGAACCAAATGATGATCTTCGCCGGGTCATTGTCGAGTCAGTTTCGAGCTTGTGTTCCCACCATCCTTCTTCAATATCATGACACACGTCCTAGTTCATCTAGTCGACGAGATTGTCATTCTGGGGCCCGTATTTCTACACAATATGTTCCCGTTTGAGAGGTTCATGGGAGTCCTAAAGAAATATGTCCGTAACCGCGCCAGACCAGAAGGAAGCATCTCCATGGGCCATCAAACAGAGGATGTCATCGGGTTTTGTGTTGACTTCATTCCTGGCCTTAATAAGATAGGTCTCCCTAAATCGCGGTACGAGGGCAGACTGACTAGAAAAGGCACGCTTGGAAGGGACTCAATAATATGCAGGGACGGTTATTCTTGGTCTCAAGCACACTACACAGTTCTACAGAACTCTACATTGGTGACCCCGTATGTCGATGAACACAAGAACAGTCTGCGCTCCAAACACCCGGAGCAGTGCGACGACTGGATTACACGTGAACACATCAGGACTTTCAGCAGTTGGTTGGAAACACGTCTCAGAGGTGACAACACTGTTTGTGATGAGTTGTACTTGTTGTCCAGGGGACCATCTTCGACTGTATTGATTTACAAAGGATACGAGATAAATGGAAATACATTTTACACGATTGTCCAAGATCAAAAGAGCACCAACCAAAACAGCGGTGTCCGCTTTGATGCAACAACCGATAGGGGAAAGGACACATATTATGGTTACATAGTGGACATATGGGAACTTGACTACGGACATGATTTTAAGGTCCCTTTGTTTAAGTGTAAATGGGTCAATCTGTCAGGATGCGGGGTACAGGTAGACCCACAGTACGGAATGACAACAGTGGATCTGAAAAATCTTGGATACAATGACGAACCGTTCGTCCTAGCCAATGATGTGGCACAGGTTATCTATGTGAAGGACATGTCTACCAGACCGAGAAAAAGAAAAGATAAGGAAGCGAATACATCATACGATGAGCCAAAGCGCCACATAGTTCTTTCAGGAAAAAGGGACATCCTGGGAGTGGAGGGCAAGACAGACATGTCTGAAGATTATGAAAAGTTTCATGAAATTCCTCCCTTCAAAGTCAAGGCTGACCCAAGCATCCTGATAAACGATGAAGATTATCCATGGTTACGGCGCAATAAGCAAATGAAACAAGCGAAGAAAAAGTGAAGAGTTATTTCCGCAACTATTATGATGATACCATGCCAACTTTGTAACAAACGAGTATGATACCATTGTCCGTTTGTACTATTCAAATTTCAATACTACTTGCACTAACAAAACAAAACAAAACAAAACAAACTTGAAAAATAAATAGCAACAATAAGTATTTTGTTGTAAGTATAAACAAAATAAAATAAATAAAGCAACAAAGAAAATAAATAAAGAAAGTAAAATAAATAAAGCAACTCTAAATACAGCAAAAAACAACTTAGAAATAAACAAAGAAAATAAAATAAATAAAGCAACTCTAAATACAGCAAAAAACAACTTAGAAATAAATAGCAACAATAAGTATTTTGTTGTAAGTATAAACAAAATAAAATAAATAAAGCAACAAAGAAAATAAATAAAGCAACTCTAAATACAGCAAAAAACAACTTAGAAATAAACAAAGAAAATAATGAAAGTTTATAATTTTTGTGACCTAAAAGGAAAAAGAAATCACTAAAACACTATGAGTATTTAGTTCTAAGTAGAAATGAAAAAATAAATAGAAAAAAAGAAAAAAAAATGCCACCTACTGGGCCATCACGGCCTGAATACGACTAGAAACCCAACCATGGGCCAGGATTCAGGCCCGCAGCAGGCCCAGTAGGCCCACAGGCATTGCACTGTCGATTTAGGCCCGTAAGCCTGCAATTCAGATGAGTTCGAGAGGAGAGAGGCAGCGCAGCTTATAAACTGGTGCTGGCCTCTCTCAACTAGCGAGGTGGGACTAAACTTCCCACCGCACCGCGCCAGCAAGGCCTTTGGTCCCGGTTGGTGGCACCAACCGGGACTAAAGGGTGGTATTAGTCCCGGTTGCTGCCACCAACCGGGACTAAAGGCCCCTCCTTCCCGCCCTTTGGGCTGCTGAAAAGGGACCTTTAGTCCCGGTTGGTGGCAGCAACCGGGACTAAAGGGTGGCATTAGTCCCGGTTTCAGCCACCAACCGGGACTAATGCCCCTCCTATATAACCAACACTTGCGAAAATTTGGGCAGTTTTCTTCTTCCCCGCCCCGACGCCTCCCTCGATCTGCTACGTCCCCGCCGCCGTCGCCGTCGCCCCCGTCGCCCCCGTCGCCGTCGCCCCCGACGCCGCCTCGTCGCCCCGCCCCGCGCCGTCGCCGCGCCCCGCGCCGTCGCCCCGCCCCGCGCCGTCGCCGCGCCCCGGCCGGCCCGTCGCCCCGCGCCGCCGCGCGCCCCGCCCCGCCGCCGTCGCGCCGCCGCGCCCCGACGCCGCCTCGTCGCCGCCCCGCCCCGCCGCCGTCGCGCCGCCCAGCCCTGCCGATGTGAGGGCCGGCTCCCTTTTTTTTATGTTTAATAATATTGCTGTATATATATATATATAGTTGCTGTGTATATATATGTATATATGTGTATATTTTTTTTATGTTTATATAAATTGCAGTATATATAGTTGCTGTATATATAGTTGCTGTATTTATATGTATGTGTATATCTTTTTTTTTCTTAGGAATTTGCTAAATATATATGTTAAATATATATTTATGTGTATATAAATATATTTTTTCTTAGGAAGTTGCTGTATATATGTGATGTGTGTATATGTGATGTATATATATGTGTATGTGGCTATATAGTTTTTTGTTTATATATGCTAAATATATATAGAAAGTTTTATATATGCAAAAGTTACAAATTTAGAAAAAGAAGGATAGGAAAGAAGAAAATAAGAAAGAGGAAAGAAAGAAGAAGAGGAGATGAAGAAGAGGAGAAATAAATAAGAAGAAGAAAAAAAAGAAAAAAAGAGGAGAAGAAGAAAGGAATAGAGGAGAAAATTCTTCTCCTCTATTCCTTTCTTCTTCTCCTTTTTTTTTTCTTTTTTTTTCTTCGATCTTCTCCTCTAGCGGTTCCTTTTTTCTTCTTCTTCCTCTTTTTTTATCGGATATGTCTATGTCGATATACACCCTCCCCGATAACTTCGACATTAGGGGGGGGGCCGGTGTCGAGGGTCGTCGAGGGACCGAGAGGCCGAAGGTCGAGGGGTCGAGGGTCGTCGAGAGACCGAGAGGAAAGAAAGAAGGATAGGAAAGAAGAAAATAAGAAAGAGGAAAGAAAGAAGAAGAGGAGAGGAAGAAGAGGAGAAATAAATAAGAAGAAGAAAAAAAAGAAAAAAAGAGGAGAAGAAGAAAGGAATAGAGGAGAAAATTCTTCTCCTCTATTCCTTTCTTCTTCTCCTTTTTTTTTCTTTTTTTTCTTCGATCTTCTCCTCTAGCGGTTCCTTTTTTCTTCTTCTTCCTCTTTTTTTATCGGATATGTCTATGTCGATATACACCCTCCCCGATAACTTCGACATTAGGGGGGGGGCCGGTGTCGAGGGTCGTCGAGGGACCGAGAGGCCGAAGGTCGAGGGGTCGAGGGTCGTCGAGAGACCGAGAGGCCGAAGGGCGAGGGGTCGAGAGGTTGCCTAGCAGTCGGGGGTCTAGGGTTGTGGATCGCCGAGCAGTCGGGGGTCAAAGTATTGAAGAATTCCATGACTTCATCATTTGCCAGAAGTAACCGGGGCATTTTGGTACAAAGTTATGCAAAGATATTTTGGAACGGAGTTCCTGATAGAATAATCCGTCTTTTGTTACGAATTATCCTATCGGGGACTCCATTCCAAAATAACTTTGGAGAGCTTCGTACCATCATGCTACTGTTACTTTCGCCTAATGATGAAGTATTGGTTTTGTTGAATCCTTTGACACTCGACAAAATGTGACATGAGGGGGTCTAGGGTTGTGGATCGCCGAGAAGTCGGGGGTCGAGGGGTCGAGAGAGGTTGCCTAGCTAGTGTCAAAGTATTGAAGAATTCCATGACTTCATCATTTGCCAGAAGTAACCGGGGCATTTTGGTACAAAGTTATGCAAAGATGTTTTGGAACGGAGTTCCTGATAGCTAGGATAATCCGTCTTTTGTTACGGATTATCTTATCTGGGACTTCGTTCCAAAACAACTTTGGAGAGCTTCGTACCATCATGCTACTGTTACTTTCGCCTAATGATGAAGTATTGGTTTTGTTGAATCCTTTGACACTAGCTAGACAAAATGTGACATGAGGGGGTCTAGGGTTTGTGGATCGCCGAGCAGTCGGGGGTCCAGGGGTCGAGAGAGGTTGCCTAGCTAGTGTCAAAGTATTGAAAAATTCCATGACTTCATCATTTGCCAGAAGTAACCGGGGCATTTTGGTACGAAGTTATGCAAAGATGTTTTGGAACGGAGTTCCTGATAGGATAATCCGTCTTTTGTTACGGATTATCTTATCTGGGACTTCGTTCCAAAACAACTTTGGAGAGCTTCGTACCATCATGCTACTGTTACTTTCGCCTAATGATGAAGTACTGGTTTTGTTGAATCCTTTGACAACTATAGCTAGACAAAATGTGACATGAGGGGGTCTAGGGTTTGTGGATCGCCGAGCTGTCGGGGGTCGAGGGGTCGAGAGAGGTTGCCTAGCTAGTGTCAAAGTATTGAAAAATTCCATGACTTCATCATTTGCCAGAAGTAACCGGGGCATGTTGGTACGAAGTTATGCAAAGATGTTCTGGAACGGAGTCCCTGATAGGATAATCCGTCTTTTGTTACGGATTATCTTATCTGGGACTTCGTTCCAAAACAACTTTGGAGAGCTTCGTACCATCATGCTACTGTTACTTTCGCCTAATGATGAAGTATTGGTTTTGTTGAATCATTTGACACTATAGCTAGACAAAATGTGACATGAGGGGGTCTAGGGTTTGTGGATCGCCGAGCAGTCGAGGGTTGAAGCTAGTTCTACGTTTGCCATTAATATATCCATCTGTCATGTTTGAATAATAATTAGCATGTTGTAAATATTTGTAGAAACAATGGACGACAACACCCGAGACCTAGCACAAGAAGCGATGTTGATGGACATAATCGCAGACGGACAAAATGCCGTCAGGTCGTATCTCAACGACACCGATGAGCAGGTCGAACAAGAGCTGCGGCTGGAAGATCTAGGCTATGATATTGATGAATTCGGTGACCCAATGCACATGGAAGAAGTAGACCGTGAGGACGGCTCCGGTGACCCAATGCCGGTGCAAGAAGGAGACCGTGATGCTGGCTCCGGTGACCGAACCGAGTCCGGCCAGGAGGTATATATGTTAGTTAAGCATGTGCTGACTAGTTAATTGATTCATTCATTAACTCTCGTCTTTGTTCCTTTTCTAGCCCTCCGGATCGAGCAAATCTTCGGTAAAGAGACGAGGAGCGAAGAAAAAGTTGAGGCCGGATGAAAAGTTTGAGATCTCAGAAATCTCGCGCTCCGGCGAGCTGATTGCACCCATCCGCACAAAGAACGCATTTGTTAATCAGTGCGGGGTTCTGGTTAGGGACAAGATCCCGATCAGCATCCATCAATGGTTAAAGCCGGCTGCAAACGA
The DNA here is from genome assembly GCA_902687465.1 of Secale cereale. Classification (NCBI taxonomy): domain Eukaryota; kingdom Viridiplantae; phylum Streptophyta; class Magnoliopsida; order Poales; family Poaceae; genus Secale; species Secale cereale. The sequence continues at coordinate 671,368,578 of LR738709.1, forward strand.
CGCTCAGGTGACTTATGTCACAGATATGCAGAAAGAAGATCTTTGGACTGAGCTGAAGTCAAACTTCGTCCTACCGCGAGAGGTTGATCCGGCGAAGCCAGTTAAAGAGGACTTAATCAAGTCTTATGCACTTTCGAAGATGGCAGACCAATTCAGGGCATGGAAGAAAAAACTGAATACGTTTGTCAGAGAGAAAACGACTCCAGAATTCGTGGGCATATATGAGAAGATCAAAGATGACTGGCCCGCATTTGTGGCCCATAAGAAGTCGGAAAAGAGTCAGAAGATGTCGGAGACAAACCGGATAAATGCTGCAAAGAAGATGCATCACCATCGCACGGGGTCGGGCGGCTACCTCGTAGCCCGGCCTAAGTGGGCCAGGGCTGAGAATGATCTGCTTCAGAAAGGGATCGAACCAGAGACAATGCACTGGCCAGAACGTTGCCGGACTTGGTTCTTCGGGGCTGGCGGATCCTTGGACCCTGTAACAGGGTGGTGCATTTGGACGGACAAGCAATTGGAAACACCACTCAGGAAGATGCGGCAGTATATCAAAGCAGCGCATGCAGGGACGTTCATCCCTGACAGAGAGAACGACGAGCTGACAATGGCCCTCGGGAATCCTGAGCACCCTGTACGGACACGAGGCACGCCAGGCTCCCTTCCGTGGCGTGCTGGGTTTCCGGACGCAGGAGGCTACAAATGCCACGACAGGAGGAAGAAAATGGAGATGACCGAAATCCAGGCGCTGCGGGCCAGAGTACAAGCGATAGAGGAACGGGAAGCAGATCGGGAAAGAATTGCCGAAGCTTCCCCCAAAGCTACCCCGCCATCTCAGCGGAGAAGCAGCGTGGCTTCCACCGAGCTGCTTCAGCCAGAGCTTGCCTTGACGGCTACTGCCAGGAATCCTGTGGATGCTATCACGGAGGCACAAAATTGCCACCTTATGGCACAGTGGATGAATCTGAAGGTCAAGGCGGCTGCTGGCTCTGTTTATCCTTCTGGACCAGACGACACTTTTCACTGCCGGCCGATTCCAGAAGGATATGCTAGGGTGATGGTCGACGAAATAACGGAGGGATTTGAGGAGCTCCAGCTTGACCACCCTACCGGTGAAGGGGAGACTCGGCTGGGTTCTTCACTGAAGACTCCATGCCTATGGCGGAAGGACCTAATCAACATTCTGAACTGGACGCCTCCGCCTCCTCCTCCTCCTCCGACGAGTCAGGGCACTCCGCCTCCTCCACCGCCTCCTCCTCCGGCGAGTGACCATCAGGGCACTCCGGCTCCTTCTCAGGCGAGTGACCATCAGGGCACTCCGGCTCCTTCTCCGGCGCGTGGCGGCACACCGCCTCCTTCGCCGCCGGCGCGTGGCGGCACTCCGCCTCCTTCGCCGCCGGCGCGCCCGAGCAGACAGCCAGCTCCTCCTTCGCCTAATCAGCAAGGGCGGAAGAGACCTGCCGCCGCTCCGGCTGCTCCTGCTCCGGCGCCTAAGCAAGTAAAGAAGACAGCCGCTTCGTCTGGTCCGGCGACGTCTACCAGTACAGCCAGAGGCGGGAGGCGATGCAGATTCGGTCCTTCTCTCACGCCTCTAGAGAAGTTACCGTACGAGAGGTCCGACGAGGAAAACACGAAGATCGCTGAAGGCGAAGTGAAGGACTTTTTTGAAGGGTTGAAAGCACAGAGACATCCACCTCCAGAGGAGAAGATAGATGCGGTGAAAGCAAAGCGCACTCTTGCTGCCCTGAAGCAACCAGCGAAAAGTAAGCCGAAGGGCAACTATGACCGCATTATTCAAAAGACATTTCAAGATGCCAAGCGGTCCGGAAGTACAAAAAGTGATCAGAGGTTAGCAGAAGGGCGAGCTGGGAAACAAATTGCCCAGCTCGGTGAACAAGCGAACCAATCGTGCCCCCCGCTCAAGGTGTCTAGCGACATGGTCGCTAATGATCCGAGGATGGTGCCCGGTTATACCAACCTTGCAGATTACGCGTCCGACGATGTACACTATGATTTCATGGACGTGCAGATAGAAAGATACGAGTACAAAAAGCCTCTCGTCAAAAATGAAAGATCTCTATCAACGAATATGCGAAGATTGCATGATTGGTACATGAAAATCTGCAGAGAGTCTGGGGGGAGGAATAACTTGTATTTGAGAGTTAAACCGGAGCATGACCTCGTTGGAATTGACCTGTTGCCTGTTCCATTTGAGGAGTTCTATCAATTTTTCAATCAATTGGCCCTCGATAAAACAACGATCACCTGCTACTGTCTGTAAGTAGTACTACTTCTGTCATTAAGTCTCTCTATATAGCTGATCTTCATTGCATGTATTTATAATTATCCTCACTATATTATGCAGATTGAAGATCGTCGAATTGAAGAAAAGACAAGTAGGTGATATTGGGTTTATTAACACATACCTCATAGATGCAACCGAGGTTAAATTGCGTCCCGGCGATACCGATACCAACTTGCTACGATCGTTGGTGGTAAATGAAAACAAAGATATACTACTCTTTCCTTACAACTTCAAGTGAGTGTTAATGTCTTGTGCATATTTGGTTTCCCTTATATATCAGTCAAGTTTATAGTGATGTAATTGATGATCTCATGCATTCGTGCGCAGCTTCCACTATATTCTCTTAGAGATTAAGCTTGAGAAGGGAATAGTAACTGTCTTCGACTCTAAACGTAAAGATCCCGAGGAGTATGCGGACATGACTCAAATGCTAGCCAGGTAAGTTAAATCGATCAATATTATCCACCATGCATATATATCAGCAACTTCATTTCTGATATCAACTAATTGTTTCCTTTGTCTGGCAGGGCTTGGAAAAAATTCACCAAAAAAGCTCCGGGACTGCCGAAGAAGCTACAATTTAGATACCCGAAAGTAAGTACTATATAGTAGCATGTTCCGCGCGCGCATCTCCTATATCTTGATTCAAGCGCTAGTTTCATCAATACCAATTTGGCATTCTTGCTTATCAGTTTGATTGACCTCTATTTCTTGTAAAGTGGTTGTTGCAGGAACCCGGGAATGATTATTGTGGATACTACATTTGCGAGTCCATCCGCCACACGACCTGTGAGCGGGGCTACACTGATGAACAATTTGAAGTGCGTAAGCAATCAATAATATTCACAAATTTATAGCATCATTTCATGTATTGACCCCCTACTTCAAATTAGATGTTTCGGATGCGGGATGAACTCCTAACACCAGATCGACTACGAGCAATTCAAGAGGAATTGGCGGCATTCTTCCTTGAACACGTGATCGCTGAAGACGGAGAATACTATGTGGACCATGCATCCATGTGTTAGGAGATTATTTTTGTAAGAGATAATTGTTGTATATATGTGCCCGGTAGTGTCGGATAGATATACGAGAACTTGTTGTTCGACCAATCTCTCGGAGAAGGAGAGGTCGTCGATATTACTTCTCTCTGTATGCATATATATATATATATGTTGATTATACGATCTTCTGTTTCCTTCGTTTGCTTAGTAGCTAGCAGCTAGCTAGCTAGCTAGCGTGACTCTAGTCCTCTCTATATACGTATGTGTAGTATGTAGCGTCGACCAAGCACGGACATAAGAGAGAACACTTCTCTCTATTAATTAGCTAGCTAACACAATATATGAAACACCTAAATTAACCCCCCAAAACCTAAAACCCCCCCTCCCCTTTCAAAAAAAAAACAAAAACCACAGCCACAGAAATGCTGACGCGTGGAAGCCTTTTGGTCCCGGTTGGTACCACCAACCGGGACTAAAGCCCCTCCTGCCTGGACTCAGTGCACAGGCCACGTGGACACCCTTTTGCCCCGGTTCTGGATTGAACCGGGACTAAAGGGTCAGAGTATTAGTACCGACCCTGTTGCCCCGGTTCCAGAACCGGGGCTAAAGGCCCAAATGAACCGGGTCTGATCCCCCTTTATCTACTAGTGTAACCGATAGATAGGCCGGTACACCTACATCTGCTAGCCTATCATGGAAAGGTTTCCCACAACTTACTCAACTATGCCAGAGCCCATATTGGCTTGTTGGTGCACACAGAAGTACATAGGCATGCAATATCATATGACCCCTTTGAGCCTGGGTGGCATTCCATAGGGTGATCACACGGGTCCTCCGGTATCCCTTAGGGCGAACATTGGATTCTCCAGGCGCCCGGGCAAGTGATAACCCACAAGTGTAGGGGATTAGTTGTAGCCTCTTTCGATAAGTAAGACTGTCAAACCCAACGAGGAGCTAAATGCAGAACAAATATTCCCTCAAGTTCTATCGACCACTGATACAACTCTACGCACGCTTGATGTTTACTTTACCTAGAACAAGTATGAAACTAGAAGTAGCTTGTAGTTTTTGTGGGATATGTTTGCAAGATAATAAAGAGCGCGTAAATAAAAAGGTAGGGGTTGTTAAGATAAAGACACAACTAAATTTGTTTTAGTAGAGAGCTTTTTGTCACGAGAAAGTTACTTGTCCCTAGGCAATCGATAACTAGACCGATAATCACTATTGCAATCTTATTTGAGGGAGAGGCATAAGCTAACATACTTTCTCTTCTTGGATCATATGCACTTATGATTGGAACTCTAGCAAGCATCCGCAACTACTAAAGATCATTAAGGTAAAACCCAACCATAGCATTAAAGTATCAAGTCCTCTTATTCTCATACGCAAACAACCTACTTACTCGGGTCTGTGCTTCTGTCACTCACGCCACCCACCATAAGCAAATCATGAACATATTATAAACCCTACAGCGGGGATCCCTCACTCTTGCGCGACACGGATAGCACCATAGGACAGCACCAATAATAAAACATGCAACTCAAACCAATCACGATCATCAATTAACCCATAGGACAAAACAGATCTACTCAAACATCATAGGATAGCCATACATCATTGGGAAATAATATATAGCGTTGAGCACCATGTTTAAGTAGAGATTACAGCGGGTAGAAGAGGGGTTACACCGCTGCATGGAGGGGGGAAGAGTTGGTGATGACGGCGGTGAAGTTGTTGGTGTGGATTGCGGTGATGATGATGGCCCCGGCGGCACTCCGGTGCCACCGGAAGCGAGGGGGAGAGAGCCCCCCTCCTTCTTCTTCTTCTTCCTTGACCTTCACCCTAGATGGGAGAAGGGTTTCCCCTCTGGTCCATGGTCTCCATGGCGTGGGAGGGGCGAGAGCCCCTCCGAGATTGGATCTGTCTCTCTCTATCTCTATCTGTTTCTGCATTTTTCAGATTCTGGCCTTCCACCGTTGGTTAAATTCACAGAGATCCATAACTCCGATTGGGCTGATTTTTTGATACGATTTTTTTCCGGATATTAGCTTTCTTACGGCGAAAGAAGGGCATCAACCGTCTTACAGAGTGGCCACGAGGGCCCAGGGCGCGCCTGCCCCCTGGGCGCGCCCTTCACCCTCGTGGGCCACTCGGGCATCGTCTCATGTTGGTTATGCTTCCCAAAATTCACATATATTCCAAAAAAATCTCCGTCCGTTTTAATCCTGTTTGGACTCCGTTTGATATGGATATTTTGCGAAACAAAAAACATGCAACAAACAGGAACTAGCACTGGGCACTGGATCAATATGTTAGTCCCAAAAAATAGTATAAAAAGTTGCCAAAAGTATATGAAAGTTGTAGAATATTGGCATGGAACAATCAAAAATTATAGATATGATGGAGATGTATCAGCATCCGCAAGCTTAATTCCTTCTCGTCCTCGAGTAGGTAAATGATAAAAAATATAATTTTTGATGTGGAATGCTACCTAGCATAATCTTGATCATGTAATCTAATCATGGCATGAATATTAAGACACGAGTGATTCAAAGCAATAATCTATCATTTGACATTAAGACAATAATACTTCAAGCATACTAATAAAGCAATCATGTCTTTTCAAAATAACATGGCCAAAGAAAGTTATCCCTACAAAATCATATGGTGTCGCTATGCTCCATCTTCACCACACAAAGTATTTAAATCATGCACAACCCCGGTTTTAGCCAAGCAATTGTTTCATACTTTAGTATTCTCAAACTTTTTCAACTTTCATGCAATACATGAGTGTGAGCCATGGACATAGCACTATGGGTGGAATAGAAGGTCGTGATAGAAAAAAGGAGGGAGAAAGTCTCACATCGACTAGGCAAATCAATGGACTATGGAGATGTCCATCAATCGATATAAATGTGAGTGAGTAGGGATTGCCATGTAACGGATGCACTAGAGCTATAAGTGTATGAAAGCTCAAAAGAAAACTAGTGGGTGTGCATCAACTTGCTTGCTCATGAAGACCTAGGGCATTTGAGGAAGCCCGTCGTTGGAATATACAAGCCAAGTTCTATAATGAAAATTCCCACTAGTATATGAAAGTGACAAAACAAGATACTCTCTATCATGAAGATCATGGTTCTACTTTGAAGCACAAGTGCGGAAAAGGATAGTAGCATTGTCCCTTCTCTCTTTTCTCTTTTTTTTGGAGGGGCCTTTTTTTAGCCCCCCCCCCCTCTCCTTTTTAGGCCATTTTTTTGGCCCCTTTTTTTTCCTCACACGGGACAATGCTCTAATAATGATGATCATCACACTTTTATTTACTTACAACTCGATACTAGAACAAAGTATGACTCTATATGAATGCCTCCGGCGGTGTATGGGATGTGCAATGATCTAGCGTAGCAATGACATCAAAAAATGGACAAGCCATGGAAACATCATGCTAGCTATCTTACGATCATGCAAGGAAATATGACAACGATGGTGCGTGTCATAATAAACGGAACGGTGGAGTTACATGGCAATATATCTCGGAATGGCTATGGAAATGCCATTATAGGTAGGTATGGTGGCTATTTTGAGGAAGGTATATTGTGGGTGTATGGTACCGGCGAAATTTGCGCGGTACAAGAGAGGCTAGCAATGGTGAAAGGGTGAGAGTGCGTATAATCCATGGACTCAACATTAGTCATAAAGAACTCACATACTTATTGCAAAAACTTATTTGCCATCGAAACAAAGTACTACATGCATGCTCCTAGGGGAAGGGTTGGTAGGAGTTAACCAGCGCACGACCCCAACCTCCACACAAAGGATGACAATCAAAAAATAAATCATGCTCCGACTACGTCACATAACGGTTCACCTTACGTGCATGCTTCGGGAATCACAAACCCCAACACAAGTATTTCTACACTGCACAACTACCCACTAGCATGACTCTAATATCACCATCTTTATATCGCAAAACCATTGCAAGGAATTAAACATATCATATTCAGCGATCTACAAGTTTATGTAGGATTTTATGACTAACCATGTGAATGACCAATTCCTGTCAACTCTCTAAATAGATATAAGTGAAGCAAGAGAGTTTAAATTCTTTCTAGAAAAGATATGCCCACGCTCTTACAAATATAAGTGAAGCAAAAGAGCATTCTACAAATGGCGGTTTTCTATGTGAAGAGAAACATGCAATCCAAACTTCAAATGATATAAGTGAAGCACATGAAGCATTCTATAAAGCCATACTCAAAAGATATAAGTGAAGTGCAAAGAGCACTCTATAAATCAACCAAGGACTATCTCATACCAGCATGGTGCATTTATTAACAGGAAAAATAAAAAGCACACGATGCTCCAAGAGTTTACGCATATCATGTGAATGAAACGAATCCGAAAACATACCGATACTTGTTGAAGAAAGATGGGATGCCTTCCGGGGCATCCCCAAGCTTAGACGCTTGAGTCTCCTTGAATATTTACTTGGGGTGCCTTGGGCATCCCCAAGCTTGAGCACTTGCCTCTCCTCCTTCTTCTCACATCGAGACCTCCTCGATCTTCGAACACTTCATCCACACAAAACTTAATCGAACTTTTAGTAGCGGGGTTAGTTCATATGACCAATAAAATCCCATCATGGACTACTCTAACATTATTGTATAATTATGAACAAAAATTAGCTATTGTATGCTATCACAATTCTATGGCCCCAAGTCAAGGAGGCTTCAACAATGCCCCAAGTCAAGTATGGAATTGTACAAGGGGATAATTATTTGTATTGAAAAGTTTATGTAATCAAGGTTCACAAAAGTTTCCATGGGCATGAACAAAGTTCAAGGCTAGCTCCCACTTTAACAATGCTCGTCTTTCTCACTTTTGCTTTTCTTTTTGAAAAAGTTTTAGGTTCCCCTCTTTATTTTTTTGTTTTTAAACTTTATAAAAGCACACAAAAGAAATAAATGACTCTCTAAAACTTCCGAGTTGTCTCCCTAGCAGCGCTTTCTTTAAAGCCATTAAGCTAGGAATATAGTGCTCATGTAATGGATCCACCCAGATCCCAAGGTTTATCAAAGCCAATTTTAATTAGCAATGATTTGGCATTTAGTAGTGACCTGTTGGGGAACGTTGCATGGAAAACAAAAATTTTCTCTACGTTCACCAAGATCAATCTAGTAGATGCAACTACGAGGGGAGAGTAGGATCCACATACCCTTGTAGATCGCTAAGCGGAAGCGTTAAGAACGCGGTTGATGGAGTCGTACTCGCCGCGATTCAGATCGCTGAAGATCCAAGCACCGAAGCAACGGTGCCTCCGCGTTCTTCACACGTACGGCTCGGGGACGTCTCCTCCTTCTTGATCCAGCAAGGGGTGGAGGAGAGGTTGATGGAGAACCGGCAGCACGACGGCGTGGTGGTGATGGTGTAGAAGAATTCCAGCAGGGCTTCGCCTAAGCACCGCGGGAGAAGAAGATGTTATGGGAGAGGGAGGGCAGCACCGAGGCACGAACTTGTGTTGGCTGCCCTCCCTCTACCTCTCTATATATAGGGGGAAGGAGGAGAGGGGGGCGCCCTAGGGTTTCCCCTAGGGGGCCGGCGGCCAGGGCAAGGGGAGGGGCGGCGGCCAAGGCAGGCCCTAAGGTTTCCCCCCCTAGGTGCCTTGCCCCCCAAGGCTAAGGGGGTGCGGCCACCCTAGAGGGGTCCACCTCCCTTGGCGCACAAGGAGAGGGCCCAGGGGGGGCGCACAGCCCCCTGAGGGCTGTGGTGTCCCCCCTTGTGGCCCATTAGGCCCAGAACCACTTCCGGACCCCCCGAAACCCTTTCCGGTACTCCGCCGATTTCCCGATGCTCCCCGGAACACTTCCGGACTCCGAAACCTTTCATCCTATATATCAATCTTCGTCTCCGGACCATTCCGGAGACCCTCGTCATGTCCGGGATCTCATCCGGGACTCCGAACAACCTTCGGTAACCATGCACTATTCTCTCTAACAACCCTAGCGTCACCGAACCTTAAGTGTGTAGACCCTGCGGGTTCGGAAACCATGTAGACATGACCGAGACACTCCCAGGTCAATAACCAATAGCGGGATCTGGATACCCATATTGGTTCCCACATGTTTCTCGATGATCTCATCGGATGAACCACGATGTCAAGGATTCAGGCAATCCCGTATACAGTTCCCTTTGTCTCGTTGGTATGTTACTTGCCCGAGATTCGATCATCGGTATCTCTATACCTAGTTCAATCTCGTTACCGGCAAGTCTCTTTACTCGTTACCGTAATACATAATCTCGTGACCAACCACTTAGTCACTTTGAGCTCATTGAGATGACGTATTACCGAGTGGGCCCGGAGATACCTCTCCGTCATACGGAGTGACAAATCCCAGTCTCGATCCATGTCAACTCAGCAGACACCCTCGGAGATACCTGTAGAGTACCTTTATAGTCACCCAGTTACGTTGTGACGTTTGGCACACACAAAGCACTCCTACGGTGTCAGTGAGTTACATGATCTCATGGTCATAGGAACTTATACTTGACATGCAGAAAACTATAGCGATAACTGACACGATCAAAAGCTATGTTTAACGTTTGGGTCTCGTCCATCACATCATTCTCCTAATGATGTGATCCCGTTATCAAATGACAACTCATGTCTATGACCTGGAAACCGCGGTCATCTTTGATCAACGAGCTAGTCCTGTAGAGGCTCACTAGGGACACAAAGTCTGTCTATTTATCCACACATGTATTTGAGTTTCCAATCAATACAATTATAGCATGGATAATAAACGATTATCATGAACAAGGAAATATAATAATAACTCTTTTATTATTGCCTCTAGGGCATATTTCCAACAGTCTCCCACTTGCACTAGAGTCAATAATCTAGCATTACAAGGTAATGAATCTAACACCCATAGAGTCTTGGTGTTGATCGTGCTTAGCCCGTGGAAGAGGCTTAGTCAACGGATCTGCAACATTCAAATCCGTATGTACTTTGCAAATGTTTATGTCCTCCTCCTTGACCGAATCGCGGATGGAATTGAAGCGTCGCTTTATGTGTCTGGTCCTCTTGTGAAACCTTGTTTCCTTGGCTAGAGCAATGGCACCAGTGTTGTCACAGAACAGAGTCATTGGGTTTAGTGCACTAGGCACAACTCCAAGATCTGTCATGAACTCCTTCATCCAGACACCTTCTTTAGCCGCCTCCGAGGCAGCTATATACTCCGCTTCACATGTAGAATCAGCTACCACGCTCTGCTTGGAACTGCACCAGCTTACCGCTCCCCCGTTGAGAATATATACGTATCCGGTTTGAGACTTAGAGTCATCCGGATCAGTGTCAAAGCTTGCATCGACGTAACCCTTTACGACGAGCTCTTGATCACCTCCATAAACGAGAAACATCTCCTTAGTCCTTTTCAGGTACTTTAGGATATTCTTGACCGCTGTCCAGTGATCCATACCAGGATTACTTTGAAACCTTCCGGCCATACTTATGGCAAGGCTGACATCTGGTCTTGTGCACAGCATTGCATACATGATAGAGCCTATGGCTGAAGCATAGGGGACGACCCTCATCTTTTCTCTATCTTCCGCAGTCACTGGGCATTGAGTCTTACTCAACTTTGTACCTTGCAATACCGGCAAGAACCCCTTCTTGGATTGATCCATTTTGAACTTCTTCAAAACTTTATCAAGGTATGTACTTTGTGAAAGTCCTATCAAGCGTCTTGATCTATCTCTATAGATCTTGATGCCCAATATGAAAGCAGCTTCACCGAGATCTTTCATCGAAAAACTCTTGTTCAAATACCCCTTCACGCTATCCAAAAATTCTATATTGTTTCCAATCAGCAATATGTCATCCACATATAATATTAGAAATGCTATAGAGCTCCCACTCACTTTCTTGTAAATACAAGCTTCTCCGTAAACTTGTACAAACCCAAACGCTTTGATCACCTCATCAAAGCGAAGATTCCAACTCCGAGATGCCTGCACCAGCCCATAAATGGAACGCTGGAGCTTGCATACTTTGTCAGCATTCTCTGGATCGACAAAACCTTCCGGTTGTATCATATACAACTCTTCCTTAAGAAAACCGTTAAGGAATGCTGTTTTGACATCCATCTGCCAAATTTCATAATCGAAATATGCAGCTATTGCTAACATGATTCGGACGGATTTAAGCATCGCTACGGGTGAGAAAGTCTCATCGTAGTCAATTCCTTGAACTTGTGAAAAACCCTTTGCCACAAGTCGAGCTTTATACACGGTGATATTACCGTGAGCGTCCGTCTTCCTCTTAAAGATCCATTTATTCTGAATGGCCTTCCGCCCTTCAGGTAATACTTCCAAAGTCCATACTTTGTTTTCATACATGGATCCCATCTCGGATTTCATGGCCCCTAACCATTTGTCGGAATCCGGGCCCACCATCGCTTCTCCATAGCTCGTAGGTTCACCGTTGTCCAACAACATGACCTCCAAGACAGGGTTACCATACCACTCAGGTGCAGTGCGTATCCTTGTCGACCTACGAGGTTCGGTAGTCACTTGATCAGAAGCTTCTTGATCATCATCATCGGCTTCCTCTTCAACCTCTGCAGGCTCCACAAAAACATCTTTCTGTGCTGCGCTACTCTCTGGTTGAAGCAGAGGTTCAATAACCTCATCAAGTTCTACCTTCCTCCCACTCAATTCTTTTGAGAGAAACTCTTTCTCGAGAAAGGACCCGTTCTTAGCGACAAACACTTTGCCCTCGGATCTGAGATAGAAGGTGTACCCAACTGTTTCTTTTGGGTATCCTATGAAGACACATTTGTCCGCTTTGGGTTCGAGCTTTTCTGGCTGAAGCCTTTTGACATAAGCATCGCAACCCCAAACCTTGAGAAAAGACAACTTAGGTTTCTTACCAAACCACAGTTCATACGGTGTTGTCTCAACGGACTTAGATGGAGCCCTATTTAAAGTGAATGCAGCTGTCTCTAACGCATATCCCCAAAACGATAGTGGCAAATCGGCAAGAGACATCATAGAACGTACCATATCTAATAGGGTTCGATTACGACGCTCGGACACACCGTTACGCTGTGGTGTTCCAGGTGGCGTCAACTGTGAAACAATTCCACATTTTCTTAAGTGATCACCAAACTCATAACTCAGATATTCTCCCCCTCGATCAGATCGTAGGAACTTGATCTTCTTGTTACGATGATTTTCAACTTCACTCTGAAATTGCTTGAACTTTTCAAAAGTTTCAGACTTATGCTTCATCAAGTAAATATACCCATATCTACTTAAGTCGTGAGTGAAGGTGAGAAAATAACGATATCCACCGCGCGCCGTTACACTCATCGGACCGCACACATCAGTATGTATGATTTCCAATAAGTCACTTGCCCGTTCCATTGTCCCTGAAAACGGGGTCCTTGTCATCTTGCCCATGAGGCACGGCTCGCACGTGTCAAGTGATTCAAAATCAAGAGACTCCAAAAGTCCATCAGCATGGAGCTTCCTCATGCGTTTCACGCCGATATGACCGAGACGGCAGTGCCACAAGAAAGTGGTATTATCTTTATCTACTCTACATCTTTTGGCATCAATGTTATGAACATGTGTATTATCACTATCGAGATTCAATAAGAATAAACCCCTAACTTCGGGTGCATGACCATAAAAGATATTACTCATATAAATAGAACAACCATTATTCTCTGACTTAAATGAGTAACCGTCTCGCAATAAACAAGATCCAGATATAATGTTCATGCTTAACGCAGGCACTAAATAACAATTATTCAGGTTCATAACTAATCCCGATGGTAATCGAAGAGCGAGCGTGCCGACGGCGATCACATCAACCTTGGAACCATTTCCCACGCGCATCGTCACTTTGTCCTTCGCCAGCCTCCGTTTATTCCGCAGTTCCTGTTTAGAGTTGCAAATGTGAGCAACCGAACCGGTATCAAATACCCAGGCACTACAACGAGAGTTGGTAAGGTACACATCAATAACATGTATATCATATATACCTTTGTTGTTGTTGGCCCCCTTCTTGTCCGCCAGATACTTGGGGCAGTTCCGCTTCCAGTGGCCATTCCCCTTGCAATAGAAACACTCAGTCTCTGGCTTGGGCCCAGCCTTGGGTTTCTTCACTGTATTAGCAACTGCTTTGCCACCCTTCTTAGAGTTACCCTTCTTGCCCTTGCCATTCTTCTTGAAACTGGTGGTCTTATTGACCATCAACACTTGATACTCCTTCTGGATGTCTGCCTCAGCGACTTTCAGCATCGAAAACAGCTCGGCGATGGTTTTATTCATCCCTTGCATGTTGTACTGCTGGACGAAGCTCTTGTAGCTTGGAGGGAGTGACTGGAGAATTCTGTCAATGATAGCCTCATCCGGGAACACAAGTCCCAGATCAGCTATGCGGGTATAGTACCCAGACATCTTCAGTAAGTGCTCACTGACAGACGAATTCTCCTCCATCTTGCAAGCGAAGAATTTATCGGTGGTCTCATACCTCTCGATCTTAGCATTCTTCTCAAAGATGAATTTCAACTCCGTGTACATCTCATATGCACCATGACGTTCAAAACGCCTTTGGAGTCCTCCTTCCAAGCCGTACAACATGGCATATTGTACTATCGAATAGTCATCCGAACGCGTCTGCCAGACGTTCATATCGTCCGCAGAGGCTCCAGGAGCGGGGGGTTGACCTAGCGGTGCATTTAGGACATAAACCTTTTGGGCAGCTGTGAGGATGATCCTCAGATTGCGGAGCCAGTCCACAAAGTTGCTCCCATCATCTTTCAGTTTAGCTTTCTCTAGGAACGCATTAAAATTCAGGGGAACTCCTGCGCGAGCCATCTACAACATAAATTTGCAAAGACATTTTTAGACTATTGTTCATGATAACTGAGTTATTACCTAATCAAATTAATTATAACTCCCACTCAAATTGACATCCCTCCGGTCATTCGAGCGTGACATGATCCAAATTCACCAACCCAAGTCCGATCATCACGTGAGATGAGGTGGTGTCAATGGTGAACATCAACATGTTGATCATATCTACTATATGACTCATGCTCGACCTTTCGGTCCTCCGTGTTCCGAGGCCATGTCTGTACATGCTAGGCTCGTCAAGTCTAACCCGAGTGTTCTGCACGTGCAAAACTGGCTTGCACCCGTTGTATGCGAACGTAGAGTCTATCACACCCGATCATCACGTGGTGCTTCGAAACGACGAACCTTCGCAACGGCGCACACTCGGGGGGAACACAATTTTATCTTGAAATTTTAGTGAGGGATCATCTTATAATGCTACCGTCGTCCTAAGCAAAATAAGATGCATAAAAGGATTAACATCACATGCAAATCATAAGTGACATGATATGGCCATCAACTCGTGCTTTTGATCTCCATCTCCAAAGCACCGGCATGATCTCCATCGTCACCGGCGCCACGCCATGATCTCCATCATCATGATCTCCATCATTGTGTCGCCATCGGGGTTGTCGCGCGCCCACCATGCTCTTACTACTATTGCTACCGTTTAGCGATAAAGTAAAGCATTACAAAGCGCTTAATGATTGACACGCAGGTCATACAAAAATTAAAGACAACCCTATGGCTCCTGCCGGTTGCCGTATGCATCGACATGCAAGTCGATATTAACTATTACAACATGATCATTTCATACATCAAATATATCTCATCATGTCATTGGCCATATCATATCACATACATACCCTGCAAAAACAAGTTAGACGTCCTCTAATTTGTTGTTGCATGTTTTACGTGGCTGCTATGGGTATCTAGCAAGAACGCTTCTTACCTACGCAACGCCACAACGGTGATATTCAAGTTGCTATTTAACCTTCTACAAGGACCGCCTTGTTCTATTCCGATTCAACTAAGATAGGAGAGACAGACACCCGCTAGCCATCTTATGCAACAAAAGTCACATGTCTGTCGATGGAACCGGTCTCATGTACGTGGACATGTAAAGTTGGTCCGGGCCGCTTCATCCCATAATACCGCTGAATCAAGAAAGACTAAGGAGGGCAGCAATTTAAACAGCAACGCCACAAACCCTTTTGTGTTCTACTCGAGAAAGCATCTACGCAAGATCCTAGCTCATGATGCCACTGTTGGGGAACGTTGCATGGAAAACAAAAATTTTCTCTACGTTCACCAAGATCAATCTAGTAGATGCAACTACGAGGGGAGAGTAGGATCCACATACCCTTGTAGATCGCTAAGCGGAAGCGTTAAGAACGCGGTTGATGGAGTCGTACTCGCCGCGATTCAGATCGCTGAAGATCCAAGCACCGAAGCAACGGTGCCTCCGCGTTCTTCACACGTACGGCTCGGGGACGTCTCCTCCTTCTTGATCCAGCAAGGGGTGGAGGAGAGGTTGATGGAGAACCGGCAGCACGACGGCGTGGTGGTGATGGTGTAGAAGAATTCCAGCAGGGCTTCGCCTAAGCACCGCGGGAGAAGAAGATGTTATGGGAGAGGGAGGGCAGCACCGAGGCACGAACTTGTGTTGGCTGCCCTCCCTCTACCTCTCTATATATAGGGGGAAGGAGGAGAGGGGGGCGCCCTAGGGTTTCCCCTAGGGGGCCGGCGGCCAGGGCAAGGGGAGGGGCGGCGGCCAAGGCAGGCCCTAGGGTTTCCCCCCCTAGGTGCCTTGCTCCCCAAGGCTAAGGGGGTGCGGCCACCCTAGAGGGGTCCACCTCCCTTGGCGCACAAGGAGAGGGCCCAGGGGGGGGCGCACAGCCCCCTGAGGGCTGTGGTGTCCCCCCTTGTGGCCCATTAGGCCCAGAACCACTTCCGGACCCCCCGAAACCCTTTCCGGTACTCCGCCGATTTCCCGATGCTCCCCGGAACACTTCCGGACTCCGAAACCTTTCATCCTATATATCAATCTTCGTCTCCGGACCATTCCGGAGACCCTCATCATGTCCGGGATCTCATCCGGGACTCCGAACAACCTTCGGTAACCATGCACTATTCTCTCTAACAACCCTAGCGTCACCGAACCTTAAGTGTGTAGACCCTGCGGGTTCGGAAACCATGTAGACATGACCGAGACACTCCCAGGTCAATAACCAATAGCGGGATCTGGATACCCATATTGGTTCCCACATGTTTCTCGATGATCTCATCGGATGAACCACGATGTCAAGGATTCAGGCAATCCCGTATACAGTTCCCTTTGTCTCGTTGGTATGTTACTTGCCCGAGATTCGATCGTCGGTATCTCTATACCTAGTTCAATCTCGTTACCGGCAAGTCTCTTTACTCGTTACCGTAATACATAATCTCGTGACCAACCACTTAGTCACTTTGAGCTCATTGAGATGACGTATTACCGAGTGGGCCCGGAGATACCTCTCCGTCATACGGAGTGACAAATCCCAGTCTCGATCCATGTCAACTCAGCAGACACCCTCGGAGATACCTGTAGAGTACCTTTATAGTCACCCAGTTACGTTGTGACGTTTGGCACACACAAAGCACTCCTACGGTGTCAGTGAGTTACATGATCTCATGGTCATAGGAACTTATACTTGACATGCAGAAAACTATAGCGATAACTGACACGATCAAAAGCTATGTTTAACGTTTGGGTCTCGTCCATCACATCATTCTCCTAATGATGTGATCCCGTTATCAAATGACAACTCATGTCTATGACCTGGAAACCGCGGTCATCTTTGATCAACGAGCTAGTCCTGTAGAGGCTCACTAGGGACACAAAGTCTGTCTATTTATCCACACATGTATTTGAGTTTCCAATCAATACAATTATAGCATGGATAATAAACGATTATCATGAACAAGGAAATATAATAATAACTCTTTTATTATTGCCTCTAGGGCATATTTCCAACATGACCACAAAGTGATATGTGTCATGAAACAACGAAGTCTAACTCTCTTCCTATGCATAGGCATGTCATACAAGAACAATTCATGCACATCAAGTAAAGGCCAATGCAAATTATAAGCAGTTTCTTGCAATTTTATCGTGTTGGAACATAGAGGGGTGGAGATGTAGTTCCTCTCTCATAATAATTGCAAGTAGGAGAAGCAATCACATGCATATTATATTCATCAAAATCATCATGTGTAACGGAAAAAGGCAACCCATCAATATAATCCTTAATAAGTGCAAACTTCTCCGATATAGTGTAGTTTGGAGAACTCAAAAGGATAATAGGACTATCATGCGTGGGTGCAATAGCAACAATCTCATGTTTAACATAAGGAACTATAGCAAGTTCATCTCCATAAGCATAATTCATATTGGCATCTTGGCCACAAGCATAGCAAGCATCATCAAAAAGGGATATTTCAAAAGAATCCAAGGGATCATAGCAATCATCATAGCATTCATCCTTCGGGAAGCATGAAGGGAAATAGAATAATGTATGAGTTGAAGAGTTACTCTCATTAGAAGGTGGGCACGAGTAGCTAATCCGCTCTTCCTCCTTTTGTTCTTCGCTCTCCTCGTCATCTTTTTCATCCAATGAGCTCACAGTGTCATCAATTTCTTCTTCCATAGACTCCTGCAAAATATTAGTCTCTTCTTGGACAACGGAGTAGTCCTCAATATATGGTTTAACATAGGCATTAGAAGCATAATTATCATAACAATATTTAAATATGGCAAAAAATTTAGATTTGTAAAGAGTAGCATCACTAGTGCAGAACCGGGCAATAGCACCGGTTCGTAAGGCACTTTAGTGCCGGTTCCATAACCGACACTAAAGTGTGGTCACTAAAGCCCCCCCCCCTTAGTACTGGTTCAGCACGAATCGGTGCTAAAGGGCAACCACGTGGCACGAGCCAACTCCGTAGGCCGGGAGCCCTTTAGTACCGGTTGGTTAGGTTTTGGGGGTTTTTGGTTTTGTGATTTCTTTTTCATTTAATTTTGTGTTTTCCATTTAATTTTTTTCGCTTGCTGGTATTTTACGATACTACACATTATACACGTTATGCATATATATATATATATATATATATATATATATATAGAGAGAGAGAGAGAGAGAATTTCTAGTAGAACCAATCATATATATATATCATCAAATGTCTCACACAAACCACCTTATATATTCACACATACACACATGTATAACTATATACAAGTTGTCCTACATTTTGCCTTCGGAGCCAGTGGCATTAGCCTAATTGGTGCCTTCGGAGCACGATGACAATTGGAAGTGGTTCATGGGGGCGGTAGCGGGTAATGGTATTCTCCCTTCGGATCTATGACCTGGTCAAGCAAAAATCCCGCTATTTCCTCTTGAAGTGCTTGTACGCGCTCCGTTTCTAGGAGCTTGTCCCGCACCTCTTTGAACTGTTAAGAAGGAGATCAATATGCATGTTTATTAGTTGTGTGACTAGATATCGATAAGGGTGTAAAAATTGTGAATAGTGTTCTGACAAACGTACCCATTCCTGTCTTTGAGATATGCTCCTTTCGGACGTCATCATGCGAATGTTCTCGCAAATGAAGTATGCACACAGATCAGTCCCCTGTGCCTGCTTCAGGGCCTTTACGAGAATGAAATTTGATCAGATAATAATTAATCAAGCATGATAATTAAAGAGATAATGGCAGCTAGCTAGCTAGCTAGTACTACTTAATTACTTACCTTGGGTCGAAACCATTTCAGGCTTTGTTTCCATTCGCCTGGAGTGACGCTGATGAACCTTGCCCAAGCCCTGCCCGCCGACAATGAAAATGAATAAATGGGTTATTAAATAGTTCATATCAGGAAATGACGAACTAAATAGGCCGAGATATATAGTTAATAATGATTGAAATTACCTGTTGACTATCCCTTTCAATGTGGTGTAGTCACTTTGTTTTTTAAGTAGTGAGTCTAGTACTTCAACTGTTCCGGCGTCAACTTTAATGATACACAAGATCCAGTGAAATCTGCATGCACACACATTTTGATGTTTTAATTAAGCGGACATATGTAAGCAAAAACATGTAGCTAGCTAGTAGGCAAAAACAGAGAATTTGTAATACAAGAGAGTGTGACTCACTGGAAGTTGTAAGGAAGTAGTATATCATCATTGTATTTGAGGCACTTCAAGAACTGTAGCATGCTGTCCTCTACATGTTTTTTTATAATATTCACCTAGGTTCCATGTGTATTCATTAACGGTATTTGGGTCAATGAACCCAATGCCATAGCGTCCAGCTTTTTTCATTTCATACATCTTCATCCTGCATAATACCACAGAAAATAATATAGTGAGGATAATTACAGGTAATGATTGATCAAAAGGATCACTACAGCTAGCTTGAGACTTAAATTACAGAAAGAAATCACTTACAGACAATAGCAACTGACGATAGATTTGTCGAGTGCGTCTTGATTGTATAACTGAAACAGTTCAGTATACTCAACGGACACATCGTTCACATGGTAGTAATGATCTTCCTTGACTTTCACCATGAGGGACACTCGATTGGAACTCTTGGTAATGGCCATGTACCATTGATGCAATTCATACATTCTCGTTGGGAGCTTCTTGACCTCGTCTGGCTTGACCAAAGGTTCGCCCCGAACATATTTCCGTTTTATTTCCTCCTCTGTAAGCGCAGGCATGGGCTCGATCTCGAGGACTTGTCCAACAGTGATGTTGAGCATTTCAGCCTGCTTTATATGCTCCTCGGTTATTACCACATTGCCGTCCCCGGGAACATAAACTCTTTGCCCATAATAATATTGGGCGCGTGTACTCTCATGTGTTGTTGGCACAACAAGTGAGGGGATCGATTGCGCCGCCTGTTCTCCCAACTGGGGAACGGTTTTCCCGCATTTTGTGACAGCTGCTTGTTGTTTGCTCGAGCTCGAGCTCGCCTCCTTCTATAGACGTGCTCGATTTAACTTCCTGATCTGGCGCTCATAGTCATTGTCAACAGGCTGGGGAGCTGGTGGTTGAGCCATACGAACGAAGTGGTCAATCTTTTCCTCAGGTACTTTCTCCCTTGGCGGCGGTGGCGGTTTCGGTCCAAAATGGTCGTCCACTTCTGCCCGCACTATGGCATTGGTTTGCTCCTCCGTCCTGTCATAAGCCCTTTGAGAGGATCAGTGAGGCTTGGACCATATTTAGTTCGCTTGCCTCCGCCTGTACTTCCTGTACTGCCTCGACCTATACCGCTACGCACCATAGCTGCGGGGTGTCTCTTCTGCGATTGCTGAGGCGGCGGAGATGGCTGACGAGGCTGAGTTGGATGAGGAGAAGTGGCCTGAAGCTGTGCCGGACTTAGAGGAGGAGTGGCCTGAAGTTGTTCCAGACTTGGAGGAGGAGTGGACGTCTGACGCTGTGTCGGACTTGGAGGAGGAGTGGCCTGACGCTTTGCCGGACTTGGAGGAGGAGGTGTGGCCTGACGTGTTGGTGGACTTGCAGGAGCGGGAGTCTGCTGACTCGGTGGCGGACTTCGACGAGAAGTCGGCTGACGTGGTGTCGGTGGCCTTTGAAAGATGATGCAATCCTTTCTCCATAGGATGATACGATGTTTGGCCTCTCCGAGTGTGTGCTCGTCGTCACCTCCAGGAATGTCAAGCTCTAGCCCCCAATATTGGTCCACCACCTCATCAACCATGACACGAGCATAGCCTGCTTGAATCGGGTTGCAATGGAAGGTTTCCTCGGGGGGATTTGTAAAAGCTTGGGCGTCCGCCACCTTCATGGATATGTTCTTCATTTTGAAGTGTAGCTCGCAGTTAGTGTTCTCAATGATGTCATCCACGGGGTATCTATCTAGCATTGCATCGCCCGGGGCGGAACCCACACTGCTTCTCGGCATGGATGGGCCGGTGGTATGCAATGATGGATCATCCGCTAGCTGTTGCTGCTGCGGAGACCCCCTGTGCTGGCTAAGTGAGTCGATCTGCTC
Source organism: Secale cereale (assembly GCA_902687465.1). NCBI lineage: Eukaryota > Viridiplantae > Streptophyta > Magnoliopsida > Poales > Poaceae > Secale > Secale cereale. Next base: position 671,389,840 of record LR738709.1, read on the forward strand.
CTGCTGCCGCTGGAATTTGTCTTCCAAGTCCGCGTGCTTTGATTCTAGGCCTTTAAGGCGTTCAATGTCCAGCTTCCTCTGCTTCTCCTCCGCAATCTTCCTTCTCGCACGGGTTCTGTAGTTGGTGTTCCAGTCCGAAAACCCCTCAAACCACGACATAGCCCCCATGCCTCGTGTTCTTCCCGGGTGTTCAGGATTTCCCAGGGCACGCGTAAGCTCGTCATTCTCTCTGTTGGGCTGGAACACCCCCGTTTGAGCCTCTTCTATTGCAAGAAGTAGCTCCTCGTCGGCTCCTTTCAGACATGCCTTCAACGAAACTTTGCCTGTCTTCGGGTCCAACTCCCCGCCCATGCGCATAGAACCAAGTCCTGCACCTAGGGGGCCAGCTCCTAGTAACCGGAGTGACACCTGCATCCTCCATCCCTTTCTCAAACTTATCCCACGTAGGCATTCCCACCGCGTAGCCACCTGGCCCCAGCTTATGGAACTTATCATTTTTTCCGGCATTCTGCTTGTTTATTATCGGCCGTTCCTTAGCTAACTCTGAATCCTTGAATTTCACGAAATCGTCCCAATGAGCACTTTGCTTCTCTAGATTTTCCTCGAATACTGGAGTCTTCCTTCCTCCCTTTACGTACTTGGCCCATTCACGATTCTTGTGGTTCTTGAATGCAACCGCCATCTTCCTAAGAGCAGCGTCCTTGACTTTCTGCTCATCTTTTTCTGTGAAATGATCTGGTAGGGTGAAATATTCCATGAGAGTATTCCAAAGCAGACTTTTTTGTCTGTCGTCGACAAAAGTAACATTTGCACTTGGCTTTGCTGGCTTTCTCCATTCTTGAAGGGAGATCGGGAGTTGGTCCTTCATAAGAACTTCGCACTGACGAACGAACTTGTCCGCAATCTTCTTGCGCGCTAATGGTTCGCCATTAGGTCTGATTGCCTCGATATTGTACTTTACGCCCTCCTTCAACAATTTGCTCGGGCCTCGTTTCGTCCTCTTGCCTGAAGATTTGCTCGATCCGGATGGCTGAAAAAAGAAAGATCGATTCGTTAATATATCTTCAACTCATTTAAAACATGTGAGATCACCAGATGTGCCTGCTTATATAAATATATATACCTCGCCGGTCTGTGTTGTTTCAAGATCAACATTTTCTTCGTCATCATCGTAGTTCATGACTTCATCAATTCGGTCGTCACGATCGAATATCATATCACCGTCTCCGGTGTTGTTTAGAAATTCGAAGCCGTCATAATCTTCTTCATTCTGATCATCATCTGGCCCGCGAGGATGGCGTATCATATCGAACAGGGTCTGTTCTCCCTCTCTGCCGGTATTGTCCGCCATAGCTTTTATTTAACTAATCCAATAGAAATATAAAATAATTAAGTATTCAAATTACATCGTCTCAAATAATAGATATAATCTCGAATACATCGACTCGAATAATATATAATCTCGCATACATCGTCTCGAATAATGTATAATATCGAATACATCACTGGCTAGGTAGCTAATAAAGATCGAATACTACAGAAGAATCTAGGACACTCGCTGTTCCTGCGGCACGGGCGGTGGACACCCAAAGAGAAGGAACCCTCACAGGATCATAGTTGAAGTGAGATCCCTGAAGAAACTGCCAGGTATTGGAGAACCTGCTGCCATCTAACGCAACCATGTAGCGATGGACGTGCTCGTCCTCCTCCCTAACACGGCGACGTACCACCTCCGACGGGGCCAGCTCCCTCCGCACCAAAACTGGCCCACGCGAACGCCACCAAACGAGATCAGGGTCGACGACGGGAACCGGGGCTGGGTTCCTCATCAAGCGGCGCGCCCCTCCAGGCAGCACCTCCCAGTGCCAGCCCCGGACATGGGTCAGCCGGACGTCGTCGCGGACGGGTCGACGGCGAGGATGCGGGCCGGGCATCGTCGAGAACAAATACTAGCTATATGCCCGCAAAAAGTAACATTTTTTTAATGATTGGATTTTGATAACTAAAATTTCTAACATTTCTATAACTTTTCTAACAATGCTATATAACTAACATTTCTATAACATTTCTAATATTTCTATAACTAAAAAACAGAAGAAAAATAATAATAACATTTCTATATATATAACTAACATTTGTATAACATTTCTAATATTTCTAGAACTCAAAAAAAAATTCTAACTTTTTTATAACTATTTCTATAACTAAAAAGCAGAAAAATTTCTAACAATTCTAACTTTTTTATAACTATTTCTGTAACTAAAAAACAGAAAAATTTCTAACAATTCTAACATTTCTATAACATTTCTAACAATTCTAACATTTCTAACATTTCTAACATTTCTAACATTTCCATAACATTTCTAACAATTCTAACATTTCTAACATTTCTGGGGCAGGAGCTCACCGGCGAGGCGAGGCGCGACGGGGGCGGCGACGGGCGTCGACGACGGGATGGAGATGGGGGGCGACAGGGACGGTGACTGCAGCGACGACGGGGATGGCGACGGGGACGGTGCGGCTACGGGCGGCGACGGGGAGGGTGACGGGCGGTGACGGGGGCGGCGGCGACGAGGGCGGCGGCTACGGCGACGGACGTCGACGGGGGCGGCGACGAGGGGCGGCGGCGACGGGGCAGAGGAGAAGAAGCAGAGGGAGAACGAAACTGTCGAATTTTTTTGGAGTGTTTTCTTATATAGAACAAACATTTAGTATCGGTTGGTGGCACCAACCGGTACTAAAGGCCTGTTTTGGCCAGGCCAAGCGGCAGGGAGGGCACCCCCTTTAGTACCGGTTGGTGGCTCCAACCGGTACTAAAGACCCCCCCCCTTTAGTACCGGTTGCAGCCACGACCCGGTACTAAAGGGTGTGCGCTGCCAGGCGAGGGGCGCAGAAGTTTATTCCCACCTCGCTAGCCGAGGGGGGCTCGCACATGCTTATAAGCCCCGCCGCCTCTGCTGTATCGAGCTCCTCTCTACTGCAGGCTTGTGGGCCTAACTTTGCCGCGCTGCCCTGTGAGTCTGCTGGGCCTTTATGCGCCTGCAATTACAGGCCCAGGGCCTTGCAGGCCCATAGGGCAGCGCACAACAATTTTTTATATGGTATTTCATTTTATATCTAACTAAAATTTCTATATCTAAAATTTATCTATCAAACATTTTATCTTTCTAACATTGCCGCAAATATATCTAAAATTTCTATCTAACATTTCTATATCTAAAATTTTATATCTAACTAACATTTCTATATCTAAAATTATCTAACAAACATTTTATATCTCATTTAACTCTCTAAAAACAAATCAGTAAATGAATGAAAAATACCAAATGAATTCAGAAAGGGTTGATAATTGATTCTGTGGATTTGAATGGTGCATTTTGAACACACAACAAGTCTGGGGTTCAAAAAAGTTCGAAAAAATGCAATGCCTTTGTATCATATGAGTTTTCGTCCTAAACCCTGATACTTCATAAGAGATTGTCCATTTTGTACACGAAGTGCATCCAGTTTTTGCCGTCACCCTCTCTACTTTTTTGCACATGCCATGTGGGTGAAATGATGATACCATGCCAAGTTTCAACGTTTTCAGAGTTCAATTTGTACCGCTTTTCAATTTCACGGTGATTTAGCTCTCTCAAAACAAATCAGTAAATGAATGAAAAATTCCAAATGAATTCAGAAAGGGCTGATAATTGATGATGTGGATTTGAATGGTGCATTTTGAACACACAAAAACTCTGGAGTTCAAAAAAATGCAATGCCTTTGTATCATACGAGTTTTCGTCCTAAACCCTGATACCTCGAAAAAGATTGTCCATTTTGTACACGAAGTGCATCCAGTTTTTGCCGTGACCCTCTCTACTTTTTTGCACATGCCATGTGGGTGAAATGATAATACCATGCCAAGTTTCAACCTTTTCGGAGTTCAATTTGTAGTGATTTTCAATTTCACGGCCATTTAGCTCTCTCAAAACAAATCAGTAAATGAATGAAAAATACCAAATGAATTCAGAAAGGGTTGATAATTGATTCTGTGGATTTGAATGGTGCATTTTGAACACACAACAAGTCTGAGGTTCAAAAAAGTTCAAAAAAATGCAATGCCTTTGTAACATATGAGTTTTCGTCCTAAACCGTGATACCTCGAAAGAGATTGTCCAGTTTGTACACGAAGTGCATCCAGTTTTTGTCGTGATCCGCTCTACTTTTTTGCACATTCCATGTGGGTGAAATGATGATACCGTGCCAAGTTTCAACCTTTTCAGAGTTCAATTTGTACTGCTTTTCAATTTCACGGTCATTTAGCTCTCTAAAAACAAATCATCAGTAAATGAATGAAAAATACCAAATGAATTTAGAAAGGGCTGATAAGTGATGATGTGGATTTGAATGGTGCATTTTGAACACACAAAAACTCTGGAGTTCAAAAAAATGCAAT
>LR738709.1:671394512-671412776 GCA_902687465.1 Secale cereale
CCAAATGAATTCAGAAAGGGCTGATAATTGATGATGTGGATTTGAATAGTGCATTTTGAACAAACAAAAACTCTGGAGTTCAAAAAAATGCATTGCCTTTGTATCATATGAGTTTTCGTCCTAAACCCTGATACTTCGAAAGAGATTGTCCATTTTGTACACGAAGTGCATCCAGTTTTTGCCGTGACCCTCTCTACTTTTTTGCACATGCCATGTGGGTGAAATGTTGATACCATGCCAAGTTTCAACCTTTTCAGAGTTCAATTTGTACTGCTTTTCAATTTCACGGTCATTTAGCTCTCTCGAAACAAATCAGTAAATGAATGAAAAATACCAAATGAATTCGGAAAGGGCTGATAATTGATGATGTGGATTTGAATGGTGCATTTTGAACACACAAAAACTCTGGAGTTCAAAAAAATGCAATGCCTTTGTATCATATGAGTTTTCGTCCTAAACCCTGATACCTCGAAAGAGATTGTCCATTTTGTACACGAAGTGCATCCAGTTTTTGCCGTGACCCTCTTGTCACGTCCCTAGATCAACCCCTGTGGTCCTTGCCTGATCATCATGTCATCATGTTTAAAATTTAAATGAATTTGAATTGGGGATGTTGAAACCCTAGCACCAAAGGAACTCAACTAGGTTGAACCTAAAAACATTTTCAATGAATCCAAAGTGCCTCAAGAAAAGTTCATGATTTTTGGTTAAGGAAGAAACCTCTGCCAAAAATGATGAATATATTTTTAGGACATTTTGGATTTTTGAATTAACTCATACTGTATTTTAGTTGGAGCAAATAAATCCTATAATTATTTTATATTGCTCCAATTATTCTGAAAACATTTTGTGGAGTTTTGGAATAATCCATATTGCTTCCACAAATAATTTCAGAAGCAACAAAAATGGTTTAGTATTAGTACTAAATCAAAAATATACAAAAAAATAGAAAACAGTAATTAAAATGAGAAAAGCAGAGAGAGTGGAACCTCACCTGGGCCTTACCTGGCAGAAGAGGCCCAGCCCACCAGGGCCTGCGTGGTCTTCTTCCTCCTGCCAGGAGGACAGGCAGGTGCGTGGCGAGCGCGCCGGCGACGCCTTGCCACCTCCTCCCTGCCTGCTTCCCTCCCCGACGCCCTGGACGAGCGCCACGACAACCCTGGAACCCCCTCGACCCCTCCCCGTGCTTCTTCCCCCTCCTCTGTCTCTCTCCCCCGCTTCCCTCGAACGCGACCGAACGAAAACCGTCGCCGCCGATGAGCTCCCCCGTGGCCACAGCCCTCCCCACGCCCCCACAAAGTGACCACAAGCTCCGCCACGAACCCGTGGACCTACACGCCCACGCACGCGAGCTCGGGATCCTCATGGCGTCTTCCCCGACCTCATCTTCAATCTCCGGCCGCCGACAACCTCGCCGTCGATTCGTGTGCTGGAATTCGTCCCCGAGCCCTTTGAGCTACCCTACCGCCTCCCTGTGAGCTCCTACTTCGATTCCCCCTTTTCTCCGACCTCTCAGCGTTCTCTAGCTACGGCTCCACCTCCGGCCGAAGCTGTGGTCCGCCGGCCATGTCGCCATCGTGGCTGCAGTTGCCGAAGCACGCGTCCAAGCACGCCTTCGCACTCAGCGCACCCCCAGGAGCACGCCGCACCCACTAGCTCACCTCCCCGTGCCCCGCAGCACCTAACTCGACGATGCCCGAACTCCGGTGCCGCCGCGAGCTCGTTTCCGACGAGCTCCGGCCACCCCAGCACCTCCCACTTGCGTGGATGGATGCGGGCGAACAAGAGCTACTCCCCGGAGCCCTCAGCTCGCCAAACCACCAACCATAGCTCAAATCCGAGCCGAGCCGCCGTCGTTTGGGTCGCCGCCGGCAAGACTCCGGCGTGCTGACGTGGCACCATTAGTTTAGGGACTAATCTTGTTTAGTTAGTGCCCCTGTCAATGACATACGGGCCCCACTGTCTAACTAACCACGGTTTTATTCCTGTTTAGCTTTAATTAACCACAATGGCCCCACGCGTCAGTTTTGACCGTGCCAACGTGGGCATTGACTAGGCCCACATGTCAGCGACCCTAACCAGAACTGAGTCACTGACACGCGGGCCCCACTAGCAGTTTTGACCTGGACCAGCCCGTTGACCTGCTGACGTCATGATGACGCAGTGCTGACGCACTAAGTATTTTCTGGAATTTAAATAAATCAGAAATGATTTATTTATTTCAGAAAATAGCTAAAACTTCTAAAAATCATAGAAAATAATCTATAACTCCAATGAAAATAATTTATATATGAAAATTGATCAGAAAAATCCAGGGAATCTGTTTATGGCATTTTCTTGCATGTTTGAATAATTACAGCCACTGTTTAGGACAATTTGAATAAATGGCATTTGAATAATCACATATGGAGTTTGAATTTGAACCTTTGGTTCAAACCAACTTCATTTAATTGTGTTGCTAGTTGCATTAGCTCAATAAACATCATATTGCCATGTCACATTCATGCATCATATTGTTGCATTGCATTGATTGTGTTCCTTCTCTGTTGCCGGTATTTGTCCCCTCTCAGTAGACGATGTTCCGACGATGAGTTCGATGACACCGATGAAGACTCATTGATATCTTCAGAAGTGCCAGGCAAGAAAAACCCCATTGAGCATCCCAATACAATCCCACTCTCTCGCTCTTGCTCTCTTTTACTGCATTAGGACAACAACGCTTCAACTGTTACCTGCTGCGGTAGTTGAGCCCCTTTCCACTGCATGAACTGTCATTGCCACAGTAAATAGTTGAAACCCACTAGTATGAGTAGGAGTTGTTTGAGCCATGTTGTGCCTACTCATTCATGCTTTCTGGTTATGCCTGCTATTGCTTAGAGTTGTGTCTGGTCTGATTCATCAGGGATGAATTGGAATGTGGTGAACATGTCCTACTGTTGAGAGCTAAGTGTGTGAACACGATTTGGTAAAGGTAGCGATGAGAGGCCATGTAGGAGTACATGGTGGGTTGTCTCATTGCAGCCGTCCTCAGGAATTGAGTTCTGTGTTGGTTGGTCCATGAAACAGCTACTACCACACATTGGGATCCTTAATTGACTCTCTCGACTTATTAATCAACATGATCTCTGTCCAGGAGTTGCAATTAGTTTCTGGTGCTTGTAGTTTACTGGAGGTCGTGCGCAGCGCTGACCCTCGGGGTGGGCTGTGACGCGGCAGGTACGTGGCACGGTGTACCGGTCGCCCGTTTGGTGATGCGGGAACCTTGTACACATTGTTTGGGGCCGTGAGCAACACCCCGGCCGGATCTCCCCACGGATGGAACCCAAATAGGCGATAAACCTGGACGAGAAACTTGTGTGGTTAGTCAGGTCGTGGCCGACAGCCTCGCCAGGCTTCCGCTTGAAGGTTGCCGAGATACATGACGTGTACATGGCGGTAAGTGGCGAGAGCGTGTGTGAAGAAGTACACCCCTGCAGGGTTATATATGATCTATTCGAATAGCCGTGTCTGCGGAAATGGACTTTTGGGTTGCCTATTACAGTTCATAGACAAGTGAAAGTGGATACTCTAAAACACGCAAGATAAGCGTGAGTGCTATGGATGGCCTTCTCGTAGGGAGACGGGGGCGGATCCATAGTGGTGTATTGATTGGTGAATTTGTGGACTCGTGTGCGCCACCTCAAAAGAGTTAGTTGCAGTCGTAGTTCAGGATAGCTACCGAGTTAAAGCTGGCTTGCTGTAGTCAAACTCCACCACCCCTTTGTTGATACTGATGCATATGTAGCTAGTTCTGATGTAAGTCTTGCTGAGTACCTTTGTACTCACGTTTGCTTAATTTATGTTTTGCAGAGAGACTTCAGTCTCGCTAGTGATTCCGCGTGAACTTCGACGTTTAGCTTGTTACCTCAGCTACGATCTTGTACCCTTGGGAGGGTCTTGTAGATAGTCAGGCTTCTCAGCCTTTTTCATTTGTAGTTGTCTGTACTCAGACATGTTATGCTTCCGTTGCCTGTATGCTCTGTATGTTGGGTCATGTGACCTCTGTTTGAAATAAATGCTATGATGGCTCTTCTGGGCCTTTATCTATATGAGTTGTTGAGTTATGTTGTGATGCCATGTTGTACAACACATACTTGCATGTTATGCGTACGTGTAATGTGTATTGCTATGTGTGGGATCCGACACCTAGTTGTTTACCCTTGGTAGCCTATCTTACAGGGAAATGTCTCCTAGTGCTTGCACTGAGCCTTGGTAGCTTGCTACTGCTCCGGAACACTTAGGCTGGCCGGCATGTGTCCTTCTTCGTTCCTGTGTCTGTCCCTTAGGGGAAATGTCACGCGTTGATCCTTTAAGTCCTTGTAGCTTGCTACGACTTGGGATCATACGTTGATGACCGACACATTCATTGCTGGGTCATGTATGCCTGTCTCTGTAATTTAGTGCCACTTTTGGTTTATAACTAGTCATGTCGGCCCGGGTTCTCTGTCATATGGATGCTAGCGACACTATCATATACGTGTGCCAAAATGCGCAAACGGTCCCGGGCCAGGTAAGGTGGCACCCGTGGGGATACCGTGCGTGAGGCCGCAAAGTGATATGATGTGTTACAGGCTAGACCTGTGTGACTTAGGATCGGGGTCCCAACAGCTTTGGTATCAGAGCCTGACTGCCTATAGGATTAGTAAGCCAAACTAGTCGAAGTCATGTCTAGAAATTCTTTAGTTATATAAGGGAATTGATTGTGGAAGGGAATGTAAGGCTCTTTTTACTCCTTTACCCTATGACCTTCTGATCTGAGTCACCTTCTTCTTTCTACGGGGATTAAGAACTGGGCTTTCTCTTCTGTTTATTAGGATCACATTAATTGTGGATTCAACTCTCAGTTCAGTTTATTCTACTTCTGTGTGTTCAACTGTTGATCTCAGAACCATGACTTTATGATGTTGAGTAGTTATGCTATCCTTGTGCATGAGTCTCAACAGTATTTTCGAGTATTTACAGCCGTTATGTTGTCCGAGTCATCCCAGGTCTCTAAACAATCTGATGCATTTGCAAATCATCCCTACCTGTTCTTAATGTCCTTTTAGGCCAGATTAACCACATTAGTCGGTGTGTTGAGGTACTCCGTTGCCTCGACATATAGGTTGGAGCTATTACTATGACCCTAGGTGTCTTAGAAGATCACCAGTAATCTAGCAATGCTATATAATCCAAGTGTGATGATTCTGGCCATCATTCTCGAAAGCATCCTGTGATGCCATTTAGTTAGTAGGCATTATATTTCTGGGTTCTTGAACCCAAGACTCACTCCACTTACCTCCTATTGGTAGTATTTGCTCGTCCCTTTAGGATATTAGTAACCTTGTGATAGTCCTCGTGGTCCATGGTATATCCTTCTTCCAAATACCATGAACCATCCTTGGCAGAAGTTCTCCCGAACCAAAAGATCACAACCAGAGTGCTCTTGAGTAGTACTCCAGTCATATTGTGACTCTGCCAGTACTACCTTTCTGCATGGACTATCCGGAAGAAGTATGTTGAGAGTTTGACATGCTAGTCTATGCATCCACAGCTCGGAGAGTTATATGTTCCTTCGAGTTGTCCCTTTTAGTTGTATTATGAGTCCGTCTATCAGTTGATAGCCAGGAGTGGTTGTGCATTCGTGTTCATCGATGCCTTTTACTCTTGTGGTCCGTCAAGCCATTCTATTCTGGAATGACTAGGAGAAACAAACTCCAGTACCTCATCCATTCCTAGGATTGGGTCAAAGAAGTTGTACTCCGCAGATGAAGAATGTTAATCCATCTTCTAATCTGTTCTACCTTGGAGTATTACCATCTTTATATCAAGAATGTCATGGGAATTGCACAACCTCCTACAAACTCTTGATACAGTAATACTTCCCACCATCGTCGTTCATTCCTCGGTCTCCGTGTTGTTATGACCGGAATACCGACAAGTGAATTGTGATGTGTGAAATCAATACTCCTAGCAACCCTGTTGCTTGGTGGTTAATGGACGATAATCTCATTCTTAGCGTGCTGGTTACTGAACCATCATTCTAAGATTGATCGTGCTACCTAGTCCATATTACTTGGTGCACTTTTTGATCAACGAGATAGGATGGTATCAATCTATGGCTCTTTTGATCATATCATCTTGCCCTGAAAAGCAAGATTGTTTGCGAGCTTAGTAACATATTGGTGGTTCGTGATTTTCCGATTATCTTCTCGGAAGTATTTCCAGGTTGTCCCCTGACCGCTATGTTGCGCTCGTGATCAAGTTGGTTTCTTGTAAACCACCCCTTCTCCAAGAATCCGTGTTGTATATCCTGAGCTAGTTGGTTAAGCTAAACAACAACTTGGAAGGTTGGAAGATAAATGTTTAATCCACATAGCTCACTCCAAAGGGATATCTTGTGTGTGTATTGATGATAGATGATATCTTCTTCAATTGATCTCCGTGATCATTTGTGGATCTATTGTCTTGTCCAGACTTTGATTTGAGTATGGGTTATCGTCAAGTCAAATCAGAACCAATGATATTCGTAACGTTTTCTTACTCGTGGTTGATCCCTCGAGCATACACCGTTATATCTCTTGGTCTGATCAATGCTATCACCGTGTTCACTTAATTGTGGAATTCCACCTTTATGGAAACCTGGATGAGTTATGGTTGAGCCCATCGACAACATCCCTATCCTCTCCATGATTTTGTTGAACATTAGGCTAGTGTTGGAAACTTTGTAAGCAATGCCTTCGTGTTCCATCATGAAGCTTACGCGTGGATGGAAGAAGTGACATCCTCCAATTCATGTGCATTTGATGTAAGTTGCCGCCGTGAATTCGAGAAGGCTTATTTCTGCTACCTCTGGAATCATCCCAAGTTAGTCATGCATATGTGCGAAGTACTCTATGGTTTGATAGGTTGGCTGCCTCCATTCTATATGAGTTTCCTAGCACGCCAAGCCACTGATTGATTTGTTCAAGGAAAAAGGAGTTGTTGTGCGAATACTAGTTCATGCACAAGACTTCAATATCCTCGCCGATGGTTCCCCACCTAAACCCGGTAGTGTTTTATCGTAAGACTTCTACGTGGTCATGCTTGTCTTGGACAACATGTTCATATATATGTAGCAGAACCAGCTCATGTTTTGGAGCTTGCTATCGTAGATCACCCCCGAGAATCTCGCAACGCCGTCTCGTCGATTTGTGTTGCAAACTTCCATTTTTCTTTCTAGACTTGATGAGTCTGGAATATCCTGACACCAACCAGAACTGAATCTCAGGCAGATATGATGGTTGGAGCATTTTCCAAGAACTATAATATTGGTCTCTCGATAACCGGTAAAGTAGATGTTGTGGCCAACACACCAGCCGGAAGACCTATTATTGTAGTATCTTGATTGAGGAAGTTGGCCACCTCCCCATAACGATCTCGTAGGATTCACTCCAACAATTGTTCCTTATGGATTCTTGTGCTTCCGAAGTCCGACCCTTACTTGATGTTCAAGATACCAAACATATCTATGAATGGATTCGCTAACACATCAAGGAGAACATTAGAAGCGGAGTGCTAAATGTCTCTAGGTCCATCATCCAGATTTTGCCCCTTGACTCCGCTAAGGTGAAATCTGAGAAAGTGTTATCTTCATTTGCATCTGCATCGTCCATCGTTATTCATCATGGTAGTATGTGGTGTTGCCACGATCCTTGACACGGATATTTGTAAAACCTTGATGAATATGGGAATGCTCAAGTTCTTGAGAGCACGCACAAGCACTAGGTGTTATCTCTGGCTCTAACCGGGATTGCTCCTAGTGTTCTTGGTTATGCCATGACCTCTCCAAGAGTAGATTCACTCTCTACTGTTGGGTTCTTCCCAGTTACCAGAATCATTCCCAGCATTTGCTTTTGGTCCCAGCTTGCACCGCCAATGTGCCATTTTACCATGGGTTCCATCCATTTCCGATGATAAGCAAAATCATCCCTTGTGTTGTCTTCAACAAGGTAGTCCATATCATCCAATCTGGCCCGAGAATGTCATTCTTTTGAACTCCGACAAATGATCGTTTTTGATTGCCTTAGGCTGGTATGGGGAATTTCAATGATCTCTATATCAAAAGTAATTCTTTTTGCCACTTAAGGGAATAATTCTACGAGTCACCTTCTCTAAGGTGCCCCGTCTGGTGACCTCGATCACCATCTTTTAGGTGTGGAATTTTGCCTGCCAAGTGAACCTTCATCATTTGTTTCACTCCATCCTCTTGGATGGGTGTTCCGTGTCTCAGCTCAAGAGATGTTTCGACATCTCAATCCATGAGTTGATCTTGAATTGCTCGATCTTCGAGAAGATCAAACCCTGTAGAGTTTCCGTTCTTTTGTCGTCGTGTTGGATGAAGTTTTGAAGGCAAAGATGCCAAGATCAACATGATGCAGTGAATTAACAACTTCGAAGAGGACACTTGGATCATGAAGATTGTGTTAGTTGGTGTCCCCTCTGATTTCTTACCCTACGCTTGAATCTCGGGACGAGATTCTTGTTTTAGTGGGGGTGAGTTGTCACGTCCCTAGATCAACCCCTGTGGTCCTTGCCTGATCATCAAGTCATCATGTTTAAAATTTAAATGAATTTGAATTGGGGATGTTGAAACCCTAGCACCAAAGGAACTCAACTAGGTTGAACCTAAAAACATTTTCAATGAATCCAAAGTGCCTCAAGAAAAGTTCATGATTTTTGGTTAAGGAAGAAACCTTTGCCAAAAATGATGAATATATTTTTAGGACATTTTGGATTTTTGAATTAACTCATACTGTATTTTAGTTGGAGCAAATAAATCCTATAATTATTTTATATTGCTCCAATTATTCTGAAAACATTTTGTGGAGTTTTGGAATAATCCATATTGCTTCCACAAATAATTTCAGAAGCAACAAAAATGGTTTAGTATTAGTACTAAATCAAAAACATACAAAAAAAATAGAAAACAGTAATTAAAATGAGAAAAGCAGAGAGAGTGGAACCTCACCTGGGCCTTACCTGGCAGAAGAGGCCCAGCCCACCAGGGCCTGCGTGGTCTTCTTCCTCCTGCCAGGAGGACAGGCAGGTGCGTGGCGAGCGCGCCGGCGACGCCTTGCCACCTCCTCCCTGCCTGCTTCCCTCCCCGACGCCCTGGACGAGCGCCACGACAACCCTGGAACCCCCTCGACCCCTCCCCGTGCTTCTTCCCCCTCCTCTATCTCTCTCCCCCGCTTCCCTCGAACGCGACCGAACGAAAACCGTCGCCGCCGACGAGCTCCCCCGTGGCCACAGCCCTCCCCACGCCCCCACAAAGTGACCACAAGCTCCGCCACGAACCCGTGGACCTACACGCCCACGCACGCGAGCTCGGGAGCCTCATGGCGTCTTCCCCGACCTCATCTTCAATCTCCGGCCGCCGACAACCTCGCCGTCGATTCGTGTGCTGGAGTTCGTCCCCGAGCCCTTTGAGCTACCCTACCGCCTCCCTGTGAGCTCCTACTTCGATTCCCCCTTTTCTCCGACCTCTCAGCGTTCTCTAGCTACGGCTCCACCTCCGGCCGAAGCTGTGGTCCGCCGGCCATGTCGCCGTCGTGGCTGCAGTTGCCGATGCACGCGTCCAAGCACGCGTCCAAGCACGCCTTCGCACTCAGCGCACCCCCAGGAGCACGCCGCACCCACCAGCTCACCTCCCCGTGCCCCGCAGCACCTAACTCGACGGTGCCCGAAATCCGGCGCCGCCGCGAGCTCGTTTCCACCAGCTCCTCCCACTTGCGTGGATGGATGCGGGCGAGCAAGAGCTACTCCCCGGTGCCCTCAGCTCGCCAAACCACCAACCATAGCTCAAATCCGAGCCGAGCCACCGTCGTTTGGGTCGCCGCCGGCAAGACTCCGGCGTGCTGACGTGGCACCATTAGTTTAGGGACTAATCTTGTTTAGTTAGTGCCCTTGTCAATGACATACGGGCCCCACTGTCTAACTAACCACGGTTTTATTCCTGTTTAGCTTTAATTAACCACAATGGCCCCACGCGTCAGTTTTGACCGTGCTGACATGGGCATTGACTAGGCCCACATGTCAGCGACCCTAACCAGAACTGAGTCACTGACACGCGGGCCCCACTAGCAGTTTTGACCTGGACCAGCCCGTTGACCTGCTGACGTCATGATGACGCAGTGCTGACGCAGTAAGTATTTTCTGGAATTTTAAATAAATCAGAAATGATTTATTTATTTCAGAAAATAGCTAAAACTTCTAAAAATCACAGAAAATAATCTATAACTCCAATGAAAATAATTTATATATGAAAATTGATCAGAAAAATCCAAGGAATCTATTTATGGCATTGTCTTGCATGTTTGAATAACTTACAGCCACTGTTTAGGACAATTTGAATAAATGGCATTTGAATAATCACATATGGAGTTTGAATTTGAACCTTTGGTTCAAACCAACTTCATTTAATTGTGTTGCTAGTTGCATTAGCTCAATAAACATCATATTGCCATGTCACACTCATGCATCATATTGTTGTATTGCATTGATTGTGTTCCTTCTCTGTTGCCGGTATTTGTCCCCTCTCAGTAGACGATGTTCCGACGATGAGTTCGATGACACCGATGAAGACTCATTGATATCTTCAGAAGTGCCAGGCAAGCAAAACCCCATTGAGCATCCCGATACAATCCCACTCTCTCGCTCTTGCTCTCTTTTACTGCATTAGGACAACAACGCTTCAACTGTTACCTGCTGCGGTAGTTGAACCCCTTTCCACTGCATGACCTGTCATTGCCACAGTAAATAGTTGAAACCCACTAGTATGAGTAGGAGTTGTTTGAGCCATGTTGTGCCTACTCATTCATGCTTTCTGGTTACGCCTGCTATTGCTTAGAGTTGTGTCAGGTCTGATTCATCAAGGATGAATTGGAATGCGGTGAACATGTCCTACTGTTGAGAGCTAAGTGTGTGAACACAATTTGGTAAAGGTAGCGATGAGAGGCCATGTTGGAGTACATGGTGGGTTGTCTCATTGCAGCCGTCCTCAGGAACTGAGTTCTGTGTGGGTTGGTCCATGAAACAGCTACTACCACACATTACGATCCTTAATTGACTCTCTCGACTTATTAATCAACATGATCTCTGTCCAGGAGTTGCAATTATTTTCTGGTGTTTGTAGTTTACTGGAGGTCGTGCGTAGCGCTGACCCTCGGGGTGGGCTGTGACGCGGCAGGTACGTGGCACGGTGTTCCGGTCGCCCGTTTGTTGATGCAGGAACCCTGTACACATCGTTTGGGGCCGTGAGCGACACCCCGGCCGGATCTCCCCACGGATGGAACCCAAATAGGCGATAAACCTGGACGAGAAACTTGTGTGGTTAGTGAGGTCGTGGCCGACACCCTCGCCAGGCTTCCGCTTGAAGGTTGCCGAGATACATGACGTGTACATGGCGGTAAGTGGCGAGAGCGTGTGTGAAGAAGTACACCCCTGCAGGGTTATATATGATCTATTCGAATAGTCGTGTCTGCGGAAATGGACTTCTGGGTTGCCTATTACAGTTCATAGACAAGTGAAAGTGGATACTCTAAAACACGCAAGATAAGCGTGAGTGCTATGGATGGCCTTCTCGTTGGGAGACGGGAGCGGATCCATAGTGGTGTATTGATTGGTGAATTTGTGGACTCGTGTGCGCCACCTCAAAAGAGTTACTTGCAGTCGTAGTTCAGGATAGCCACCGAGTTAAAGCTGGCTTGCTGCAGTCAAACTCCACCACCCCTTTGTTGATACTGATGCATATGTAGCTAGTTCTGATGTAAGTCTTGCTGAGTACCTTTGTACTCACGTTTGCTTAATTTATGTTTTGCAGAGAGACTTCAGCCTCGCTAGTGATTCCACGTGAACTTCGACGTTTAGCTTGTTACCTCAGCTACGATCTTGTACCCTTGGGAGGGTCTTGTAGATAGTCAGGCTTCTCAGCCTTTTTCATTTGTAGTTGTCTGTACTCAGACATGTTATGCTTCAGTTGCCTGTATGCTCTGTATGTTGGGTCATGTGACCTCTGTTTGTAATAAATGCTATGATGGCTCTTCTGGGCCTTTATCTATATGAGTTGTTGAGTTATGTTGTGATGCCATGTTGTACAACACATACTTGCATGTTATGCGTACGTGTAATGTGTATTGCTATGTGTGGGATCCGACACCTAGTTGTTTACCCTTGGTAGCCTATCTTACAGGGAAATGTCTCCTAGTGCTTCCACTGAGCCTTGGTAGCTTGCTACTGCTCCGGAACACTTAGGCTGGCCGGCATGTGTCCTTCTTCGTTCCTGTGTCTGTCCCTTACGGGAAATGTCACGCGTTGATCCTTTAAGTCCTTGTAGCTTTCTAAGACTTGGGATCATACGTTGATGACCGACACGTTCGTTGCTGGGTCATGTATGCCTGTCTCTGTAATTTAGTGCCACTTTTGGTTTATAACTAGTCATGTCGACCCGGGTTCTCTGTCATATGGATGCTAGCGACACTATCATATACGTGTGCCAAAATGCGCAAACGGTCCCGGGCCAGGTAAGGTGGCACCCGTGGGGATACCGTGCGTGTGGCCGCAAAGTGATATGATGTGTTACAGGCTAGACCTGTGTGACTTAGGATCGGGGTCCCGACACCTCTCTACTTTTTTGCACATGCCATGTGGGTGAAATGATGATACCATGCCAAGTTTCAACCTTTTTAGAGTTCAATTTGTATTGTTTTTCAATTTCACGGTCATTTAGCTCTCTAAAAATAAATCAGTAAATGAATGAAAAATACCAAATGAATTCAGAAAGGGCTGATAATTGATGATGTGGATTTGAATGGTGCATTTTGAACACACAAAAACTCCGGAGTTCAAAAAAATGCAATGCCTTTGTATCATATGAGTTTTCGTCCTAAACCCTGATACTTCGAAAGAGATTGTCCATTTTGTACAGGAAGTGCATCCAGTTTTTGCCATGACCCTCTCTACTTTTTTGCACATGCCATGTGGGTGAAATGATGATACCATGCCAAGTTTCAACCTTTTTAGAGTTCAATTTGTAGTGCTTTTCAATTTCACGGTCATTTAGCTCTCTCAAAACAAGTCAGTAAATGAATGAAAAATACCAAATGAATTCAGAAAGGACTGATAATTGATGATGTGCATTTGAATGGTGCATTTTGAACACACAAAAAGTCTGGAGTGCAAAAAGCGGCGCAATGCTCGTTAATTAGCTTCAAGCCTTTCGGAGAAGTGTACAAAGCACTGCACATATATAACTCCATGCGGTCTACACTATTCCTCAAGGTTTCAAGCTAAGCAACGTGCAGGTGAACATTGCGCCTCTCCCACATTGTCTGTGCACTCAAGGCTTATAAACCGCTCCTAGTGCCTCTCTCTTGGCGAGGTGGGACTAAAAATCAGCTTACTAAGATACTTTAGTACCGGTTCATGCCATGAACCGGTACTAAAGGTGCCTAGCGTAAATGATGTTAAAAAATGCATTGACCATCATTGATCTTTTTGTGTACAATTTAAATTGTCAATAGGAATCCTCACCGGTTTAGGAACTGGTGATGGCTCCTATTGCAGCCACAAATCCTACACATAGAGTTCAATGAAGACCAAGTGGTTGTGATAGTTTGAGAAATAACATATTTAAGGTGGTAAAATCTCTGTTAGACGAGCGAGGTGGGACTAAAAAAGCGCTATAGATCGAAGTGAGTAGAACCCTTTTGTACCGGTTCGTGGCACGAACCGGTACTAAAGGTTCTGGTGGCCCCCCAGCCTAACCACAACCTGCAACAGCCTCTTTAGTAACGGTTCGTGCCAAGAACCGGTACTAAATGTTCACCACGAACCGGTACTAATGATCGCCGCCGGCCTAGCCCCTGGAACCGGCACTAATGGTCCCATTAGTGCCAGTTCATTTGCAAACCGGGACTAATTAGCTCTACATTTGACCCTTTTTCTACTAGTGCATCATACTTTTCAATCAAAGAAGCAATTTCATAAGCACCCTTAAAAGCAACAAATTCTTCAATTTGTTGAACATCATAGTAACTATAAACACCCTTAGCATACGAAGATACGATTCCATTATCACTAAACTCACATTGGTAGGGAAAGTGTTTCTTAGGGTCTTCAGAACAACAAGCAAAATCATATATTTCACATAAATTCCAAGCATAGCATTGCAAACGATGAATTTGATCCAGTAAAAGTTTCCCTTTTTCATATATGCAGTGTCACACATAACAAGCATGCTCATCTAAAGATTTTCCCTCAACCAAGCTAGTTGGGGTTTCAGCCCGAGCACATAGGGAACGAAGATGGTCCAAGTAATAAGCTTCAGTAGTGTGATAGATTTTTAGTGGTTCTTCAACAATTGGTTCGGTAGGTACCACTATTTTTTTTGGTATTTTGCGTTTCCTACGCATAACTAAAGATAGAAAGCAACTTACAATAACAAATAAAATCTACTTAGTGATAAAGCAAACAAGTACACAAGAGAATATTCACCCCCACGCTATTGCTCCCCGGCAATGGCGCCAGAAAAAGGTCTTGATAACCCACAAGTGTAGGGGATCAGTTGTAGCCTCTTTCGATAAGTAAGAGTGTCGAACCCAACGAGGAGCTAAAGGCAGAACAAATATTCCCTCAAGTTCTATCGACCACTGATACAACTGTACACACGCTTGATGTTTGCTTTACCTAGAACAAGTATGAAACTAGAAGTAGTTTGTAGTTTTTGTGGGATAGGTTTGCAAGATAATAAAGAGCGCGTAAATAAAAAGGTAGGGGCTGTTAAGATAAAGACACAACTAAATTAGTTTTAGTAGAGAGCCTTTTGTCACGAGAAAGTTATTTGTCCCTAGGCAATCGATAACTAGACTAGTAATCACTATTGCAATCTTATTTGAGGAGAGGCATAAGCTAATATACTTTCTCTTCTTGGATCATATGCGCTTATGATTGGAACTCTAGCAAGCATCCGCAACTACTAAAGATCATTAAGGTAAAACCCAACCATAGCATTAAAGTATCAAGTCCTCTTATTCCCATACGCAAACAACCTACTTACTCGGGTGTGTCCTTCTACCACTCAGGCCACCACCATAAGCAAATAATGAACATATTGCAAACCCTACAGCAGGGATCCCTCACGCTTGCGCGACACGGAGAGCACCATAGGACAGCACCAATAATAAAACATGCAACTCAAACCAATCACGATCATCAATTAACCCATAGGGCAAAACAGATCTACTCAAACATCATAGGATAGCCATACATCATTGGGAAATAATATATAGCGTTGAGCACCATGTTTAAGTAGAGATTACAGCGAGTAGAAGAGAGGTTACACGGCTGCATGGAGGGGGGATGAGTTGGTGATGACGGCGGTGAAGTTGTTGGTGTAGATTGCGGTGACGATGATGGCCCCAGCGACACTCAGGTGCCACCAGAAGCGAGGGGGAGAGACCCCCTCCTCCTTCTTCTTCCTTGACCTTCTCCCTAGATGGGAGAAGGGTTTCCCCTCTGGTCCATGGTCTCCATGGAATTGGAGGGGCGAGAGCCCCTCCGAGATTGGATCTGTCTCTCTGTCTCTCTCTGTTTCTGCGTTTTTCAGATTCTGGCCTTCCACCGTTTCTTAAATTCCTGGAGATCCGTAACTCCGATTGGGCTGATTTTTTGATACGATTTTTATCCGGATATTAGCTTTCTTGCGCCGAAAGAAGGGCATCAACCGCCATACGGAGTAGCCACGAAGGCCCAGGGAGCGCATGCCCCCCTGGGCGCGCCCCTCACCCTCGTGGGCCACTCGGGCATCGTCTCACGTTGGTTCCGCTTCCCAAAATTCACATATATTAAAAAAAATCACCGTCCGTTTTTATCCCGTTTGGACTCCGTTTGATATTGATATTCTGCGAAACAAAAAAACATGCAACAAACAGGAACTGGCATTGGGCACTGGATCAATATGTTAGTCCCAAAAACTAGTATAAAAAGTTGCCAAAAGTATATGAAAGTTGTAGAATATTGGCATGGAACAATAAAAAATTATAGATACGACGGAGACGTATCAGCAAGCCATTGTTTCTCCAGGGTGCCCTAACCTTTCCACCAAGATGTGTGTTAATGTTGCCACCTTAAGTTATCCTTAATTATTATATCTCTCATAACTTGCATGAACCACACATACCAATCCCCGTCTATAAGCATGGCTAAGCAATATATGAATCAATGAATATTTCCGGGGTGTTTCAAAGATCATAGTTTCCTACCTCATGAACTACATAGCAAATTCCCAATTCCCAGTCCTACTCATGCAACCTTGTAAGAGGTGTGAACTAATGCATAGTAAAAACTGGGTATAGGAAAAATATGATCAAAGTGTGAACTTGCCTTGTACTGTTGATGGAGATTCTTCGCACTCATAATTCCTGATAGTTCTACTCATCACACTCCGATCAATCTATCGTAAACAATCAATTATAACCACACTTAAGCAATCACTCACAGATCCAAAAGAAAATGCAAAGGAAGATTAATAAAAACTCCAAAAGAACCAAATCAAATTATTTTGCAAGATCAGATCCTAATTTCGGTGAAAAAGTGTGGTGATGGCTCAAGATGTTACATTATGCCTAGGGATTCACTTTGAAAAAAGGAATCAATTGAAAATGCGCTACAGTTTACACGATATGATCAAATGAAGCTTGAAATTCAAATTTGAATCACTGAAATTTGAAAGGATCAAAATTTGAAACTAATGATGCTAGTGGATGTAGAAAGTCTTTATGAACACGTAGGAAAAGAATCAGTGGGTTCGGACTAACGAAACAAAAGATACAAGTAATACAATATGGCATTGAATCTGCTTAGAAAGTTGTGTGGCAACACGTTTGTGGACTAGTAGAGTAATTTGACAATGATTAAAAATTACAGATTGAAAAGATAACACTAATTGAACGAACAGAAAAAAATGCTTTGATATGAATCCGATGCAATTGGATTTATCGAAAACGGAGTTACAGTTAAAAAATATGGTCAAAGGAAGTTTGAATATGAATCTGAATAAATTTCGAAATTTGAAAGTTGCAAAAAGTTTATTTGTTTATTTCACTGGATAGGTGGAATCAAGATGAAAATCTAGGTGTTGGTTTCATCTAATTTGGATGAACGAGTAAAAACTTATGACTATTTGAAAAATCAGGGCCAAACTATTTTACGGAAGAAAAAAGAGTTATGGCTAAAAGAATTTTAGGCCTAAAGTGTAAATCCAGGGACTAATTTATATATCTAATTACATTATAAATAAGACCCTACGATGAACGAAATTACTAATTAAGAGAAAAAAAACTAGATTTCTATTGTATATTTGTCAAAAAATAATAAGGTACATGTGTATACAAAAAATATGAAGAAAATACTTTTATAAGGTAGAGAAAAGACGATTTCGAAGAGAGAAGAAGACTTATTTTGTATACTAGCCAGAATTCCCGCCGAAGAGAAGAAATAATATTTTATTTTGTTGGAAGCTAGTTAAAACAAAAGATTGATTTAATCCTAGTTGGATGATCTTTGGAGGTTCATATGGAACGTCTAAGACTACACAATATGGGACTAAATCTTTACCTAATAATAAAGAAAATTGGGTTTCAGCCCGTCCGTCATTTAAATTGCACTTGCAGTTGACTTAAATTACCCATTATGCCATCCAAAAGTATAAAGATTCGGTTTTCCTTTTAAAATCGTCGTCGGATTCGTTTCTTTAAGGGAGTGATACACTAAAAGAACACAACAGCACAGTCAGCTCAATGGTTAGGACGCCGGCCTACCAAGCGGGCGACCAGGGTTCGATCCCTGGTTCCCACCCCCTCCGCTCTGCTTTTCTACCATTTTTTCGCCTCCTCCTCCCCCCACGCACTAATGGGCCGGGCCATGTGCAGGTGATGGTGCCCCCTATTTTCTAATTAGTTTTTTGCTTTTCAATTTTCGTTTTTATTTTCCGTCTTTAAGTTAATTCAGAATTTTTAGAAGAAACAAATTTTAAAAATTTGCGAGCTTTGAAAATATATATATTGAGAAATCATAAACTGTTTTTGAATTCTAAAAATATTTGAAAATCATAGAATGTTCATGATTTCAAAAAATTGTTCGCACATTATAAAAATATTCACAATCACAAATAGATGCCCCTCCGCTCTGCTTTTCTACCCTTTTTTC
>LR738709.1:671412786-671429123 GCA_902687465.1 Secale cereale
TACCAAGAATTAAAACATGTCCATAAGTAATGAACAAAACAAACCGCTGCTTGCGTAGAAAATTTATTAGGGGGTCTGTAGAGGTCATTTTATGATTTTATTTTGTCCCGCGCGTCGGGTTAAAAAATGGTTTCTGCGTTACGTACAACGTTGAGCCCCCAAAAAATTGACACAGTTTCCTATAGGTTAGTTTTTGTAAGCTATTAAAAATGATAAATATCTATTTTGCCTTACATAAATATGTTTTTTTTCTGGTACCACCGTACTGATTATGGTAAACACAGCTACGCTAGGTCAAAACGAGACACATCATTCATTAGTCTGGCTCAGGCACTGTCTATCAATGCAGTTTGCTCAGCCTTTTTTTCGTTGTAGCACCTTAGGAAATCAAATCGTGATCAAATCATCACATTTTTAGTTTATGAAATGACTTTTTAGAAGTCCCTTATTTCATCATGACATCACTTAGACATAGTTTGTGAAATGAATATTTTAAAAATCTTTATCTCATCCTGGCATTTCATTTAGACTTTTTTATACCTACCACACCTGCATAAACTTCCGTTGCAACATATGGGCATCATGATATCATTGCACTGGGTGCATAACATTCAGCCATATAACGATACAAGAAAAATGATTTAACTGGAAAGAAAATCAACAATGCGATCTGATGTACACGAGGATTCAAAAAGTATGTGTTTCACGTAATTATTATTGAACTACTAGAATGTATATGCCTCCGTTGCAACACACGGGCAATATCTTTACCTTTATACCTAATTGTTTACCTAATAATAAAGAAAATTGGGTTTCAGTTCGTCCGTCTTGCCACTTTGCAGAAAAGCCCCTCTGTTTTCTGTAAATTAACCCGCACTACACGTTTAAGACAGATCCGAATCGTTTTTTTGGCATTTTCGCATAAAAATCCCTGACGTTTCATGTAATCAATCCGCCATCCATATTTAAGTCAGTTGAATCGTTTTTTTCACTTTAGCATATAACACCCTGGCTTTTCGGTTAATCAGTCTGCAGTTTATTTGAAACAAAAGTATCCATATCTTTTAAATAGCAACTCCGATTTTAACATATTATATATGAAATTTAATTAGAAAAATTTGTAGAATCTAAATATGATGTTATTTTTAGATTTTAACTATTTAAAAAAAATACTATTTAGGATGCAGCCTAAATCAATTACAATCCGTAGGCATGTTGTACTTCCCCTAGCTTATCTCTTCGTACATGTCCAATTATCAAATACCCTATGTAAATATTTTTTTGGCAAAATTCACACGCGTACTTATGAACTAACTACACAATATATTTTTATACTGCACAAATATTTTTTATAGCATATACATGCACTTATAAAATTCATAAACATCGAAAGTACATTAAGATTAGAACACAATAGATGGACTTATTTGTGGTCTTGAGTGATGATTGTTGGGTTAAGAGTGTGTGTTGTGCTTTTTCTCCCGTTGCAACGCACGGGCTCTTTTGCTAGTATATATGTATGCAGATAAAATTTGAGGAAGACCATGCGCATGGGCCTGAAAGGTTCGGCTCAGCCGCGCGCGTACACTGCACAACATTTTTTTTTGGCCTGATGAAAAAAAACAAAAAGTGTGAAAAGAGAAAAAAAATATGGCTGGAATATAGCCGGCTGGACCTGGCTCAAGTAGGAAAAAAAAACGGCACTGCTGCAAATTTGCGCACCTGGGCAACAAATAAATAGGGCCGAACGTACTGTTTTTAAAAAATAGAAACAGAAAAGGAAAACTGAATAACGAGAATTAAATAAACATTTACATAGGCATATTATATATCAAATTTTCATAAAAAGATTTCGTAAAAGTGAACATTTTTCCCAAGCCAAATAAAATTCAGAATAATTCGAATGTGGCAAACTGTGCTACTGTTGCAATTAAAATGCAATAAAAATTATTTTTAAATACTAATTATTCCAAAATTATTTTTCTCTAACTGTTTATTGTAGGGAATCATTTTATCCTAATTTCCATAAAATTTATTTATGGGGAAAAATATTTTGATTAAAAACCAAATAACTCCTAATTGGTTTTCAATTTGAACTCCAAACCAATTCAGTTTTTCATTATTCAAATATATTTCAAATATGCCCCTCGTTTGGAGTGTCATATTGCTCCTCTCTTTATTTTGAAATTGATGAGAGGAATTTGACATATTCCAAATGGATAGGACTCCAAATGGAACTCAAAGTGATTTAACTCCCCACTCTCTTTCAATTGAATTTAAGAAGTCATTTCATCTCCCCTCTTGAAAGTCCTTGAGTGGCATGAAGTTTGAATTACTTTCAAATGAGGTTTCAAATTATTTCAAATGGAAACACTTTTGCGAAAGTCTTTTTATTCCCTCTCATTCTTGTTCAAAATATCAAATTTCCCTCAGTTTCACACAACATATCACACAAGCAATCATTCTTACTTAATTAATATAACATTCCAAAATTTAGAA
Organism: Secale cereale; assembly: GCA_902687465.1. NCBI lineage: Eukaryota > Viridiplantae > Streptophyta > Magnoliopsida > Poales > Poaceae > Secale > Secale cereale. The sequence goes on from LR738709.1 coordinate 671,415,286, forward strand.
TTTTGGGATGTTACAGTATGGGAAAAATACAGGAATTGTTGTGAGGCGCATTTCAACTTGGCAACCCAAAGGCCCTCTCGTGGTTTTATCAGCCCCCATCACGAAGGAGTTCATGCCAGTAAAAGACCATCACCAATTTGTATTCGTGTGTTCATGTTTCACATACTTTTGCAATGGTATAATCTAATTACATGCCTTACACGTTAACACGAGCACAATTGCACAATGTAACCCGATCTCTATATAAGGAGAACCCCTTCCTAGTTGGTCAAAAAATAAGAACGGTAGCCTCCTAATTATAGATTGAAATCGACGAGCAGTGATGACACATGTAACATGCCCATGTGATGCATGGTTCTACAAAATAAAAATTTCAATAATATTTTAATTTTACTTTTATAAACTTACGATATAAAAGGTAACAGAAAAATATAGCACGACAATTGAAATCCACATTATTCATTTGCAAGATACACTCCTACCCATTTTTTATAATTATGAATTGTGCAACAAAATCATGATTGCATGTTGGTTCTTCTCCTCTTCATTTACAAAGGCAAGTTACCTTCAGATGCTTGTCACGTCCCTGCTAACACACATCTCGAGCAAAAATCAACATGAATGCATTTAGATAAACGGATATGTTGAATTTATATATTTACCGTATCTAATCGACATACATTATTTCTGAACATAAAATTTAATGTCATTCATATATTTGTTCCTTATTTTTTTCCCAAAGATACACTCTTATGTGTGACACGATTTCGTATATTCAATTGTTTCTTTCTAATAATATCTCATACAATATTTTAAAAATATGAAGAAACAATAAAGAGGAAAACAAAAATAAAAACTTGAAAACATTTTTAGTGCACCTCTATTTGTGACACACACATTAGCAATGCACCTATTAAGTGTGACACATATTTTCCACTTTTTTCGTGAAAACCAGCGAGCATTACTATCAAACAACAATAGTAGACATTTTTTTCACAGTGTAATAGTGGAGATGTGAATAGATGTAGATTTTATTTTGATAAGTATGAATTAAATATGTACCATAAATAACATGCTCGGCGATTATATAAATACATGTGTGTATCTTCAGTCAGAGCACCCCACATCGGTACAGATATAATCCTTACAACTCTCAGTCTCTGAGCGTAAAAGAAAACACTAAAGTCTCTGAGTTCGCTCACTTTTCTTCTTGCTCCCAAATGAGCCAGAGAAAGAGATGTATTTGGGATTTGTTGGTTCCGGCTGCTCATGTGATATTTATGGTTCGTGCAAAGTACAACTAGCTAATTATGTGCTTTTTTTTTCAATAGTATTGGAAACACACAGTCCAAAAAATGAATTGTGTATCTTTGGTCCACTTACTATCGACTAGTCCTCGTTGGCCATACGTGTTTCACCACAATGTGGGGAGCAGTTTTTGGTTTGCCGGCTCATTATTTTCCATCATTGCTTGCATGGTCTAGTGCACAAATGTAATCATTAAGTATGCATGGACCAACAAGCCATGGCGAACTGTCCATATTTGGGAAGAAATTCCAACTCCCCTATGTAGGTATGCCCAGCTATGCAGACAATATTAAAGGGCCAAGATTCAGGTTCATATGCATGTATTTCAAGTTCATCAGCTGAAACGATGCTGGAAGCAGTTGCCGAATCTGCATGCAAACAAAAAAGGGATCTTATTTAAAAATAGTGATTGGATTATAGGTTCCAAGATTTATACTGATTCTACATGGAAGAACACTACTGAATCCAGAAACAAGTCAAGGAAAATAGGAATATGAATTTACATTCAGACAAGCGAGAACGAAGAATAAACTATTATCTTAATCTCTACAACTGCAAGAGTGAAGAATCCCCATTACGTGCTAAGGCTATAGCTGTACAGGTTGCTGCGGAAATTGCGTCTCACATCGCTAATAATAAAATTACATTTCTAGTGAACAATCAGATACTAGCTCGGGCAACGTCATCAAGGAACCTTCTTCCAGTGCCTGGGCATTGGCGAATTAGAAGTCAACATCCAAACTACTTTGCAGCAACATCCAACATTCAAGATCAGGTCTTTCATATTCCTAGGGAACCTACTATACATGCTCACAATTCCGCATCTACTTCTTATAGAGATAATTATTCTCTGAGCAAAGTAATGGTTTCTTCTTGTGCACAACATACATAAACATGGGATCATTATCCTAGGCTTGCAAATATAGGGAATTTATATGTTAAGGATTGCCAAATCCTATCTGTAACTTGTATTTGATATGAATACAGGGCGCCTCACGTGCCACCCGTTGTCCAAAAAAAAGTTGGGCATCGCACGTGATAACTATATGCACGTTAGATATTTTCCTATCTATTGTGACTCACTTATTCGTTCCATAAAGATCTTCCAAAGATACACACTTGCGCACAACATGATTGGGCAAACACATGCCATGAAAGCATATTTCCAATGATTTATTTTCCAAAAGCAAATCCCACAAGAACCTTTTTAAGAATATGATTAAAACCAAATGTATGGGAAATATTCTAGAATCGTTGTGAGCCGCTTTTCAATTAAGCAACCGTCGTATGGCAACCAAAAGGCCCTCACATGGTTTTATCAGCCCCCATCACGAAGGAGTTCATGCCACTAAAAGACCATCACCATTCTGTATTCGTTTGTTCATGTTTCACATACTTTTGCAATGGTATACTCTAATTACATAACTTACACATTAACACGAGTGCAATTACACAATGTAACCCTATATCTATAGGTGGAGAACCTCGTCCTAGTTGGTCAAAAAAAATAAGAATAGTAGCCTCCTGATTAAAGATGGAAATCGACGAGCAATGATGACACATCTAACATGCCCGTGTGATGCATGATTCTACAAAAGAAGAATTCCAATAATATTTTAAAGTAATATAAGAGGTAACATACAAATATAACACGACAATTGAAATCCACATCATTCATTTGCAAAATAAAGTCCTACCCATTTTTTATAATTATGAATTGTGCAACAAAATCATGAGTGCATGTTGGTTGTTCTCCTCTTCCTTCGTAAAGGCAAGTTACCTTCAGATGCTCGTCACGACCCTGCTAACGCACATCTCGAGTAAAAATCAACATGAAGGCATTAAGCTAAAAGGATATGTTGAATTTATATATTTGTCAAAATTAACTAAGATAAATTCTTTGTGAACATAAAATTTGTTGCCATTCATATATTTGTTCCTTCATTTTTTCCCAAAGATACACTCTTATGTGTGACACGATTCCGTATATTCAATTGTTTCTTTCTAAATAAAATCTCATATACAACATTTTAAAAATATGAAGAAACAATAAAGAGGAAAACAAATTTGAAAACTTGAAAACATTTTTAGTGCACCTCTATGTGTGACACACACATTAGCAATGCACCTATTAAGTGTGAGACACATTTTCCATTTTTTTCGAGAAAACCAATGAGTAGTACTACCAAACAACAATAGCAGACATTTTTTTTAACAGTGTAATAGTGGAGATGTGAGTAGATTTAGATTTTAGTTTCATAAGTACGAATTAAATTTGTACCATAAATAACATGCTCGTCGATTCTATAAATACATGTGCGTATGTTCAGTCAGAGCACCCCACATCGGCACAGGAATAATCCTGACAACTGTCGTTCTCTGAGTGTTAAAGAGTACTCAAGTCTCTTTGTTCTCTTGCTTTTCTTCTCTCTCGCAAACGAGCAAGAGAAAGACATGTATTTTGGATTTGTAGGTTCCCGTTGTTCACGTGATATTTATGGTCCATGCAAAGTTTATTTAGCTAATTATGTTTTTGTTTCCTTTCAGTTGTCTTGCAAACACACAGTAGAAAAAATGAATAGTGTATCTTGGTCCACTTACTATTCACTGGTCCTCATTTCCCATACGTGTTTCACTACAAGGCGGAATGCGGTTTTTCGTTTGCCGGCTCATGATTTTCTATCGTTGCTTGCATGGGCTAGTGCACAAATTTAAATCGTTAACTAACCATGGACCAACAAGCCATGGTGAAGCGTTCATATTTGGAAAGAAATTCCAAATCCCCTATTCAGGTATGCCCAGCTATGCAGGCAATAATAAAGAGTCAAGATTTAGGTTACAATTCATGTATTTACAGTTCATAACGTTGCAAGAAGCAGGGGCAAAATATGCATACAAACAAAAGAAGGGATCTTGTTTAAAAACAGATGAATGGATTATAGTTTGCAAGGTTCATACTGATGCTGCATGGAAGAACACTATTGACTCCAGAAACAACTTAAGGAAAATAGGAATAAGAATTTACATTCAGACTGGCGAGAATGAACAAGAAACAATTATCTTAATCTCTACAACTACCAAGAGTGTAGAATCTCCATTGCGTGCTGAGGCTACAGCTGCACAGGTTGCTGCGGATATTGCTTCTCACATCGCTATTTACGAAAATACTTTTCTAGTGGACAATCAGATACTAGCTCGGGCGACGGCATCAAGGATCCTTCTTCACACATAGACTGGTCCTCGTTGTCCATATGTGTTTCACTACAAGGTGGGATGTGGTTTTTGGTTTGCCGGCTCATGAATTTCTATCATTGCTTGCATGGGCTAGTGCACAAATTTAAATCATTAACTATACATGGACCAATAAGCCATGGTGAAGCGTCCATATTTGGGAAGAAATTACAACTCCCCTATGTAGGTATGCCCAGCTATGCAGACAATAATAAAAAGCCAATATTAGGTTCCTATGCTTGTATTGCCAGTTCATCAGCTGAAACAATGTAGGAAGCAGGAGCAGAATCTGCATACAAACAAAAGAAGGGATCTTATTTAAAAACAGATGATTGGATTGTAGGTTGCAAGGTTTATACTGATGCTGCATGGAAGAACACTACTGACTCCAGAAACAACTCAACGAAAACAGGAATAGTAATTTACATTCAGACTGGCGAGAACGAAGAAGAAACAGTTATTTTAATCTCTACAACTGGCAAGAGTGTACAATCTCCAATTCGTGCTAAGGCTACAGCTGTATAAGTTGCTGCATAAATTGCTTCTCGCATCGCTATTAACCAAATTCCTTTTCTAGTGGACAATCTCATACTAACTCGGGCAACAACGTCAAGGAACATTCTTCAAGTGCTTGGGCACTCGCAAATTAGAAGCCACCTTACAAATTACTTTGCTGCAACAGCCAGCATTCAAGCTCAGGTCTTCCATATTCCTAGGGAACTTACTGTAAGGGCGCAGAATTGTGCTTCTACTTCTTATGGAGATAATTATCCTCTGAGCCAAGAAATGATTTCTTCTAGTGCACAACATACATGAACAGGAGATCACTATCCTATGCTTGCAAAGCTAGTGAATTTATATGTTCAGGATTGCCAAATCCTATCTATAACTTGTATTTGATATGAACACATGGTGCCTTAGGTGCCATAAGTTGTCCATAAAAAGTTGGGCATCGATTGTGATAACCTTATGCACGTAAGATATTTTCCAATGTATTTTGACTCCATTATTCCTTCCTTAAACATATGCCAAAGATACATACTTGTGCGTGACATCATTGCACAAACACTTGCCAAGAAAGAATATTTCCAATGATTTATTTTCCAAAAGCAAATCTCACAAGCACCATTTTAAGAAGATGATTAAAACAAAATGTATGGGGAAAAATCTGGAATCGTTGTGAGGCGCTTTTCAACTCGGCAATCGTCATATGGCAACCCAAAGGCCCCCTTGTGGTTATATCAGCCCCCATCGCGAAGGAGTTCATGCCACTAAAATACCATCACCATTTCGTATTCGATTGTTCATGTTTCACATACTTTTGCAATGGTATACTCTAATTACATAACTTACACGGTAACACGAGCACAATTACACAATGTAACCCTATCTCTATATGTGGAGAACCCCGTCCTAGTTGGTCAAAAAATAAGAACAGTAGCCTCCTAATTAAAGACGGAAATCGACGAGCAGTGATGACACATCTAACATGCCCGTGTGATGCATGATTCTACAAAAGAAGAATTCCAACAATATTTTAAAGTAATATAAAAGGTAACATACAAATATAGCACGACAATTGAAATCCACATCATTCCTTTGCAAAATACAGTCCTACCCATTTCTTTATAATTATGAATTGCGCAACAAAATCGTGAGTGCATGTTGGTGGTTCTCCTCTTCCTTTGCAAAGGCAAGTTACCTTCAGATGCTCGTCAGGACCCTGCTGATGCACATCTCGAGTAAAAATCAACATGAAGGCATTAATATAAAAGGATGTGTTGAATTTATATATTTATCGTAATTAACCGAGATACATTCTTTGTGAACATAAAATTTGATGTCATTCATATATTTGTTCCTTCATTTTTTTTCCAGAGATACACTCTTATGTGTGACACGATTCCGTATATTCAATTGTTTCTTTCTAAATAAAATCTCATATGCAACATTTTAAAAATATGAAGAAACAATAAAGAGGAAAACAAATATGAAAACTTGAAAACATTTTTAGTGCACCTCTATGTGTGACACACACATTAGCAATGCACCTATTAAGTGTGAGACACATTTTCCACTTTTTTCGAGAAAACCAACGAGTAGTCCTACCAAACAACAATAGCACACATTTTTTTAACAGTGTAATAGTGGATATGTGAGTAGATTTAGATTTTAGTTTCATAAGTACAAATTAAATTTGTACCATAAATAACATGCTTGGCGATTCTATAAATACATGTGCGTATCTTCAGTCAGAGCACCCCACATAGGCACATGTATAATCCTGACAACTCTTAGTCTCTGAGCGTTAAAGAATACTCAAGTCTCTTTGTTCTCTTGCTTTTCTTCTCTCTCGCAAACGAGCACGAGAAAGACATGTAATTTGGATTTGTAGGTTCCCGTTGTTCGCATGATATTTATGGTCCGTGCAAAGTTCATTTAGCTAATTATGTTTTTGTTTCCTTTCAGTTCTATTGCAAACACACAGTAGAAAAAATGAATAGTGTATCTTGGGGCACTTACTATTCACCGGTTCTCGTTTCCCATACGTGTTTCACTACAATGTGGGATGCGGTTTTTCGTTTGCCGGCTCATGATTTTCTATCGTTGCTTGCATGGACTAGTGCACAAATTTAAATCGTTAACTAACCATGGACCAACAAGCCATGGTGAAGCGTTCATATGTGGAGAGAAATTCCAACTCCCCTAATCAAGTATGCCCAGCTATGCATGCAATAATAAAGAGCCAAGATTTAGGTTTCAATTCATGTATTTACAGTTCATAACGATGCAAGAAGCAGGGGCAGAATCTGCATACAAACAAAAGAAGGGATCTTCTTTGAAAACATATGATTGGATTATAGTTTGTAAGGTTCATACTGATGCTGCATGGAAGAACACTATTGACTCTAGAAACAACTTAAGGAAAATAGGAATAAGAATTTACATTCAGACTGGCAAGAACGAACAAGAAACAATTATCTTAATCTCTACAACTAGCAAGAGTGTAAAATCTCCATTGCGTGCTGAGGCTACAGCTGCACAGGCTGCTGTGGATATTGTTTCTCGCATCGCTATTTACAAATGTAATTTTCTAGTGGACAATCACATACTAGCTCGGGCAACGTCATAAAGGAGCCTTCTTCACACATAGACTGGTCCTCGTTGTCCATATGTGTTTCACTACAAGGTGGGATGCAGTTTTTCATTTGCCGGCTCATGAATTTCTATCATTGCTTGCGTGGGCTAGTGCACAAATTTAAATCATTAACTATACATGGACCAACAAGCCATGGTGAAGTGTCCATATTTGGGAAGAAATTACAACTCCCCTATGTACGTATGCCCAGCTATGCAGACAATAATAAAGAGCCAAGATTAGGTTCCTATGCTCGTATTGCCAGTTCATCAGCTGAAACAATGTAGGAAGCAAGAGCAGAATCTGCATACAAACAAAAGAAGGGATCTTCTTTAAAAACAGATGATTGGATTGTAGGTTGCAAGGTTTATACTGTTGCTGCATGGGAGAACACTACTGACTCCAGAAACAACTCAACGGAAACATGAATATGAATTTACATTCAGACTGGCGAGAACGAAGAAGAAACATTTATCTTAATCTCTACAACTGGCAAGAGTGTAGAATCTCCAATTCGTGCTAAGGCTACAGTTGTATAGGTTGCTGCGGAAATTGCTTCTCGCATCGCTAATAACCAGATTCCTTTTCTAGTGGACAGTCTCATACTAAGTCGGGCAACATCATCAAGGAACCTTCTTCAAGTGCTTGGGCATTGGCAAATTAGAAGCCAGAGCTTCCAAATTACTTTGCTGCAACAACTAACATTCAAGCTCAGGTCTTCCATATTCCTAAGGAACATAGTGTAAAGGTGCACAATTGTGCATCTAGTTCTTATAGAGATAATTATCCTCTGAGCCAAGAAATGGTTTCTTCTAGTGCACAACATACATGAACAGGAGATCACTATCCTAGGTTTGCAAAGCTAGTGAATTTATATGTTCAGGATTGCCAAATCCTGTCTATAACTTGTATTTGATATGTACACATGGCGCCTTTGGTGCCATACGTTGTCCGTAAAAAGTTGGGCATCGATTGTGATAACCTTATGCACGTAAGATATTTTCCAATGTATTTTGACTCCGTTATTCATTCCTTGAATATATGCCAAAGATACACACTTGCGCGTGACATCATTGCACAAACACTTGCCAAGAAAGAATATTTCCAATGATTTATTTTCTAAAAGCTAATCTCACACGCACCATTTTAAGAAGATGATTAAAACAAAATGTATGGAAAAAAATCTGGAACCGTTGTGAGGCGCTTTTCAACTAGGCAACCATCATATGGCAACCCAAAGGCCCTCCCATGGTTTTATCAGCCCCCATCACGAATGAGGTCATGACACTAAAAGACCATCACCAATCTGTATTCGTGTGTACATGTTTCACATACTTTTGCAATGGTATACTCTAATTACATGCCTTACACGTTAACACAAGCACAATTGCACAAAGTAATCCTATCTCTATCTGAAGAAAACCACTTCCTAGTTGGTCAAAAAATAAGGACGGTAGCCACCTGATTAAAGATGGAAACCGAGGAGCAGTGATGACACATGTAACATGCCCATGTGATGCACGGTTCTACGAAAGAAAAATTCCAATATTATTTTCATTTGAATATTATACCGTGCATCACACAAAATCATGCATCATCATTCTTTTGCAAGATACAGCTCTACCCATTTTTATACTTGTTAATTGCGCAACAAAATCATGAGTGCATGTTGGCTGGTCTCATCTTCCTTTGCAAAGGCAAGTTAACTTCAGATGCTCGTCAGACCCTGCTACCTCACATCTCGAAAAAAATTCAACATGAAGGAATTAAGATAAAAGGATATGTTGAATTTACAAATTTGCCGTAATTAACCGACATACATTCTTTGTGAACATGAAATTTACTGTCATTCATATATATATTCTTTTGTTTCCAATGATACACTCTTATGTGTGACACAATTGCATATATTCAATTGTTTCTTTCTAATAAAATCTCATATGCAACTTTTTAAGAATATGAAGAAACAATAAAGAGTAAAACAAAAATAAAAACTTGGAAACATTTTTTAGTGCACCTCTATGTGTGACACGCACATTAGCAATGCAGATATTAAGTGTGACACACATTTTCCACTTTTTTGAGAAAACCAATGAGCAGTACTACCAAATGACAATAGCAGCAGACATTTTTTTAACATTGTAATAGTGGATATGTGAGTAAATGTAGATTTTAGTTTGATAAGTACAAATTAAATGTGTACCATAAATAACATGCTCGACGATTCTATAAATACCTATGTGTATCATCAGTCAGAGCACCCCACATCAGCACACATATAATCCTGACAACTCTCTCCCTCTGATCATAAAAAGAACACTCAAGTCTCTGGGTTCTCTCGCTTTTCTTCTCTCTTGCAAATGAGATAGAGAAAGACAAGTATTTTGGATTTGTAGGTTCCCGCCGTTTGCGTGATATTTATGGTCCGTGCAAAGTTCATTTAGATAATTATGTTTTTGTTTCCTTTCAGTAGTGTTGGAATCACAGAGTCCAAAAAAATGAATGGTGTATCTTTGTCCACTTACTGTAGACTGGCCCTCGTTTCCCATACGTGTTTCACTACAGGGTGGGATGTGGTTTTTCGTTTGTCGGCTCATGATTTTCTATCGTTGCTTAAGTGCTAGCGCACAAAATTAAATCATTAACCACACATGGACCAATTAGCCATGGCAAACCGTCCATATTTTCTCCCTAGTTTCCAATGGGTTGTACGAATACGATTCCCTGTAAAAAATATGGTTCAGCAAGATGCGACTCGCGATTTGAGCAACCACATGGTGAAATGCATGCAACAATGTTAGGTTATTTAGCTTCAACAGAGGGCATGGTTAAATGGAAAAGTGAATAAAGTTTGGGCTTGCAAGATTTGAAATCTGGCAACAAGCCAATTTATAATGAAAAAAATCGATAACAAACAATAACGATGATCATGTGGTACATAGGGATTTTGTCAGAAACTTTATTCTAGAGAGCAGGTGTAATGCCCAGGATGCGACTATATCTCCTACGTGTCGAGGCACGACTTAGAGACATAAGCGCATTCTGGAATGATCGCAAGCGTGGTATCTTTGCACAACTCATGTAAAAGATTAGGGATGAAAGAGTAAAATAGTTGGCTTACACTCACCACGTCACACAATGGATACAATAGCATACATTCATCCAAATAACACAGGGTCTGACTACAGACGAAATCCAAACGAGAAAAAGACACCACAAACACATGTCCGGATCGCTCCTAGTAGGAACCACTACTGATCGTCGGGATACGTAACATAGAAACGACCACGCTCTTCATCGAACTCCCAGTGAAGTTCTGATCCATCTCCTGCATTTTTCTCGGCTGTACCTGCATCTGGTGTGTGTTGTAATCTGTGAGTCACAAGGACTCAGCAATCCCATTCTCGGGTATCAAAACTAACAAAGCCTTTAGGTGTGAAGGGGGTAATAAAGTGTTTGCAGCAAGCACTAAGCAACTAGCTTACGAGTTCAGAACGAGAGGAGAATATGTGCTAACGGTCGCCAAAGTTGATAAAAAATGATCCTAGCTACTCACGTTCATGCATAACCTCACCGTGTTCACTTCCCGAAGACCTTCGGAAAGAGACCATCACGGTTACTCACACATGTAGTGTATTCTTAAGGATATGGTGTCAAGTTATCTACAACTAGATATTAACAAATTCCCATCTGCCACATAACCACGGGCACGGCTTTCGAAAGTTCATAACCCTACAGGGGTGTCCCAACTTAGCCCATCACAAGCTCACGATCTGCGAAGTCGCAACTCCAAATTTGGAAGACTCGAGCATTCTCGGAATCCCGTGCTCAAGATATTTCGACAAAGGTAAAACTAATCCAGCAAGACCTCCCGGCATGCCGACACCCTGATAGTAGCCGCGCATATCTCGTCTCAGGCCATGACCGGATGGGACATCCTACAGGTATATACCAATCCTCGAGTTTCCTCGTGGTGGCCCTGCAGAACCCCCAGTTTGGACCAACACTCATGAGGAGCACTGGTCCGGGTTGTTGATTAAGAACTCGGGTTAATTACTCCATAAGCAAGTTTTAGTTATTAGGCAAATGTAGGACCAATGTTGGGCCTTGCTAGAAAAGCTTTAAGCAGAGCGAATTATCAAGGGGGGGCCATAAACCCCAACCGTGTTAGGAACGCAAAATCAAGGAACATAACACCGGTTTATCGGGTCCTAAGGTGGCATGAGTGGAACAAAACACCAAGCAGAAGGCCAAGCCTTCCAACCATTACCAATATATATGTGCATTAGTTTAATTAAGATAAATATTGTGTTATCCCAATAAACAAGTCCAACATGGAGCAATCTTCAAACTTCACCTGCAACTCAACGCTATAAGAGGGGCTGAGCAAAAGCGTACTTAGCCAATCAACGGTTTGCTAGGAAGGCGGTTAGAGTGTTTCATGGCAACATAGGAGGCTGACAAAACATGAATAGGCATCGAGTCATAGCTAAAGAGCGAGACAACTAGCAAGGCAAAGATAGAGGTGATATCGGGGAATGGTCACCTTGCCTGTTAAGTCCACGGAGGGATCGTAACCTTGCTCCTCAAACTCAGACTCGAGAGGAACCTCGAACTCCGAATCGTCACCGGGCTCTAACCAACACAACAATACAAACACCAGAACAACAATAAATCACCATGCAATGCTCAAACACATGATGCAAGATATGATGCATATGTGCATGGACAGGATATGATGCATCTCAAAGGAATGTGATGAGTGCACATGTGGCATGGCATTATGCAAGAACACAATTCATGAAAGGGGACACAACATGCCAAGAGTGCAAGAACAACCATATTCACATATGTAGTTATTTAGTTGACTATCCAAGCACCCAACAAGTTTTAAAAGTTGCTTAGCATGGCAAGGGTGCAACTAAGAACAACAACATCATGCAAGCATTTTAATTGGGCCGGAAGGAACAAACAACAATTCCGGGAACTCCCATGTACATAAAAATGAATATAGAACAGATCTGTGACAACCATATTTTAGAGTTGTTAAACATGTAAAGTACCATCACCATCTTAATCTACACATTTTTCCACCCCAAATACATATAAAGTTTGTCAAATTTGGAGCTACGGTTATTTAGTTATGAATTAACAAGTTTGAACAGGTTATTAACAAAATATATTCAAACGGCAATTTAAATGTTTTTAACATGGCAACAAAATGCATAGAACTGATCTACACTAAAAACTAAGCAGTTTTCATATATAAAACATTTTGAACAGATGCATATTTTAAAAGATATGAAATATGCAAAAGAAATGCAAAAACTGAATTTAAAAACAAAACAGAAAAAGAAAAACACTAAACAGACTGGTCCTGGACTAGCCACAGTCCCTGACCTGTGGGTCCAGGCATGGCTGAGGTGGCAGCGTGGGTGCGGGAGTGGGTGCGAGTGCACAGAGGGGCTGCCAAGTGGGATGTGACGCCCGGATAGTTAAGCTACAGTAACCCTCTACTAATGACGACACGTCACCGCAATTACTGTTGATAATCTCGTGTTAGTTCGAAACCGGTTCGAAATTCAAATTCAAAATGAAGCAAACAATAAAAGTTTTCAAACGTCAAAACTAAAATGTTCTAAAGGTGGCAAATAAATCATATGTAATATTGGTGGAGAAACCACACTTTTTATAAAGTATTTAAATGCACTAAACAAATATAATAAGTGGCAGGAACAAATATTCAAATGCATTTTAAATAATACTCCCTCCGTCCCAAAATTCTTGTGTGACATTTCTCTAGATATGGATGTATCAAACACTAAAGCATGACTAGATACATCCATATTTTGACAAATCTAAGACAAGAATTTTGGGACGGAGGGAGTAAAATAGTATAGAGTATTTTATTATAACACCAAACTTTTGAGGTACTGAACTAAATTGTAACGTCAATTTAGGGATCGACTTATATTTAGTAAAACTAAATACACTAGAATATAAAATAAGTAGAAAAGAAAGAATAAATAAAAGGAAAAAGACAAAACAGTAGAAAAAAGAGCAAAGCCCCCTCCACCTCTCCCTGGGCCGAACATCCCAACTGGCCATCTAGGCCACCAGGAGGCCCACCCCATCCCACCTTATCCCCCCAAGCAACCGA
>LR738709.1:671443884-671458830 GCA_902687465.1 Secale cereale
TCTAAGCTTGGGGATGCCCCCGTGCATCCCCTTCTCCATCAACATTATCAGTTCGTCTTTCGTTCCACTATATTTTTATCACTTCATGTGTTATGTGCTATGCTTGGAGCGTCTTGCTTTTAGTTTCCTTTTTAGTTTTCTTTAGCTTTTCATAACGAGTCGGAACTCAGCTTTCTTTATGTGGGAGAGAAACACGCTCCACTTCTACCTAGAACATAACATAGAATTTTCATGTCTATCTTTGCTGTGTGTGTTCTTTGTCTTTCAATAGCTACTATCATGTTCAGCTCTTAGTTTTCATGCTTATCTTTTTAAAGAGCTTTTGTTTAGTTGGTTGCTTGAACTCTCTTTAGTTATCATGCTTATCTTATTAAGAGAGTTTGCTTCTGTTGCATTGGTTGATATGTCTATGATAAAAATGCTACGTGCATAATGGTGCTTAGTAATTCATGTTTTCTTATGGTTAGTCTCAAATAGCTGGGGGGTTCCCAATGTGTTATTGGAGTACCAACATGATTTGTTTGCCTATGATGTGGTATGGTTTAGTAATATCTTCGTTCAAGAATTTATTTTGATTGACTTGGCGTATGCTCACGCATATTTAAGACTGTAAAGAAAGTCTGTCAAGCCTTGATGATCTTTTGTTTCTGAGTAGCAATATAAATTCCATGCCTGATTCAATGTTGCTTTGTCGCTTTGCATGATTATGACCATCATTGCTCTTTTAGTTGGTCGCTCCCAGTCTTTTGCTAACCTCCACCTGTACTAAGCGGACTGACTGCTTGTGCATCCAAAATCTTTTAAACCAGTTATGCCATATGAGTCCACCATACCTTCCTATACATGGTATTTACCTGCCATTCCTAACGAAGACTTTCATGTACCATCTCAAAATTATTCAAAAAAAGCATTTCTATTTTGTGCCTCTGTTTTAGTTCATGAGGAAGTAGTAGTTAATTCATGATCTTTTTAAGTTGGACAAGCTTCACCCCGGGATTGCATGTCTAATGTGCAAACCCATAATACGAGAAGGAACTGGCAAAGAGTGCGCCCGGCTCAAAAATAATATAACAAACAAACCCTCCTTCACGCTTTGTTCATGAGAAATCAGAAAACTTTGGCAGTGATAAACAAAGGAGATTAAGAGGATGTGATCGTCCTCATTCGGGAGCCGTTCCTCGAAACTTGTCCATCTCAAGAAGTGATTGAGTTTCCTGCTAGCATTCGTTGACGGAACATGCATAATCCAAAAAATAATTATTACCTATGTTTTTAAAACCAAGAGCTCTGGTACATACTTTGTCTTTGTTTCCGACTACGGGTTTTCAACCTTGCCAACAAAAGCCACGGTTCGAGAGTCTCCACCTTCTTTTAAAGCACCAACTACTGAGAGCATGATTGTCATTCTGAGTGTAATGTGCATTGTCCCAAAGTAGCATTGTCTTTTGCATGATTATGATATCGTTTATTCTGAAATCATTGTATCTAGTCATCACTTAAACCTTGGAGGTGCCCCTGCATTTATGTTTTGCTTCACTGAAGGGGGCAAGCGAGATATCACTTTATCATATTTGCACACCATGCTCATTACAAATCTATTTGATGTTTCAGTATCATATTGTAAAACTTTCAGTTCTTTGTGATTTTCTCATAAGGCAACTTAATTACTACAGATTCATTGTCTCAGTAAACTTTTGTCATATGACTATGAAAAGTCCTATATGGTTAATAGCATGTCACCACAAAAATTATGCTTGTTATCATTTACCTACTCGAGGACGAGCAGGAATTAAGCTTGGGGATGTTGATACGTCCAAAACGTATCTATAATTTCTGCTTGCTCCATGCCTCTTTTGGGTGATGTTGCTATGATATTTATACACTTCCATACACTTTTGATCATATTTGGACTAACCTATTAACTCAGTGCACTCCAGTGCCAGTTTCTGTTTTCTGCTGTTTTTGTATTTCAGGTTTTCCCGTCACGTAAACTGCCAGAAAAATCCAGGAAAAATTATATAAAAAATCAGCATTCCGGAAGCTTCCACACGGCCGAAGTAGGGCCGGAGGGGGGCCACCAGGGCTCCAGGCGCCCTGGTGGCGCGGCCCCCCTCCTGGCCGCGCCGGGGGGGCGCCTGGGCCCCCCAGGCCTCCGCTGATGCCCCCCTTTGGCATATATTTAACACGCGTCCCGAAACCCTCGAGGACGGAACCCTTTTTCGCGATCTCATCTCTGTTCTGCCACCGCCGCGCTTCCAAGATCGGGAGCACCAGGAGAACTCTTCCCGGCACCCTGCCGGAGGGGAGGATCACCACCGGGAGCCTCTCCACCACCATGGACGCCTCCCGGATGAGTTGTGAGTAGTCTCCCTTGGACCATGGGTCCATTACCAGTAGCTATGTGATGTTCTCCTCCCCTTCTTGTGCTTCACTAATTAGACCTCGTGAGCTGCCCTACATGATCGAGGCACATATGTAATCCTTATGTTGTTGTTATGATGAGTTTGCTGGGATCCGAAGGATTGTGAGATTATGTTCAGATTGTGTTTGAGTAATATATTTGATTCACCTCTTTTATATTTATGTTCGTAAGTAATTCTTGCATGTTCTCCGTTGCTATTTATTGCTTTGGCCAAGTAGTAGGTAGTGAGTCCAAGAGGGAACGTTATGCTTGATTGTGGGTTCATGCCCCTCGATGACTAGCTTGAGTGACAGAAACATGAGTCTAGGGGATGTGCTGTTGCCACAAGGGGGAAAACAATGGTGCTTGTGCCCGCGGGTGCAAGGATTGTTTACTTTACGCAAAGTTCTTTTAATGCAGTTGTCTGTTGCTTTGAGTTTACACTATGGGTGGGACTCGCAACTTAATACCAGCGAGATGTTCTGGATACATATCTCAAGGTGGATGATTAGTAGTACATGTAGATGGATTTCGGTCTACTTGCCTTGGCGTACCGCCCATGCTTTGAACCTCTACCTTTCTTGCAACATAGTTAGCATTGGTTTGCGCACATAATTCTGTCAATTGCCCAGCTGTAATTCGTTCACCTCACATAGCTGTTTTATCGTCTTTTGGGAGAGAGACATCACTAGTGAACATCATGGGACCCCGGTCCATATTACCATCACTGATCACATCCGCTATTTACTTTCCGCTTTTACTTATTAGTTGCAGCAATACCTATCACTATTATCTCTTGTGTTTGATCCTTTGTAAACGACAAGGCCGGAGGGATTGACAACCTCTCTGTACTCGTTGGGAGCAAAGTTATTTGTATCTGTGTGCAGGTCCACGTTGATTGCTAATATCTGGCGCCGTTAGCAGTTGACACCTTCTTGTTGAACCTTGGAGTCTCATGGGAAATCGATCCTTGGTATCTTTGCCAAGGGAAAACTTCCGCTACACTACATCTCAAACCTTCCACTTGGGGTAACCAACGAGGGGCGAGAAGCCATCAACGTGGTTGGCCTGAGCACGACCATAAGGCTTGGCATTGTTGTTGCGGGGCTGATTGTTCCCACGACCAGCTGTAGGCAGTGCAAGCTGGTTCTGATTTTGCAAGCAGTTCCTGGCAAGGTGCCCTGGCTGACCACACTTGTAGCATAGACCATCATTGGGGGCAGAAGCAGGAGCTGGGAGTGGTGCAGCTGAAAGTCTTGGCTGCCTAGGTGGTGGAGGCAGACGAGGTGCAGCATAGGACTGCCTTGGAGCAGGTGCAGCTGGACAGTACACATTGTTGGGGATCCAAACCCTACGCTTCTGTGAGGGAGGGCCCGAGGAGGAGCTTGGTTCACGGTTGCGCCTGAGAGTGCTGTGGTGTTCCTGCAGACCAGTTTCAACCTGGATGGCTTTGTTCACCAAGGTGGCGAAATCTCCAAAGTCATGCACAAGAAGTGCGAGCTTGATGTCAGCTTGAAGTCTGTCACGGAACTTTTCCTGTCTACAAGCATCAGTGGCAATGTCTTCTTCGGCATAGTGGGATAAGTCCAGGAACTCCCGCTGATAAGCATCCACAGTCTTGTTGCCCTGGGTGAGGTTGAGGAACTCACGCTTCTTCCTATCCATGATTCCCTGAGGAATGAAGCGGGCACGGAAGGCAGCTTAAAATTCCGGCCAAGTGATGATTGTTCCAGCAGGCAGTGTACGCCTGTGGCTGTCCCACCATTGAGCAGCGGGACCCTTCAGATAGTATGCCGCAAAGGTGACATAGTTGGCAGCGACAACTCCAGCAAACTCTAGTTCAAAGGCAATGTCACGGAGCCAGTCATCAGCATCAAGAGGCTGAGTTGAGCTGCGGTAGACGGATGGGTTGAGGCAAGCAAAGTCATTCAGCGTCACTGCGCCATGCTGCTGATCCATGTTGGGGCGAGGGAACTGAGCCATGACAGTCTCCTTGAACTGGCGGTTCAGCTCAAACTGTTGGATCATACCGGCCATGTATTCGGGCGGTGGTGGGGTGTTGCCACCACGACCACGGCCAGCTGGTCTAACCATCCTGCTAATATATAACAGGGGTAGTTCAGCATTGAGAAATTTGCAAACACAAGAATCATTCATGAATGAAACATGCATAATGAAAGGAGCACGTAAAATACCACATAGTAGTCGGCATATATTACAAAAGGGGTGCAAGCATAGAGTTCAGTACACAGAGTTCAATACATAACTAAGGACAACATAGGCGGCACGCAGGCTCGCGGCGAATGCATCTAGTACTAATAAGTAAGACTACATCAGTCCCAGGCAGAACTGTGGAGGTAGAGGTAGTCTGACAGCTGGCAGTGCTGCAACGAGAAGTCCTCCACGCCATCAACCTGAGGGCCGTGGATACTCTGGTGCAGGACCCGACGTCCAGGTGGCAACAGAGGACCAAGTGCGGGAGTGTCGCCTCCCACATCTGGCCAACCGACACCAGGAGGCATCACGGTCCTAGCTGGGTAGATCACAGTAGGCGGCAGCTGTCTAGATAGGACAAAGGGGTGCAACAGCGTCAAGGCATGGTACAGGTGCTGACGGGTGGTGTACAACTCATGGCGAAGAGCACGGTTAGCTCGATCTAGCCCATCAGCATGCAGAACAAGGTTCCGGTGATGGAAGGGCTCTCGGGTGAGGGTGGAGTAGGCAGCAGTGTAGTATCCCTCCGCTCCATCGTCGGAGGCGATAGCAACGTGCCTGAAAGGGGAAGTGTCCAACGCCCGATACTCTCCACCAAGGCGTGTCAGAGCAGCGTAAGCAGCATCGTGAACTGCCATATCGATGGTCACTCCAACACCATGAGCGGTGTGCAGCACAGTAGAGGAGTTATCTGCTCGCGAGTAGAGGCGGACGATGGCACGATACTGCTCCTGGTTAAATTCCTAGTACTGCTCGTACACGGTATACTCAGGGTGCCAGCGATAACCCAGATAGGTCATCATCTCAACTAGCACGGCAGGTGATCCCGAGGCACCAAGGGCCTGCGTGTGGCGCATGACCTGCCTCGTGGGTTCCATCTGAAAACAAAGATGTTTCAAAGGAGTCAAATGACAATGTGGGGATTATGCAAAATTCTATTCTAAGCAATAACTATGGCTAATCCAACTTTGGGGTGAGGGGTCTCGGGGATCCTAATGTTAGAGTTAGTAAAATCATTTTACCCGAAATAGGAGAGTGTTCAGAATCCCGGAGTATAGATCGAGGAGTAAAAGAATCTAGTACCACCCAAATGGCGACGTGGGCCCGTAAGCCACACAGCCATGTTAGTAAAAGTTTTGCAATGTCTAGACTCGACTTCGGCCAAGGAGTGTGGAAGGGGGGTTCCTACAGGCAGTCGGCTCTGATACCAACTTGTGACGCCCCCGATTTGTCCGTACACTAATCATGCACGCAAATGTGTACGACCAAGATCAAGGACTCACTGGTAGATATCACAACACAACTCTAAAAGTAAAATAAGTCATACAAGCTTCATATTACAAGCCAGGGGCCTCGAGGGCTCGAATACAAGTGCTCGATCATAGACAAGTCAGCGGAAGCAACAAATATTTGAGTACAGACATAAAGTTAAACAAGGTGCCATAAGATGGATAGCACAAACTGGGATACAGATTGAAAGAGGAGCAGGCCTCCTGCCTGGGATCCTCCTAAACTACTCCTGGTCGTTGTCGGCAGACTTCACGTAGTAGTAGGTGCCTCCGGTGTCGTAGGAGTCATCATAGGTGGCGTCTGGCTCCTGGGCTCCACCATCTGGTTGCATCATCCGAGAAGAAGGAACAGGAGGGGGGAAAAGGGGGAGCAAAGCAACCGTGAGTACTCATCCAAAGTACTCGCAAGCAAGGATCTATACTACATATGCAATGGTAACAATGATATGGGTAGTATCGGTGGACTGAACTGCAGCAAGCCAGAATAAGAGGGGGATAGCTAATCCAAACGAAGACTACGCTTCTGGCAGCCTCCATCTTGCAGCAGTAGGAGAGAATAGATGGTAAGTTCACCAAGTAACAACGAATAACATAATCCTACTCGGCGATCCTCCCGCACATCACCCTGTGAGAGAGCAACCACCGAGTTATATCTGGAACTCATCTTGGTGTGTTTTATCAAGTGTCCGGTTCTAGTTGTCATGAGGTCAGAATACAACTCCGGGTCGTCCTTTTACCGAGGGACACGGCTATTCGAATAGATTAACTTCCCTGCAGTGGTGCACCACATAACCCAGCACGCTTGATCCCATTTGGCCGGACACACTTTCCAGGGTCATGCCCAGTCTCGGAAGATCAACACGTCACCGCCCTACCTAAGCACAACAGAGAGGTCAGCACGCCGGTCTAAGTCCTAGGCGCGCAGGGGTCCGGGCCCATCGCCCAACACACACCTGCACGTTGCGTACGCGGCCGGTGAGCAGACCTAGCAACCTCCATTACTAAGGAAGTTACGTTACACGGTCCAACCCGGCGCGCGGCGCTCAGTCGCTGACGTCAAGAAGGCTTCGGCTGATACCACGACGTCGAGTGCCCATAACTATTCCCACGTAGCTGGTTAGTGCGTATAGGCCAATGGCCAGACTCGGATCAAATATCCAAACTCGTTAAGCGTGTTATTATGAAATAACCGCGGACAACGACCAGGGCCAGGCCACCTCTCCACTGGGTGTCTCTACCTGCCCTGTCGCTTCGCCACAAAGATCCACATAGAGGGCCGTCGGGAAAGTATGTCCTTTCAGCCCCCAATCCGTGAATCAACCGCGGGTACTCAACGAGCCGACCCGACTTTAGTCACAACATGTATCATGTATATGTGTATGTAGTATATACCCGTGATCACCCCCAAGTGATCACGACCCGATAGAATAGCAGGGCAGACGGAGAAGGGTGTAGGGCCACTGATGGAATACTAGCATCCTATACTAAGCATTTAGGATTGCAGGTAAAGTATTAACATTGGTAGCAACAATGACAGGCTATGCAGCAGAATAGGATTATCGAAAGCAGTAACATGCTACACTACTCTAATGCAAGCAGTAGAGAGAAGAGTAGGCGATATCAGCTTGATCAGGGGGGGGGGCTTGCCTGGAAGCTCGGCAGCCAAAGTGGGGTCGTCAACACCGTAGTCGATCGGGGCAGCAGCAGCGTCGGTCTCGTAGTCTACCGGAGAGAAGAGGGGGAAGAAAAAGTGAATACAATGCAAACAGATGCATGACGATGCATGACATGACATGTAACGGTGCTAGGTGTGCCCTAACGCAGTATCGGGTGATACTGGCGAAGGGGGGAAACATCCGGGAAAGTATTCCCGGTGTTTCGCATTTTCGGGCGGATGAAACGGAGGGGGAAAGTTGCGGGTTCAGTATGCTAGGGATGTGTGGTTGACGAATGGTCTGCGTATTCGGATACATCTCGAAATTGTGAGCAACTTTCATATATTAAGTATTTTCATCCGAGTTACGGATTATTTTATATTAATTTTTAAAGTTTTTAAATTATTTTCTAGTTTACTAATTATTAAATAAAACAACATTATCCAGAATAGTGCATGCTGATGTCAGCATGACGTCAGCAGTAAAGAGGACGTTGACTGGGTTAATCTGACGCGTGGGACCCGCGTGTCATTGACTGTAAGTTAACTAATAGTTTAATTATACTAATTAGTGGTTAAGTTAAGGTAATGATGATTAATTAATTTAATTAATTCTTTAATTAATTAATTAATTAATAATATTTTATTTATTATTATTATTTTTATTCATTTTTTTATAAAACATTTTGGGGCCTGTGGCCCACTGTCATAGGGCCAGAGGGTCCAAAGCGGTTCGGGGTAAAGGGGCGGTTCGGGCACGCGGGCGTTGGGCTCCCGACGCCCAGATCGATGGCTGGTGGGGCGTTGGCCACGGTACTGCGAGGCCAGCTGCCTGAGGCGACCGGGGCGAGGCCACCGCGAGGCGGGCTCGACGCTGAGCCGGCGGGAGCGGGCTGGAGCGGTGGGGCGCGGCATGAGGGCGCACGGGGCGGCGGCGACGCAGCGCAGTAGGGCGCGGGCGATGCAACGCAGGGGCGTAGCGGGGGGGAAGCCGCAGAGTAGGGGCCCGAGCGCGGCGGCTACGAGCAAGGAGCCATTCGGGCACGGCGACTGCGGGCGAGGCAGATGGCGCGGGGGCGAGGCGCGAGCAGGCGCGTCCTCGCGCGGGCTTGCGGGCGTATACGCGCGACGAGCAGGGGAGTGCGGCCTCCGGCATGGACGCGTGCTGGACGGCGGCGGTGAGTTGCTGGTGAGCGCGAGCACGGGGCGCGGCCGTGCGTGAGAGGGCATGGAGGTGACGTGCGGGCGAGGGGGGGCAGGCCCGCCCACTGCTCCGGTGGCCACGGCGTTCAGCCAGCCTGGCGGAGCGGCGGCTGCGGGGCAAGGCCACGCGGTGCGGGCCGTGCGGGAGGGAGGCAGGAGGAGAGGAGGCCAAGGCCTCACCGGTGTTTGCAGGGGCACGGGGGTCGGCGAGGCTCGAGGAGGCGCGTCGGGGAGGAGGTCGAGGAAGGCGACGGAGAGGACGGCGGGGCAGCAGTCCGGCGGCGCGGTTCGTCGCTGGCGTCGAGCGGCGGGAAGGGATCGGGCGCTCCCGATCCAGACGAGAGGGGGGGGAGTGTCGGTGGGGGGCGAGGGGGAGATATTTTGGGAGTGGGCGAGGGAAGTTATAGGCCGAGTGGGGTAGTGGGCCGAGGCCCAGTAGGTTAGGGTAGGTTAGTTTATTTTTCTGTTACCCTTTTTTCTGTTTTTCTTTTTATTACTTTCTGTTTTCTATTTACTTTCTAATTAAGTTTAGTTTTATAAAATACAATATTAATACCTAAATTAGTGCTATACATTAGCCCACTCCTACAAAAGTTTGCCTCCCAAATAAATTAGTTTAATACTTTATAAATTATAAAAGACATTTAATTAATTATTTGTGATGTTGCTTTATTTATTTTAGTACATCTAAATACTTTAATTAAGGTTGATTTCTTCACCAATATTCTTTAAGGATTATTTGCCACTTTTAGAACATTTTATTTTAACTTTTGAGAACTTTAATTACTTGACTTTGTTTTAAATTTGAATTTTGAATCGGTTTGAATCATCGTGAGATTAACAACGGGTAATCGTGATGACGTGGCATCATTAGCAGGGAATTACTGTAGCGTGATTACCCGGGCATTACATGAAGTTTAGCCCACAGATATTACCCCTTTACACAGATATCATTGCATATGTAGTGTAGATCCTTGCTTGCGAGTACTTTGGATGAGCACTCACGGTTGCTTTGCTTCCCCTTTTCCCCTTTTGTCCCTTCTTCTCGGATGATGCAACCAGATGGTGGAGTCCAGGTCCCAGAGGATCCCAAGGACATTTCTACGTGGAGTTCGGCTTCGAGGAGTAGTTAGGAGGTCCCAGGCAGGAGGCCTTGCCTTTTCGATCGTTGCTACATTTGTGCTAGCCTTCTTAAGGCAAACTTGTTTAACTTATGTCTGTACTCAGATATTATTGCTTCCGCTGACTCTTGTGTTTTCGAGCTTATGTATTCGAGCCCTCGAGGCCCCTGGCTTGTAATATAAAGCTTGTATTATTTTAATTTGTGTCTAGAGTTGTGTTGTGATATCTTCTAGTGAGTCCCTGATCTTGGTCGTACACATTTGCGTGCATGATTAGTGTACGGTCAAATCGGGGGCGTCACAAGTTGGTATCAGGGCCGACTGCTTGTTGGAAGCCCCCTTTCCAACTCCTTGGCCGAAGTTGAGTCTAATCAGTGAAAAGCTTTTACTAACATGGATGTGTGGCTTATGGGCCCACGTCGCCATCGGGTGGTATTAGGATCTTTTATTCCTCATCTATACTCTGGGACTCTGATCTCTCTTCTACTCGGGTTAAATTATTTTGCTAAAATCTAACTTTAGGTTCTCGAAAATACTTTTGCCTGGAGAGCCCCTCACTTCAGATGATCGCTTACTGCACCAGAAGATTCTGAAGATACTCTCCGAAGTTCTCTCGAGACTCTGTGCCCGTCGCTTTTGCAATCCCGTACCATCGATATATCCCTATGGATAATTACATACACATGTCGATCTTAAATTCATTCCCAGTTGATCTTGTTATTACAAGATACTCCGAAATTGTTCCGAGAATACTTGTGTCTACTGCCTTGCAGTTCCTTGCCACATAAATATCCCTACGGATAATCTCTCCCATTTATCGAGGATTCTTTGATCCCGAGTTGTTCATGTGTTTTACAAAAGTCTTCGAAATGCCATTCTATCTTTCGAAGATCCTCAGCAGCCTATTGCTCTTGAAAATTCTTGCCTGCTTGCATTATGGTTAATTCCATATGACTAGTAGTCTTCGTTAACATCCCTTGTCTTAGCCATTTTGAGCCTGTTGATTCAATGTGTGCATATGCACGCAGTCACCAGGTTATCCTTTCTAAAATTATCTTCCCAGCTCAGACGTCATTCTAGACATGAGTCGGTTCTCGGCAATTTAAACCTTTATTGATTGTCCAACTAAGTGTTTTCAACTTACCCATCCTTGATCAGAGCGTCTGCTTCTGATCCTTCATTTTGGAAACGATAATTTCTTTCTATTTTAGCATAAGACTAATAAGGTGATTCTTGAATCTGATGCCTCTGCATTCTTTCTTCCTCTGAGTGAGTACCGATACTCACATCAGCTCCATTGTGGATCACCCGATCCATTGTTGGATTGTTATCCGACAGTGTCCTTCATATTCAATCACCTGTTGAGTTCTTCCCCTGATACATAATGCCTTTGGTAAATTGTATCCTCTGCTTGGCCAACCATGCTCTGCTTTCGAGCTGGTGTATTTACTTTTGAAATTTGTGGTATATGTTACTAAGATGCCCGATTGGTTGAACCTATGCCTTCCCCTAATCCATGAGAACCCGAAAGTTTTCACAAGTCATACTCTTCCGGTGTTATACCAGATAAAATCCCGGCACTACAGTTTTATCAAAGCGAGAGGTGAATGAAATGATATGCATTAAAGAAGTGGGAGTCAACCTTGAACTTTGTGTTCATGCCCATGAAAATGATGTAGATCGTCTCGGAAGCTTCTTACAAAATGATTATCCAACTGTATGATTCTTTCGGTATTCTTGAATTGATTCCTTACAGTTATGGTTCCAACCATGCAGTCTTGATCTGGTATATCTGATGGGAATTCATTCTAGTGCCTTGTCTATTTTTGGCAAGGTTGAAGTATCTACTGTCATAGGTCAATGACCCAGTTCTACTTCCATCATGTTCTACCTTCGAGCATTACCCCCAAGTATCTCGAAGATGTCTTGCCATTGCACCACTTCTTACTAACTTTGTTGAAGTAATGTCTTTCCTCGTCGTAATATCTCTATGGGTTTTGGGTTGTTGTCAACCGAGGACACCGGCTAGTGAAATTATTCCGCACTACAAATCAAATACCCATAGTATTTTTACTGGGAAATTCTGAACTCAGTCTGGTCATTCCTAGACTATCGGCCGCATCCTGGTCTTGCTAAATTTGACTGTGCTACCTCATCCTTCTCTGGTGCACGAATTCTTCAGTGTGTGAGCATGACTTACGTCGATCTTTCGACATCATGTTGCTTGTCTTGAAAGGCAACTTTGGTTCCGAGCTTGCATCTTATATATTGATCCTATAACTTGCCACTTCGTCATTCCCTTGCTTGTTGCCGTTGTTGTTTGATTGCATCCTCTTGAAACTTCCCAGCAAATGCGTCGAATCACTTTCAACACTTTGACTTCTTCCGAGATGTCAACTGTGTTCATGATGAGAAATACTCTCCTTGCCCTTGAAGATTTTTATTATCATCGGCAACACCCTTGACTTCCTTTCATCGTGGACTTGTCCACATTATGAATACAACTTGCTCTCCGGCTAGTGTTGTGTTCTGCATTGAAGTATTACTGTCTTTTATGTCGAGAATGTTGTGGGGATTTCTCCACCTCTTAGAAATTCTAGGTATGATGATACTTCTCACCATCACCATTCTTCCTTGGTCCCCGTGTAGTTTTTTTTAACCGGGATACCAATATGCTAACGATGCTGCTTGAGTTATGTACTTCTAGCAACCTATTGCTTTGAAGTTAACGATCGACAGTTCGTTCTTAGACTGTTGGTTATTGAATTTTCACTCTAACATTGATCTTGCTGCCTAAGGTCATATTTCGGGCACACCTTTCATCTAATTATTACTGGTGTATGTTTTCCTCAAGCATACAACATTATATCATTTGAATGGACAAGTGTCTTCTTCTTGTTCACATTATTGTGGAGATCCACCTGTTTGGAATTCTCGATGAATTGTCGCTGATCCCATTAGTCACCTTCTCATCCTCTCCTTGGTTTAATGATGGAATATTGTTTCGGGAACCCGCTCCCATAGTTCATTTCCCGAGAATCTTGCAATGTCATTTCATCGATTTGTGTTGCATCTTTTCTTCTCGAACATCCCGAGTCTGAGGTATCATGACACCAATCGGATCTGAATCTCGGTCAGATATGATGGTTGGGACAACTTTCCAAGAGTTATAATATTGGTCCTTTGATGACCCGGTAATATGATGTCTTGCCTAGCACCCTGGCTGGAGGACCCATCATTATAATTTCTTTTGCAAAGATAGCCATTCTTCTAGGAGGAAATTGTAAGACTTATTTTATAAGTTGCTTCTGATGGATCATTTGTGTATCCAAAGTCTGGCCCTTGATTGAAACACCATATCATTGCGACCTCGAAGCATGGCTATGATACCCCGCTCATCAACAAGAACATTGGAGGCATGATGCTAAATGTTTCTTGGTCAGTTATCCAAACACCGTAGTATGGGTAACATCTTGATTAATCCTTGCCTCTTTAACTAAATGGTTGTGTACTTGCTCTCCTACACTGTATGCCGTGTTCTGCTTGTCCATGGGAAGGATATACTCCTAATAATTGTGTGTAATAACAATTTTCCTTTCCATTTGTTTGTTTAAACATTTCTTTGATCTACATATAATCTAAGCAGTAATAATTTTCTGCTTAGGTAAACAACTTGGTGTTCAACTCTGTCAGTAAGAACCCGTTACTATTGTTCATAACATTCCGGTAACCACCGATGGACGAGAACTTTGCCTATTGGTCTGCCTCGTTCAACGAGCATGAAACTGGTTCTCTTGGTTCCCCGTCCTTGGTACCGACATTGTTGCTGACATAGCTGACAAGCTATCCACTGACATGCCTCCCCGTAGCGGCTGTGCAAGATGTCACCACCCTTCCTATTTTCAACCCACATGGTGGGCCCATAACCCACAGGTCCACTGGATCGAAACCTGACTCTTCGTTACAACCCGGATTCTAATGTATGCATTGCACCAGACTTCTTATGTGAATCACGATCTAAATTCTATACCATTATTCATCCGGGATTGAAACACATGTTAATCTCGTTGTCAAGCCCCATTCCAGCTTCTGTCTAGGCATCAAATGATTGCCTACCCATTTGAAACTTTGGTACCATCGTATATTGCACTCAACGAATTCACTGAAATACAACTCGTGGGGTACCTCGTGTATTTCCCATTGAGTTCACCGTCAGATGCCCAACTTTGTGGAGATGCGTTCTTCCGGAGTTTTTCCCCTGGTCGCATTCGTAGGACGATGGAGACCCCGAAGAAAGGATGACGACTTGACCACGATGACTTGAAGCAGAGAGATGAATACATCAACGAAAGGGATCAACCTCTTCGAGAAGAGCAGCCAAGACCGAGAAGACTCGTTAGGTTTTCGCTACCAGCACTCCCCCCCCCCCTTACTCCACCGCTTAAATCTCGGGACGAGATTTCTTGTAGTGGAGGAGAATTGAGACGCCCGGATAGTTAAGCTACAGTGACCCTCTACTAATGACGACACGTCACCGCAATTACTGTTGATAATCTCGTGTTAGTTCGAAACCGGTTCGAAATTCAAATTCAAAATGAAGCAAACAATAAAAGTTTTCAAACGTCAAAACTAAAATGTTCTAAAGGTGGAAAATAAATCATATGTAATATTGGTGGAGAAACCACACTTTTTATAAAATATTTAAATGCACTAAATAAATATAATAAGTGGCAGGAACAAATATTCAAATGCATTTTAAATAATAAAATAGTATAGAGTATTTTATTATAACACCAAACTTTTGAGGTACTGAACTAAATTGTAACGTCAATTTAGGGATCGACTTATATTTAGTAAAACTAAATACACTAGAAAATAAAATATGTAGAAAAGAAAGAATAAATAAAAGGAAAAAGACAAAACAGTAAACAAAAAAAAGAGCAAAGCCCCCTCCATCTCTCCCTGGGCCGAACGGCCCAACTGGCCATCCACGCCACCAGGAGGCCCACCCCATCCCACCTTATCCCCCCGAGCACCCGAACCCTAGCCACTACCGCACCCATT
>LR738709.1:671458937-671471746 GCA_902687465.1 Secale cereale
TTTCCCACCTCCCTGATCTAGATCTGGAGCGGGGGAACGAACCCCCACCCCCCCGTCCAGGACACCGCCCACTCCTCTCTTCCCTCGATCTGGTCAATATCGGGGGCAAGGACCCGAAGCCCTCGACGACGCTGGACCTCCCCGTCACCCGAAGCCGACTCGTCGGACCGCTTCCTCGCCGGACCTCCTCCTCTCCATCGTCGACCTCGTCCCCGTCTACCTCCCCGAGCCCCGTTGCTCTTGACCCTGCGCCTCGCGGTTAAGCACCGGCCTCTCTTCTCTCCCCTGTACCCATATGCACGCGCACGCGGCCCCCTGCTCCGCCCCTCGCCTGGCCACCACTCGGGCCCATCGACGCGTCGCTTCCGCGCCGTGGCCGCCCGGCTCGCCGCTGTCCTGCTCTGGCCGGCCGTGCCTCTGGCCGCGCCGTGCCAGCGCCCCGCGCCCCTGGGCAGGCTTCGGCCCCGACGAATTCCCTCCCCGCAACCCCGCTCTTCCCTATGGGCCGCCGCCCAGCTGCTCCGTCGGGTCCCGTCGGCCACGCTCCGGTCGGCCCCGTCGGGCCACGCCGCATCGCCCTGCTCTGGCCATGGCCGGCGGCGTCGAGCCACGCGCCGGCGCCCTTCGCCTCCTTGCCGATGTGCCCTATCGGACGGGCTAGCGCCCGACGCCCGGCTCCGCCCAGCGCCCGCGCGCCCGCTAACCCGCCCAAGTTAGGCCCTTTAGGCCACTTCCAAATGGGGCCCACTGCCCAAATAAAAGAAAAGAGGAAACAGGAAATAAATAAATAAATAAATATAATTAATTAACTAAATTAATTAACTAAATTAACTTAACCTAATTAATCTGTTAATTTAACTAATTAACTTGGTTAGATAGTTAGCTGTGAATGACATGTGGGACCCAGTGATCTGTTGACTAGTCAGAGTCCACAGTTGACCGATGACGTCATGCCGACATCATCCTAACGTCATAATTACCTTTTTCTAATTAAAGTAATTTTGTTAATTCTAGAAAAATATAAAATCCTTTTTAAATTAATATAAAATAAACCGTAGCTCGGATGGAAAAACTTTGTACATGAAAGTTGCTCGGAACGACGAGACAAATTTGAATAGGCAGCCCGTTCGTCCGCCACACATCCCTAGCATAGAAAACTCGCAACTTTCCCCCTCCGTTTCACCTGTCCGAAAATACCTAACACCGGGAATACTTTCCCGGATGTTTTCTATCCTCGCCGGTATCACTTGGTACCGCGTTAGGTCACACGTAGCACCGCGTATTTCCATGTTATGCTCTGTGATGCGATGCTTGCTCTATTATTTATTATGTTTCCCCTTCGTTACTTCTTTCCAGTAGACCCCGAGGCTGACGGTGCCACTGTGATCGACTGCGTCGACGACGACCCCTCCTTGCCAGAGCAACCAGGCAAGCCAACCCCCTTGATCACCAGATATCGCCCATTCCCCTCTCTCTTATTCTTGCATTAGGTTTGCTACTGTTGTTGATTCGATAGCTCCTATTCTGTTGCATAGCCTGTCATTGTTGCTACCATTGTTGACACCTTACCTGCTATCCTAATGCTTAGTATAGGATGCTTGTATTCCATCAGTGGCCCTACATTCTTGTCCGTCTGCCATGCTATACTATCGGGCTGTGATCACTCGGGTGGTGATCACGGGTATATACTATACTATTACATACACATGATGATGATTCGGAGATGGGGGCTGAAGGGGCAGGTGGTTCCACACAGGTAGTGGTGGGCCTGGGTTCCCGGCAGCCCCCTGATGGTTACTTTGTGGCCGAGCGACAGGGCGGGTTGCGACCACCTAGGAGACAGGTGGGCCTGGCCTTGGTCGTTGTCCGCGGTTATTTCATAATAACACGTTTAACGGGATCTTGGTATTTGATCCGAGTCTGGCCATTTGGCCTATACACACTAACCAGCTACGTGGGAATAGTTATGGGCACTCGACGTCGTGGTATCAGCTGAAGCCTTCTTGACGTCAGCGACTTAGCGGCGCGCGCCGGGTTGGACCGCGTAACGCAACTTCCTTAGTAATGGAGGTTGCTAGGTCTGCTCACCGGCCGCGTACGCAACGTGCAGGTGTGCGTTGGGCGATGGGCCCGGACCCCTGCGCGCCTAGGACTTAGACCGGCGTGCTGACCTCTTTGTTGTGCTTAGGTAGGGCTGCGACGTGTTGATCTTCCGAGGCCTGGTATGACCCTGGAAAGTGTGTCCGGCCAAATGGGATCGAGCGTGCTGGGTTATGTGGTGCACCCCTACATGGAAGATAATCTATTCGAATAGCCGTGTCCCTCGGTAAAAGGACGACCCGAAGTTGTACTCTGACCTCATGACAACTAGAACTGGATACTTAATAAAACACACCCAGACAAGTTCCAGATATAACTCGGTGGTTGCTCTCTCACAGGGTGATGTGCGGGAGGATCGTCGGGTAGGATTATGCTATATGTTGTTACTTGGTGAACTTACCATCTATTCTATTCTACTGCTGCAAGACGGAGGTTGCGAGAAGCGAGGATACGTGTTACTTTCCAGCTACTCTCATCTACTTCTGCAAGATGGAGGTGGCCAGAAGCGTAGTCTTCGATTGGGTTAGCTATCCCCCTCTTATTCTGGCATTTTGTAGTTTAGCCCACAGATATTACCCCTTTACACAGATATCATTGCATATGTTGTGTAGATCCTTGCTTGCGAGTACTTTGGATGAGTACTCACGGTTGCTTTGCTTCCCCTTTTCCCCTTTTGTCCCTTCTTCTCGGATGATGCAACCAAATGGTGGAGTTGCGTGCATGATTAGTGTACGGTCAAATCGAGGGCGTCACATGGGACCCTGGTGTCAGTGGAACAGCGAAAAGCAAAAATGGCCATATTTCCACTGGCCCTGCGGGGAATCGAACCCGCGTCCGGGAGTTAACTGAACGGGGTGTGAACCAGCTGGGCTGGCTGTGTGCGTCTGACGAAGAAGGAGCGCTGCACCTGAAGATTAAATACAGGCAGCACGCAGAGCCACTCGAGGCCGGCGAACAGAGACGACGGCGAGGGCATTGGTGCTGCTCCGGTGACCAAATGGAATGGCGGAGGCTCGCGATGGGTTCCTGGATGAAACCGACACGCTACACGCGCTGGCTGCACCTAACACACGCCACAGCGACGCCGGCGACCTCAAACAGAAGCGACGGCGACGAACTGCGGCGAGGCCTAAACAGACCCTACCGGAGCGGCGGAAGCAACTAGCAGAACCTCCGCAGCATGGCAAAGACGATGGACCCAAGCAACGACGCTAAGGGGGTCGGAGCACTCGTCGGCGACGAGGTCCGACGGCGATAGGTTCGGACGCACGACGAGCTAGTAGCTAGAGCTCGCAATCGAAGGGGAAAAGTCCATGGGGAGGACCAGAGG
This sequence comes from Secale cereale, assembly GCA_902687465.1. Lineage (NCBI taxonomy): Eukaryota > Viridiplantae > Streptophyta > Magnoliopsida > Poales > Poaceae > Secale > Secale cereale. The sequence continues at coordinate 671,462,368 of LR738709.1, forward strand.
CTCACCACGAACACAATGATGTGCTCGGATTGCCGGGAGGAGGTCAGAATCGAAGACGAGGACGATCGAACACCCGCAGTGGCCGGAGTTGAAGACGAGAAAGAAGAAGTCGCAGGAGAGGCGTTCGGCTCCGTGTAGTGGACGTCGTGGACGTAGTCGACGTCGGGGAAGACGACGGACACCATCGGCAAGGCAGAGGAGGACGAGGAGCACGCCGGCGACGTGGCCGTGCTCTCAGATTTGTTCAGGACGGTGGTGGCGCGGTGGATCTGGTGGCCTAGAGCTCACCTGGTGGTGGGGAGAGGAAGAGGGGAAACCTAGGGAGTGGATGGACATGAAGAGATGGGTTAAAAGGGGCTAGGGTGATGAAGACGCACGACGGCATGCTCGGCTCACGGTCCCTATGGCGAGAACGCGAGGAAGAAGAAAAAGGCCGGTGTGGGTGTGGCTGCGGTCGCTGACGCGCGGGCCCAGCCTAGCCACGTGTAGGCGACGCAGAGGGGGTGCGTGGTTGAAAGAGGGAGTGAGGGACGCTGCGGGCTGGCTGGCGCGGGCTACTGCGCTGGCTATCTGGGCCGGCCTGGTGGCCGAGGCCCAGTTGGACTGCGGGCTGCGGCTGATGCTGCACTTCTGCTGCTGCTCCTTTTCTTTTTCTTTTTCTTTAGGCAGAAAAGCAAAAGGAAAAGCCCAGGTTGAAAGAAGAGGAATTAGGGGAAAGTAAAAATATCCCCTAGCTCCTGGAATTATGCCCTATTTGATAAAAATGAGTTGGACATTTTTAGAGGTAGAAAAATAAAACAAGTTTGAATATGATTCAAACTTCTGTCATTTTTGAACCTGACCAAAACATTTCAAAATAAGTTGAGGTTTTGCAAACTTGGGACAAGGTGCCATATAAGTTGGGAGAAGATGAACATTTAAGGAAGAGGCTAGATGCCACTTGCAAAATTTAAAGAAAGGGGAAAAGAGAGAAAGTGAAGTGGTGAAAATTGGAGGGGCTTAGGGATTGGGCATGACCTTGCATTAAACCACCATAGCATGAGCAAGAAAAAACTCCCTTGACATAACAAGGATGAGAAAAGCACAATGACAATATGAAATGCCATATGATGACCATGATGCAATGATGGCGATGAAGCAAATGCATGAATGCATAATGAAAGAAAACATGACAATGCAATGAGATGACAAGGCATAAAAGGAAAAAGAACCCCCAAGGGAAGGATAAGGACCAAATGGTAAATGTATATATTGCCATATAAGGAAGTTTTACATATGGGGTGTTACAAACTCTCCTCCACTACGAAAAGATGTCGTCCTTCTCGTTCCCATGTAGCGTCTCGGTCGGTATGGTGTGACCACTTCACTTTCAAAAATTTGATGGACTTGTTGCGGGTCTTGCGCTCAATCTCTTCAACGATAGCAACGGGGTGCTCACGATAAGACAAGTCTTGCTGAAGATCAATCTCTTCGAAAGGAATGGTGCGTTCAGGCGTCTTGAAGCACTTGCGGAGTTGTGACACGCGAAACACATCGTGCACATTTGCAAAGTTGGATGGAAGCTCGAGTTGGTAGGCTAGATCGCCTCTCTTGCCAATTATCTTGAAAGGACCAACGTATCTTGGAGCAAGCTTGCCCTTGATACCGAACCTCTGAGTGCCCTTCATGGGAGAAACATGGAGATAGACATGATCACCAATGTCGAAAGCAAAGTCACGATGCTTGCCGTCATAGTAGCTCTTTTGGCGCTATTGCGCGGCTTTGAGATTCTCACGTATGACTTTGCACATATCTTCGGCCTCTGAGATCAAATCATTGCCAAGGAGTTGACGTTCACCAGTCTCGGACTAGTTGAGAGGGGTACGGCACTTTCTGCCATAGAGAATTTCAAACGGTGCTTTGCCTGCACTTGCTCGGAAGCTGTTGTTGTAAGAGAATTCGGCAAATGGAAGGCAATCTTCCCATTTCATACCGAAGGAGATGACACATGCCCTGAGCATATCTTCAAGAATTTGGTTCACTCTTTCGACTTGTCCACTAGTCTGAGGGTGAAAAGCTGTGCTGAAGCGAATCTTGGTACCCATTGCTGACTGGAAGGAATCCCATAATTTGGAAGTGAACAAGCTTCCACGATCTGAGGAGATTACTTGAGGAATACCCTGCAAAGAAACAATTCTGGAGGTGTACAGCTCTGCCAGTTGAGCTGCGTTGATGAATTCTTTGACTAGAAGGAAATGAGCCACTTTATTGAGCTTGTCAATCACCACAAAGATAGCTTGGACTTGGGAAAACCGGTGACGAAATCCATCTCAATGTGATCGAATTTTCACTCGGGAATAGGTAGAGGTTGAAGGAGTCTGGCTGGACGTTGATGCCCTGCCTTCACTCTTCTGCAGACATCACACTTGTTCACGAATTGAGCAATTTCTCTTTTCAAGCGAGTCCACCAATAGGATTGCTTGAGGTCATGGTACATCTTGGAGCTTCCTAGATGTATCGAGAGGAGTGAGTCATGTGCTTCGTTCATTATGAGCTTCCTGAGATCACCTTTGCGAACCACAATTCTGCCCTCAAAGAACAAAGTGTCTCTGTCATCAATGCGATAGCACTTGTACTTGGGAGTACCCTTGGAAATACCATGTTTCACCCTCTGCACCATAGCATTAGTGAGTTGGGCCTCACGGATTTGATCTTCCAAGGTAGGAGCGACTTGAAGGTTGGCAAGAAATCCTTGCGGAACAACTTGGAGGTTGAGCTTCCTGAATGACTAACAAAGTTCAGGTTGGAACGGTTTGAGGATGAGACTGTTGCAATAAGCCTTTTTGCTCAAGGCCTCTGCAATGACATTGGCCTTGCCAGGAGTATACTCAATGCTTGTATCGTACTCTTGAATCATTTCAACCCAACGAGTCTGGCGGAGGTTAAGGTTTGGCTGGGTGAAGATGTACTTCAGGCTCTTGTGATCGGTGAAGATGTCCACTTTTCTGCGCAACAGAAGGTGTCTCCACGTGATCAAGGCATGAACAACTACTGCTAGCTCAAGATCATGTGTGGGGTAATTCTTCTCATTTGGTTTAAGTTGACGCGAAGTGTATGTAACAGTCTTCTTGTCTTGCATGAGAACACCGCCAAGACCTTGCAATGAAGCATCACAGAACACTTCATAAGGCTTGGACTCATCCGGAGGAGTATGAATCGGAGCAGAAATGAGCATCTCTTTGAGTGTATTGAATGCCACATCACAATTAGGAGTCCACGAGTACTTGACTTTCTTCTGCAACAGGTTGGAAAGAGGCTTGGCAATCTTGGAGAAGTTCTCAACGAACCTCCTGCAATAGCTTGCGAGACCGAGGAAACTTTGGAGTAGTTGAACATTCTGAGGAGGTTCCCAGTTGACAATAGCTTCAACCTTCTCGGGGTTAACAGAAATGCCATCGGCAGAGATAATATGGCCAAGATAGAGGACTTTATCAAGCCAGAATTCACATTTGAAGAACTTCGCATAGAAACGGTGCTCACGGAGCCTGTCGAGGACCAAACGGAGGTGCTTGGCATGGTCTTCTTCATTCTTGGAGAATACCAAGATATCATCGAGGTAGAGAGAACGAATACATTGGTGTATGGGTTGAATATGAAGTGCATCATTCGAGAGAAGGTGGGTGGAGCATTTGCAAGCCCGAAAGACATGACCGTGTACTCATAGGATCCGTAACTCGTTCTGAATGCGGTCTTGGGAATATCCTCTTCATGGATACGAATCTGATGGTAGCCCATCCGGAGACCAAGCTTCGAGAAAACCTTGGCTCCTTTGAGCTGCTCGAACAATTCATTGATATTGGGGAGCGGGTACTTATTTTTAATTGTCTTCTTGTTCAATGGCCGGTAATCGACACACAATCGTTCCGTACCATCCTTCTTCTTGACAAAGAGAACACCACAGCCCCAAGGAGAAATACTTGGTCTGATTAGACCCATTCGTTCTTGCTCATCGAGTTGTTTCTTCAGCTCCTTCAACTCATCAGGAGAAAGCTTGTACGGACGCTGACAGGCTGGCTCAGTACGAGGTTCAAGTTCAATGACGAATTCAACTGGACGGTTGGGAGGCATGCCTGGAAGCTCTTCAGGGAATACATCCTCATATTCACAAACCTCCGGAATATGGGAAATGGCATTAATCTCGCCCTTGTTATTGAGAGAGAATAGCCTGGTTGTGTTATCTCGAGCTGCAAAGATAATCACGTCTTTAGAAGGATGAGTTAGCTTGACCTCCTTGTTTGCACAATCAATATTTGCATCATGCTTAGAGAGCCAATCCATTCCAAGAATAAGATCAATGTCCGAGTTACCGAGAATAACCGGGGAAACCAGAAAATTGTAATCACCCATATGAATGGATATGTCCGGAGCAAACAAGCTAGAATGCATTTGTTTTCCCGAAGAAATAATTGATAACACCCTTGGCAAAGCCACTGTTTCCATGTTGTGCTTAGATGAAAATGGATATGACATGAAGGAAAGTGATTCACCAGAATCAAACAAGACTTTTGCAGGAATTGAGTTAACTGAGAGGTTACCAATAATCACATCAGAAGAATTCTCTACTTGAGCTGCATTCATCAGGTTCACTCTAGCATGCTTGGGATTGTGCTTGACAATAGCATTGCTGACAGGTGGAGGAGGCGGAAGGCGCCTCTGGCTGGTGCACTTGTTGGAATAGTGACCGTTCAGACCACATTTGTAGCAAGTGACCTCTGAAACTAGACGGGAAGGAGGAACACATGGTCTTGGAGCTTGGTACTGAGACTTGGACTGGTTTCTTGGGTAGGGTGGGTGGGAGAATCCATGACCAACTGAGTCCTTGTTGTTGCCTGGAGGACGGAGCACTGGAGGAGGCGGTAGCCAGAACTTCTGCTGCTTGGCAACCACCTTAGAGGAAGAGGAGGAGTGAACAACATCTTTTATTCTCTTTTTGGAAGCTTCACATTTGAGCTGAGCTGCCTCTTGCTTGAGAGCCATGTTGTAGAATTGATCAAATTCATCTGGCTCGAACAGAGTGAGTGCAAGTTGGAGTTCATCTTTCAGACCACCTCGGAACTGGTAGATTTTGCTCTAGGCATCGAGGATGTCTTGCTTCGCATAACGGGCAAGATTCTGGAACTTCACATTGTATTGATAGACGGACATGGTGCCTTGCTTCAGGTTGCGGAATTGCTCACACATGCCTTTGATGACACTGGTAGGAATGTGATGAGAACGGAAATCACGGCAGAAGTCATTCCATGAGATGTCACGACCCGCTCTGGAGTCTTTGTACTGTTTCCACCAATCTGCAGCTTGGTCTTTGAGTTGGAAGGCAGCAAACTTGACATAATCCTCAATTCTGACGTTACTGCACTCGAAGTGTTTCTTGATGTCTGTGATCCAATCTTCAGCATCGAGCAGATCAACATAGTAACTGAAAGACTTTGGTTGGTTTGCCAGGAATTGGTTAAGAGTCGCAAAGTGAGGTTGATTGAATAGATTTCCTTGGCCTTGGTTCCCTTGATTGCCTTGATTTGCTTGGAAAATCTGCATCATCTGCATGAGCGTCTGAGTGTTTTGGTTGGTTGCCTGCATAATCGCTCTCCATGCCTCAGACGAAGGAGGATGGGAAGGAGGATGCTCTTCTTCACCCTTTGGGTTCTGGTTGGGAACTTTCTTAGGTGCCATCCTGAAGATGATGACAACCATTAGCCATTGGAGCAAATAATAGATAAGCTGAATCAACGGCTAGATATTTGCAACATATAGTCTTCACAATGAACATTTGAACAAAATTGAACGAATGAATGCCATAGCTTAATGGTACATCAACTTGTCGAGAAGACACTTGGGAGAACAAAATGATAGAATAAAACAACAAGGTACAGATGGAACAAATACATAATAGAGGTTTCGTCCCACATGTTCGTGCTGAAAACCCCATGGCACGTGTTACAAAGGGCCTTGCAATCGCCGGATTAGCATAGCCAAGGATCCTTTAAGATGCAACCCCCTAATGCAACAACGCCCATGATAGCCTCTCCACTAGATGTTGAACCCCAACCTCATATCATGCACGCGTTGGAAGATTACCTAAGAGCTACTTGAATCCCACCTATTAATTCCTGAAGCTTTCTGGTTATGCAATCTGGTGTTGGGGATACAGGGGAAGCACCGCATATCACTCAACTAATAAATCCTACATCCAGATGTATCCATACGTCAACACATAACCAGGCACCTTCGGAAACTGTTTACCTCGGACCTTCGAAACGCATCAGCTATACTAGCTGTGGCAATACTCCCGAACTATCTTCCCAGTACTGGGTGACGTCAGGGTTATCTCACCACAAGACATGCATAGAAGAGTTTTCGATGTCGGCCGCCTCTGGTATTCTAGAACCGCAACGATACATTTGTGACGACAACACCTTGGAGCTCAACTCCCCGGGACACTGCCACAACCCCTAAATTACAGGAGGCACCAAGTCGTCACAAAGACATCGAAACAATCCAAACAATACCTGCGTGATCCAAAAAAAATTGGTGAAATTTTGGGAATAGTGAATATAAAACAACATCAGGAGTCCTCACCAGAGCGACGAAGGGGATGAGGAGTAAAAAGAAATCCTACTCTCCGATATATATATATATATATATATATATATATATATATATATATATATATATATATATATATATATATATATATATATATGACTCAAAACATTTTTTTGTGTGTGCCTAGACTCAACCATCAGTGCTTCGATCAATCAGGGGGCTCCTAGGTCGGAGAAGGCTCTGATACCAACTTGTAATGCCTAGGATGCGACTATATCTCCTATGTGTCGAGGCATGACTTAGAGACATAAGTGCATTCTGAAATGATCGCAAGCGTGGTATCTTTGCACAACTCATGTAAAAGATCAGGGATGAAAGAGTAAAATAGTTGGCTTACACTCGCCACGTCACACAATGAATACAATAGCATCCATTCATCCAAATAACACAGGGTCCTGTTGGGGATACACATAACAGGTAGGCCCACAAAGGGTTGAAATATCATAAAGCATGGGGTCCACATAGCATGTGGGTCCAGATAAGTTTCATATAGACGTACTATCCAGTCGGACAAGCAGCATACCGCCCACTCGGATGACAGTCGACTACTCGGTCGACTGACTCACTCGGATATGCAAAGACCAACAGTCGACAAGGCAGTCGAAGCATCATCTGACATTATGGCTTCAATGCCCCACTTTGTAACATAGGAGGTGAGGGGGTGGCACACTCTATATAAGCCACCCCCACCACTAGACTAGACAGGTTCTCATTCTTGCCCTCTCTCTCCCTTTCTCGCCATTAGTCTCCGGACTTAGCTTTGGCATGAGGATCCGTTCCTCTCTCTGTCACACATATTGTAATCTCCGGATACATATTGAGATAAAACAAAGCCTCTCCGGAGCACGAGACGTAGGGCTGTTATCTCCACCGCGAGAGGCCCGAACTCGCTAAAACCACTGTGTCACCCATGTGCATCTCAATAGATCATGCTCCTTTACCCTATACCTTATTATTGTCGGAATCGTTCCCATGACAGTTGGCGCCCACCGTGGGGCATGGCGTCTATCGAGCCATGATGCAAATGGTTTGTTATTCTTATGTATTTAATTTTCTTTGATATATCACATGCGGTTCATCTCCACAGCGAGCTTCTGAAGCATCACAAAAGGGGGTAAAGATACATCTTTTACTCGACACTGGGCATGCGTGATCGATCATGGATCGAGAGTAAGAAGAAGAGAGGGCACAAGGCGTGGAGGAAGACCACCTCATCTTCCCGACGCCTGGACGCGGCATGCTGCTGCGACGCCCTTCGGAACGACCTCCTCTTCTTCTTCCAGGAAGTCTCGATCGATGATCCGGCTCCCGCATGAATGTTCGGTAAGGTCTGCGTCCTCTACAACCGTTCCGTCGACTCCATCATCGTCGGCCCGCTCCTTCCTCCGGTCGTCCGCTTGGCCATGGTCTCTGCGACCAACTCCCGGCTTCCCGCACGGCAGGGCGCCCCATGGACGGTGCGCCTCGCACGGTGCATCTGTCGGAGGCCGGTCACGCTACCCGCACAAGGCGAGTCCTCCTACAGGCGTCGCGGCCCCGTCATGGCTTCCGCGGTGATGGCGCTGGCCCGACGCGGCGCGGGTGTCAGGGCTGGCCGCACCCCCCATGCGCGGCGATTCCTCCCGCCGGCGTCTGCTACCCTGTTGGCTGTTGCAACGTCCGCAGTCGAGGAACAAGCCCACGATATGGCAATAAACCGGCAGGGAGATAAATGCTCCGTGGAAGAAGGAAACTTCCTTCACATGCACAAACGGTAACGGATCTTCCTTAATTACCGCTCACTAATGCCTCCTGCATGCGCGGACGTGGGCAACTCCATCAATGCATCCTAATATAATGTTTTATTCGTCTTTCTTGTGGCCCCGACCGGCGGTCCGGCTCCGGGAGCGGCGAGACGCAGCAATCGGCGGCGTGGGATTCCTACGCCGAGTCAGCTGATCAACGGCTCGCGTCGCGGAGACGCGTCCGACTAAATGCTGCTCTGCAGTGACTCCCCGTGGTGGAAGCGGAGGCCAGTCGTACCCCCGCACGCTCGGCAGATCGTCTCTCCTGCACAGATACTCGGTCGCAGACTGGCGACGACTCTCATGGTGGAGCGTGGGCTCGACGAGGCATGGCAACCAGCAGCGCTACACCCCCATCGACATCAACACTTGGCCGCGGGCTGAACATCCATAAAATCCGCCGGCGGCCCGGCTCCCCCAAGCCACAAAGCATGACAGCCGGCAGCGCTGCTTCTCCCTCCGGTGGGGGCTAACGGACGGCGTGCTGCGGCTGCACCCTTCCACTCTCCTTCCTTGCCGCTCGACAGGGATGAAACCAAAAGAAACGTCATCCACAACCACTCGAACGAAAAGATCAAGGACATTCGGCTACCTGTCACCCGGACGTCCCACACATCGCCACTTCGCGGGACGCGTCTACTTCACTCGGAGTCCGGCGCATCGTCACTCCGCGGGACGCGTCTACTTCACTCGGACGCCCCGCACATCGTCACTTCGCGGGACGCGTCTACTTCACTCAGCCACCCCGCGCGTTGACACACAGTTGGTCACCTCATAACCACTCGGCCGCACCGTGCGTCGCCAACGGTTGGTCACCTCATAACCACTCGGCCGCTCCGTGCGTCGCCAACGGTTGGTCACCTCATAACCACTCGGCCGCTCCGTGCGTCGCCATCGGTTGGTCACCTCATCACCACTTGACCGCTATGTGCGTCGCCTAACGGTTGGTCACC
>LR738709.1:671474195-671536859 GCA_902687465.1 Secale cereale
CATTCAACCGGACACGTCCTCACCACTCGGCCGCCCTACGCGTTGCCACTCCATAGGACACGTCCTCACCACTCGGCCGCTCTGCGCGTCTCCACTTAGTTGTGCACGTCTTCACCACTCGGCCGCCCCGCGCGTCGCCCCTCGGTTCTGCACGTCTTCACGACTCAGCCGCCCCGCGCGTCGCCACTCGATTGTGTATGTCTTCACCACTCGTCTGTCCTGCGCGTCGTCGCTCGGTTGTACACGTCCTCGCCCCTCGGCCGCCCCGCGCGTCGCCTATCGGTTGGTCACCTCATAACCACTCGGCCGCTCCGTGCGTCGCCTATCGGTTGGTCACCTCATAACCACTCGGTCGCTCCGTGCATCGCCTATCGGTTGGACGTATCTCCACCCCTACATCCAGATCAGTCTACACACCCAGTAGGTCCACTCAGCGTGCCCCCACTGGAAGAGAAGCCAAAAAGAAACATTTTTGCTCGGTCAAGACCAATACCAGATCCTCAAGTACTACTCGACTTACGAGTCGGAGAGGAGCAAATTTGATCAGTACCAACTAAGAAGATTTTTAGTTTTGTCAGACCCCCGCCGACTGCCCGCAGTCGACGGCGGTCTCGCGGACTACACCCAGCGGGTGCACTCAGCGTGCCCCCACTGGAGTAATTTCCACTCTGTACGGCCTGACCATTCCGAGTGACGAACAACAAACAAAAAAGTTCTAAGGCTCCGGTCGACTACAGAAAAATTCCTGTAAGGTGAGTTTAACGCTCCTCCGTGGACCTATTTTGAGTTTTCTTCTAGGACTCAAAGCGTGAAACTCACGAGTTTGGGTCTACTTATATTGACGTTCCTCCAGGATAAGAATGGCATCTCTCCGAGAGAGCAGTCCATGCGTCAATCTTGTTACCCAGATTTAATGACACATCCATACTCTGATCACGAGTTAACCTCTTCCGAGAGATGATCGAATGTCACCAAGTTGGTCCTTACGGGCACTTACCCCAGATCAGTCGGGAAGCGCAGTGCCGGAATCCATTGAGATTTTGTTCAAACCTTGGTTGTCTGAAAGCACGATGACAGGTACCGAGTATTTCCGTAATCACTCGGGCCAAGTTGTGTCTTTCACAAACTCGTTCTACAAAATCGCAATCGATTCGGGGGCTACTGTTGGGGATACACATAACAGGTAGGCCCACAAAGGGTCGAAATATCATAAAGCATGGGATCCACACATCATGTGGGTCCAGATAAGTTTCATACAGACGTACTATCCAGTCGGACAAGCAGCATACCGCCCACTCGGATGACAGTCGACTACTCGGTCGACTGACTCACTCGGATATGCAAAGACCAACAGTCGACAAGGCAGTCGAAGCATCATCTGACATTATGGCTTCAATGCCCTACTTTGTAACATAGGAGGTGAGGGGGTGGCGCACTCTATATAAGCCACCCCCCACCACTAGACTAGACAGGTTCTCATTCTTCCCCTCTCTCTCCCTTTCTCGCCATTAGTCTCCGGACTTAGCTTTGGTATGAGGATCCGTTCCTCTCTCTCTCTCACACATATTGTAATCTCCGGATACATATTGAGATAAAACAAAGCCTCTCCGGAGCACGAGACGTAGGGCTGTTATCTCCACCGCGAGAGGCCCGAACTCGCTAAAACCACCGTGTCACCCATGTGCATCTCGATAGATCATGCTCCTTTACCCTATACCTTATTATTGTCGGAATCGTTCCTCCCCCAGCCGCTCCTCGTCCTCGTCGTCGTCCGGCAGCTCTATGACAAGGCGCGGCGCTTCGGATCAAACAGGGAACCAAGTCAATCGACTATCGCCCGCGAAAGAAAAGAAAGACAAAAACGAATCTCATAGAGCCCATACCCGCTCGAGATGTCGCGGCATCCGCGATCTCCTCGTCGTCTCGACCCCGGTCGATGTCCATCGAGGTCGTGGATGCGGCGGCTCTGGAAGGTTAAGTCAAGAAATGAGTCAACCAAAATTGCAGTCGACACCCAAGAAACAAAGAAAAGCAAGCCTGAGCGACACTTACGTGGAGGCGATGGGCACGTCCACCTTGATCCTTGGCAGGGCCTTCCGGGGCTTGGTGGTAGTGACTTTGGGCTGCTTGGGCGTCTTCTCCGCTGGCTCGGGGGTGGTCGTGCGAGTACGCTTGGGCGTCCTGGACCCCGAAGGACCCGCGTGAGGTCGAGCGGCCCCTGGGTCGTTCTTCTCCTTGGACCGGCGCTCGACACGGGGAGGTGACTCGACCTCCTCCCCACTGCTGTACTCTTTGCTCTCCTCCGTCTCCTCCTCCGACTTCCACTCGGCGGCGTCGCCCGTACCCTCCTCGACCTCCTGGCCCGAGTCTCCGTTGGGCAGCGAGTACATCTCTGTATATATCCGCGGAGAAAGGAAGTTCACCAAATACCAGTCGGAATCTTCAATAAAGATCACGAATCAATCGACAGATACGTCACTCGGAAGCGGAAGGCTAACCTTGTCTGGCAGGTGGTCAGCGTCGAATGGGATGATCCTCCTCGACCCCCTGGGGTTGTCCTTGTTCCCGGTGACGCTCTTCAAGCACTGCACCACGTACTTTGGGTCGGCCGCCTCCGGGTGGACTCGCGACGAGTCGTCAGTGCCGGAGTACAGCCACATCGGGTGGTCCCGGGCTTGGAGCGGTTGGATCCTCCGCAAGATATACACCTCGAGCAAGTCCATCCCCGTGACCCCCTCGCGGACTAGCTGGACAGCCCTCTCCATCAGCATGTCTACCTCGGCCCTCTCGGCCTTGCTCACTACCATCGAAGGAGGCGGGTTGGCTCGACCTAGGGTAAATGGAGGAAGGCCAGTCGACTGACCCGGAGTCGACTGTCCCTGTAATAAAACCAGGTCGACTACCAGCCCCGGATCGACTCTGGAAGGTTCATGGGGGGGGGAAGGCACTCCTATTCCTAAGCTGGATCCCGAGCCCGCCGCACGCCTGAAGGATGTGCGTCTTGCCGTCACTCGGGTTCACTCTCTTAACGGTCTGGGAGCGGCAGGTGAAGATATGCTTGAACAATCCCCAGTGCGGTCGGCAACCGAGGAAGTTCTCGCACATGGAGACAAAAGCGGAGAGAAAGGTGATGGAGTTGGGCGTGAAATAATGCAGCTGGGCACTGAAGAAGATCAGAAATGCGCAGAAGAAAGGGTGCGGGGGAGTTGAAAAACCTCGGTCGACGTGGGTGGCGTGGAGTACACACTCACCCTCCCGCGGCTGGGGCTCGAGCTCTCCTCCCGGCGCCCGCCAGGAGCCGCCGGCGATCAGCCCCTCCTCCTCCAGCTCCTCCAGATCATCCACCACGACGGTGGACCGGATCCAATCCCCCTGGATCCATCCAGCGCGGAGCCCGGACCTCGACGACGATCCGACCCGGCCGGCTCGCCGTCCCTTCCCCGACGCCGCCTTCTTGGAGCGCTCCATGGCCGCAGTCTTGTCCTTAACCATGGCTCGCGGGACGGCGGTTGCAGCAGAGAGAAGCAGGAAGGATTGGGGGCGCGGCAGAGAAGCAAAGACGCTGCGGAGAAGGCAAGGCGAACGGGGGAAAGCTGGGCGCACAGTACCCCCGCAGCGGACTCAGTGCACTTTTATAACGACTCGGTCGAGTGGCTGACCGGTGATCCCGGGCGATCTTATCTGATCCCGTAACAGGCGTTGGCGCGATACGTGGCGAAAAAGGGGGCGCGGGAAACGAGGCGTTCGAACCGCACCCCTCCGATTGATGCGGCACGCCCCGTCCCGCGCGCTTCCCCAAATTTCGAAAGCCCCGCCGAATCCGGCGGATAGAAGGCAACCGATTCCGTCGAAAACGGCACGCACTCATGGCGCCCAATGCCTGGCGCAAAACCTAGTCGACGCAAGACATCCAGTCGACGCAAAAGGAATTAACTCACCAATGGCTTCAGAATCGATCGAGGCGACCAAGACGCAACTGAGGAGGCCTGACCGAGCCACAAGCTCCAAAACAACATGCCCCGAGGACGTCAAGTCAGGACCAGAGCTTCCCTCAGCATCCCCTTGCTCAAGCCCCGATCCATTCGGGGGCTACTGACGAGGTTACAGACCTAGGGTAGGGTCATAGGCCTGACCTAAAGGCCCCTCCCAAGGTCACTATCCTAAGAGATCAAAAGACAAGACCTACGACGGTGGAGATAGTCGATTGAGACGGTCCAAGGTGACACTTCACTCGACTGACTCATGTACCCAGGACGACTCAACTCCACTCGACTGGATCAGGCACTCGACCCCCGAAGACTAAATGTTTCTCAGAACAGCAACGGTCTCATATTTACTCACTGTAGTAAACCCCTTAACTACCCTTTATTGCAGGCGTTACCAGTAACGCCTGCCTTAATGTGTCTTTAAGCCCTTGGCAACGTGGAGCATGGCTGGGGTCTTGGCATACTATATAAGCCACCCCCCTCCTCCAGAACAAGGGTTCGCACCTCTGTAACACATACATACATACATCAGTCGACCAAGCCCCGGGCATCGAGACGTAGGGCTTTTACTTCCTCCGAGAAGGGCCTGAACTCGCTAAACACTCTGTGTACAACCTCGCCATAGCTAGAACCTTGCCTCTCCATTCGTATTCCCGACCCTCACTGTCAGACTTAGAACCACGACAGGTTCGACTATGGACGAAATCCAAACGAGAAAAAGACACCACAAACACAAGTCCGGATCGTTCCTAGTAGGAACCACTACTGATCGTTGGGATACACAACATAGAAATGACCACGCTCTTCATCGAACTCCCAGTGAAGTTCTGATCCATCTCCTGCATTGTTCTCGGCTGTACCTGCACCTGGTGTGTGTTGTAATCTGTGAGTCACAAGGACTCAGCAATCCCATTCCCGGGTATCAAAACTAACAACACCTTTAGGTGTGGAGTGGGTAATAAAGTGTTTGCAGCAAGCACTAACAACTAGCTTACGAGTTCAGAGCGAGAGGAGAATATGTGCCAACGGTCGCCAAAGTTGATCAAAAGTGATCCTAGCTACTCACGGTCATGCATAACCCCACCGTGTTCACTTCCCGAAGCCCTTCGGAAAGAGACCATCACGATTACTCACACAGGTAGTGTATTCTTAAGGATATGGTGTCAAGTTATCTACAACCGGATATTAGCAAATTCCCATCTGCCACATAACCGCGGGCACGGCTTTCGAAAGTTCATAACGATGCAGGGGTGTCCCAACTTAGCCCATCACAAGCTCATGATCTGCCCAGTCGCAACTCCAAATTGGGAAGACCCGAGTATTCTCGGAATCCCGTGCTCAAGATATTTCGACAAAGGTAAAACTAATCCAGCAAGACCTCCCGGTGTTCCGACACCCTGATAGTAGCCGCACGTATCTCGTCTCATGCCACGGCCGGATGGGACATCCTACAGGTATATACCAGTCCTCGAGTTTCCTCATGGTGGGCCTGCAGAACCCCCAGTTTGGACCAACACTCATGAGGACCACTGGCCCGGGTTGTTGATTAAGAATTCGGGTTAATTACTCCCGATGCAACTTTTAGTTGTTAGGCAAATGTAGTACCAATGTTGGGCCTTGCTGGAAAAGCTTTAAGCAGAGCGAATTATCAAGGGGGGCCCATAAACCCCAACCGTGTTAGGAACGCAAAATCAAGGAACATAACACCGGTTTATCGGGTCCTAAGGTGGCATGAGTGGAACAAAACACCAAGCAGAAGGCCAAGCCTTCCACCCATTACCAATATATATGTGTATTAGTTTAATTAAGATAAATATTGTGTTATCCCAATAAACAAGTCCAACATAGAGCAATCTTCAAACTTCACCTGCAACTCAACGCTATAAGAGGGGCTGAGCAAAAGCGTACTTAGCCAATCAACGGTTTGCTGGGAAGGCGGATAGAGTGTTTCATGGCAACATAGAAGGTTGACAAAACAGGAATAGGCATCGAGGCATAGCTAAAGAGCGAGACAACTAGCAAGGCAAAGATAGAGGTGATATCGGGGAATGGTCATCTTGCATGTTAAGTCCACGGAGGGATCATAACCTTGCTCCTCAAACTCAGTCTCGATAGGAACCTCGAACTCCGAATTGTCACCGGGCTCTAACCAACACAACAATACAAACACCAGAACAACAATCAATCACCATGCAATGCTCAAACACATGATGCAACATATGATGCATATGTGCATGTACATGATATGATGCATCTCAAAGGAATATGATGAGTGCACATGTGGCATGGCATTATGCAAGAACACAATTCATGAAAGGGGACACAACATGCCAAGAGTGCAAGAACAACCATATTAACATATGTAGTTATTTAGTTGATTATCCAAGCACCCAACAAGTTTTAAAAGTTGCTTAGCATGGCAAGGGGTGCAACTAAGAACAACAACAACATGCCAGCATTTTAAATGGGCCGAAAGGAACAAACAACAATTCCGGGAACTCCCATGTACATAAAAATGAATATAGAACAGATCTTTGACAACCATATTTTGGAGTTGTTAAACATGTAAAGTAACAGCACCATCTTAATCTACACATTTTCCACCCCAAATACATATAAAGTTTGTCAAATTTGGAGCTACGGTTATTTAGTTATGAATTAACAAGTTTGAACATGTTATTAACAAAATATATTCAAACAACAATTTAAATGTTTTTAACATGGCAGCAAAATGCATAGAAATAATCTACACTAAAAACTAAGCAGTTTTCATATATAAAACATTTTGAACAGATGCATATTTTAAAAGATATGAAATATGCAAAAGAAATGCAAAAACTGAATTTAAAAACAAAACAGAAAAAGAAAAACACTAAAAAGACTGGTCCTGGACTAGCCACAGTCCCTGACCTGTGGGTCCAGGCATGGCTGAGGTGGCAGCGTGGATGCGGGAGTGGGTGCGAGTGCACAGAGGGGCTGCCAAGTGGGACCCTGGTGTCAGTGGAACAACGAAAAGCAAAAAATGGGCATATTTCCACTGGCCCTGCGGGGATTCGAAGCCGCGTCTGCGAGTTAACTGAACGGGGTGTGAACCAGCTGGGCTGGATGTGTGCGTCTGACGAAGAAGGAGCGCTGCACCTGAAGACTAAATATAGGCAGCACGCAGAGCCACTCGACGCCGGCGAACAGAGACGACGGCGAGGGCGTTGGGGCTGCTCCGGCGACCAAATGGAACGGCGGAGGCTCACGACGGGTTCCTGGATGAAACCCGCACACGTGGCACGCGCTGGCTGCACCTAACACACACCACAGTGACACCGGCGACCTCGAACAGAAGCGGCGGCGACGAACTGCGGCGAGGCCTAAACAGATCCTATCGGGGTGGCGGAAGCAACTAGCAGAACCTCTACAGCATGGCAAAGACGATGGACGCAAGCAATAGCGCTAAGGGGGTCGGAGCACTCGTCGGCGACGAGGTCCGACGGCAATAGGTTCGGACGCACGACGAACTAGTAGCTAGAGCTCGCAATCGAAGGGGAAAAGTGAATGGGGAGGACCAGAGGCTCCCCACGATCACGATGATGTGCTCGGATTGCCGGGAGGAGGTCGGAGTCGACGACGAGGACGATCGAACACCCGCAGTGGCCGGAGTTGAAGACGAGGAAGAAGAAGTCGCAGGAGAGGCGTTCAACTCCGTGTAGTGGACGTTGTGGACGTAGTCGACGACAGGGAAGTGATACGTCCAAAACGTATCTATAATTTCTGCTTGCTCCATGCCACTTTTGGGTGATATTGCTATGATATTCATACACTTCCATACACTTTTGATCATATTTGGACTAACCTACTAATCCAGTGCACCCCAGTGCCAGTTTCTGTTTTCGGCTGTTTTTGTATTTCAGGTTTTCACGTTATGAGAACTGCCAGGAAAAATCCAGAAAAATTATATAAAAATCAGCGTTCCGGAAACTACCGTGCGTCCGAAGGGCAGCCGGGGGGGCCACGAGGGCTCCACGCGCCCTGGCGGCGCCCCCCCCCCTGGGCCGCGCCGGGGGGGCGCCTGGGCCCCCCAAAGCTTCCCCGATGCCCCCCTTTGGCATATATTTACAGCGTCCTCCGAAACCCTCAGAACAGGAACTCTTTTCGCGATCCCATCTCTGTTCCGCCGCCGCCGCCGCTTCCAAGATAGGGAGCACCAAGAGAACCCTTCCCGGCACCCTGCCGGAGGGGAGGATCATCATCGGGAGCCTCTCCACCACCATGGACGCCTCCCGGATGACTTGTGAGTAGTCTCCCTTGGACCATGAGTCCATGACCAGTAGCTATGTGATGTTTTCCTCCCGTTCTTGTGCTTCACTAATTAGTCCTCGTGAGCTGCCCTACATGATCGAGGCACATATGTAATCCTTATGCTGTTGCTATGTTGAGTTTGCTGGGATCCGATGGATTATGAGATTATGTTCAGATTGATCTTGAGTAATATATTTGATCTACCTATTTTATATTTATGTTCATAAGTAATTCTTGCATGTTCTCCGTTGTTATTTATTGCTTTGGCCAAGTAATACGTAGTGACTCCAAGAGGGAACGTTATGCTCGATTGTGGGTTCATGCCCCTCGATGACTAGCTTGAGTGACAGAAACATGAGTCTAGGGGATGTGATGTTGCCACAAGGGGGAAAACAACGGTGCTTGTGCCCGCGGGTGCAAGGATTGTTTACTTTACGCAAAGTTCTTTTAATGCAGTTGTCTGTTGCATTGAGTTTACACTATGGGTGGGACTCGCAACTTAATACCAGCGAGATGTTCTGGATAGATATCTCAAGGTGGATGATTAGTAGTAGATATTGATAGATTTCGGTCTACTTACTTTGGCGTACCGCCCATGCTTTGAACATCAACCTTTCTTGCAATGTAGTCAGCATTGGTTTGCGTTCGTGGTCCTGTCAATTGCCCAGCTGTAATTCGTTTACCTCACATAGTTGTTTTATCGTCTTTTGGGAGAGAGACATCACTAGTGAACATCATGAGACTCCGGTCCATATTACCATCATTGATCACATCCGCTATTTACTTTTCGCTTTTACTTACTATTGCAAAACATTATCTATCACTACTATCATTGCTTTTAATCCTTTGTGAACTACAAGGCCGGAGGGATTGACAACCTCTATGTACTCGTTGGGAGCAAAGTTATTTGTATCTGTGTGCAGGTCCACGTTGATTGCTAATATCTGGCACCGTTAGCAGTTGACACTACTTGTTGAACCTAGGAGTCTCTGGGGATTCGATCCTTGGCATCTTTGCTAAGGGAAAAACTTCCACAACACTGCATCTTACACCTTCCACTTGGGGTAACCAACGAGGGGTTAGAGGCCCATCAAGGAGTATTTTCTGGTGCCGTTGCCGGGGACTCCACTCTTCAGGATAGGGGAGTTGCACGCTATCTTTTACCTTTGCTTTTTAGTCTTGTTAGTTTACCTTTCAGTTTTTGCTTTAGTATCCTTTTTATGGAAAATCACAAAAACAGTTATCTCGTTCTTTAGTTGTCATTATGTCGGGTCCTTTTGTCTTTGACGAGGAAGAAGTTCTCACCTTTAAACAAAGAGGTGGGGAAAGTTTGAAAGATGCTTGGTATAGAATTAATGATTCACAAAAAAGAGCCACCAAGAAGCAACCTACTACTATCTTACTTAGAAATTTTTATGTTGGAATTACTTCTTGGAATAGGTTTATTCTAGATACTGCTATCAATGGGAATTTCCTGGAGGCCCCTGTGTGGGAGTCTCTTAGTATTATTGAAAATCTTGTTGGGAATCTCCCTGTTGATAGCATTCGATAGGACATCACCCTAGCTCACATTATATAAAAACTTGAAAGGATAGAGCTAGAGATGCCAAGCATTAATAAGATGAATGAGTTGGATTGTAAGATCCAAGGGAATTTGAATAGACTTGATAGCTCCATGCATAAAATTTTCAAAATTTTGGAGACCGTCAAATTCCATGACTCTGACTCTTCTAGGATAGACAAGATTGAGGATATCTTTGATACTCTAGGAACCACCTTCTCCTCAATCAAAACCAAAAAGGTAGAAACTCCGGCAAAGAAGGAGCCTAAGTTCGTTTACGTTCCAAAGGCTCCCCGCTCTAAAAAGTAATCCACCTATTGCCAAAGGGGTTGAAACTGTAAAGACTTTGGAAGAAACACATGTCTTTGATAAATTTATAAATGAATCTTCCCTTGACTTTTATCCTTTTGGTCTTCTACCTAGAAGTATCTCTATGAGGCCTTTATTTGAGAGTCCTCTTAAGACTAGTTGTATTATTGAAGAGCTTTTTGATGATCTTGATGATGTTTCAATTGATACAACTTGATCTATGCATTATGCCTAGCTTAAAGGCATAAAATAAAGCGCTTTTGGGAGGCAGCCCACATGAATAATTTTTTTGCTTTTGTGGTGTCTTGATGTTGTTTACTGCTGTATCATCATCATTGTATCTTTACTTTTCATATTTGTGCCAAGTATAGCCTCTGATTGCTAGAAAGTTCAAAAGTTGTGAGGTGCTGTCCAGGAAACAGATTCTGTCCTTGGATAGAAAAATTCGTATAAAATCACCAGTTCATCATTTTGGTCTGAATTGTTTCAACAGTGTTCTCTATATAATTGTCTTTCGTGCGTCTGTTCTGAGTTTTTTGATTTGAGTTGCAGAATTATCCCGAACAGATCAATTACTACCTGCTGTTCTGTTTTTCACAGATTCTGTCCTGTTTTGCCTTTCCTTCACTTTGCAAATCAAGAACTTGCTTTTTCTTTGCAAAAACCTTTTGGCAATCTTGAGAAACAGTTGAACTTCAAGAATATCTTTATTTCCAGCAAGGTACAATTATTTTATTAAGGGTACTAACCTCGCTAATCAGATTATGATGAGTTATGTATGAAGGGAGTTTTCAAGTGTGCGAGGGAAGATGATAAAAAAAGATTCAGGAGTGTCAAGCGCTCAAGCTTGGGGATGACCCCGTGCACCCCCAAGAAATATTCAAGGAGACTCAAGCGTCTAAGCTTGGGGATGCCCCCGTGCATCCCCTTCTCCATCAACATTATCAGTTTGTCTTTCGTTCCGCTATATTTTTATCACTTCATGTGTTATGTGCTATGCTTGGAGCGTCTTGCTTTTAGTTTTCTTTTTAGTTTTTCATAACGAGTTGGAACTCAGCGTTCTTTATGTGGGAGAGAAACACGCTCCACTTCTACCTAGAACATAACATAGAATTTTCATGACTATCTTTGCTGTGTGTGTTCTTTGTCTTTTAATAGCTACTATCATGCTCTGCTCTTAGTATTCATGCTTATCTTTTCAAAGAGCTTTTATCTAGTTGGTTGCTTGAACTCTCTTTAATTATCATGCTCATCTTATTAAGAGAGTTTGCTTCCGTTGCATTGGTTAATGTCTCTATGATAAAGATGCTACTTGCATAATGGTGCTTAGTAGTTCAGGTTTTCTTATGGTTAATCTCAAATAGCTGGGGGATTCCCAATGTGTTATTGGAGTACCAACATGATTTTTTTCCTATGATGTGGTATGGTTTAGTAATATCTTCCTTCGAGAATTTATTTTGATTGACTTGGCGTATGCTCACGCATATTTAAGACTGTAAAGAAAGTCTGTCAAGCCTTGATGATCTTTTATTTCTGAGTAGCGATATAACTTCCATGCCTGATTCAATATTGCTGTGTCGCTCTGCATGATTATGACCGTCATTGCTCTCTTAGTTGGTCGCTCCCAGTCTTTTTGCTAACCTCCACCTGTACTAAGCGAACTAACTTTGCAATACATAGCTCATGGGAAAGTAGCTTAAAAACTATTGTCGTAAAGAATATGTTGCCTATGTATCTTATTTCTTATAAGTTGCTTGCTGAGCGGTAACCATGTTTCTGGGGACACCATCAACTGTCACACTTTTTTTGAATATCATGTGAGTTGCTATGCATATTCGTCTTGTCTGAAGTAAGGGTGATTTGCCGTGGGTTGAATGAGTATGCATATTGTTAGAGAAGAACATTGGGCCGCCAACCAAAGCCATGTATCATGGTGGAAGTTTTAGCTTGGACATTAATCCTCAATCTCTTATGAGAATATGCTTATGCATTGAAGAGGAGTCCATCATCTATTTTCTATGTTGTCCCGGTATGGATGTCCTCAAGTTGAGATCTATCAAAAACGAGAAATCAAATGCGATTTATCTCCTTGGACCTTTGTACAGGTGGCATAGAGGTACCCCTTTGTGACACTTGGTTGAAACATATGTAATGCAATGATAACCCATGGAAATCCGAGCTAATTAGGACAAGGTGCGAGCACTATTGGTATTCGATGCATGAGGCTTGCAACTTATAGGATGTCTTATACATGACACATATGAAGTACTACTACCGTTGACAAAATTGCTTCTATGTTTTCAAAATAAAAAGCTCTAGCACTTAACCATTATTTTACTTTTATGTCGAGTCTCCACCTTCTTTCTTCAAGCACCAACTACTGAGAGCATGATTGTCATTCTGAGTGTAATGTGCATTGTCCCAAAGTAGCATTGTCTTTTGCATGATTGTGATATCGTTTATTCCGAAATCATTGTATCTAGTCATCACTTAAACCTTGAAGGTGCCCCTGCATTTATGTTTTGCTTCACTAAAGGGGGCAAGCTAGATATTACCTTATCATATTTGCACATCATGTTCATTGCAAATCTTTTTGATGTTTCAGTTTCATGTTGTAAAACTTTCAGTCATTTGTGATTTTCTCATGAGGCAACTTAATTACTATAGAATCATTGTCTCAGTAAGCTTTTGTCATATGACTATAAAAAGTCCTATATGGTTAATAGCATGTCACCACAGAAATTATTCTTGTTATCATTTACCTACTCGAGGACGAGCAGGAATTAAGCTTGGGGATGTTGATACGTCCAAAATGTATCTATAATTTCTGCTTGCTCCATGCCACTTTTGGGTGATATTGCTATGATATTCATACACTTCCATACACTTTTGATCATATTTGGACTAACCTACTAATCCAGTGCACCCCAGTGCCAGTTTCTATTTTCGGCTGTTTTTGTATTTCAGGTTTTCACGTTACGAGAACTGCCAGGAAAAATCCAGAAAAATTATATAAAAAATCAGCGTTCCGGAAACTACCGTGCGTCCGAAGGGCAGCCGGGGGGGCACCAGGTCTCCAGGCGCCCTGGCGGCGCGCCCCCCCACTGGGCCGCGCCGGGGGGCGCCTGGGCCCCCCGAAGCTTCCCCGATGCCCCCTTTTGGCATATATTTAAAGCGTCCTCCGAAACCCTCAGAACAGGAACTCTTTTTGCGATCCCATCTCTGTTCCGCCGCCGCCGCCGCTTCCAAGATCGGGAGCACCAGGAGAACCCTTCCCGGCACCCTGCCGGAGGGGAGGATCATCATCGGGAGCCTCTCCACCACCATGGACGCCTCCCGGATGACTTGTGAGTAGTCTCCCTTGGACCATGAGTCCATGGCCAATAGCTATGTGATGTTCTCCTCCCGTTCTTGTGCTTCACTAATTAGTCCTCGTGAGATGCCCTACATGATCGAGGCACATATGTAATCCTTATGCTGTTGCTATGTGGAGTTTGCTGGGATCCGATGGATTATGAGATTATGTTCAGATTGATCTTGAGTAATATATTTGATCTACCTCTTTTATATTTATGTTCGTAAGTAATTCTTGCATGTTCTCCGTTGTTATTTATTGCTTTGGCCAAGTAATATGTAGTGACTCCAAGAGGGAACGTTATGCTCGATTGTGGGTTCATGCCCCTCGATGACTAGCTTGAGTGACAGAAACATGAGTCTAGGGGATGTGCTGTTGCCACAAGGGGGAAAACAACGGTGCTTGTGCCCGCGGTTGCAAGGATGTTTACTTTACGCAAAGTTCTTTTAATGCAGTTGTCTGTTGCATTGAGTTTACACTATGGGTGGGACTCGCAACTTAATACCAGCGAGATGTTCTGGATAGATATCTCAAGGTGGATGATTAGTAGTAGATATTGATGGATTTCGGTCTACTTACTTTGGCGTACCGCCCATGCTTTGAACCTCAACCTTTCTTGCAATGTAGTCAGCATTGGTTTGAGCTCGTGGTCCTGTCAATTGCCCAGCTGTAAATCGTTTACCTCACATAGCTGTTTTATCGTCTTTTGGGAGAGAGACATCACTAGCGAACATCATGAGACTCCGGTCCATATTACCATCATTGATCACATCCGCTATTTACTTTTCGCTTTTACTTACTATTGCAAAACATTATCTATCACTACTATCATTGCTTTTAATCCTTTGTGAACTACAAGGCCGGAGGGATTGACAACCTCTCTGTACTCGTTGGGAGCAAAGTTATTTGTATCTGTGTGCAAGTCCACGTTGATTGCTAATATCTGGCGCCGTTAGCAGTTGACACCTACTTGTTGAACCTAGGAGTCTCTGGGGATTCGATCCTTGCCATCTTTGCTAAGGGAAAAACTTCCACAACACTGCATCTTACACCTTCCACTTGGGGTAACCAACGAGGGGTTAGAGGCCCATCAGGAAGACGACCGACACCGTCGACGAGGCAGAGGAGGATGGGGAGCATCCCGGCGACGAGGCCGTGCTCTCAGATTCGTTCGGGACGATGGTGGCGTGGCGGATCTGGTGGCCTAGAGCTCACCTGGCGGCGGGGAGAGGAAAAGGGGAAACTTAGGGAGTGGATGGACATGAAGAGAGGAGTTAAAAGGGGCTAGGGCGACGGAGACACACGACGGCGTGCTCGGCTCGCGGTCCCCATGGTGCGAACCCGAGGACGAAGAAAATGGTGGGTGTGGGTGTGGCCGCGGTTGCTAATGCGCGGGCCCGGCCTAGCCACATGTAGGCGACGCAGAGGGGGCGCGTGGGTGCGTGGGTGAAAGAGGGAGTGAGGGACACTGTGGGCTGGCTGGCGCGGGCTGCTGCGCTAGCTATCTGGGCCGGCCTGGTGGCCGAGGCCCAGTTGGACTGCGGGCTGATAACCCACAAGTGTAGGGGATCGCAACAGTTTTCGAGGGTAAAGTATTAAACCCAAATTTGTTGATTCGACACAAGGGGAGCCAAAGAATACTCTTAAGTATTAGCAGCTGAGTTGTCAGTTCAACCACACCTGGAAACTTAGTATCTGCAGCAAGATAGTTTAGTAGCAAAGTAATATGATAGTGGTGGTAGCAGCAATAAAAGTAACGATAGTGTTTTTGTAGTTTTTGTAATATAAGCAACGAAAAAGTAAATAGCAACTAGCAATATAGGTAAAGCTCGTAGGCATTGGATCGGTGATGGGAAATTACGTTGGATGCAATTCATCATGTATAAATTATAACCTAGGGTGACACAGCACTAGCTCCAGTTCACCAATGCAATGTAGGCATGTATTCCGAATATAGTCATACGTGCTTATGGAAAAGAACTTGCATGACATCTTTTGTCCTACCCTCCTGTCAGGGATATTACTAGCAGGTATAAACCGGCCAGGAAGGTCCGGATTACACTGACAAGGCTGTATCATTACAAGCCCAGTAGAATATGAAACAAAGAGGTCATAGCCCATAGAGGTTTAGGGGCCATGTACAAGGCCCATGGTCTGTAAACCGTCGTACCATGTAACTTGGGATGTAAGATAGAAATAGTAGAGACCGAGGCGGACACGTTTATGAGCCGGCCTCGGGACTCTGTAAACCGGACCGGGCGTCGCCTCAATATAAAGGGACGACCCGGCGACAGTTTGAGGACAAGAAACAACAGCTCGAGACACAGGCACGCGGATTCGCTCCCTGGTCATTGACGCCCAGGAAATACCACCCCAAACTAGACGTAGGCTTTTACCTTCATCGAAGGGGCCGAATTAGTATAAACTCCCTGTGTCCTTCGTCCGCTTTAACCCCTGCAAGCTAACCCGTACGATGGCCTCACACCTAAGTCCGCTAAACCGGACATCTGCCGTGCTAATTCCACGCCAGTTGGCGCCCACCTTGGGGCTATCGCACGATGGTTTTGAGTTCTTGAAGGGTAGCTTTGAAGGACACATGGGTTACGCAGTTGGCCGGATGACCAAGAGTCGTCGCGGTCGGATCTACATCGACGATGCAGGCTGGGGCCCCGAGGCCGATTCAATCGAATACGGGTACCGGGTCTGTCGGTGTACTAAAGTAGGGGTACCTTAGTATCCCGAACTTGTGCACGGGCAGTCGCAGCGTCCCGTGGCTGGGCTTGCCGTGCGACCGCCAAGGTCCACTATGGTTCCTTTGGAGCCATTCAAGAACAAAGTATTCAAGTTAAAGAAATAAGGCCCCGGCAAGAGGAGCTTGCCGGGAAGACCACTCAAGGCTCAAGATCACTTCTTTGGCACAAGACCCTGGCAAGAGGAACTTGCCGGGAAGGCCAAACATGGCATTTCAAGAGACTTGCCGCGACGCGCCACGCGTCCCGGCAAGGCCCGGAGAGCGACAAGCTTCCGGGCGCGACAAGGTAGCAACCGCGGCAAGGCGCTTGCCGCGGCAAACTTCCACTAGGTACCCGCGCTCCAGCTCATCCGCCCACGCGTCACCCTGGGACCCTTCCAGGGGCACGTTGCGAAAGGCTGTGCAGCCTGGGGTACACGGTGGCAAGCTACGATGACAAGGCCACCGTCGTGGCGAACGGTGGCGCCCTGACGGTCGCTTTTCACACTGTTTGGGGCGACGGGGACGGGCATTTAATGCCCTTGTCCCCTGCCGTCAAAATTAGGTATAAAGCATTGTGCAAACACTGTTCCAACTACCACCATTTTTACATTTTTACCCTCGATTGCGTTGCCACCTGTCGGTGACCCTTTGACCTATAAAAGGAGGCCCATGCGCGACGTAGAGGAGGTTCCGATCATCGATCACTCTCGCGCTCGGTACTGCTAGCGATCAGCACTGTAGTTCTTCTCGCTCCCGAGCTCAGAACGCAATACAAACCAAGGCAGGAGTAGGGTTTTACGCCTCCGTGCGGCCCGAACCTGGGTAAACTGCTCGCGTGTTCCGCCTCGATCTGCTCTTCGTGCATCCTCCGCCCCCTTGCCGTACCGAAAAGGGGCTCCAGTCCCATAGGTGTTCATGGGCGATCAGTTTCCCCGACATCTTTGGCGCGCCAGGTAGGGGGCGCGTCGAGGTTGTGTGAACCTGATCCTGCGTTCACGCGAGCGAAATCTCCACCAACTTCATCGACTTCATCGACATGCCGCCGAAGAAGAAGCATTCGGAGGCAGCAGGCCCGTCCGCGTCGATCCCGCCACCGCCGGAGCCAACGGCTGGTGGGGTAGACGCCGGCGGGAGGACGGACGTCGGCGAGGAAACTCACGGCGCCGCCAAGTCCAAGGACAAGACGGACGACCGAGCGCACTCCAAGGCCTCGGCGTCCGTACACGCACCGCGCCCCTCTCAGGAGGCACGGGAACGGCAGCGTCGTGGTACTCAAGGTACCATACGCTTGCTGAGCCAAGGTCAAGCTGGCGGTTCGCGGGACGCTCAAGGCCAACATGCTGGCACGAGCAAGGCGCGGTCGCCGGGACGAGACGCTGCTCCTTCTAACGCGGTTAGAAGTCCGAGCATATCTCGCTCCTCGCACCGCTCGCCACCACTCCCCGCCACTCCGGCAAAAGCTCTAGCTCGAGCTCAGCTACTCCTCGACTTCCCTCCAGTGGCAGACAAGACCGACGACTGGAGGGCCATCATCCAGAGCCTCATCGCCTTCGCCAACGGCGACACTCCGCAGCAGCCGACAACATCACAGCCGCGGCAAGCTAGCCAGGCGCGGGCCGATGGCGACAAGACTACCGGGGGTGCAACCACCGTGCACTCCCCGCCCCGAAGGCCAAAATCGCCGACTCGTCGGATCAACATCGATGACGACTCCACCACGTCGTCAGATCCACGAGCTCGCCGCGATCAGCGCCAAGTCCTTCAAGACCGACAACAAGAGGACGCTCGAACTCGCATCGAGCGTCGAAGAGAAGCGCGGTGTCAATCTGACCAGCGCGCTGGGCCCGCTGTTGACATGCACCCGCCCGGGGGACCAGGCGACTTGCCGTACGCGGCGGGTTGCCCTGCGTTCACTTGCGAGCTACGGCAAGTCCAGTGGCCCAGCATGAAGAACTTCAAGCCCGACGTACCCGAGAAGTACGACGGCAAGACACACCCGTCGGAGTTCCTCAGCATCTACACCATCGCGGTGCAGGCTGCCGGGGGACGAGACGAGAAGATACTCGCCAACTACTTCCCGCTGGTGCTCAAGCCAAACGTCAGATCTTGACTCATGCACTTGCCGGAGAACTCCATCTCTTCTTGGGCCGACCTGTGCCATCAGTTTGTCGGCGCCTTCACAGGTGGCCACAAGCCCCATGGCCAGGAGAGTGACCTTCATATACTCGCCCAGAAGGAAGGAGAGTCCCTGCGAAAGTATATCCAGAGATTCAGCCGCGGCCAGCACAACATCCCAGATGTCCACCCTGCCGCGGTTATCAGCGCGTTCCACCAGAACGTGCGTAACCGCAGGATGAGGGAGGAAATGGTGATGTGCAAGATCCGAGACGTCAGTGAGCTTTATGCCCTGGCCGACAAGTGCGCACGCGCTGAGGAGGGGAGGAAACTCCCCGGAGAGGATACTGGAGCAGGGGGATCAGATAGTGAGGACGCCGCCCCGGCAAAGAAGAACCGGCGGTGGAACAACAGGAAAAAGAAGAACAAAGAAGTGTTGGTCGTTGAGCAGTCCGGCAAGGAGGCTGGCGCCAAGAAAGCCCAGGCCAGCAGCTCCGGCAAGGAGGCTGCCGCTGTGGCGGCCGCCGACAAGCAGGACGGCTCTGACAAGCAGTACTGCAAGATCCACCGCACCAAGGGCCACGACCTCCAAAAGTGCAAAAGGGTCGAATACCTCGTCCAGCAGCAGAAAGCTGAGTACGAGCGACGCGACAAGGAGAAGGCCCAGGGAGTTGATGGTGGGTCCGGCAAGAAGCGGCCATTCAACGGCCGGGGAGGACGCTGCGGCAAGGCCAAGCAGCGGCAAGGAGACAGACCTCCCCGCGGCCGCGACAAGGACGAAGACGAAGACGACGACGAGGACATGGACGATGGAGATAACAGCGAACAGGAGTTCCATAAGGCCATAGAAGTTCTGTGCGTTGACGGAGGTGCTTCTCTGCATACTTCCCACCGCCAACTCAAGCAGTGGGTGCGGGAAGTTAATGCAGCAGAGCCACCCGTCGAATCGCGCAAACTTCTGAAGTGGTCCAGCACGCCTATCATCTTCGACATTGAGGACCACCCTGATCGCACCACTGCGGTCGGGTGTTTGCCGATGTTGGGTTCACCAACCATCCGCAACCACAAGGTCACCAAGATGTTAGTTGACGGCGGGGCCGGCCTGAACCTGATCTCCTCTGCTGTGGTCCGGAAACTCCAAATCCCCGACAGCGAGCTCGAAGAAACCGGCACATTTCAAGGGATCAACCCGGGAAGGAGCAAGCCGAAGGGGAAGATCACACTGCCAGTGACATTTGGCGGAGAGCTGAATTCAGAACCGAGAGGATCACCTTCGACGTTGCCGATATTCCATTACCCTACAATGGAATACTTGGCCGTCCAGCGCTCGCCAAGTTCATGGCAGCCTCTCATTATGCTTACAATATGCTCAAGATGCCAGGCCCGATAAGCGTCATCTCTGTCCCCGGCGACAAGAAAGATGCCCTTATCTGTGCCGACAAGATTTACCGGGATGCAGTAGCCGCAACAGATAGCAAAACACTTGCCGCTG
Source organism: Secale cereale (assembly GCA_902687465.1). Taxonomy (NCBI): domain Eukaryota; kingdom Viridiplantae; phylum Streptophyta; class Magnoliopsida; order Poales; family Poaceae; genus Secale; species Secale cereale. The sequence continues at coordinate 671,494,038 of LR738709.1, forward strand.
AAGCTCCCGGGGGGAAGAACAAGACCAAGTCCGGCAAGAGCTCTGGGGCCCACTCCGGCAAACGCACCTCTTCGGAGTGCTGCGCTGCCGTCGAGGACGCACCATCGAGCTCCACCGGCAAGTGTAAGAAGGCGATGGCAGCTCCACCCGCAACCAAGAAGGTGTCCGCCAAGGAGGACGGCACTGGTGGTACTTTCACCATCAGTGCCACGCTCGACCCCAAATAGGAAAGCACGCTCGTTGCTTTCCTGTGGGCGAATGTCGACGTGTTTGCATGGCAACCGTCCGACATCCCCGGTGTTCCCAGGAAAGTGATTGAGCACAAGCTTGCCGTTTGTCCTCACGCGCGGCCCGTCAAGCAAAAAGTTAGAAAACAAGCTGTGGAGCACCAAGAGTTTATCGCTGAAGAGATCAAGAAGCTGGAAGCGGCAGGCCTTGTCAGAGGTGTACTCCATCCCACGTGGTTGGCCAACTCTGTTGTCGTGCGCAAAGCGAACGGGAAGTGGAGCCTTTGTATTGACTTCGCCGATGTGAATAAAGCTTGTCCCAAAGATCCATTCCCCTTGCCGCGCATTAACCAGATTGTTGACTCCACGGCCGGATGTGAGTTGCTTTCGTTTCTTGATGCATATTCAGTATATATACCACCAGATTTTCATGGCTGAGGAAGATGAGGAGAAGACCGCATTCATTACTCCATGTGGCACCTATTGCTTCATACGCATGCCCTTTGGATTGAAGAATGCTGGTTCAACTTTTGCAAGGGTTGTCCATACAGCTTTTGAGCCACAGATACACAAGAATGTAGAAGCTTACATGGATGACATAGTGGTCAAGAGCAAGGATAGGGCAACTCTGATACAAGACTTAGATGAAACTTTTGCGAATCTGCGCAACATCCAACTCAAGCTTAACCCCGAGAAGTGCGTGTTTGGAGTCCCCTCCGGCAAGCTTCTCGGGTTCTTTGTATCCCAGAGAGGGATTGAAGCCAATCCCGACAAGATCAAAGCCATTGAGGATATCGAAGCACCGAAGCGCGTCAAGGATGTACGAAGGCTTGCCGGCTGCGTGGCTGCTCTCAGCAGGTTTATTTCTAAGTCTGCAGAACGCGCCCTGTCGTTTTTCAAAATCTTGAAAAAGGCAGGTCCAATGAAATGGACTCCGGAAGCGGAGGCGGCACTGCAAGACTTGAAGATGTACCTGTCCTCCACTCCGATACTTGTCGCACCTAAACCACAAGAGAAGTTGCTGCTGTACCTAGCAGCAACCAATCAAGTGGTTAGTGCTGCGTTAGTAGCGGAAAGGGAGGCAGACGATGAGCCAGCGGCCCCGGCAAGCACTTCCAGCGACAAGCAGGGGGCTTCCCCGACAAGCTCCGGCCCCGACAAGGATGGAACTGCGCAGATGCAAGAGGAAGTGCGGAAGAAGATGGTGCAGCGCCCAGTCTACTTTGTCAGCTCTCTCCTGCAGGGGGCTAGATCAAGGTACTTTGGTGTGCAGAAGCTGCTTTTCGGTCTTCTCATGGCCTCGAGAAAGCTGCACCACTACTTCCAAGCACATGAGATAACAATGGTCACTCGCTTTCCGCTGAAGAGGATACTCCAAAATCCAGAAGCAACAGGCAGGATTGTCGAGTGGGCACTAGAACTGTCAAGCTTTGGCCTTAAGTTTGAAATCACTTCAACTATCCAGAGCAGAGCATTGGCAGAGTTCATAGCAGAATGGACACCAACGCCAGATGAAGAGATTCCAGAGACGAGCATCCCCGTCAAGGAAGCAAGCAAAGAATGGATAATGTACTTTGATGGTGCCTTCTCGTTGCATGGCGCCGGTGCCGGCATGCTGTTTGTCGCACCCACCGGAGAGCACCTCAAGTACGTCGTCCAAATGCACTTTCCCAAGGAGCAAGCAACGAACAATACTACAGAGTATGAAGGTTTGCTTGCCGGCCTCAGAATAGCGGCAGAGCTTGGGATCAAGAAGCTGATTGTGCGGGGTGACTCGCAGTTGGTCGTCCGCCAAGTGAACAAGAGCTACCAGAGTCCATTGATGGAAGCTTACGTCGACGAAGTGAGAAAGCTTGAAGAGCACTTTGAAGGCTTACAGATGGAGCACGTTCCAAGAGCTCAGAACGACATCGCAGATGGCCTGTCAAAGTGTTCTGCACTAAAGCTACCTGTGGAACCAGGGATCTTTGTGCTCAAGCTAACTCAACCATCTGTAACACCATCGACTGGACAGAGTAAGAAGAGGAAGTTGGTTTCTGGTGACTACTTACCGGCAGAGCTTCCCGAAGCCGCCGCTAATAAAGTCCCCAAGGTCGACGACAAGATTGCTGAGGAGCAGTCTGCTCCTGCAAACCCTAGGGTCTGTACAGTTGAAGCAGGCGTTCCCGACAAGTTTTGCTCCGGCAAGCTTGCCGGGGAATGTCAAGCTCCGGCTGAGCCGCAGGTTCTTGCCGTAGAAGCTGACGTTCCCGCAGCAGCACAGATACCTTTAGTCCTTGTTGTTGAGCCACAGGCTCCAGCATGGGCGCAGCAGATTGTCCGTTTCCTTCAGACAGGAGAACTTCCCGAAGAGCAAGAAGAAGCTGAAAAAGTAGCCCGGCAGTCAAGTATGTACCAGTTTGTCGACAACGAATTGTACAGAAGAAGGCTCAACGGTGTGAAATTAAAGTGTATTCACCGGGAAGATGGACAGAAGCTGTTGGCAGAGATACATGGAGGCGTATGTGGTCACCACATTGGTGCAAGAGCACTTGTCGGCAAGGCGTTCCGGCAAGGTTTCTTTTGGCCAGAAGCCCTCCAGGATGCAACTGCACAAGTAACCAAGTGTGAAGCGTGCCAGTTCCGCTCCAAACAGATACATCAACCAGCTCAAGCTCTAAAGACGATCCCTTTGACCTGGCCATTTTCGGTCTGGGGGCTCGACATCCTCGGCCCCTTTCCCCGCGCAGCCGGGGGCTTTGAGTACTTGTACGTTGCCATCGACAATTCACAAAGTGGCCAGAAGTGGAACCAGTGAGAAAGGTGACCGCACAGTCAGCAGTCATGTTCTTCAGGTCGATTGTTTGCCGTTTCGGGATCCCTAACAGGATCATCACCGACAACGGTACACAATTCACAAGTCGCACCTTCATGCAGTACGTCCAAGACCTTGGCGCCAAGGTCTGCTTCGCTTCTGTTGCTCACTCGAGAAGCAACGGTCAAGCGGAGAGGGCAAACGCTGAAGTGCTGCGCGGACTCAAGACAAGAACTTTCGACAAGCTGCACAAGTGCGGAAGAAACTGGATCGAGGAGCTGCCGGTGGTTCTTTGGTCGATCAGGACGACGCCAAATCGAGCCACTGAACAGACACCCTTTGCTCTAGTCTATGGAGCAGAAGCAGTTCTCCCCACGGAACTCGTATACGGGTCGCCTCGAGTGCTCGCTTACGATGAGCTAGAGCAAGAGCAGCTGCGACAAGATGATGCACTGCTCCTCGAGGAGAACCGTCTTCAGGCCGCTGTGCGAGCTGCTCGCTACCAGCAAGCTTTGCGCCGCTACCATAGCCGCAAAGTTAAAGCCAGAAGCCTCGAGGAAGGCGACCTTGTTCTTCGGCGCGTTCAGTCCGCCAAGAATTCCAACAAGTTGACGCCGAAGTGGGAAGGCCCTTATCGGGTGAAACAAGTCACTAGGCCCGGCGCAGTCCGCCTAGAGACCGAAGATGGCTTACCGGTGAGAAACTCCTGGAACATTGAGCATCTTCGAAAATTTTACCCGTAAGGCGCGGTTGCCGTGATCCGCTCCGGCAACCACCTTTTGTACAAGTCTTGCCGTTGTTGCATGTAAACCTTTGTACAAAGCCGGGCGCAGACCCCGTGCATCAGTAAAGCTTATGTGCCTCGCACAACTTGTCAATTCATGCCCTTTTTACTTTCTTGCATGTACTATCTGACACTTTGTGCAGCACCTACACCCGGTAAGCAATAACGAGCCCGAGAGCTCCATATCTATATTTTCTCTTCTGCCTTCTATCTCCAGCAGAGGAAAATTTTCCTCGCGCACAAGTTTGCCGGGGGGGAAGGAAGATAGTGGTATGGACCAGGCGACGTTCAAGAAAACCCTGCCTTACCGGGAAGCAAACAACACAAAAGCTAAGTTGCCAAAGTTTGAGCAATCAAATTTTTAAATTTTTGAGTTATCTTCCTTGAACGACCGCACTTTGTATGGATAACGTGTGCGCGGAGGAACCAACTCGTGGCTAGCCGCGCCCTTACTTTGTTTCGAGCGCGCTCAACGACGTAAGTGTGCTACGACCAATGTCGCGCCCTTGCTTCGTTTTCGAGTTCGCTCAACAACCTAAGTGTGCTGCGACTAGCTGCGACAAGGTTTCTTGTCGGCAACGGCATTGCCAGCAAGCTGCTGAAGTTCCGCACTCAGCGCTCGCGGCAAGGGTCCCTACGCCGGCAAGTTCCCTAAAAGCGTAGGGTAAAAGCATACAAAGCAAGGAAGTCAAGTAGAGGAAATAACACTGCATTCAGTGCCTAAGATAAAGTTATATTACAAAGCAACTTGTCGCAACACTAATAGACTATTGTTCATAACATGGTTGGCAGCGACAAAGTAAGAAGAAAGTGAACAAGACTTATCCGCGTGGTCGCCCTCGACCCTCTTGATGCCGCCCACCTTATTCACAATAGGTGCGACAAGGGCTTTGAGCGCCTCCTGGTCAACGTCCGACGGCAAGGTCCTGAGGACGTTGGTGAGGTTGAGGCCTGGGTTGCGGTGCACTATCTTCATCTACACCTTCTCGAGGGCCCCCGCGCAAAGCCTGCGCGACTCGTCTGCCAGCTGCTTCGGGATCCTCTCCCGGAGCTGCTGGAGGGCCGGCGCCACCCCCCTGAAGAAAAAACTCAACTTGGCGCTGTGAGGGAGATTCTCGTCGGTGGAGTACCCGAGGTGCTCCGCCCCCAGCTCCGCCAGCTCCTTGTCGACGTCGGCAGCGGCGGCAACAAGACCCTCTGTCCAGTGCTCCACCGTCAGCCTGAAGTTGTTTTGGGAGATGGAGGCGCTGTCCAACAGTGCCTTCTCGGCCCTGAGCTCCTCCTTCAGGTTTGCCTCCCGCTCTCTGGCGCCGTCAAGCGTCGTGGTGAGGGTGGACAGCTTCAACTCCAGATCGGCGATGGAGTCCTTGGCGACGGCGAGCTCTTTGCCCTTGTCGGAGAGGCGGACCTACAGCTCGGAGTGGCTGTGGGCGTCCTTCTCCCTCTCGAGCACAAGTGCGGCAACCTTCTCGTCGCTCGTCTTCAAGTTGGCCTCCAACTGCGCCACCCTCATCTCCAAGTCCCTCTTGGCGGTCTCGACAGCCGCAGCAGCATCCTTCGCTTCCTGCAGGGCTCCGCCAAGAGATTGTTCACGCGCGGAAAGCTCGTCCTCGTGGCTGTCGAGGTCAACCTTCCGCTGCGTCAATTCGCCCTCTCGCCGGGACAACTCCTCGGCGGCGAGCCGTTGCTGCTCCTCTGCTTCAGCCTTCTCCAGAATGAAGGCCTGATGCGCCTCGGCAAGCTGCTCTCGCTCCTCCGCCAAGGATCGGAGAGCTGCTTGGTTGCTGGCTCGGAGCTCTTCGGCGCGTTTCTCCAAGTCGACGCCCGCCTTGGCGGCCAGAGCCTCTCGGGACTCCAGCTTGGCCTGCCGTGCGCGGTACAAAGCCAGAAGCCTGCGCAGCAGCCGCTCCTCCTCGGGCTCGCTGCTGCTGCTTGGCACGTCGACGAGCTTCAATCCGGCGGAGGCAAGGACCTCCCCGTCGAAGACCTCTCCCTCTGCAGGCGCCCTTGACGTGGACGCCCACGGGAGCTGGATGAAGACTCCGTTGCCGGCTTCCAGATAGGCGCCCGGCTCGGCCGCGGCAGCAGAGGGATCGGTAGCCGGCGCAGCGTCTGACGCTCCTGCGGCCTCAGGGCCGTCAGTGCGACTGCCGGATCCCTCCTCAGCAGCCGCGCCAGCAGCCATGGCGGTCTCGTCGGTGGCGGGCTCGTCGGCACCGCCCCCCCCCCCTCGGTAGAGGCGGCGTCACCAGTGTTGCCGCGCGCGTCCTCCTCGACGGCGACCTCCATCTCCATCGGCTCTGGGGCGGACGGGTCTGACAAAAAAAAGAGAAGAAGAAGAAAGAAAAATAGTCAAGCAAATATCCAAAAAAAGAAGATCAAAAGGAGAAAAGTCCAAGGTTTTACCTGCGCGGGCCTCTTCTTCGGTGAGGTTCCTCGCCGGAGAGTTCTCCCTCGGCGGCGTCGTGGCAGTTCTCGCCGGCGGAGGGCCGCTAGCGCCATCCCTTGGCGGGGTACTCGCCCTTGGCGGGGTGCTCGCCCTTGGCGGGGGGCTCACCCTTGGCGGAGTGTCCTCCCTTGCCGGGGAGCTCCCCCTTGGCGATACGGTCGAGGCGTGCGGCGCGTCGGGGGCGGTCTCCTGGCGTTCCTGATGCTGCTGCTCTGCTTCTGCGCAAGTCAACAAACAAAACGTCAACAAGGATAGAAGGCCCACGCGCGCCCGACAAGCGGAAAGTGGGCGAAGGACTTACGCTGGGGGCTGCGCTGGGGGCTGCTCTGGAGAACGGCTGTCGGGTCTGACAAGCTTGTCGCAGGCGCACCCCCTGCTGCTGCGGCGGGCTTGTCCTCGATGACGATCACCAGGACTTTGGCCCTCTTCGCCGCCCTCTGGGCCAGAGTCCTGGAAGAAAGACAGGATCAGAATCATGCGAAAGAGATACAAGATAAAAATCAACAGAAAACCAAAGAGAAACAAGAATCGCGAAGACTTACTCTTCTTCCTCCTCATCGTCGGAGCTGAGCGTCGAGAAATCAAAGTCCGGCTCACGTGTCCCGGCGCGAGGAGCTGGGGGAGTGGGCTCCCTTGGCCGCTTGGCGGGAGCAGGGGCGGCGGTCTGACAAGACCCCGCTCCAGTTGTCGCCGAAGCACGAGGGGCGGAAGGAGCAGCGGAGCCAGTCCGGGAAGATCCCCCTCCTATTGCCGCTGAAGCACGAGGCACTCCTTTGGCGGCCTTGCTCGTCGCGGTGGCGCGTGTCGGACGGCGCTGCGGCTGCTGGCCCGCCTGCCGCCCCGCCACGTCTGCGGTCTTGCGGAGGCGCCTCCTTGTTTGAGCCAGAGGACTTGTTGGTGGCGGCGAGCTACCCGAGGACGAAGATGAGGAGCCGAGGTTCAGCGAGCCGCCCGAGTCCTCGGTGGGGTCGCTTGACCCGACGCCCTGCTCGGCGGGCCCGCTCGACTCGGCGCCTTGCTCGATTGGCTCGCTTGTCTCAGCGAGTCCCCCGGCAAGCTTCCCCGCTTTGCGAAGCTATTCCTCCTCGGCAAGACTTACCACCTCCGCTGCCTCCGCCTCCTCCACGGTATACCCGAACTCACCCGCGGCCATGGCTGCTGCTGCCTCTTCCAGCATGGTGGCAATATATGCCATCTCTTGGTCGGTGGTGTCGCGGGTGAGACCCCTCTTCTCGTCGGCATCGACTGGCAGCTCCACCAGGTTGTCGAAGAACGTCTGCACGGCTTCGTCGGAAGGTTCCCGCCAAGTGGGATCGATCCCGTGGGAATCACACAACGGCATCGCCGCGCGGATGGCACTGAGCGCAGAGCTATTGCACAATGGAACTACGCCCTGCGGCAACGCAAACCACTCCGGATGGGCAGAATCCTACTTAAACAACGCTTGGAGCATTGCGTTGAGCTCCAGGACAGTGAAGTTGTAATTAAGGCCCGGGCACAACCTCATGATGTCTGCCGCGTTCTCAAACTCCCAAGCAGCCCTCTTCCTCTCCTGCAAGGGAGCGATGCGGCGGCGGAGGAAATCTGCCCCGACTGCACCTACAGTGAGCTTGGCTTGCCGGAGGCGGAGGATTCGAGTGGTGGCTATCTTCAACTTGTCGTCCTCAGGGGCCAGGTCACTCCAGTCGTTGCCACGTACTACTGCGACTTGGCGCCGGGAAGTGAACTGCTGCGGGTCATCCTCTATATTCCAACACCAGTTGGCCCTCCACTCATCCCACTTGCCGCTGAGCTCCCCCGTCAAGTAAGCCTCTTTCTTATGGAGCCTAAAAATCCAAGAGATTCCGCCAGACATAGGTGACCCTGACTCGACTCGAGGTATGAAGTAATGGCGGAAGAGAGCTACATTGGGGTAAATGATACGTCCAAAACGTATCTATAATTTCTGCTTGCTCCATGCCTCTTTTGGGTGATATTGCTATGATATTTATACACTTCCATACACTTTTGATCATATTTGGACTAACCTATTAACTCAGTGCACCCCAGTGCCAGTTTCTGTTTTCTGCTGTTTTTGTATTTCAGGTTTTCCCATTACGAGAACTGCCAGAAAAATCCCGGAAAAATTATATAAAAAATCAGCGTTCCAGAAGCTTCCCGGCACCCGAAGTACAGCCGGAGGGGGGCCACCAGGGCTCCAGGCACCCTGGTGGCGCGGCCCCCCTCCTGGCCACGCCGGGGGGGCGCCTGGGCCCCCCAGGCCTCCGCTGATGCCCCCCTTTGGCAGATATTTATATCGTGTCCTGAAACCCTCGAGACGGGAACCCTTTTTCGTGATCTCATCTCTGTTCCGCCGCTGCCGCGCTTCCAAGATCGGGAGCACCAGGAGAACTCTTCCCGGCACCCTGCCGGAGGGGAGGATCACCATCGGGAGCTTCTCCACCACCATGGACGCCTCCCGGATGAGTTGTGAGTAGTCTCTCTTGGACCATGGGTCCATGACCAGTAGCTATGTGATGTTCTCCTCCCGTTCTTGTGCTTCACTAATTAGTCCTCGTGAGCTGCCCTACATGATCGAGGCACATATGTAATCCTTATGCTGTTGCTATGTTAAGTTTGCTGGGATCCGATGGATTGTGAGATTATGTTCAGATTGTGTTTGAGTAATATATTTGATTTACCTCTTTTATATTTATGTTCGTAAGTAATTCCTGCATGTTCTCTGTTGTTATTTATTGCTTTGGCCAAGTAGTAGGTAGTGACTCCAAGAGGGAACGTTATGCTTGATTGTGGGTTCATGCCCCTCGATGACTAGCTTGAGTGACAGAAACATGAGTCTAGGGGATGTGTTGTTGCCACAAGGGGGAAAACAACGGTGCTTGTGCTCGCGGGTGCAAGGATTGTTTACTTTACGCAAAGTTCTTTTAATGCAGTTGTCTGTTGCTTTGAGTTTACACTATGGGTGGGACTCGCAACTTAATACCAGCGAGATGTTCTGGATAGATATCTCAAGGTGGATGATTAGTTGTAGATGCAGATGGATTTCGGTCTACTTGCCTTGGCGTACCGCCCATGCTTTGAACCTCTACCTTTCTTGCAACATAGTTAGCATTGGTTTGCGCACATAATTATGTCAATTGCCCAGCTGTAATTCGTTTACCTCACATAGTTGTTTTATCGTCTTTTGGGAGAGAGACATCACTAGTGAACATCATGGGACCCCGGTCCATATTACCATCACTGATCACATCCGCTATTTACTTTCCGCTTTTTACTTACTATTGCAGCATTACCTATCACTATTATCACTTGCGTTTGATCCTTTGTAAACGACAAGGCCGGAGGGATTGACAACCTCTCTGTACTCGTTGGGAGCAAAGTTATTTGTATCTGTGTGCAGGTCCACGTTGATTGCTAATATCTGGCGCCGTTAGCAGTTGACACCTTCTTGTTGAAACTGGGAGTCTCAGGGAAATCGATCCTTGGTATCTTTGCCAAGGGAAAACTTCCGCTACACTGCATCTCAAACCTTCCACTTGGGGTAACCAACGAGGGGCGAGAAGCCATCAAGCAAAGTTTTCTGGCGCCGTTGCCGGGGACTCCACTCTTCAAGATAGGGGAGTTGCACGCTATCTTTTACCTTTGCTTTTTAGTCTTGTTAGTTTACTTTTCAGTTTTGCTTTAGTATCTTTTATCAAAAATCACAAAAATAGTTATCTTGCTTGCTTGCTACTATGGGTTCCACCGAGAACACCAAGTTGTGTGACTTCACTAGTCACAACAACGATGACTTTATCTGCACACCTATCACTACACCTGCCACTTCAGCACCTTCGTATGAAATTAAACCTGCTTTACTGAACCTAGTTATGAAAGATCAATTCTCCGGTGCTGGAGATGATGCTGCTTTACACTTAAACAATTTTGTTGAACTTTGTGATATGCAAAAGTACCAAGAAATAGATGGTAATATTGTTAAGCTTAAGCTGTTTCCTTTCTCCTTGAGAGGAGGAGCTAAAATTTGGTTTCAATCTTTGCCTAGAAATAGCATAGATTCATGGGACAAGTGCAAAGATGCTTTTATTGGAAAATACTATCCACCTGCTAAAATTATCCAACTAAGGAGTAACATAATGAATTTCAAACAATTGGATAATGAACACGTTGCCCAAGCTTGGGAACGTATGAAATCTCTTGTCAAGAACTGCCCTACTCATGGTTTGACTACTTGGATGGTTATCCAAACTTTTTATGCAGGCTTAAACTTTACCTCGCGGAACTTGTTAGATTCGGCCGCGGGAGGAACTTTTATGTCAACTACACTTGGTGCTGCCACGAAGCTTCTCGATGAGATGATGACCAATTATTCCCAATGGCACACCGAACGCGCTCCAACAGGTAGGAAGGTAAACTCTGTCGAGGAGATTTCCTCCTTAAATGAAAAGGTTGACTTGATCATGTCTCTACTTTCGAAGCAATCTTCTGTTGATCCTCGTGATGTTCATTTAAATTCTTTGATTGCTCAAGAACAAGTAGATGTGAACTTTATCTCTAGAAACAATTTTAATAACAATGCTTATAGGAGTAATTTTGGTAGCAATCCTAGACCGTTCCCCTCTAATTCTTATGGGAACAACAATGCTTATCCTAGCACCAAGAACTCCACTACTGAACTAGAGATTATGCTTAAAGATTTCATCACTACCCAAAAAGCTTTTAATAATAGTGTAGAAGAAAAACTAAACAAACTAGATAATCTCTCTTCGAAGGTAGACAATTTAGCCAATGAGGTTGAGTTGCTTAAAATTAGAACTTCTCCTCTTGAGGAGAGGAAGGTCACTCCTATGAATGCTATTCAAGTGCAAATTAATGAAAATATTAGGATGATGGCTAAACTTAAAGAGAGATGGGCTAGAGAAAGGGAGGAAGAAGATAGAATTAAGAACCTTCCTACCCACCACTCTGTTGCTACTATCCAAGTTGTTGAGGATATCCAAACTCTTAGCACCCAATGCACTCCTGGTCCTAGTGGACCTATTAATGGTGATGATATGACTATAGAAACTACCAAACAAGTGAACCTAAAGGACACAACTACCACCTTACTTGATAGTAGTGATCTTGATTTTGATAATTGCACTCTTACCGAAGTTATTGATTTCCTTCACAAGATGTCTAGAGATCCCCGCACTAGCACGCTTAATCTTGCCTTCACAGAGCATATCACTAATGCTCTCATCAAAGCTAGGGAGGAGAAACTTAGAGTAGAAGCCTCCATACCTAGAAAGCTAGAAGATGGTTGGGATCCTATGATTAAAATTAAGTTGAATAACTTCTCTTGCTACGCTTTATGTGATGTTGGTGCTAGTACCTCTGTTATGCCCAAAAGAATATATGATATGCTTAAATTGAAACCTTTTGATTCTTGTTCTTTTGGCGTTCGTCTCGTTGATTCTTCCATAAAGAAACCTTTGGGGAGGATCGACGATGTTCTTATCATTGTCAATGACAACTATGTTCCCGTTGATTTTACTATTATGGATATTGAATGTGAACCTTCTTGTCCAATTATTTTGGGACGTCCTTTTCTACGCACCGTCGGTGCTATCATTGACATGAAAAAGGGGAATATAAAATTCCAGTTTCCTCTCAAGAAAGGGATGGAACACTTCCCTCGAAAGAAGATTAAGTTACCTTTTGAGTCCGTCATACGGGCTAGCTATTCTTTTACTCTTGATAAAACTTGATCTCTATGCATTATGCCTAGCTTAAAGGCATAAAAGAAAGCGCTTTTGGGAGGCAGCCCACATGAATAAAATTTTTATTTTGCTTTTGTTGTGTCTTGATGTTGTTATTACAGTAGCATCATCATTGTATCTTTGCTTTTCAATTTTGTGCCAAGTGTAGCCTCTGATTGCAAGAAAGTTCAAAAGTTGTGACGTGCTGTCCAGGAAACAGATTCTGTCCTTGGATAGAAAAATTCGTATAAAATCACCAGATCATCTTTTTGGTCTGAATTTTTTCGACACCATGCTCTATACAATTTTCTTTCGTGCGTCTGTTTTGAGATTTTTGATTAGAGTTGCAGAAGTGCCCCGAAAAAATCATTTACTACCTGCTGTTCTGTTTTTCACAGATTCTGTCCTGTTTTGCCTTTCCTTCATTTTGCAAACCTTGAGCTTGCTTTTTCTTTGCAAAAACCTTTTGGCAACCTTGAGAAACAGTAGACCTTCAAGAATATCTTTATTTCGAGCAAGGAACAATTATTTTATTAAGGGTACTAACCTCGCTAATCAGATTATGATGAGTTATGTATGAAGGGAGTTTTCAAGTGTGCGAGGGAAGATGATAAAAAGATTCAGGAGTGTCAAACGCTCAAGCTTGGGGATGCCCCCATGCACCCCCAAGAAATATTCAAGGAGACTCAAGCGTCTAAGCTTGGGGATGCCCCCGTGCATCCCCTTCTCCATCAACATTATTAGTTCGTCTTTCGTTCCGCTATATTTTTATCACTTCATGTGTTATGTGCTATGCTTGGAGTGTTTTGCTTTTAGTTTCCTTTTTAGTTTTCTTTAGCTTTTCATAACGAGTCGGAACTCAGCTTTATTTATGTGGGAGAGAAACACGCTCCACTTCTACCTAGAACATAACATAGAATTTTCATGTCTATGCTTGCTGTGTGTGTTCTTTGTCCTTTAATAGCTACTATCATGTTCAGCTCTTAGTATCCATGCTTATCTTTTTAAAGAGCTTTTGTTTAGTTGGTTGCTTGAACTCTCTTTATTTATCATGATTATCTTATTAAGAGAGTTTGCTTCCGTTGCATTGGTTGGTATGTCTATGATAAAGATGCTACGTGCATAATGGTGCTTAGTAGTTCATGTTTTCTTATGGTTAGTCTCAAATAGCTGGGGGGTTCCCAATGTGTTATTGGAGTACCAACATGATTTATTTTGCCTATGATGTGGTATGGTTTAGTAATATCTTCCTTCGAGAATTTATTTTGATTGATTTGGCGTATGCTCACGCATATTTAAGACTGTAAAGAAAGTCTGTCCAGCCTTGATGATCTTTTGTTTCTGAGTAGCGATATAACCTCCACGCCTGATTCAATGTTGCTTTGTCACTCTGCATGATTATGACCGTCATTGCTCTTTTAGTTGGTCGCTCCCAGTCTTTTGCTAACCTCCACCTGTACTAAGCGGACTAACTGCTTGTGCATCCAAAATCTTTTAAACCAGTTATGCCATATGAGTCCACCATACCTTCCTACATGGTATTTACCTGCCATTCCTAACGAAGACTTTCATGTACCATCTCGAAACTATTCAAAGAAAAAAATGCATTCCTATTTTGTGCCTCTGTTTTAAGTTCATGAGGAAGTAGTAGTTAATTCATGATCTTTTTAAGTTGGACAAGCTTCACCCCGGGATTGCATGTATAATGTGCAAACCCATAATACGAGAAGGAACTGGCATTGAGTGCGCCCGGCTCAAAAATAATATAACAAACAAACCCTCCTTCATGCTTTGTTCATGAGAAATCAGAAAACTTTGGAAGTGATAAACAAAGGAGATTAAGAGGATGTGATCGTCCTCATTCGGGAGCCGTTCCTCGAAACTTGTCCATCTCAAGAAGTGATTGAGTTGTCTGCTAGCATTCGTTGACGAAACATGCATATCCAAAAATATATATTATTACCTCTGTTTTTAAAACCAAGAGCTCTGGTACATGTTTTGTCTTTGTTTCCGACTACGGGTTTTCAACCTTGCCAACAAAAGCCACGGTTCGAGAGTCTCCACCTTCTTTTAAAGCACCAACTACTGAGAGCATGATTGTCATTCTGAGTGTAATGTGCATTGTCCCAAAGTAGCATTGTCTTTTGCATGATTATGATATCGTTTATTTTGAAATCATTGTATCTAGTCATCACTTAAACCTTGGAGGTGCCCCTGCATTTATGTTTTGCTTCACTAAAGGGGGCAAGCGAGATATCACTTTATCATATTTGCACACCATGTTCATTACAAATCTATTTGATGTTTCAGTATCATATTGTAAAACTTTCAGTTCTTTGTGATTTTCTCATGAGGCAACTTAATTACTACAGATTCATTGTCTCAGTAAGCTTTTGTCATGTGACTATGAAAAATCCTTATATGGTTAATAGCATGTCACCACAGAAATTATTCTTGTTATCATTTACCTACTCGAGGACGAGCAGGAATTAAGCTTGGGGATGTTGATACGTCCAAAATGTATCTATAATTTCTGCTTGCTCCATACCTCTTTTGGGTGATATTGCTATGATATTTATACACTTCCATACACTTTTGATCATATTTGGACTAACCTATTAACTCAGTGCACCCCAGTGTCAGTTTCTGTTTTCTGCTGTTTTTGTATTTCAGGTTTTCCCATTACGAGAACTGCCAGAAAAATCCCGGAAAAATTATATAAAAAATCAGCGTTCCAGAAGCTTCCCGGCACCCGAAGTACAGCCGGAGGGGGGCCACCAAGGCTCCAGGCGCCCTGGTGGCGCGGCCCCCCTCCTGGCCGCGCCGGGGGGGGCGCCTGGGCCCTCCAGTCCTCCACTGATGCCCCCCTTTGGCATATATTTATATCGTGTCCCGAAACCCTCGAGACGGGAACCCTTTTTCGCGATCTCATCTCTGTTCCGCCGCCGCCGCGCTTCCAAGATCGGGAGCACCAGGAGAACTCTTCCCGGCACCCTGCCGGAGGGGAGGATCACCACCGGGAGCTTCTCCACCACCATGGACGCCTCCCGGATGAGTTGTGAGTAGTCTCCCTTGGACCATGGGACCATGACCAGTAGCTATGTGATGTTCTCCTCCCGTTCTTGTGCTTCACTAATTAGTCCTCGTGAGCTGCCCTACATGATCGAGGCACATATGTAATCCTTATGCTGTTGCTATGTTGAGTTTGCTGGGATCCAATTGATTGTGAGATTATGTTCAGATTGTGTTTGAGTAATATATTTGATTTACCTCTTTTATATTTATGTTCGTAAGTAATTCTTGCATGTTCTCCGTTGTTATTTATTGCTTTTGCCAAGTAGTAGGTAGTGACTCCAAGAGGGAACGTTATGCTTGATTGTGGGTTCATGCCCCTCGATGACTAGCTTGAGTGACAGAAACATGAGTCTAGGGGATGTGCTATTGCCACAAGGGGGAAAACAACGGTGCTTGTGCCCGCGGGTGCAAGGATTGTTTACTTTACGCAAAGTTCTTTTAATGCAGTTGTCTGTTGCTTTGAGTTTACACTATGGGTGGGACTCGCAACTTAATACCAGCGAGATGTTCTGGATAGATATCTCAAGGTGGATGATTAGTAGTAGATGCAGATGGATTTCGTTCTACTTGCCTTGGCGTACCGCCCATGCTTTGAACCTCTACCTTTCTTGCAACATAGTTAGCATTGGTTTGCGCACATAATTCTGTCAATTGCCCAGCTGTAATTCGTTTACCTCACATAGCTGTTTTATCGTCTTTTGGGAGAGAGACATCACTAGTGAACATCATGGGACCCCGGTCCATATTACCATCACTGATCACATCCGCTATTTACTTTCCGCTTTTTACTTACTATTGCAGCATTACCTATCACTATTATCACTTGTGTTTGATCCTTTGTAAACGACAAGGCCGGAGGGATTGACAACCTCTCTGTACTCGTTGGGAGCAAAGTTATTTGTATCTGTGTGCAGGTCCACGTTGATTGCTAATATCTGGCGCCGTTAGCAGTTGACACCTTCTTGTTGAAACTGGGAGTCTCAGGGAAATCGATCCTTGGTATCTTTGCCAAGGGAAAACTTCTGATACACTGCATCTCAAACCTTCCACTTGGGGTAACCAACGAGGGGCGAGAAGCCATCAGTAAACTCCGACGAAATTTTCGCACAGATGTGCGAAAATGGCCATAGTCAGGACGGCGTTTGGGGTGAAGTCAAGGAGATGAAACCCGTAGGTATTCATGATGTCACAGAAGAATTCCGAAAAGGGCGGGCAGAGCCCGTAGTAGAAGAACAGAGCGAAGAAGGCATAGCCGCCCGGGAACATCTCGCAGGCCACGGCGGGGAGTACCTTGGTACTGTTGGGGAACGTAGTATTTTTAAATTTTCCTACGATCACGCAAGATCTATCTACCAGATGCATAGCAACGAGAGGGAAGAGTGTGTCTACGTACCCTCGTAGACCGAAAGCGGAAGCGTCAAGTGACGCGGTTGATGTAGTCGAACTTCTTCGCGATTCAACCGATCAAGCACCGAACGTACGGCACCTCCGCATTCAGCACACGTTCAGCTTGATGACGTCCCACGAGCTCTTGATCCAGTTGAGCTTCACGGGAGAGTTTCGTCAGCACGACGGCGTGGTGACGGATATGATGTATTCACCGGCGCAGGGCTTCGCCTAAGCACCGCGACGGTATGACCGAGGTGTGTTTCTGTGGAGGGGGGCACCGCACACGGCTGGAACAATTCAACTTGTGTGTCTTTGGGTGCCCCCCTGCCCCCGTATATAAAGGAGCAAGGGGGGAGGCCGGCCGGCCCTCCTATGGTGCGGCTAGGGTGCAATCCTACTAGGAATAGGATTGCAATCCTATTCCTAGTAGGAACTACCAAAGAAGGAAGAGAGGGAAAGGAAAAGAGGGAGAGGTGGCGCCCCCCCAATCCTAGTCCAACTAGGATCCCTAGGTGGGTCGCCGGCCAGCCTCTATGGGCTGCCTCTCTCCTTTCCTTAAGGCCCACTATGGACCATCCCCCCTCGTAGGGGGTTCCGGTAACCCCCTCCGGCAATCCCGTTAAATCCGAAACTTTTCCGGAACACTTCCGGTGTCCGAATATAGTCGTCCAATATATCAATCTTTATGTCTCGGACATTCCGAGACTCCTCGTCATGTTCGTGATCTCATCCGGGACTCCGAACTACCTTCGGTACATCAAAACTCATAAACTCATAATACCGATCGTCATCAAACGTTAAGCGTGCGGACCCTACGGGTTCGAGAACTATGTAGACATGTGAAAGTGCAACTAATCCCCGGGTGGTTTTGGTAATTAATAACAACATATATATCATTGAACTAATAGTTACTTGAGAATCATTTCAGAGAAGTTCAGTGATATGGGTATGGCAAGGACTAAAGAAGTGGACCCCTCAAAATGCTAAGGCAAGCATTGGCAAAAGCTCAAGACTCCATTTTTGGTTTAGTGATCCAAGATCACATTGAGTCCATAGGAAAAGCCAATACTATTAAAAGGGGATGAGGTTATGATGATGATCTGGTTGCTCAAGTGCTTAGTGATACATCTTCTAAACTATCAGCAACTTTCACTGCCATATACACTCATAAGTAATCTCGGTCCCACCGATATTCCAAACTCAGTCACACCGAGATGAACCACCTCAGCCATAAGCCAAACCCTAGTAAACTCGGATTTTCCGATTCTGAACTCGGTCTCACCGAAACATGAGTTGCCAAGGTTCTGTAACCTTCTGTCATCAAATCGGTGTCACCGAGATGATGAAGTCGGTCCCACCGAAACTGGCATGCTCTTGTCATTGCACGAATCGGACTAACCGAGATTGTATATTCGGTCCCACCGAAAACCCCAACGTTCACATTATTTGAACTATCGGTCTCACCGAGTTGTCCACTTCGGTCCCACCGAGATTGCTCAAATGTGTGTAACGGTTGGATTTTGTGTGGAGGCTATTTATACCCCTTCACCCCCTCTTCATTCGTGGAGAGAGCCATCAGAAAGAACTACCACTCCTACCTTACATTTCTGAGAAGAGAACTATCTACCCTTGTGTTGAGATCAAGTTGCTCCACTCCCACCATATGAAGCTTGATCTCTAACCTTCCCAAGTTGCTTTCCACTCAATCCTTTCTTCCACCACAGCCAAATCAGTGAGGAGAGTTGAGTGTTGGGGAGATTATCATTTGAAGCACAAGAGCAAGGAGTTCATCATCATCTACAACATCTATTACCTTTTGGAGGGTGGTGCCTCCTAGATTGTTTAGGTGTCGCTTGGGAGCCTCCGTCGTCGAGATGTGGAGTTGAACCAAGAAGTTTGTAAGGGCAAGGAGATCGCCTACTTCATGAAGATCTACCCCGAGTAAGGCTAGCCCTCCGTGGGCATAGGCCATGATGGAATAGACAAGGTTGCTTATTCGTGGACCCTTCGTGGGTGGAGCCTTCCGTGGACTCTCGCAGCCGTTATCCTCCGTGGGTTGAAGTCTCCATCAACGTGGATGTACGATAGCACCACCTATCGGAACCACGGGAAAAATCACCGCGTCTCCAAAATTGCGTTTGCTCTTCTCCACCTCTCTTTACTACATGTGCAATTTACTTTCCGCTGCCTATACTCTAGAATTGCATGTGTAGGGTGATCCTTGACTTGATCATAATTGTGAATCTGCCAAAAACTGTTCTTTGTCAAAAGGCAGAATTTTTATATTTACAAGTAGTCTAATCACCCCCCCCCCCTCTAGACATACTTTCGATCCTACAAGTGGTATCAGAGCTTTGGTCTCCATTGTATTGGTTTCCGTTGCATTGGACTCCATAAGCTTGGTTTCACAACCTTGGAGAGTATGGCGTCTAGTGAGGGTAATTTTCGTAGAGGTCCTTACTTTGATGGTACAAATTTTGCTAGTTGGAAGCATAAAATGAAAATGCATATTCTTGGTCATAACCCAGCCGCATGGGGCATTATTTGTGTTGGTATGCAAGGTGAATTCTTCGAGGAAGGAAAAGTTCCGGATCACGAAGCTACACCTGAAGAATTGCGGATGTTGCAAAACAATGCTCAAGCTTGTGACATTCTCTTCAATGCCTTGTGTCCCGAGGAGTTCAACAAAATCAGCCATCTTGAAAATGCAAAAGAGATTTGGGATACTTTGGTTGAAATGCACGAAGGTACCGAGTCTGTGAAGGAATCAAAGCTAGATATTCTTCAAGGTCAACTTGACAAGTTCAAGATGAAGGATGGTGAAGGAGTCGCTGAAATGTACTCTAGGCTTGCTCTCATCACAAATGAGATTGCCGGCTTAGGAAGCGAAGAAATGACCGACTGATTCATCATCAAGAAGATTCTCAGAGCTTTGGATGGAAAGTATGACACCGTGTGCACTTTGATCCAAATGATGCCAAACTACAAGACTCTCAAGCCAACCGAAGTCATTGGAAGAATTGTTGCTCATGAGATGACACTTAAGGATAAGGAAGAGCTTCACAACAAGTCGAGTGGTGCTTACAAAGCTACAAGTGATGCTCCCACAACCTCAAGTGACAAGTTAGTCTCCAATGAAGAGATAAGCCTAATGGTTAAGAACTTCAACAAATTCTACAAGAATAGAGGCAAAGAGAGAAGCTCAAAGTTTAGATCATATGATGAAAAGAGATCTTCTAGTCGTGATCGAAACTGCTACAATTGTGGAAGACCCGGACACTACTCAAATGAGTGTACGGCTCCCCACAAGAGAAGAGAAGAATCTCCAAGAAGAAGAAGTTCAAGAGATGAGTCACCTCGGAAAGAGAGAAGGAGTAGAGATGATCGTTATGAACGAAAACCCTCTCGGAGAAGCAAGGATTCGGAGAGGAAAGACAAGTCATCAAGGAGCTACACAAGAAGAAAACATCAAGCTCATGTAGGTGAATGGGTCTCCGGCTCCGACTCCGACAATCAATCCGATGGAAGCTATCACTCCGACTCCGACTACAGTCAAGATGAAGGTGTTGCCGGTCTTGCTCTCGTATCCTCCAACTCCAACTCCTACGACTTATTTGATTCACCAAATGAGGGAATTGGAAGATGCTTCATGGCTAAAGGCTCCAAGGTATCACACCCTGAATTCATTGACTTCAATAGTGATGAGGATGACTTGCTTGGTGAAGATGAGCTCTTGCATGATAAATCCAGTGAGCCTAGTAACGATGAACATGCTAGTAGTCTTTATAGCCAAGAAGAGTCGAATGACAATGCTATGAAGGAGATTGAGCGTCTAACTAAAGAACTAAACACTCTTAAGTTAGCTCATGAAACAACTCAAGAAGATCATAGAGAGCTCCTAAGATCTCATGAGAAGCTACGCTTCGAGAAGCTCACTCTAGAGCAAGAACATGAGTTTCTAAAAGCAATCAATGACGATCTTCGAAAGAAGAGTTCTTCATATCTTGCCAAACGACTTCTCTTGTCTAATTTCTTGCCACCCATTAAGACTAAGCATGACAAGCATAAGAAAAATTCTTCCTCCAGCAGTAACAATAACCATGCTAAATCCAATGTTGTTGCTTCTAGTAGTTCTCTTGATTCCACTAACAATGTTTCAAGCCAAGTTACACTTGAGCAAGAGAATAGTTTATTGAAAGGGATCATAGAGAAAGGTGTCTACAAGAGCCTTGCCGGAAGCAAGAACTTTGAGGAAATTGTTCGCAAGCAAGGAAGGCACCGGAAGAATCAAGGAATTGGTTTTGAGCGAAAGTTCAACGCCGAAGGTGTTGAGTGGGAAGAAGGTCAATATCCTACTCCACAGTTTGTTTCTCAAAAGGAGAATTATGATCCTACTTCTTCCAATGTGGAACAAGCTCAAGATGACCTTCCACCACAAGACCACAAGCTAAAAGCCAAGGACAAGCTTCAAGAGGAGATTGATGCATTCGTTGAAGCACCTCAAGCCATGGTCAAGTGGGTTTCCAAGGAAACGTCAAGTTCTACTTCGTCAAGCTCAACTACAACCCCAAGGATTCCCATCAAGATGATGTGGATCCCGAAGAAGAAGAACTAGAAAGTTCTTGAGGGTGACTCCGCCAACATACTTCACTCACATTCATTTTGGCAAAGGCTTGTGCAATCAACTTCCACATCATGCACTAGTTCATGGAGTCACAAACCCTCTTGTTGGTAAGTCAAGGGACAAGGTAATCATTGCTTTCATGGACATCATCTATTGTGAACTTCAATCTATGTCCATGGATATCCTTGTTTGTTCCTTGTGGGACTAACCCATGTAGGTATTGAAAGTGCCCGAATCCAAAGGATAGCTCCCAACTCTTGATGATCTCCATCAACATTGAGTATCCACATCTTCAACATCTACATGAAGTTTTCTACGACAACCCAAGGTTAGTTTGACCCTTTAAAAGGGGTTCTCACATCTAGGGGGAGCTTTGCTCTAAAAAATTGAGCTAAAGCATCTTCAAATGATGTGAACACATCAATGCTTTATGTAAAAGTGGTAACCCCACTTGTGCTTAAACGATGAGTATGACCTATGATCAAATGTTCTCATTTGGCTCCTAAGTCAAAATACTCATATAAAGATGACCTAGTCATCGACAAATTGTGTGTTAGTTGCTAGAGTTTTGGTTGTGCATGTTTGACACATATTCCATTTGCTATCTTATTGTGTGAGCATGTTGGATGCATGATTTTATCCATTCGAGGACATCCATTTGTTGTTTTGGTCGTTTTGATTTTTCTGACCAAATGGATGGACAAGAATGCCTAAGTACCTCCCCTAGCTATCTATGCTTTCTTGTCTCAAATTCTATTCATGCTTACATCACAAACTTTGAACAAGTCATTTTCGGACCCTCCGAGTGAGGAGCACTCGGAGCCACCGATCCGTCAAGGGCTAATCTCCAAAACCTTCTAATTGATTTCGGTCAGACCAACTCACTCAAACTCGGTCGAACCGAAAGCATTTAGACTGATCTAGGTTTTCATCTCGGTGAAACCGAGTTGTGATTTTCGGCGTGACCGAAGTGCATAACTGCCTAGCAGTTATCCATCTCGGTGCCACCGAGTTTTACAACTCGGTCCCACCGACAGCAAAGGGGTATATATTCCAAGGGCCGCGCGCGTTGATTCCTCCTTCAAACGTTTCGCCCCCACATCCCTTGCTGCCGTCGCCTTGGTCTCCGGATCGTCGCCGTCGTCGCCTGTGCGCCCTCGCTGCAGGTCTCCGTCGCCGTCAACGGCCATCTCCTCCGCGCCGTTGCCGCCGTAGAAAAACTCCACCAAGTTAGGGTGATTTTTGATCCCACTCATGCTCCCATCTCCGATTCAATGCACATTTGGATTGCTTAGTATCTTGCCACGATTGAAATCCTCCTGTACACCAGATTGGTTCGTTTGAACTAGATTCGAGTAAAAAATTTAGGGTTAGGTTTCCACGGAACACATCTCGGTGAGACCGATTTTATATTTTCGGTATGACCGATTTGGCCTATGGCCATTGCACTGCACCCTTCGGTCCGACCGAGTTGTGCAAAATCGGTGTGACCGAAATGTAGATTTTGTGAAACCCTAGTGTTTTCGGCAGGACCGAAACCCACTTCGGTCAAACCGAAAGTGGTGTGCCAAGCTCCTGTTTAACACTTCGGATTCACCGAAACTTAAACTCGGTCTGACCGAAATGTCTTCTGTGAAAACTTAATACTAGAATTTGAACTCAATTTTTTTTTTGCAAAAACTTCTGCAGTTTGTGATGACTCTTCTTCTCTGCCTATACCTTATCTATTCACAGGTTGTCAGCCATGTCAGATACCAGTGACAGTCAGAACATGTCAGAGACACCCATTGCAGACATTCCAGAGGCTGACACTAGTCCTGATCCTAGCAGCTCATCTGATGATGGTGAGAGGAGTACACCAAGTGGCATGCCTCCTGCAGCCACCAGAGCTAGAAAGGAGAAGAATTCCGATGATGAGGATCTTGTTGAGGAAGAGGTGACCTCAAAGCCTAAAAGGAAGGTTGTTGCCAAAGAGCAACAAGGTCAACAATCTAAGAAGGGCACCAGCAAAGTCAAGCAGTCAACTGTGGCTAAGAAGCTGAATTTGGGAGAGGCAGCTGCAAGCAAAGTGAAGAAAACCACCAAGAGAAAGAGGGTAGTGCATGTGTCAGATTCTCATGCAAATGCAGCAGTAGAGGATGAGGATGAGGAAGCACCCCAGCCTCCTCCTCAGAAGACGAAGCTCATGGGTGATGCCATTAAGGCTGGAGCCACATCAAAGCCCAAGAAATCTGCTCCAGCTAAGGCAGCTCCAGCAAAGCTTGCTGCCAAGCCCAAGAGGACCATCAGAAACATTCCAGCGTCTGAAAAGAACAAGAATGATGTGCCACCAGCTGAGTCTGACGATGAAGGACAAGTTTTGCTGAAACTTCGTCCAAAACTGCCACTTCATAATGATGCTCATCCTCAAGCTGAGGACATGAAGGCAAGGAAAGATAGAGGTCTCAGGCTATGGAGACAAACTGACCCATATGCCGTGAGGAGAAGAACTGCTGTAGATCCCAGATTTCACACCAGAGAGCAGCAGGACTTCTATGAGACCGTGCTGATGGACAAGAAGCCCATAGTCGCAGACACCAGATATGTTGACTGGGAGTACATTGACAGCGAAGAGCACAGAGATTTCTTTCCACATGTGCATGAAAGTTTCACTGCATGTGGAGTTGCAGATTTTGTAGGTCAGAAATTGACTAGTTGGAACGATGAGATGATAATGCAATTTTATGCCACAGCTCACTTCTACCCTGATGGAAAGATTACGTGGATGACTGAAGGTCAAAGGTTCTCTTCTTCTGTTGAAGAATGGGCAGAAATTCTGAATGCTCCAGTGCAACGAGAAGATGATATTGATGTATATGGGATTCCAAAGAAGAATCATGAATCCATGAAAAACATGTACAAAGAGATTCCAGCAGAGGATTTGGAAATTTGGAAGCTCGGCTCAGTCTACCATCTCCAGGCAGGCTTACCTACCACTAATACCATTTTGAGGCATACCTTGATGCCCAAGTCTGGAGATCATCGCATGATCAGAGGATACTCTATCAACATGCTGCATATACTTGATGAGAAAGCACCTTTCAAGGTGATGGACTTGATGGTAGAGACCATTAAGAGGACTGCAGCTGACCAGAAAAGGTCATGTGGATTTGCCCCGCAGATTCAGATGCTTATCAATGCCAAGTTTGGCACGGGCACATTCTTGTTGGATAGAAAACATTTACCGCTGCAGCCAGAGCATGAAGACAATGTTGTTGTGATGGATGAGGAGGATCCGACATCTGTTGAAGGTCAAGCCAAGATCGCAGCTGCTAAGAAAGCCAAAGCTGACAAAGCAGCAGCAGCAGCAGCTAAACCAAAGAGTTTCGGAGAGCAAATTCTTGAAGCTATTCAAAGGATTGAACAACGCCTGGCCAGCATTGAACAGTCTCAGGAGAGCTTAGAGAGGATTGTTGACGAGAAGATCCACGCTCTAGATGTGAAGCTGACTGAAATACAAGTGACCGTCAACAAGCTCGAGGCAGACGTTGAGGAAGCAAAGCAGGACAAGGCAGAGCTTATGCGTGAGTTGCAGGATGACTTAGTCCAGGATTCTCATCGACAGACTGCTCCGGTTCCCAAAGGATCCCGATCAGCTGCTATTCCAGTGATTGACACCAGGACTACAGCTTCAGCACCTCCCACAGTTCCAGCAGTTTCTCCAGCTCCAGCTCTAGTGTCCACTCCTCCAGCACAGACATCAGCTGAAGTCTTCGCCGATGCCGTCATATCCACTCCGACATCAACCCAGACGGGAGCCGCCAGCAGAGTCCACAGTGACGTTTAGCTCTATGCTTTTTCGAACTTTTTGGTAACTTGTTGTCAAAGGGGGAGAAATTGTATAGATCATAGGGTTTCGAGAGAGAGAGTGCTGTTGTCTTTGCGCTTTTGCTCTTTCGTTCTTTTGCGGTTTCTTTGAGATACTTTTGGTTTTCGAGACATTCAGTGTGCTTGATACTCCGTTTGATGCTACCTTAATGAGTGCTTGGTCGTACTATGCCTTAATGTGTGCTTAATGCTTATCATATGCCATTCCTATCTCGTATGACTATTTACTCATGTCTTGGTGATTGGGTGCATGCTGTTCTTTCTTATCATTTTGTGCGCTCCACCAAGATGTATGTGACATGGAAGAGTGACCCATGATCCTAATCGATTGTGCATTTGCATTCAAACGCAAATCTTAAATAATGCACAAATTTAGGGGGAGCTCTTGCTTATCACATACTTCTCAAAGCGACGATATTATTCTTTGATTATATCCTTTGTCGAAGCTTTGATCTATATGTTGTCATCAATTACCAAAAAGGGGGAGATTGAAAGTGCAACTAATCCCCGGGTGGTTTGGGTAATTAATAACAACATATATATCATTGAACTAATAGTTACTTGAGAATCATTTCAGAGAAGTTCAGTGATATGGGTATGGCAAGGACTGAAGAAGTGGACCCCTCAAAATGCTAAGGCAAGCATTGGCAAAAGCTCAAGACTCCATTTTTGGTTTAGTGATCCAAGATCACATTGAGTCCATAGGAAAAGCCAATACTATTAAAAGGGGATGAGGTTATGATGATGATCTGGTTGCTCAAGTGCTTAGTGATACATCTCCTAAACTATCAGCAACTTTCACTGCCATATACACTCATAAGTAATCTCGGTCCCACCGATATTCCAAACTCAGTCACATCGAGATGAACCACCTCAGCCATAAGCCAAACCCTAGTAAACTCGGATTTTTCGATTCTGAACTCGGTCTCACCGAAACATGAGTTGCCAAGGTTCTGTAACCTTCTGTCATCAAATCGGTGTCACCGAGATGATGAAGTCGGTCCCACCGAAACTGGCATGCTCTTGTCATTGCACGAATCGGACTAATCGAGATTGTATATTCGGTCCCACCGAAAACCCCAACGTTCACATTATTTGAACTATCGGTCTCACCGAGTTGTCCACTTCGGTCCCACCGAGATTGCTCAAATGTGTGTAACGGTTGGATTTTGTGTGGAGGCTATTTATACCCCTCCACCCCCTCTTCATTCGTGGAGAGAGCCATCAGAAAGAACTACCACTCCTACCTTACATTTCTGAGAAGAGAACTACCTACCCTTGTGTTGAGATCAAGTTGCTCCACTCCCACCATATGAAGCTTGATCTCTAACCTTCCCAAGTTGCTTTCCACTCAATCCTTTCTTCCACCACAGCCAAATCAGTGAGGAGAGGAGAGTGTTGGGGAGATTATCATTTGAAGCACAAGAGCAAGGAGTTCATCATCATCTACAACATCTATTACCTTTTGGAGGGTGGTGCCTCCTAGATTGGTTAGGTGTCGCTTGGGAGCCTCCGTCGTCGAGATGTGGAGTTGAACCAAGAAGTTTGTAAGGGCAAGGAGATCGCCTACTTCGTGAAGATCTACCCCGAGTAAGGCTAGCCCTCCGTGGGCATAGGCCATGATGGAATAGACAAGGTTGCTTCTTCGTGGACCCTTCGTGGGTGGAGCCCTCCGTGGACTCTCGCAGCCGTTACCCTCCGTGGGTTGAAGTCTCCATCAACGTGGATGTACGATAGCACCACCTATCGGAACCACGGGAAAAATCACCGCGTCTCCAAAATTGCGTTTGCTCTTCTCCACCTCTCTTTACTACATGTGCAATTTACTTTCCGCTGCCTATACTCTAGAATTGCATGTGTAGGGTGATCCTTGACTTGATCATAATTGTGAATCTGCCAAAAACTGTTCTTTGTCAAAAGGCAGAATTTTTATATTTACAAGTAGTCTAATCACCCCCCCTCTAGACATACTTTCGATCCTACAACATGACCGAGACTCATCTCCGGTCAATAACCAATAGCGGAACCTGGATGTTCATATTGGCTCCTACATATTCTACGAAGATGTTTTATCGGTCAGAACCGCATAACAACATACGTTGTTCCTTTTTTCATCGGTATGTTACTTGTCCGAGATTCGATCGTCGGTATCTCCATACCTAGTTCAATCTCGTTACCGGCAAGTCTCTTTACTCGTTCCGTAACACATCATCTCGTGACTAACTCATTAGTCTTTTGCTTGCAAGGCTTATTGTGATGTGTGTTACCGAGAGGGCCCAGAGATACCTCTCCGACACTCGGAGTGACAAATCCTAATCTTGATCTATGCCAACACCACGAATACTTTCGGAGACACCTGTAGAGCATCTTTATGATCACCCAGTTATGTTGTGACGTTTGATAGCACACAAGGTGTTCCTACGGTATTCGGGAGTTGCATAATCTCATAGTCATAGGAACATGTATAAGTCATGAAGAAAGCAATAGCAGTAAAACTAAACGATCATAGTGCTATGCTAACGGATGGGTCTTGTCCATCACATCATTCTCCTAATGATGTGATCCTGTTGATCAAATGACAACTCATGTCTATGGCTAGGAAACATAACCATCTTTGATCAATGAGCTAGTCTAGTAGAGGCATACTAGGGACATACTGTTTTGTCTATGTATTCACACATGTATTAAGTTTCCGGTTAATACAATTCTAGCATGAATAATAAACATTTATCATGATATAAGGAAATAAATAATAACTTTATTATTGCCTCTAGGGCATATTTCCTTCAGTCTCCCACTTGCACTAGAGTCAATAATCTAGCTCACATCGCCATGTGATTTAATACCGATAGTTCACATCGTTATGTGACCAACACCCAAAGGGTTTACTAGAGTCAATAATCTAGCTCACATCGCTATGTGATTAATACCCAAGAGTAATAAGGTGTGATCATGTTTTGCTTGTGAGAGAAGTTTAGTCAACGGGTCTGTCACATTCAGATCCGTATGTATTTCGCAAATTTCTATGTCTACAATGCTCTGCATAAAGCTACTCTAGCTAATTGCTCCCACTTTCAATACGCATCCAGATTGATACTTAGAGTCATCTGGATTTAGTGTCAAAGTTTGCATCGGCGTAACCCTTTACGACGAACTCTTTATCACCTCCATAATCGAGAAATATTTCCTTAGTCATCCAATTACTAAGGATAATTTTGACCGCTGTACAGTGATCCACTCCTGGATTACTTTGGTACCTCCCTGCTATACTTATAGCAAGGCACACATCAGGTCTGGTACACAGCATTGCATACATGATAGATCCTATGGCTGAGGCATAGGGAATGACTTTCATTTTCTCTCTATCTTCTGCAGTGGTCGGGCATTGAGTCTTACTCAACTTCATACCTTGTAATACAGGCAAGAACCCTTTCTTTGACTGATCCATTTTGAACTTCTTCAAAATCTTATCAAGGTATGTGCTTTGTGAAAGTCCAATTAAGCGTCTTGATCTATCTCTATAGATCTTGATGCCTAATATATAAGCAGCTTCACCGAGGTCTTTCATTGAAAAACTCTTATTCAAGTATCCTTTTATGCTATCCAGAAATTCTATATCATTTCCAATCAACAATATGTCATCCACATATAATATTAGAAACGCTACAGAGCTCCCACTCACTTTCTTGTAAATACAGGCTTCTCCAAAAGTCTGTATAAAACCATATGCTTTGATCACCTCATCAAAGCGTATATTCCAACTCCGAGATGCTTGCACCAGTCCATAGATGGATCGCTGGAGCTTGCATACTTTGTTAGCACCTTTTGGATCGACAAAACCTTCTGGTTGCATCATATACAACTCTTCTTTGAGATATCCATTCAGGAATGCAGTTTTGACATCCATTTGCCAGATTTCATAATCATAAAATGCGGCAATTGCTAACATGATTCGGACAGACTTAAGCATCGCTACAGGTGAGAAAGTCTCATCGTAGTCAACTCCTTGAACTTGTCGAAACCCTTTCGCAACAAGTCGAGCTTTGTAAACAGTAACATTACCGTCTGCGTCGGTCTTCCTCTTGAAGATCCATTTATTTTCGATGGCCTGCCGATCATCGGGCAAGTCAACCAAAGTCCACACTTTGTTCTCATACATGGATCCCATCTCAGATTTCCTGGCCTCAAGCCATTTTGCGGAATCTGGGCTCATCATCGCTTCCTCATAGTTCGTAGGTTCATCATGGTCTAGTAACATGATTTCCAGAACTGGGTTGCCGTACCACTCTGGTGCGGAACGTACTCTGGTTGATCTACGACGTTCAGCAGAAATTTGATCCGAAGTTTCATGATCATCATCATTAACTTCCTCACTGATTGGTGTAGGAATCACTGGAACAATTTTCTGTGATGTACTACTTTCCAATCCGGGAGAAGGTACAATTACCTCATCAAGTTCTACTTTCCTCCCACTCACTTCTTTCGAGAGAAACTCCTTCTCTAGAAAGGATCCATTCTTTGCAACGAATATCTTGCCTTCGGATCTGTGATAGAGGGTGTACCCAACAGTCTCTTTTGGGTATCCTATGAAGACACATTTCTCCGACTTGGGTTCGAGCTTATCAGGTTGAAGCTTTTTCACATAAGCATCACAGCCCCAAACTTTAAGAAACGACAACTTTGGTTTCTTGCCAAACCATAGTTCATAAGGTGTCGTATCAACGGATTTAGATGGTGCCCTATTTAACGTGAATGCAGCTGTCTCTAAAGCATAACCCCAAAACGATAGTGGTAAATCGGTAAGAGACATCATAGATCGTACCATATCCAATAAAGTACGGTTACGACGTTCGGACACACCATTACGCTGTGGTGTTCCGGGTGGCGTGAGTTGTGAAACTATTCCACATTATTTCAAATGAAGACCAAACTCGTAACTCAAATATTCTCCTCCACGATCAGATCGTAGAAACTTTATTTTCTTGTTACGATGATTCTCTACTTCACTCTAAAATTCTTTGAACTTTTCAAATGTTTCAGACTTGTGCTTCATTAAGTAGATATACCCATATCTGCTCAAATCATCAGTGAAGGTCAGAAAATAACGATACCCGCCGCGAGCTTCAACACTCATTGGCCCACACACATCGGTATGTATGATTTCCAACAAATCTGTTGCTCGCTCCATAGTTCCGGAGAACGGAGTTTTAGTCATCTTGCCCATGAGGCATGGTTCGCAAGCACCAAGTGATTCATAATCAAGTGATTCCAAAAGTCCATCACTATGGAGTTTCTTCATGCATTTTACACCAATATGACCTAAACGGCAGTGCCACAAATAAGTTGCACTATCATTATTAACCTTGCATCTTTTGGTTTCAATATTATGAATATGTGTATCACTACAATCGAGATCCAATAAGAATAGACCACTCTTCAAGGGTGCATGACCATAAAAGATATTATTCATAAAAATAGAACAACCATTATTCTCTGATTTAAATGAATAACCGTCTCGCAACAAACAAGATCCAGATATAATGTTCATGCTCAACGCTGGCACCAAATAACAATTATTTAGGTCTAAAACTAATCCCGAAGGTAGATGTAGAGGTAGCGTGATGACGGCGATCACATCGACTTTGGAACCGTTTCCCACGCGCATCGTCACCTCGTCCTTAGCCAATCTTCGTTTAATCCGTAGTCTCTGTTTCGAGTTACAAATATTAGCAACCGAACCGGTATCAAATACCCAGGTACTACTACGAGCATTAGTAAGGTACACATCAATAACATGTATATCACATATACCTTTGTTCACCTTGCCATCCTTCTTATCCGCCAAATACTTGGCGCAGTTCCGCTTCCAATGTCCAGTCCCCTTGCAGTAGAAGCACTCAATTTCAGGCTTGGCTCCAGACTTGGGTTTCTTCGTGGAAGTAGCAACTGTCTTGCTATTCTTCTTGAAGTTCCCCTTCTTTCCCTTGCCCTTTTTCTTGAAACTAGTGGTCTTGTTAACCATCAACACTTGATGCTCCTTTTTGATTTCTACCTCCGCAGCCTTGAGCATAGCGAAGAGCTCGGGAATTGTCTTTTGCATCCCTTGCATATTATAGTTCATCACGAAGCTTTTATAGCTTGGTGGCAGTGATTGAAGAACTCTATCAATAACACTATCCTCGTCAACTTTGCAACCAAGTTGAGTCATATGATTGTAGTACCCAGACATTCTGAGCAAGTGTTCACTGATAGAACTATTCTCCTCCATCTTGCAGCTGTAGAACTTGTTGGAAATCTCATATTTCTCAATCCGGGCATTTGCTTGAAATATTAACTTCAACTCCTGGAACATCTCATATGGTCCATGACGTTCAAAACGTCGTTGAAGTCCCGGTTCTAAGCCGTAAAGCATGGCACACTGAACTATCGTGTAGTCATCAGACCGCGATTGCCAGACGTTCAAAGCGTCCACATTAGCGGGAGGGGGCTTGTCACCTAGCGGTGCTTCAAGGACATAATTCTTCTGTGCAGCAATGAGGATAATCCTCAGGTTACGGACCCAGTCCGTGTAATTGCTACCATCATCTTTCAACTTAGCTTTCTCTAGGAATGCATTAAAATTCAAAGGAACGGTAGCACGGGCCATTGATCTACAACAACATAGATATGCAAAACCTATCAGGACTAAGTTCATGATAAGTTAAAGTTCAATTTAATCATATTAAGGAACTCCCACTTAGATAGACATCCCTCCGGTCATCTAAATGATCACGTGATCCAAATTAACTAAACCATGTCCGATCATCACGTGAGATGGAGTAGTTTCAATGGTGAACATCTTATGTTGATCATATCTACTATATGATTCACGTTCGACCTTTCGGTCTCCAGTGTTCCGAGGCCATATCTGCATATGCTAGGCTCGTCAAGTTTAACCCGAGTATTCTGCGTGTGCAAAACTGGCTTACACCCGTTGTATTTGAACGTAGAGCTTATCACACCCGATCATCACATGGTGTCTCGGCACGACGAACTTTCGCAATGGTGCATACTCAGGGAGAACACTTATACCTTGAAATTTAGTAAGGGATCATCTTATAATGCTACCGTCGTTCTAAGCAAAATAAGAAGCATAATAAGATAAACATCACATGCAATCAAAATATATGACATGATATGGCCATCATCATATTGTGCTTTTGATCTCCATCTCCAAAGCACCGTCATGATCAACTTCGTCACCGGCGCGACACCTTGATCTCCATCGTAGCATCGTTGTCGTCTCGCCAACTATTGCTTCTACGACTATCGCTACCGCTTAGTGATAAAGTAAAGCAATTACATGGCGATTGCATTTCATACAATAAAGCGACAACCATGTGGCTCCTGCCAGTTGCCGATAACTTTACAAAACATGATCATCTCGTACAAAACCGTATAACTCATCATGTCTTGACCATATCACATCACAACATGCCCTGCAAAAACAAGTTAGACGTCCTCTACTTTGTTGTTGCATGTTTTACGTGGCTGCTACGGGCTTAGCAAGAACCGTTCTTACCTACGCATACAAAACCACAACGATGTTTCGTCAAGTATGTGCTATTTTAACCTTCACAAGGACCGGGCGTAGCCACACTTGATTCAGCTAAAGTGAGAGAGACAGACACCCGCCAGTCACCTTTAAGCAACGAGTGCTCGTAGCGGTGAAACCAGTCTCGCGTAAGCGTACGCGTAATGTCGGTCCGGGCCGCTTCATCTCACAATACCGCCGAAGCAAAGTATGACATGCTGGTAAGCAGTATGACTAGTATCGCCCACAACTCATTGTGTTCTACTCGTGCATATCATCTACGCATAGACCTGGCTCATGATGCCACTGTTGGGGAACGTAGTATTTTAAAATTTTCCTACGATCACGCAAGATCTATCTACCAGATGCATAGCAACGAGAGGGAAGAGTGTGTCTACGTACCCTCGTAGACCGGAAGCGGAAGCGTCAAGTGACGCGGTTGATGTAGTCGAACTTCTTCGCGATTCAACCGATCAAGCACCGAACGTACGGCACCTCCGCGTTCAACACACGTTCAGCTTGATGACGTCCCACGAGCTCTTGATCCAGTTGAGCTTCACGGGAGAGTTTCGTCAGCACGACGGCGTGGTGACAGATATGATGTATTCACCGGCGCAGGGCTTCGCCTAAGCACCGCGACGGTATGACCGAGGTGTGTTTCTGTGGAGGGGGGCACCGCACACGGCTGGAACAATTCAACTTGTGTGTCTTTGGGTGCCCCCCTGCCCCCGTATATAAAGGAGCAAGGGGGGAGGCCGGCCGGCCCTCCTATGGTGCGGCTAGGGTGCAATCCTACTAGGAATAGGATTGCAATCCTATTCCTAGTAGGAACTACCAAAGAAGGAAGAGAGGGAAAGGAAAAGAGGGAGAGGTGGCGCCCCCCCAATCCTAGTCCAACTAGGATCCCTAGGTGGGGCGCCGGCCAGCCTCTATGGGCTGCCTCTCTCCTTTCCTTAAGGCCCACTATGGACCATCCCCCCTCGTAGGGGGTTCCGGTAACCCCCTCCGGCAATCCCGTTAAATCCGAAACTTTTCCGGAACACTTCCGTTGTCCGAATATAGTCGTCCAATATATCAATCTTTATGTCTCGGACATTCCGAGACTCCTCGTCATGTTCGTGATCTCATCCGGGACTCCGAACTACCTTCGGTACATCAAAACTCATAAACTCATAATACCGATCGTCATCAAACGTTAAGCGTGCGGACCCTACGAGTTCGAGAACTATGTAGACATGACCGAGACTCATCTCCGATCAATAACCAATAGCGGAACCTGGATGTTCATATTGGCTCCTACATATTCTACGAAGATCTTTTATCGGTCAGAACCGCATAACAACATACGTTGTTCCTTTTGTCATCGGTATGTTACTTGTCCGAGATTCGATCGTCGGTATCTCCATACCTAGTTCAATCTCGTTACCGGCAAGTCTCTTTACTCGTTCCGTAACACATCATCTCGTGACTAACTCATTAGTCTTTTGCTTGCAAGGCTTATTGTGATGTGTGTTACCGAGAGGGCCCAGAGATACATCTCCGATACTCGGAGTGACAAATCCTAATCTTGATCTATGCCAACACCACGAATACTTTAGGAGACACCTGTAGAGCATCTTTATGATCACCCAGTTACGTTGTGACGTTTGATAGCACACAAGGTGTTCCTACGGTATTCGGGAGTTGCATAATCTCATAGTCATAGGAACATGTATAAGTCATGAAGAAAGCAATAGCAGTAAAACTAAACGATCATAGTGCTATGCTAACTGATGGGTCTTGTCCATCACATCATTCTCCTAATGATGTGATCCCGTTGATCAAATGACAACTCATGTCTATGGCTAGGAAACATAACCATCTTTGATCAATGAGCTAGTCTAGTAGAGGCATACTAGGGACATACTGTTTTTGTCTATGTATCCACACATGTACTAAGTTTCCGGTTAATACAATTCTAGCATGAATAAAAGACATTTATCATGATATAAGAAAATACAAATAACATCTTTATTATTGCCTCTAGGGCATATTTCCTTCAGGTACGCGGGTGCGCCTTCGTCTCCCTTGACCAGAAGAGGTAGAAGGTGTCCTTCAGCTCCTCTGCATCAAGCCTTGGCGGGAAGACCGCCATCTTCTTCCGCATTGCTACTAGGCACAGCGCCTTGGCGGACTTCGCGGCCTTCGCCTTATCGCCCTTCGGGGCCATGGCGGGGACGGTGAGGAAAGTCGACGACGCTGGTGGTGCTGGCGGCAGCGGAGGGGGGGCGGAGCGCTGCTCTCTTTCGACCTTCGGGGAAGAGGGGAGCGGCGGGGGTTTCTGGAGGATGAAGAAGCAACGGGCGAATGGAAGGAACTGCCCCTGTTTCCCCTGCTTTTAAGGGGGGGAGGGGGACGTTCCGCATTTCCCCATTAAAGAAACAGGCCACGATCTCTCCCACGACGCCGCGATTGACGCGTGCCGTTAGGGAGGGGCGCGCTGGATACGGAGTGGGATACGGCGTGCCACGGGCCGCGTGTGCCCGTGCACTGTTTTGGGCCAAGCCAACAGCGCTCGGCACCGTGTATGGACCAGGCCCGGGGGCTCCTGTCGGTGTACTAAAGTAGGGGTACCTTAGTATCCCGAACTTGTGCACGGGCAGTCGCAGCGTCCCGTGGCTGGGCTTGCCGTGCGACCGCCAAGGTCCACTATGGTTCCTTTGGAGCCATTCAAGAACAAAGTATTCAAGTTAAAGAAACAAGGCCCCGGCAAGAGGAGCTTGCCGGGAAGACCACTCAAGGCTCAAGACCACTTCTTTGGCACAAGACCCTGGCAAGAGGAGCTTGCCGGGAAGGCCAAACATGGCATTTCAAGAGACTTGCCGCGACGCGCCACGCGTCCCGCCAAGGCCCAGAGAGCGACAAGCTTCCGGGCGCGACAAGGTAGCAACCGCGGCAAGGCGCTTGCCGCGGCAAACTTCCACTAGGTACCCGCGCTCTAGCTCATCCGCCCACGCGTCGCCCTGGGACCCGTCCAGGGGCACGTGGCGAAAGGCTGTGCAGCCTGGGGTACACGGTGGCAAGCTACGATGACAAGGCCACCGTCGTGGTGAACGGTGGCGCCCTGACGGTCGCTTTTCGCACTGTTTGGGGCGACGGCGATGGGCATTTAATGCCCTTGTCCCCTGCCGTCAGAATTAGGTATAAAGCACTGTGCAAACAATGTTCCAACTGCCACCATTTTTACATTTTTACCCTCGACTGCGTTGCCACCTGTCGGTGACCCCTTTGACCTATAAAAGGAGGCCCATGCGCAACGTAGAGGAGGTTCCGATCATCGATCACTCTCGCGCTCGGTACTGCTAGCGATCAGCACTGTAGTTCTTCTCGCTCCCGAGCTCAGAACGCAATACAAACCAAGGCAGGAGTAGGGTTTTACGCCTCCATGCGGCCCGAACCTGGGTAAACTGCTCGCGTGTTCTGCCTCGATCTGCTATTCGTGCATCCTCCGCCCCCTTGCCGCACCGAAAAGGGGCTCCGGTCCCATAGGTGTTCGTGGGCGATCAGTTTCCCCGACAGGGTCCCCTTCGGCGGCATCCACGTCTTCATCGGCAAGATCGGCGAACCGGGACCTGAGTCGGACATCTTCCCCAACATCGTCGAGCCGGCTCAGCGTGCGAGATCAGCCCGGATTCAGCCCGCCGTGAAGCGTGTTTTCGTTGGAGCAGTGCATGGAGTGCAAGCCAAGGACGGATCGGATTCTGGTGGCGAGACAGTTGTTTATTCCGACGATGAATCTTCATTCTGAGAGACCGAATCTTTGTATCTGTTGCAGGACGGTCTGTCAGAGGGTGTGCCGATGGTGATAGTATTCCGGGCCCCTTTGATCCGCCGAGCAGGGTTGCTGTTTTCATGGCCGGATCACAGTCTACGCAGCAGCCCTCGATGACCGGGGCGTTCACCGCAGAGGCAGCGGGAACCGGGGCAGGCAACCAAACCCCGTCGCCCTCTGACGTCCTGTCCACCTTGGTCGACAATTTGACGGCGCTCGTAACAGCAGAAGTGGCCCCTGTCGACAAGGCGCGGCATGATGCGGAGATCGTTCAGTTGAAGAGCCGGATTGAGCAAGCTAAACTGGATCTGGATGCGGAGAAAGCCAGGATGGCTACGAGGCAGGCAGAGCTAGACTCCCAAGCTTTCCGGCTCGGGTTGGATCAGAATTCTGCACATGAGGTAATGTACAGAAGGCAGCAAACTCTTCTACCATCGGTTTACGAGGCAAGGAATCTCTTTGGCACACCAGGAGCGGGAGCCAGTAACCGCCCGGAGGTAAACCGGGGAGGAGCTCCGTGGACTGGCGCGTCGGTTCAGCCGCCAGCCATAGAGCGGAACCACCAAGTTGAGCCAACGCCGCACGTTTCCACCCCTCCCGGCCATTATTCTAACCCGTTGGACAACATTGTCGCCGCCGCTTCACGACTAGCCGCTTTACCCATTGAGGGGACATCCCCCATAGCGATGGAGGCACGACGGGCTAAGAAGTTGCTGGACACGGCGCTGACACATCAGCAGGCGTATTCTTATAGCCGGGAGAGGATTCATTCAACCCCCCGCCCGAGCCGGAGTTACACAAGGCACTGGGATGAACCGGCTGTATCTAGCAGCGAGCAGAGACGGCACCGTCACAGGCAGGATAATCCGGCAGGGGCAGGAGCACGCGCCCAAGAGGCGGTAACCCAGGCTAGACATACTGCCCGCGAGGACACCCGTCAAGCGACGCCGGTTCACTCCACCACCGCAGAAACGGGAGTCATGGCCAGTTCCTTTAGAGTACAATGTCTCATCCCTGCTTTACGAAGCGTGAAATTACCCAAAGACTTCAAAGGCCCGTGCAAGGTACCCAACTACATGGCGGATCTGGCTCCAGAGGCATGGGTTGAAAGTTATGAGATGGCTATGGAGATGCTTGATGTGGATGAAGCGGCGTGTGCCAAATACTTCACAATGATGCTTGAGGGTACAGCCCGGACATGGTTAAAGGGTCTGCCACCTAACTCCATCGGATCATGGGGTGAGTTGCGTCGCTGGTTTATCAGTAATTTCAAAGACACGTGCAAACAGCCGATGTCTGTGGTGGACTTAGCAGCATGTGTTCAAGGAGAGCAGGAGACCACAAGCAGTTGGGTGCGGCGAGTATCGGAAATCCTGCACTCTTCCAATAGTATCAACCCCAGTACGGCGATAGTAATGTTGGAGAACAATTGTCGTTTCGAGTCTTTGAGGCTGAAGTTAGGACGGCACAAGCGCGATTGCAACGACATGGGAACACTCATGAGCGCTTTGGTTACGTATGGAGACTCTGATAGCACCAAATACCCAGACGCACACGGAGACAAATCTGGGAAGGCGAGCAAGGCTGGCAAACCAACGCAAGCTAATCCAGCAGGTACAGGTTACAATGGCAAGCGAAAAGCGGAGGGCGGCTCAGACTTTGTGGCCAATACCAACGTTCAGGGCAACGGGCAGCGCCGCAAGGGTAAACCGCCCCCGCGCAACGAGAGGCCACCCTTCAATCTAGATCAGCAGCTAAGTGTGCCCTGCCCAAGACACGGTACAGAAGAAAACCCGGCTACGCATCTCTGGAAGGACTGCCATATCATGCAGGAGGTTATAAAACAAGCCAGGTATAACCACGGACCCCCAGCGGCGGATCAGGTTCCGGCTTTCAGGGTCCGGGTTACCAGGGTAACGGATCAGGATATCACGGCGGTAATGATAACCACAACAGCAACAGTCAGCATCAGCATAACCAACAGCATGGTCAGGGTGTTTACAACAACCAAGGCAATCAGCAGCGTGAGCAGCAGCAGCAATCCGGATATCAGAATAATCCGAAGGAGCTAAGCAGTGGGCAGTATCATGTTTTCACCACAAGTTTGTGCAAACGAGATCAAAAGGTTTTGAAGCGGGCAGTACACGCAGTTGAACCGGCGATACCACGTTTTTTACGTTGGTCTGAACAGCCCATTGTGTGGAGCAGAGAGGATCACCCGCCACGGGTTGATAATCCGGGCCAGTTGGCCTTAGTGGTAGCACCGCAGGTGGGAGGTTACAAGTTCACAAAAGTACTTATGGACGGCGGCAGCAGCATCAACATCCTATACTATGAGACTTTCCGACGTATGGGGTTGATAGATAAGAAGCTCCGGCAGTCCAACACAGTATTCCATGGAGTGGTGCCAGGTAAATCGGCTTACCCAGTTGGGAAAATTGATCTGGAAGTTACCTTTGGGGATGAGCAGGATTCTAGATCGGAGACAGTGACCTTTGAGGTCGTAAAGATCAGGAGCCCATATCATGCTCTGTTTGGGAGACCGGTTTACGCCAAGTTCATGGCTAGACCGTGTTATGTTTACCTGCAGCTTAAGATGCCAGGTCACAAGGGAACCATCACGGTTCACGGGAGCCGCAAGATCACGTTGGAATGCGAGGAAGGAGACGCAGCATACGCTGAGGCAGTTTGTGCTACGGAGGAGCTAAAATTCTACAAAGACAATGTTGATCCGGCAGATATGTCCCCGTTGAAGAAGCCAACTACAGAGCATGATCCGGCGTTAAAGTTTAAATCGACGGAGGAAACCAAGCAGGTTGACTTTGTTCCGAGCGATTCGTCCAAACAGTTCACTATCAGCGCTAACCTAGACCCCAAATAGGAAAGCACGCTCATCGAGTTCATCCGTGAGAACCGGGATATCTTTGCATGGAAACCTTCTCACATGCCAGGTATACCGAGGGAACTCGCTGAGCACAGTCTTAATATTGATCTGAAGTTTAAACCGGTCAAGCAGTATTTGCGCCGCTTCAATGAGGAGAGGCGCAAGGCTATAGGTGAGGAAGTGGCTAGGCTCTTGGCCGCAGGATTCATAGTCGAGGTGTTTCATCCAGAATGGTTGGCTAATCCGGTGCTGGTGCTAAAGAAAAATGGAACCTGGAGGATGTGTGTTGATTACACAGACTTGAATAAGGCTTGCCCAACGGATCCTTTTGCTCTCCCCCGTATTGATCAGATTATTGATGCTACGGCAGGATGTGAGCGGCTAAGTTTTTTGGATGCATATTCAGGTTATCATCAGATCAAGATGGCAGTTAAGGACCAGGAGAAGACAGCTTTCATAATTCCCTTTGGAGCCTTCTGCTATGTATCCATGCCTTTTGGGCTCAAGAGTGCTCAGGCAACTTATCAGCGTTGTGTGCAGAACTGCCTTCAAGGGCAGATCGGAAGAAATATCCATGCATATGTGGATGATATTGTGGTAAAATCCAAGAAGGAGGAGACGCTGATAGAGGACTTGAAAGAAACCTTTGACAACCTTCGGGTTTACAAGATGATGCTTAATCCGAAGAAGTGTGTTTTTGGTGTTCCAGCAGGCAAGCT
Organism: Secale cereale; assembly: GCA_902687465.1. Lineage (NCBI taxonomy): Eukaryota > Viridiplantae > Streptophyta > Magnoliopsida > Poales > Poaceae > Secale > Secale cereale. Next base: position 671,533,972 of record LR738709.1, read on the forward strand.
CCTTGGTTTCTTAGTATCAAATAGAGGGATTGAGGCTAATCCGGAGAAGATCAAGGCGATCACATCCTTGGCTAAACCGGCTTGTATCAATGATGTCCAGCGCGTAGCGGGCCGTATTGCAGCGTTGAGCCGGTTCATCAGCCATTTGGGAGAGAAGGCGATCCCGCTTTATCACATGCTGAAAAAGACGGATCGGTTTGTATGGAGCGATGCTGCAAACGATGCGTTCGAGGATTTGAAGCGACAATTAGCAGAACCGCCAGTTCTTGCTGCCCCTGTTGACAAAGAGTCGCTGCTGTTATATGTGGCCGCCAATGCCCGTGCAGTTAGCGTGGCAATTTTGGTGGAACGCAAGGAAGCAGGCAAGGAATATCCGGTTCAGTGCCCGGTTTACTACATCAGTGAGGTCCTTATTGAGTCAAAGCAAAGATATCCACACTGGCAGAAGTTAGTATACGGGGTATTCATGGCAAACCGGAAGCTGAAGCACTATTTCCAGGGCCACCCAATCACTGTCGTCAGCTCAGCTCCATTGGGGGATATAATCCAGAACAGATAAGCCACTGGCAGAGTGGCGAAATGGGCCATTGAGCTTAGCCCGCACGGATTGAAGTATGTACCCCGTACTGCTATAAAATCCCAAGCACTGGTGGATTTCATCAATGATCGGACAGAGTTGCAAGCACCTGAGGAGAAGCCGAATCATACATACTGGACTATTCACTTTGACGGTTCAAGGCAATTGGAGGGCTCGGGGGCTGGAGTCGTGTTAACTTCCCCACGAGGTGACAAGTTCTGTTATGTCCTTCGATTAATGTTCCCTTGCACTAACAATGCTGCTGAGTATGAAGCTCTCCTTCACGGTTTACGGATGGCCAAGGAGATGAACTTGAGCCGGGTCAAGTGCTTTGGTGATTCGGATCTAGTGGCACAACAGGTATCTGGTAAGTGGGACTCTAAAGATCCACTCATGGCGGCTTATCAGCGGGAAGTTGAAGCAGTCGCAAGATACTTCAAAGGATATCAGGTGGACCACATAGACCGGTGGAAAAATGAAGCAGCCGATGCATTAAGCCGGCTGGGCTCTCAGCGTAAACCGGTTCCACCTAATACCTTCTTAGATGAACTGCATAGTCCGTCAGTACATATACCTTCAGAGGAAGATTTAGCAGTTCCTGATCCGGAAGCACAGCTAGTTGCAGCTCTTCACGTTATTCCGGATTGGACACCCCCTTACTTGGCGTACCTGAGCCGAGGTGAGTTGCCAGAGGACGAATTTGAGGCTCGGCAAATAATCCGGCGGTCCAAATCTATGACTATCGTCAATGGAGAACTTCATCACCGCAGTGTTTCGGGGGCGTTTCAGCGGTGTGTATCATCAGAGGAAGGCTGTGATATTCTTCGAGAGATTCACGAAGGAGATTGTGGTCATCACGCCGGTTCAAAGTCATTGGTAGCTAAAGCTTTTCGTCATGGGTTGTACTGGTTAACGGCTCACGCTGATGCAGAGGACTTGGTCAGAAAATGTGATGCTTGCCAGAAATTTTCACGGCGTGCTCATGTTCCGGCGCAGGAGCTACGGATGATTCCAATCACTTGGCCGTTTGTGACTTGGGGGCTTGATATGGTTGGTCCCTTTAAAAGATCCCAAGATCAGAAAACCCACCTGTTAGTAGAAGTGGACAAGTTTACAAAGTGGGTGGAGGCAGAGCCTGTCAGTAAGTGTGATGCGGCAACAGCGGTTAAGTTCATCAAAACGGTAATTTTCCGGTTTGGCTTTCCGCACAGCATCATTACTGATAATGGCACCAACCTATCTAAAGGAGAGATGGAAGAGTTCTGTCAAAGAGAACATATTCGCCTGGATGTATCGTCAGTAGCTCACCCTCAGTCCAATGGCCAAGCTGAGAGGGCCAACCAAGAGATCTTGAGAGGCATCAAGCCCCGGCTTATGGTTCCTTTTCAAAGAACACCGGGTTGCTGGGTAGAGGAGTTACCTTCTGTCCTCTGGAGCATCAACACTACACCTAACAGGTCTACAGGTTATACGCCTTTCTTCATGGTGTACGGTGCTGAAGCGGTTCTCCCTAGTGACATCCGGCACGACTCGCCACGGATGGCAGCTTACGTTGAAGCGGATAATGAGCAAGCAAGACAAGACAGCTTGGACCGGCTGGATGAGGAACGGGACACGGCAGCAGCGCAATCAGCGATTTATCAACAAGACCTGCGCCGGTACCACAGCCGCAGGGTTAAGACCAGAACGTTCCAGGAGGGTGATCTGGTGCTCCGGCTCATCCAAGACCAGACAGATATGCACAAGTTATCCCCACCTTGGGAAGGACCCTTTGTGGTCAGCAAGAACCTACACAACGGCTCATACTACCTGGTCGGCGTTTGAGAACATAAGGACTCACGTACGGAAGAGGAGGAGACGAAGCGGCCGTGGAACATCGCTCTTCTGCGACCTTACTACACTTGAGCCATTGGCTCCGCTTTATGTATCATGTATATATTATGATTAATAAATAAACCGGCGCCCCCAGTAAACCAGGTAATCAGCCATCTTCTTCGCAAAGAGTATCACATGGGGGCCTCGAAAGAAGCTCACCATGGCCTCTTAAACCGGCGCCCCTGATAGCATCTGGGAATCAGTCATGTCTTTCTTATAAAGGAGTATCACATGAGAGTTTCTCCGAAAACTCACCATGGCCTCCTTAATCGGCGCCCCTGATAGCATCAGGGAATCAGCCGTGTCTTTCTTATAAAGGAGTATCACATGGGAGTTTCTCCGAAAACTCACCATGGCCTCCTAAACCGGCGCCCCTGATAGCATCAGGGAATCAACCGTGTCTTTCTTATAAAGGAGTATCACATGGGAGTTTCTC
>LR738709.1:671537307-671602213 GCA_902687465.1 Secale cereale
GAATCAGCCATGTTTTTCAAAGGAGTATCACATGGGAGTTTCTCCGAAAACTCACCATGGCCTCCTAAACCGGCGCCCCTGATAGCTACAGGGAATCAGCCGCGTTTTTCAAAGGAGTATCACATGGGAGTTTCTCCGAAAACTCACCATGGCCTCCTACACTGGCGCCCTTGATGCATCAAGGAATCAGCCATTAACGATCATCGAGTTGGTCACCTAAAGACAAAATCCTCAGAGGTTTTGAAACATTGGGTGGCGTGTCATCGATAAAAAACCTTGAACTTGGAGCCTGGCAGCTCGTAAAAAGCCTCGAATTTGGAGCCTGGCAGCTCGTAAAAAGCCTCGACTACATGGTCTTATTTGCCCAAAAAACCTTATTTCTATGATTTCACAAATCTTGGCCATCATGATCATTGGTTTTTTAACCAAGTCTATTAGTATGGGACCGGACAACTACAAGGTTGACCATATATCTACAAAGTTAAAAGTCTGGGTCGTAAACACCAGCGTGAGTTAAGACGGCGTTCATTGTAACCCGGATCGGCCATCAGGTAAAGCCAAACAAGATAGCCAAGAGCCTCATCAGCGCCTACGCTTTCAATTATTCTTACCGGATTAAGGTTGACAGGCACACTTAATCAAAGGTATGATATATGTTTGTGATCAAAAGCTATTCCTTTGATATATGTATCAGAGCAGTATAATCCGTCCGGTGGTAAACCGCCAGGACATCTTTTAGCTTTGTTCATGCAGGCATGGATGATATAGGCGAATCGTGCATTATAAATAAGATATTAAATTCGGAGATGCCAATCTGAATAATGCCATAACAGTGGGACAAAAGTAGTATTTCAACTATCCTATTACAAGGCACTCGCAGGCCTGAATAGATCAAAGTTTTTGCAAAGTACTCGGCAATTTGAAGCTAAACTCAGACGGATTATGACTCCTTTTCAAATTGCGAAGGCTGAGGATCATCTTGTTCCGGATCTTCATCGACTTCAGCCAATGGCTGGAAACCAGGAGCGCACCAATCAATCTTGGAGAGGGCACGGAAATATACTTCTTCATTGATGAGATCTGAAGGGTCAATATCTGGAGCGAAAGTGTGGTTACGAACTGGTGGGATCAGATTTTCGGTGTCGTAAACCGGCCGCTCCACCCGCGAATTTTCTAAGTCATAAGCCGGATGATACCTTGTCAAATCCGCCTCATCAGCAAGCTTACTGGCAAGCGGGCGCATGTCCTTAGTCAAAGCACGGAGATCTTCGGCAGAGAAGACTGACCCATCCTCTTTGTTGCTGGGATAGCCGTTCATAGCTTCAGCCGGGTCAAAATCAGGGACCCATGCTTTGGCCCGGATCTGCGCCATAAGAGAGCCAGCTCGGGCAGCAGATTTCTTTACCTTAACCAGACGCACAGGTAGGACAGATAGCTTCTCCAGAGTGGCTTGGATGGTGGTCGGCGCCGGTTTGTTGTGTGACATGGCACTTATAGCCCTTTGAGCGCCGGAATAGAGCTGCTCCACCAGGGTATAAGCTGACTTGAGCTTCTTCCGGACATCATCTCCAAGATGAGTTATGTGCCTCCCTATATACGTTTGGCGAGTTAAACTAGAGCGGAACAAAAGATTGCAAGGATGAAAAACATACAAAGATGGGTACTCACCGAAGATAGCAGAAGTCATGAGCTCTATTTGCTGTTTCAAACCGGATAACTCCTGCGTCACCGGATTAAGAGCAGCTTCGGCGTCCTTTGCTCTTTTTTCAAGAGCATTCCTCTGCACCTCCCATGTAGACCGCTCCGCTTCAAAATATTTTTTCAATTTCTCCATGTTGGTCAAAGTAAGCACAAGTTCTTCCTTGGCTTTGGCTGAAGCAGTTTCATGGAAAGCCAAGCTATTCCGGAGCTCAGTTACCTCCGAAGCCCTCCGGGTCAAGTCAGCCTGCAAGGAAATCGAACGGATTAGAAAGACAGATCAATCAAGTCTCAAGCACATAACAAGTTATGCACTTGACACTTGGGGGCTAATGTGAAATTGAAGTACAGAAAGAAAGAAAATTCAGACAAGTCCCAAGCACATAAACAAGTTATGCCCTTGACACTTGGGGGCTAATGTAAGTTCATTCTCAGATATAATTGAAGTCCCGGTTCACCTACAATGAAGCTAAACCGGCACTTGCGGGCTACTATGTCCTAAATATAGGATTGCAAAATTACAAAGCAGAGACAGAAGTGAAAGGAAAGAAAATCACCGCATACTTGTCCTTCATCATATTCACTAAGCCGACTTCATAGTCGCGGCTAGTAAAGAGTCGGTTCAGATACCCGGAATGAAGTTCCTGGGCACTCAACTGAGCATAGCTGGATAAATCTGTGCTCCATTTGCCTTTGTCTTGTTGAAATTTCTCTTCCTTGGCAGTATGCCTAGCCAAGGTGACAGGCTCTGTGGGAGCAGTGAAGCCTAGCCCGGTTATCTCAACATCTGCGGATGAGGCAGCAGTTGGCTGGAGGGGGACAGCAGTAGGCACTAGACTGACAGGAGCCGGGCTAGCCCGAGGAGGGCTAACCCGGACAGGGCTTGCCGGTTCAGCCGTGTTCTCCGTATTATCACCTCCCGGAGCAGCAACGTTGTCACGATTTATAGGAGTGGGATCATCAAGCTGAATGTCAAGGTTGTCCTCTGGAGGGATGGTCGTTTCAAGGTCCTCGGCCGGTTCAGCAGTAGTGGTTTCAGCAGCCAGCTTATTTGCTTCCGCCTTTTTGCTAGGCTTTGGCATTCTGATAAAGGTCAAAGGAACAGTGAGAATCATAAAGTTAAAAACATGAAGGTAAACCGGATGTTTGAAAGAAGGACTTACCCAGGGACGGTCTTGAGCACTGGGACCTGCGTAGCAATCGACTCGCCGGAAGAGGACAAAGGCGCCTCCTGATAGTTGGGATCAGACGGTTTAAGTGGTTTACGTATGAGGCCTGCTTTTGGATGAAGGAGAATTGGAGAAAGTAAAACCTCGGAGCGGTGTCTGCGAGCCGGCGTAAGGGGTATTCCGGACGATTCAACCACATGGCCACTATGGCGCGTGGTCCGGCGAGCTTCGTGCTGCTGTTTCTTCAAAAGAAAGTTGGGATCCAATTGAGCATAAGGGTGAGAAAATGGATATTTCCGGGACACCCGGCGGATTTTAGTTGGCAACGGTTCTGAATCAGAAGAGAGAGAAATTACCTCAACTCCTTCCGCTTTACTTCCCTCCGCTAGGTCCTATGGAAAGGCATTATTAACATAAATTTATACAAGGATAGGTCAAAAGACATAAGGGTTAATTGGCACCTCAGAGTCCGGTTCATCCTCCTCAGGGTGTGAACCGGAAGCGGCAATAGCCTTTTTCTTCTTAACAGCGTAAATTTTCTTGCGTGATTGCTTGGTCGGTTTATCTTGAGATTTCCTCTTCCAGAAAGGATCGTTGGCTTGTGCGAAGGGATAGTAACGAGTTGAAGACAACTAATATGAACGGATTAAGACGATCAGAAAAGGGTCGGAAGAGACTTACTACTGGCGGTTCATTGGTTGCGCAGAATGGAGCTAAACCGGTCTGGCTGCACTCCTCCAGAGGGATGTTCAGCATTTTCTTAGCGGATTCAGTTACTTCATTGTCAGGAAGCACTATTTCGGTGTGGCGCTGAGGGTCTTCTGGCTTGCCGGTATATTCGCACATCAGGCTTGAGCGCCGGCTTAGTGGAAGAATGCTCCAAGATAGCCAGCAGCGGACGAAGTCAACGCCGGTTAAGCCATTTGCCACGAAGGCCCTGAGCTTGGAAAGTTGAGGGGCAAATCGGGCCTGGTCTTGGGCGCTGAGACGTTGTGGCAAAGGATGGGTTGTTGCCAGGCGATAGGCGCGGTAACCCGGCAGCGGATTCTCTCCTTCAGGCGAAGTGTCCCTACAATAGAACCACGTCTGGTTCCAGTCTTTGGGGTGGCTGTGAAGAGCGGCGTGGGGAAAACTCACATCTTTTCTTTTTTGGATGCTGACACCGCCCAGCTCCTGATGCGGCCCATCAGTAAACTCTGTCTGCCGGTTCAGATGAAAGAAGTCCCGGAACAGATCCACTGATGGTTCTTCTTGAAGATATGCTTCTGAGAAAACTTGGAAATTACAGATGTTCGACATAGAATTCGGGCCAACATCTTGAGGGTGGAGTTGGAAAGCGGCTAACACATCCCGAAAGAATTTTGAACCGGGAGGACTGAAACCCCGGGCCAGATGATCGTAAAAAACTATAACTTCTCCCTCCTTAGGCTCAGGAGGGCATTCCTTTTCAGGGGCCCGCCAGTGCAGAACTTCCTTAGGGCCCAGAACGCCAATTAAGGCCGCTTCAACCAAATCATTTTCCGTGATCCGGGAAGGAACCCAATTGCAAGAGACAAATTGCTTGGCCATCGTTTTTGATGAGGAAGTGCTGAAAAATACAGTGCAAAGATCCGATTTACCAACTGCTAAGTACAAGCCGGTGCATTCTATGAAGTTATGGGCCTAATTGTCGGTTTAAACAAGGGACTAATGGTATTACTAATTCGGAAGCAGATATGAGTGAGACAGTTACCGGTTCACGATGATAGAAAAAGAAGAAGCTAAACCGTCAAGGAAAGCATATGAAGTGCAAGTTATGGCTAAACCGGTGAGATAAGCTGCAGATCTAAAGTGAGAAAAACAGTTTTCACATAGGGCTGAGGTAAATATGGATCTGAGGCGCAAGAAAAAGACGGAGTAATGCAAGTTATATTCAGTGAGGGCCGCGGAGGTTCTCTACAGATTCGATCTAAACTAATAAAGCTAGAGGAACTAAGGATATAATGACGGAGCAGAAGCGCATGGATGAAGTTCGAGCCTAAACAAGTTTAAATCTACAGCCAAGACTGACCTATGGGGATGAACTACAAGGCCTCGAGGGTTCATGGCGAGCTACAGAAGAAACCCTAGAATAAGATCTACGGGGAAGAAGAGGGAGTACCTGAGGAAACAGAAGACGGCGGTGAAGTTCTCTGGAAACGTTCAGGTCGATGCAGCGGCCGGGCTCGAGGACGACGGCGAGCTCGAAGAACGGCGGCGGAGCTTCGAGCGTTGAAGACAGAGGAAGAAGAAGGCATAAGGGGAAAAGAGATGAGCCTCAGCGGTATTTATAGGCCGAAGAGGTAAAAACGGTAAGCGCGGGAATCGAGGAGGCCAGAGATCGGATAAAGATTGGGCTATCGCCTCGATCTTCGGTTCGGCATTAAAGAAAGGTAACAGACAAATGCGGGCATTAAATGCGGAGATGATATCACGACGGACTAACACGATTCCAGGAGATGACGTCATGGCCGGTTTATGAAGCAAAAAAGTTGCAGAAGGGAAATTTGTACAAAAATTTGAAGACTGACATGAACAAGTTCAAATCAATCTGGGGCCTAATGTCAGGGATATTACTAGCAGGTATAAACCGGCCAGGAAAGTCCGGATTACACTGACAAGGCTGTATCATTACAAGCCTAGTAGAATATGAAACAAAGAGGTCATAGCCCATAGAGGTTTAGGGGCCATGTACAAGGCCCACGGTCTGTAAACCGTCGTACAATGTAACTTGGGATGTAAGATAGAAATAGTAGAGACCGAGGCGGACACGTTTATGAGCCGGCCTCGGGACTCTGTAAATCGGACCGGGTGTCACCTCAATATAAAGGGACGACCCGGCGACAGTTTGAGGACAAGAAACAACAGCTTGAGACACACGCACGCGGATTCGCTCCCTGGTCATCGACGCCGAAGCAATACCACCCCAAACGAGACATAGGCTTTTACCTTCATCGAAGGGGTCGAACTAGTATAAACTCCCTGTGTCCTTCGTCCGCTTTAACCCCTGCAAGCTAACCCGTACGATGGCCTCACACCTAAGTCCGCTAAACCGGACATCTGTCGTGCTAATTCCACGACACCTCCCGTGGCAGCGGGGTCCTATTGGAAACTAAGGGATATTAAGGCCTCCTTTTAATAGAGTACCGGACCAAAGCATTAACACATAGTGAATACTTGAACTCCTCAAACTAAGGTCATCACCGGGAGTGGTCCCGATTATTGTCACTTCGGGGTTGCCGGATCATAACACATAGTAGGTGACTATAGACTTGCAAGATAGGATCAAGAACAAACATATATTCATGAAAACATAATAGGTTCAGATCTGAAATCATGGCACTCGGGCCCTAGTGACAAGCATTAAGCATAGCAAAGTCATAGCAACATCAATCTCAGAACATAGTGGATACTAGGGATCAAACCCTAACAAAACTAACTTGATTACATGATAGATCCCATCCAACCCATCACCGTCCAGCAAGCCTACGATGGAATTACTCACACACGGCGGTGAGCATCATGGAATTGGTGATGGAGGAAGGTTGATGATGACGATGGTGACGATCTCCACTCTCCGGAGCCCCGAACGGACTCCAGATCAGCCCTCCCGAGAGAGATTAGGGCTTGGCGGCGGCTCCGTCTCGTAAAACGCGATAATTATTTTTTCTTGATTTTTTTCTCCACAAAACGGAATATATAGGACCTGGGGATACGTCGGTGGAGCTTCGGAGGGCCCTCGAGGCAAGGGGGCGCGCCCTGGGAAGGGGGGCGCGCCCCTCACCCTCGAGGACAGCCCATGGGCCCCCGATGTGGATCTTCTTGCAGGTATTTTTTATATTTTCTGAAATAATTCTCCGTTGATTTTCAGGCGATTCCGATAACTTTTTATTTCTGCACAAAAACAACACCATGGCAGTTCTGCTGAAAACAGCGTCAGTCCGGGTTAGTTCCATTCAAATCATGCAAGTTACAGTCCAAAACAAGGGCAAAAGTGTTTGGCAAAGTAGATACGTTGGAGACATATCAACTCCCCCAAGCTTAAACCTTTGCTTGTCCTCAAGCAATTCAGTTGATAAACTAAAAGTGATAAAGAAAAACTTTGACAGACTCTGTTTGCTCTTGTTGTTGTAAATATGTAAGCTAGCATTCAGGTTTTCAACAAGATCATAAACTAACCACATTCACAATAACTTTCAGGTATCAAGACTACTCACATCAATGACATAATCAACTAGCGAGCAATAATAATAAACCTCGGATGACAACACTTCTCAAAACAATCATGATATGATATAATAGGACATTATCTCGCTAGCCCTTTCTGAGACCGCAAAACATAAATGCAGAGCACCTTTAAAGATTAAGGACTGACTAGACATTGTAATTCATGGTAAAAGAGATCCAGTCATGATCATACTCAATGCAAATTAATAGTAATACATGCAACGACAGAGGTGCTCTCCTACTGGTGTTTTTTGATAAGAGGATGATGACTCTGCATAAAAGTAAATAGATAGGCCCTTCGCAGAGGGAAGCAGGGATTTGTAGAGGTGCCAGAGCTTGATTTTTAAATAGAGATTGAATAACATTTTGAGCGGTATACTTTCATGGTCAACATAACAACCAAGAATCTCGATATCTTCCATGCTACGCACATTATAGGCGGTTCCCAAACAGAATGGTAAAGTTTATACTCCCCCAACCACCAACAAGCACACTCCACAGCCAGCCGAATCCACAGGTTACCGTCCAAACAAGCAACAGCCCTGGGGGAGTTTTGTTTAATTATCATGATTTTGAGCATGGGACTAGGCATCCCGGTTACCAGCCATTTTCTCGTGAATGATGAGCGGAGTCCACACATCGTGAGAATAACCCACCTAGCATGGAAGATATAGACATCCCTAGTTGACACATGAGCTGTTCGAGCATACAAAACAGAATTTCATTTGAAGGTTTAGAGTTTGGCACATACAAATTTACTTGGAATGGCAAGTAAATACCGCATATAGGTAGGTATGGTGGACTCAAATGGAATAACTTTGGGGTTTATGGAAGTGGATGCACAAGCAGTATTCCCGCTTAGTACTGGTGAAGGCTAGAAAGAGATTGGGAAGCGACCGGCTAGAGAGCAACAACGGTCATGAACATGCATTAAAATTAATCAACAATGAATGCAAGCATGAATAGGATATAAATCACCATGAACATAAATATCGTGAAGGCTATGTTGATTTGTTTCAACTACATGCGTGAACATGTGCCAAGTCAATTCACTTAAATCGTTCAGAGGAGGATACCACCCATTATACCACATCACAACCATTTTAATATCATGTTGGCACGCAAGATAGACCATTATAAACTCTCAGCTAATTAAGCATGGCATAAGCAGCTATGATCTCTAATTGTCATTTCAAACATGTTTCATTCATAACAAGCTGAATCAAGAACGACGAGCAATCATATTTACAAAAACAAGAGAGGTCGAGTTCATACCAGCTTTCATCATCTCAATTAGTTCATCATACATCATCCTTATTGCCTTTCACTCGCACGACCGAATGGTGTGTATAATAATAATAGTGCACGTGCATTGGACTAAGCTGGAATCTGCAGACATTTGATACAAGAGAGAAGACAAGGTAATATGGCTCAAGGTTAAATCAACAACAAAGCATATGAGAGCCACTAAGCATTTTCAATCATGGTCTTCTACTCTTAACCCCTAAAGAAAAGAAAAGAAACTATTTACACGGGAAAGCTCCCAACAAGAAAAAGAAGAACGGGAAATCTTTTTGGGTTTTCATTTTTAGTTACTACTACAAGCAAAGAAAGTAAACTAGCTAGAAGCTACAACTGATAATTTTTTGTTTTTCTAGGTTTTTCTAACACACTAGAGAAAAAAACTAAGAAAAAGAAATTGAAACTAAGCATGGATGGTACAGTGAAAGAGTGTGAGCACCGACAACTAGAATAAGTGTGTGAGCATGAATGTAAAGTCGGTGAGAAACACGTACTCCCCCAAGCTTAGGCTTTTGGCCTAAGTTGGTCTATGGCCACGGATCGAAGCCACTCCCTCCAGTGTACTGAGATGTGTCATCTGGGCGCCACTGGTTGGCGAGCTCGTCCAGCTCCCACCCATAAACAGATTGACGGGAAGGATCAAGTGGTGGTTCAGGCTCAGGCTCTGAAGCTTGTGCCTGGACTTGGTACTGGTAGAAGACATTGCTCTTTTTGGTCGTTGAGGAAGTCGGTGAGGCCTGCATTATTCGCCATCCAATAAAAGTCTTCGTAAATATCAGCGGACGTCATGAAATTATTACAAGGCCATTCGCACGGTCGAACTTCCGCCATGCGAGGAAGATGATACTTGGGCTTCTTGTTTTCTTCTTTCTTCTTCTCCTCTGAGCTCTTGCTGGAAGAGCCCCTCAATAATCTTTTTAACATTTTCCCTTTCTGAAATTTTTTGAATTTTTTAGTAACTCACAATAAAAGTTAACCAAACTCAACAAGATTGATAGCAACAACTCCTATAAGTGCCTAGAGGCCATATCATGCATTAGAACTACTTGGGACCAAGAAAATTTGACATGCAAGCTCAAGAACAAGGTCACCACAGCAGCAAAAATTTGCAATAAATAGAGCACTAGAACAAAAACTAATTGGACCAATGGAGGAGTCACATACCAAAGAACAATCTCCCCAAACAGTTTGGTGAATGGTGCTTTGAGCAAGGAGATCAAAAATGGGAGCAAGATGAGCCAGAACTCGGGTTTGAGCTGGTTGGTGATTTTTTTGGGAGGAAGAAGAAGAGTGTGGGTGCAAGAATAAGTGGAGGGGGCCAAGTGGGGCCCACGAGGCAGGGGGCGCGCCCTCGGTAGGGGGGGCGCCCTGGACCCTCGTGGCCACGTGTGGCTCCCCTCGATGTGTGTTCTGTGCCATATTTTCTCAAATATTCTAGAAAAAATCATATTTCATTTTCATGGCATTTGGAGAACTTTTATTTTTGGGATATTTTTTATTGCACTGATAAGTCTGGAAACAAACAGAAAATACAATTTTTCTTTTATTTATCCTAATTAACAGAAAGCAAAAGGAGGGTACAGAAGGTTGTGCTATCTAGATTCACCTATCCCATGCTCATCAAAAGGAATCCATTAACAAGGTTGATCAGGTCTTGTTAATAAACTCTTTTCGAGTGACATGAAACCAGAGTATTTTCGAATAACACTAGGTTACCTCAATGGGGATATGTATGTCCCCAACAATAAGAATGTCATATGTCTTCTTGATAGTAGGAATAGGAAACTCAAAACCTCCAATAGTAATAGTTGAATTTTTTCCAATATAATTGATACTGTGGACCTGAGGTTGTTTCCTCGAAAAGTGTACCGTATGTTCATTACCATTGACATGAAAAGTGACATTGCCCTTTTTGCAATCAATAACGGCCCCTGCAGTATTCAAAAAGGGTCTTCCAAGAATAATAGACATACTATCGTCCTCGGGAATATCAAGTATAACAAAGTCCGTTAGAATAGTAACATTTGCAACTACAACAGGCACATCCTCACAAATACCGACAGGTATAGCAGTTGATTTATCAGCCATTTGCAAAGATATTTCAGTAGGTGTCAATTTACTCAAGTCAAGTCTACGATATAAAAGAGAGAGGCATAACAATAACACCGGCTCCAAGATCACACAAAGAAGTTTTAACATAGTTTCTCTTAATGGAGCAAGGTATAGTAGGTACTCCTGGATCTCCTAATTTCTTAGGCACTCCACCCTCAAAAGTGTAATTGGCAAGCATGGTGGATATTTCTACATCAGGTATCTTTCTTTTGTTGGTAATAATGTCTTTCATATACTTGGCATAAGGATTTGTTTTAAGCACATCAGTCAAACGCATACACAAAAAGATAGGTCTAATCATTTCAGCAAAGCGCTCAAAATCTTCATCATCCTTTTTCTTGGATGGTTTCGGAGGAAAAGGCATGGGTTTCTGAACCCATGGTTCTCTTTCCCTACCGTGCTTCCTAGCAACAAAGTATCTCTTATCATAACGTTGATTCTTTGATTGTGGGTTATCAAGATCAACAGCAGGTTCAATCTCTACATCATTATCATTACTAGGTTGAGCATCATCATGAACATCATTATTAATATTATCACTAGGTTCATGTTCATTACCAGATTGTGTCTTAGCATCGGAAACAGATATATCATTGGGATTCTCAGGTGGGTGAGCTACAAGTTCACTAGAAGTATGCAAAGTCCTATCATTTTTCTTTTTCTTCTTCTTAGAAGAACTAGGTGCATCTAAATTAGCTCTCTGAGAATCTTGCTCAATTCTCTTAGGGTGGCCTTCAGGATACAGAGGTTCCTGAGTCATTTTACCACCTCTAGTAGCAACTCTAACAACATAGTCATTATTCTTACTATTTAATTCATTGAGAAAATCATTCTGAGCCTTAAGTACTTGTTCTACTTGAGTGGTGACCATGGAAGCATGTATACTAATGAGTTTCAGTTCATCTTTGGCACTAGACAGATAATCACTCAAGCGTTCAATCATATGAGCATTGTGTTGTAATTGTCTACCAACATAAGCATTGAAGTTTTCTTGTTTCACAATAAAATTGCAAACTCATCTAAGCATTGGCTAGCAGACTTATAACGAGGAATATCACTTTCATCAAATCTATAAAGAGAATTTACCTTTACTACCTGTGTCGGGTTATTAAGACCATGTATTTCTTCAATAGGCGGTAAATTCTTAACATCTTCAGCTTTAATACCTTTTTCTTTCATAGATTTCTTTGCCTCTTGCATATCTTCAGGACTGAGAAATAGAACACCTCTTTTCTTCGGAGTTGGCTTAGGGGCTGGTTCAGGAAGTGTCCAATTATTTTCATTGGCCAGCATATTATTCAATAGTAATTCAGCTTGTTCCACTTTTCTTTCCCTGAAAACACAACCAGCACAACTATGCAGGTGGTCTCTGGAAGCATCGGTTAGTCCATTATAAAAGACATCAAGTATATCATGCATCTCAAGAGGATGATCAGGCAAAGCATTAAGTAACTGGAGAAGCCTCCCCCAAGCTTGTGGGAGACTCTCTTCTTCAGTTTGAGCAAAGTTATATATTTCCCGTAAGGCAGCTTGTTTCTTATGAACGGGAAAATATTTAGCAGAGAAGTAATACATCATATCCTGGGGACTACGCACACAACCAGGATCAAGAGAATTAAACCAAGTCTTAGCATCACCTTTTAACGAGAACGGGAATAACTTAAGGATATAATAGTAGCGAATCTTTTCATCATTGGTAAATAGGGTAGCTATATCATTCAACTTGGTAAGATGTGCCACAACAGTTTCAGACTCATAGCCATGGAAAGGATCAGATTCAAACCAAAGTAATTAACTCAGGATCAACAGAGAATTCATAATCCTTATCAGTGACACAGATAGGTGAAGTAGCAAAAGCAGGGTCATGTTTCATTCTAGCATTCAAGGACTTTTCTTTCAACTTAGCTAATAACTTCTTAAGATCATATCTATCATTGCAAGCAAGAAAGTCACTAGCAGTCTCTTCATCCATAACATAACCCTCAGGCACAACAGGCAATTCATATCTATTGGGAGTAGTTTCATAATCACTTTCATAAATATCATCAACATTTGCACTCTCCCTAACCTTAGCAATTTGTTCATCTAGAAATTCACCTAGTGGCATAGTATCAGGCATAGAGGTAGTTTCATCATACATAGCAGAAGTAGCATCATCAAGAACATACGACATATCAGATTTAATAGCAGGAGTAGGTGTCGCAAGTTTACTCATAACAGAAGGAGAATCTAGTGCAGAGCTAGATGGCAGTTCCTTACCTCCCCTCGTAGTTGAGGGTAAGATCTTGGTTTTTGAGTCCTTCAAATTCTTCATAGTGATAAGCAGATATAAATCCCAAGTGACTTAAAGAATAGAGCTATGCTCCCCGGCAACGGCGCCAGAAAATAGTCTTGATAACCCACAAGTGTAGGGGATCGCAACAGTTTTCGAGGGTAAAGTATTAAACCCAAATTTGTTGATTCGACACAAGGGGAGCCAAAGAATACTCTTAAGTATTAGCAGCTAAGTTGTCATTCAACCACACCTGGAAACATAGTAACTGCAGCAAGATAGTTTAGTAGCAAAGTAATATGATAGTGGTGGTAGCAGCAATAAAAGTAACGATAGTGTTTTTGTAGTTTTTGTAATATAAGCAACAGAAAAGTAAATATCAACTAGCAATATAAGTAAAGCTCGTAGGCATTGGATCGATGATGGGAAATTACGTTGGATGCAATTCATCATGTAGAAGTTATAACCTAGGGTGACACAGAACTAGCTCCAGTTCATCAATGCAATGTAGGCATGTATTCCGAATATAGTCATACGTGCTTATGGAAAAGAACTTGCATGACATCTATTGTCCTACCCTCCCATGGAAGCGGGGTCCTATTGGAAACTAAGGGATATTAAGGCCTCATTTTAATAGAGTACCGGACCAAAGCATTAGCACATAGTGAATACATGAACTCCTCAAACTAAGGTCATCACCGGGAGTGGTCCCGATTATTGTCACTTCGGAGTTGTCGGATCATAACACATAGTAGGTGACTATAGACTTGCAAGATAGGATCAAGAACACACATATATTCATGAAAACATAATAGGTTTAGATCTGAAATCATGGCACTCGGGCCCCAGTGACAAGCATTAAGCATAGCAAAGTCATAGCAACATCAATCTCAGAACATAATGGATACTAGGGATCAAACCCTAACAAAACTAACTTGATTACATGATAGATCCCATCCAACCCATCACCGTCCAGCAAGCCTACGATGGAATTACTCACACACGGCGGTGAGCATCATGGAATTGGTGATGGAGGAAGGTTGATGATGATGATGGCGACGATCTCCACTCTCCGGAGCCCCGAACGGACTCCAGATCAGCCCTTCCGGGAGAGATCAGGGCTTGGCGGCGGCTCCGTCTCGTAAAACGCTATAATTCTTTTTTCTTGATTTTTTTCTCCACGAAACGGAATATATAGGACCTGGGGATACATCGGTGGAGCTTTGGGGGGGGGGCTCGAGGCAGGGGGGCGCGCCCTGGGAAGGGGGGCGCGCCCCCCATCCTCGAGGACAGCCCATGGGCCCCCCGGTGTGGATCTTCTTGCAGGTATTTTTTACATTTTCTGAAATAATTCTCCCTTGATTTTCAGGCGATTCCGAGAAGTTTTTATTTCTGCACAAAAACAACACAATGGCAATTCTGCTGAAAACAGCGTCAGTCCGGGTTAGTTCCATTCAAATCATGCAAGTTAGAGTCCAAAACAAGGGCAAAAGTGTTTGGCAAAGTAGATACGTTGGAGACGTATCACGGGCTGCGGCTGATGTTGCACTGCTGCTGCTTTTCTTTTTCTTTTTCTTTATGCAGAACAAAAGGAAAAGCCCTGGTTGAAAGAAGAGGAATTAGGGGAAAATAAAAATATCCCCTAGCTCCTGGAATTATGCCCTATTTGATAAAAATGAGTTGGACATTTTTAGAGGTAGGAAAATAAAACAAGTTTGAATATGATTCAAACTTCTGTCATTTTTGAACCTGACCAAAACATTTCAAAATAAGGTGAGGTATTGCAAAGTGACTTAGGATAAGGTGCCATAGAAGTTGGGAGAAGATGAACATTTAAGGAAGAGGCTAGATGCCACTTGCAAAATTTAAAGAAAGGGGAAAAGAGAGAAAGGGAAGTGGTGAAAATTGGAGGGGCTTAGGGATTGGGCATGACCTTGCATCAAACCACCATATCATGAGCAAGAAAAAACTCCCTTGAGATAACAAGGATGAGAAAAGCACAATGACAATATGAAATGCCATATGATGACCATGATGCAATGATGGTGAGGAAGCAAATGCATGAATGCATAATGAAAGAAAACATGGCAATGCAATGAGATGACAAGGCATAAAAGGAAAAAGAACCCCCAAGGGAAGGATATGGACCAAATGGTAAATATATATATTGCCATATAAGAAAGTTTTACATCTGGGGTGTTACAGCAGGTGTACACCAAGCACATATAGCAATGACAAGTAGAAATCATGCTGTAGCGTAAGAAAATTAGTGTTGTGTATTTGTTTTTCATATTGAAACCAACATTAACATCCATGCTTGCAAAAAAAAACCTACCATTATAGTTTGCAAATAGTTAGCTATCTTGTATTCTATGCAGAACAATATATTTTCACTCATTAGTTTATTTGGTCCCGTCAAATTTTGTGAAGATACACTGTTATGTGTTAGAAGATTGCGCAAATGTATTTCCAATGATTTCTACTTCCAAAAGAATTCCGGTGGGCAACATAAAAATAAGACGAAGAAAGAAAATCTCCTATTGTGCAAGACAAAGTTCAGATGGCAATCAAACAACCCTCCATGTTTCAGTCAGCAGCCAAGATACACAAATAATTAAGCATCATACTTAATTTAGGAACACAAATCTATTGAGATATAGTCTAGCATGAATATTCGCCCAGTTGTGTGGACGCGAGACTTGTCAGTTGTCACGAGTCATTCGTTGGCCAAACATGCGGTGCATTGAGACAACTGCTCTAGTGCAATGCCGGATAAGACACCCAGCAATGGATTGTATGATGTGTCCTGAGCACGTCCACTAGTCCAGTGCACGTCACGTTGAGCTAGCTCCCTCCAGCCCATTGCCAGATTAGAGGACTAGTCGGGTGTCACGCGATGTGTCAAGAGCCGTCTGTTGGCCCAACACACGGTGCATTAAGCCAGCTCCTTCCATTGCATTGCCGGATTAGACAACCAACCAGGAGTTGAATCACATTACAGGAGCCATCCGTCGGCCCAACACGCAGAGGCGCAGAGCATTCAGCCAGCTTTCTCCAACGCGTCCCCGGATTAGATGACCAGCTAGGCGTTGCATGAAGTGTCACGAGCAGTCTATTGGCCCAACGTACGATACAATGAGCCAACTCTCTCAAGCACATTGCAGGTTCACATGACCAACCTGGTGTTGTGTGACGTCTCTCAAGCGGTCCATTGGCAGTGCAATACACTAAGACCAACTCTAGCAGACCCCGCATCTGGCCGGCTCGCAAAACGCGTTTGCAGTTCGCGGAAAAACTGCTTTGCGGGCCGGCGCGGACGGCCGCAGATGCAGACCCTGCATAACGGACCCCTAAAAATGGATATTCGTGAAATATGCTCTTTTACAGGCCGGCTTTCCGGGGTCTGGTTTGGCGCAACTACTCCCGGCCAGAAAAACCTAAATTTGCACCTTAATTTGATCTAACATAATGCATTTCTTTACTTTTTCAACAACACTGTATACATAAGACGTCACCAAATCTTTACTAAAATAGCAAGACCAAAGAAAACAAGAACCACAAGTCTGCATTTTAGAAGATTTCCAACTTCCATAACTCCTCCCACTAGTTGAAGCAATATCTTCTTTATGCATTCATTGTTGATCTGCGGATTATTGATCTTGCATTCTTTATTCTTCATCTTTGGTTCAAAAGAATTAGACGTTGCTTCCCCTCTAGTTGCATCATTGCCTTCAGTTCTACTAAGGAGTGCACCAATATCTATTAAGTTTCTTTCTATCAATAAATCAATGTATTGACCTTCCCAAAATCAAAATGAGCATCCATCTTCCTACACAAAAGAAAGACCATGTTCAAAATGAGGATCCGCAATTGAACCAAAGAATGAGCTACCAAAATGAGCTACCGCAAGTGCACGTACCCCGTCGTTTTCGCATTTGAAGAACACCCATCCGGGGTGCTTCGGCATGGCCGAAGTAAGCCGCAGCATTGTCTGCGTGCAGTCGTCGCACTGTATGAGCAGCAATGGCGAGCCACAGAGCCGCTGCGCAAGCGCCCAGCCCGGTGGACGGCCGGACGAATCCATGCCAACAAATCGGCGACGGCGGCGGGAGGACGAACCCGTCCCTGCATGCGGTGATGCGCCCTTGCTGGGGCTGCCGGAGATGCTCCCCGACCACTCCATCGCTTGGCGCAGCCACCAGCGGCCAGCAAAGCCAAATTCGGCGTCCCCGCGATGAAGGTCTGCAGATCCGCAAATTCGGCGGCCCACCGGCGCCAGGGGCGGGCCCACCTCAATTCAAGGGTATTCACCTGAATACCCAGTATTTTTGTCAAAAAACTGGGTATATATTGTACTCCCTCCGTCCCAAAATAAGTCACTTTTGCGTGCCAAGTTGAGTCACTTTTGCGTCACTTATTTTGGGACGGAGGGAGTATATATACTGTGTTTTATAAGAAAAAAACGATATTGATACTCGAGAACGTGCTAGTTAAGGATTTGAGCCCAAAAACAGAGGCAGCCCATCGTCTATTTCCTCCTCACCACCACGACATGGCCCATATGGCCCAAATCGCTGCAGCACGCACTAGAAAAAATGACCCATCGATCGATCAGAGGACACGAACCGGCAGCCCCGCCCTTCCCCTATTCCCCAGTTCTCTGCGCACCACACGCGACCCGTGCCGCCAACCGCCTGATCGGCACCGGACAGCAGCCAGGGCCAACAGCTATCGTCGCCGGGGCGGCGATCGATCGCAGGTGCACGTGGCGGCGGCTGCGGCGTAGACGCGCGCGGAGAATCCACCCCTGATTCCTCGCCCCCTACTTGTTCTGGACTTCCTGATCTCTCCAAACTACAGTAGGTGGTGGATTAGCAGGCGTGCAGGGATCAGGGGTAGTAATCGATTCAATTCAAAGTCACAACCCAAATTCAGTTTTTAATGGTATAATCGGTAACTACATGTACTAATCCTTTAACCCCGAATTCAACTATACAAAGTGTTCTAACTGAATTTATCTGTCACTGTCGAACTGAATTCAGACAGCAGGGGCTCGATTTTGTTCTCATATTCTCCAACAGGCTGCAGTACAGAAGTACAAGACTAAGTAAGTTAGTTTGATCACTGACCCGTTGTCTTTCTGCTTAATTATAGTAAAACAGGGAGGGCTCTACGGTATGAGATTATTTACAAACTTCTCAAATTGGTGCTAGTTCTTCCTGTGGCAACAACATAATGGCAATTTCTAATCGTTGTGACTTCCACATTCTATTATTTTGTTTTAATTTTATAATCTTATGATTTACAAGGTAAACAAATATAGTGTGGCAAGTGAAATCCAAATCACTCATTTGCAAGATACATCCCAGCCAATTTCTAATCGTTGTGACTTCCACATGGAAAACGTGAATGTCTGTTGGCTGATCTCTGCTTCATTTGCAAAGGCAAGTTACCTTCGTATGCTCGTCTTGACCCTTGTGACGCACGTCTTGAGCAAACAATTAACACGAAGGCATTAACATAAAAGGATATGTCGAATTTATACTTGCAACCTCTCTGCTATGCCAAGGTACGGTGTAATAAAATGATATACATTCTAGGTGAACACAACATCTATTGACCTTCATATATTTGTTCCTTGAAGATTTTCTAAATATACACTCTTATGCGTGACACGATGGCGTTTCAATTATTTCTTTTTCAATAAAATATCATAGGCAACATCTTAAGAATATGGCGAAGCCAATAAACATGAAAGCAAAAATAATACTTGAAAGCGAAAATAAAACTTGAAAACAATTCACTGCGCCACTATGAATAGAAACCGGTGCATCATTACCTATTCCATCTATCTCTGGCTCAAGAAGTGAGGGCTCTATTGCAACTTTTGTAAGGACGTCAGTGATGAGTCAAAATAGTGAGTGCCTTTACTCCTTTAGTGAGTTTCCTTCTTGAGAATTTTTTACTGCAGGGATCAGATATAAAAGGTAGTTCTTGGTTGCCCGGATGTCCTTTTACTGCTTAGAGTGCCACCCTCTTGCAAGCAAACGGGGCCAGATATTTCCCAGAATAGATCATTTAACTTTGCCTTACTTCTCCTGAAATCACCTGTTAATAACTTGACTATTTCTTATGTAGCAAGCCTGGAACAATCTTTGCCTTTACGCATGTTGGCGGAAAGAGATAAACCTTTGTTTGTTTTGGATATGTCCTAAACAAATCCATTCAAATCATGCTTCCATTTACCAATCCCAATGCCGGCCCTCAACAAAAGTTTCTTGTCCGATGGCAGATTTTAGAGTGAATACACATTCCTCTAAACATATTAGGTCTTTTTTTAGAGACTTAAAAACTCTAAAATATGTAAAAGTAATTCAGCACATGTATGTAGTTGTGATGTATTAAAAAAACATGCCATTGTCGATTAATTCCCAACAAATGTTCTGGGAAAAACATCAAACTGAAACTTGGTTGTTCTCTTGTGTTACTACAGTGGGCAACATATGTGACTCATTCAATCATAAAATTCATAGCAAGATGTAAGATCTCAATTTAGACTAGTAGAATCTTACAAAAACACGAAGAGATTCTCATTTTGCACCATTTCAGTATCCCAAAAAAAAGTTCGCAAAATCTTAAGTGTGGAAGAGATTTTTTTTTTGCGAGAAGTGTGGAAGAGATTGAAATTAATCAAGTATAGAATGAAATTACTCTAAATGGAGTACCAAATTTTAGTTTGGTGCCATGGCAGCCTTTATAATTTGGCTACCATGGCAACCAAACTAGAAATGATGTCATGGCAACATTTCTAGTTATGTGTACTCTTGTTATGTGTATACTCTTTTTGTCTATGTTGTTTTGTTATGATTATATGCTAACTAGTCATCTTTTGTATACTCTTGTTATGAGTATAGGTAGGAGCACATAACTATGAATTTGAAATTGATAGCTTAAGAGGAGGAGAAGGTGATGCTATTGATTTGAACTTGATAGCTCAAGAGGAGGAAGCTGAAGCTATTGATTTGAACTTGATGGCTCAAGAGGTGTAACATGATGCTATTGATTTGAACTCGATGGCTCAAGAGGGTGAGAAAGGCAATGCTATTGATTTGAACTTGATGGCTCATGAGGAAGAAGGTGAAGCTATTTATTTTAATTAGATGCCTGAAGAGGAGGATGAAGATGTACAAGATGAACAAGCTCAGCAAGATGAACAATATGAAGCAGGTAATAGTCCTTTGGTTGGAGTACTTTGGTTGTAAATATTCCTTTTGCTCTTCTATGAATGTAGTTGATTCCTACATTTCCATTTACTCCTTTTTGCAGGTAATCCAAAAAGGAATGGGTTTTCAAACAAGGAGAGGTTAGATGTTTATTTTTCTTTTCGAGTAATAGAGCTCAGAGATGGATCAATTCACCTATATATGACAAGGTGCTC
Source organism: Secale cereale (assembly GCA_902687465.1). Classification (NCBI taxonomy): domain Eukaryota; kingdom Viridiplantae; phylum Streptophyta; class Magnoliopsida; order Poales; family Poaceae; genus Secale; species Secale cereale. Next base: position 671,557,544 of record LR738709.1, read on the forward strand.
ATCGCAACTCTAATGAATGCATGCCCACGAACAGTTCAAAGAATATGGAAATATGCCAAAACAACTTTCCTTAGAACAAGAACAGAGATAGAGGAGCGATAGAGCTAAAACCAGTCAGAATAGAGATAGAGGAATGATACAACTAAAACCATTGAAAGTAACCAGACATGTGTGCAGAGATTACCTAATGAAAGAACATAGAGGTCGCCTAGAGGGTGATCAATAGGCACTTTAAAATAATTACGGTTTAGGCTTGAACAAATGTGGAATAAAACTAGCGTTTAATTTGTCAAGCACAAAACCTAAATCAACAAGGCTCAACTATGTGGACCAACAACTTATGCTAAGCAAGATAAACAACTATGTTATAGCAAGATATATAACATGAAGCATATGGCTATCACGAAGTAAGTCCATAAGTAAAGGGCTCGGGTAATAGATAACCGAAGCATGCGGTGACGATGATGTATCCCGCTGTTCACACCCTACGGATGCTAGTCTCCGTTTGGAGCAGTGTGGAGGCACAATGCTCCCCAAATTGCCACAGCGGCCACCGAATTCTCCTCACACCATCACATAATGCAAGATGTCTGAATCCACTAAGGAACACTTGAGGGAGGTCACCGAACCCATACAATTGGAAACCCTTGGGGGCGGTCCCCGAACCCGTACAAATTTCTCAGGGCACTCTCGACAAATAAACTGGTATCTCCTGAAGCTTGCCCGAAGCTTTACACCACAATGATTGGGATTCGCCAACACCAACCCTCTAGGTAACCAAAGCACCCAAGAGGAACAAGATCTAGGGTGCCCAAACACCCAAGAGTTATAATCTCTTCAACTTTCAATTCCACGTATCACCGTGGAGAACTCAAACCGGTGCACTAAATGTAATGGCAAGAGCACACGAAGTGCTCAAGCCTTCTCTCCGGAATCCCACCACAACAACTAATGTTATGGAGGAATATGAGAGGAAGAATGAAGAAGAGAACACAAAGAACTCCAAGATCTAGATCCAAAGGGATCCCCTCACTTAGAGGAGAGATGGATTGGTGGAAATATGGATCTAGATACCCTCTCTCTTTTCCCTCAAATAGAAGCAAGAATAATGGTGGGAATAGATAGAAAGCAAGCTCCAAGAGGTCAACAATGGTGGGGGAAACTTGCTGAAGAACAGTTGGGGTAATAGGGAAGAAGGCCCCCTTTTATAGCCCCCCACGAATCTGCCTTTTATGTTGTGGAAATACACGAGACCGGTACAGCCGGTCCAAGGACTAGTAAAACCAGTTTTTGTGGGAACCCACGTTTTAGGACATTGGGCGGTACAACTGGAAGTTGAAGGAAATATGCCCTAGAGGCAATAATAAAGATGTTATTTGTATTTCCTTATATCATGATAAATGTATTTTATTCATGCTATAATTGTATTAACCGGAAACTTGATACATGTGTGAATACATAGACAAAACAGTATGTCCCTAGTATGCCTCTACTAGACTAGCCCATTGGTCAAAGATGGTTATGTTTCCTAGCCATAGACATGAGTTGTCATTTGATCTACGGGATCACATCATTAGGAGAATGATGTGATGGACTAGACCCATCCGTTAGCTTAGCACTATGATCGTTTAGTTTTACTGCTATTGCTTTCTTCATGACTTATACATGTTCCTATGACTATGAGATTATGCAACTCCCGAATACCGTAGGAAAACCTTGTGTGCTATCAAACGTCACAACGTAACTGGGTGATCATAAAGATGCTCTACAGGTGTCTCCGAAAGTGTTCGTGGTGTTGGCATAGATCAAGACTAGGATTTGTCACTCCGAGTGTCGGAGAGGTATCTCTGGGCCCTCTCGGTAATACACATCATAATAAGCCTTGCCAGCAAATGACTAATGAGTTAGTCACGAGATGATGTATTACGGAACGAGTAAAGAGACTTGCCGGTAACGAGATTGAACTAGGTATAGAGAAACCGACGATCGAATCTCGGGCAAGTAACATACCGATGACAAAAGGAACAACGTATGTTGTTATGCGGTTTGACCGATAAAGATCTTCGTAGAATATGTAGGAACCAATATGAGCATCTAGGTTCCGCTATTGGTTATTGACCGGAGATGAGTCTCGGTCATGTCTATATAGTTCTCGAACCCGTAGGGTCCGCACGCTTAACGTTTGATGACGATCAGTATTATGAGTTTATGAGTTTTGATGTACCGAAGGTAGTTCGGAGTCCCGGATGAGATCACGGACATGACAAGGAGTCTCGGAATGTCCGAGACGTAAAGATTGATATATTGGACGACTATATTCGGACGCCGGAAGTGTTCTGGAAAGTTTCGGAATTTACCGGAGTGCCGGGGGGGTTACCGGAACCCCCCGAGGGAATGGTGGGCCCTGGTGGGCCATAGGGGAGAGAGAGGGCAGCAGCCAGGAGGTGGCGCGCCCCCTCCCTAGGGGCAGTCCGAATAGGACTAGGGGAGGGGGCGCGGCCCCTCTTTCCCTCTCCCTCTCCCTCTCCTTCCTTCCCCCTCTCCTTCTTGGTGGACTCCTACTAGGAATAGGATTGCAATCCTATTACTAGTAGGATTGCCTCTCTAGCCGCACCATAGAGGGCCGGCCGGCCTCCCCCCTTGCTCGTTTATATACGGTGGCAGGGGGCACCCAAAGACACACAAGTTGAATTGTTTTAGCCGTGTGTGGTGCCCCCCTCCACAGAAACACACCTCGGTCATACCGTTGCAGTGCTTAGGCGAAGCCCTGCGCCGGTAGATACATCATATCCGTCACCACACCGTCATGCTGACGAAACTCTCCCGCGAAGCTCAACTGGATCAAGAGCTCGTGGGACGTCATCAAGCTGAACGTGTGCTGAACGCGGAGGTGCCGTACGTTCGGTGCTTGATCGGTTGGATCGCGAAGAAGTTCGACTACATCAACCGCGTCACTTGACGCTTCCGCTCCCGGTCTACGAGGGTACGTAGACACACTCTCCCCTCTCGTTGCTATGCATCTAGTAGATAGATCTTGCGTGATCGTAGGAAAATTTTAAAATACTATGTTTCCCAACAGTGGCATCAGAGCCAGGTCTATGCGTAGATGATATGCACGAGTAGAACACAATGAGTTGTGGGCGATACTAGTCATACTGCTTACCAGCATGTCATACTTTGCTTCAGCGGTATTGTGAGATGAAGCGGCCCGGACCGACATTATGCGTACGCTTACGTGAGACTGGTTTCACCGTTATGAGCACTCGTTGCTTAAAGGTGACTGGCGGGTGTCTGTCTCTCTCACTTTAGCTGAATCAAGTGTGGCTACGCCCGGTCCTTGTGAAGGTTAAAACAACACATACTTGACGAAACCTCGTTGTGGTTTTTGTATGCGTAGGTAAGAACGGTTCTTGCTAAGCCCGTAGCAGCCACGTAAAACTTGCAACAACAAAGTAGAGAACGTCTAACTTGTTTTTGCAGGCCATGTTGTGATGTGATATGGTCAAGGCATGATGAGATATATGGTTTTGTATGAGATGATCATGTTTTGTAAAGTTATCGGCAACTGGCAAGAGCCATATGGTTGTCGCTTTATTGTATGAAATGCAATCGCCATGTAATTGCTTTACTTTATCACTAAGCGGTAGCGATAGTCGTAGAAGCAATAGTTGGCGAGACGACAACGATGCTACGATGGAGATCAAGGTGTCGCGCCGGTGACGAAGGTGATCATGACGGTGCTTTGGAGATGGAGATCAAAAGCACAAGATGATGATGGCCATATCATGTCACATATTTTGATTGCATGTGATGTTTATCTTATTATGCTTCTTATTTTGCTTAGAACGACGGTAGCATTATAAGATGATCCCTTACTAAATTTCAAGGTATAAGTGTTCTCCCTGAGTATGCACCGTTGCGAAAGTTCGTCGTGCCGAGACACCACGTGATGATCGGGTGTGATAAGCTCTACGTTCAAATACAACGGGTGTAAGCCAGTTTTGCACACGCAGAATACTCGGGTTAAACTTGACGAGCCTAGCATATGGAGATATGGCCTCGGAACACTGGAGACCGAAAGGTCGAGCGTGAATCATATAGTAGATATGATCAACATAAGATGTTCACCATTGAAACTACTCCATCTCACGAGATGATCGGACATGGTTTAGTTGATTTGGATCACGTGATCATTTAGATGACCGGAGGGATGTCTATCTAAGTGGGAGTTCTTTAAGTAATTTGATTAAATTGAACTTTAATTTATCATGAACTTAGTCCTGATAGTTTTTGCATATCTATGTTGTTGTAGATCAATGGCCCGTGCTACCGTTCCTTTGAATTTTAATGCATTCCTAGAGAAAGCTAAGTTGAAAGATGATGGTAGCAATTACACGGACTGGGTCCGTAACTTGAGGATTATCCTCATTGCTGCACAGAAGAATTATGTCCTTGAAGCACCGCTAGGTGACAAGCCCCCTCTCGCTAATGTAGATGCTTTGAACGTCTGGCAGACGCGGTCTGATGACTACACGATAGTTCAGTGTGCCATGCTTTACGGCTTAGAACCGGGACTTCAACGACGTTTTGAACGTCATGGACCATATGAGATGTTCCAGGAGCTGAAGTTAATATTTCAAGTGAATTCCCGGATTGAGAAATATGAGATTTCCAATAAGTTCTACAGCTGCAAGATGGAGGAGAATAGTTCTATCAGTGAACACTTGCTCAGAATGTCTCGGTACTACAATCATATGACTCAACTTGGCTGCAAAGTTGACGAGGATAGTGTTATTGATAGAGTTCTTCAATCACTGCCACCAAGCTATAAAGGCTTCGTGATGAACTATAATATGCAAGGGATGCAAAAGACAATTCCCGAGCTCTTCGCTATGCTCAAGGCTGCGGAGGTAGAAATCAAAAAGGAGCATCAAGTGTTGATGGTTAACAAGACCACTAGTTTCAAGAAAAAGGGCAAGGGAAAGAAGGGGAACTTCAAGAAGAATAGCAAGACAGTTGCTACTCCCGCGAAGAAACCCAAGTCTGGAGCCAAGCCTGAAACGGAGTGCGTCTACTGCAAAGGGACTGGACACTGGAAGCGGAACTACCCCAAGTATTTGGCGGATAAGAAGGATGGCAAGGTGAACAAAGGTATATGTGATATACTTGTTATTGATGTGTACCTTACTAATGCTCGTAGTAGTGCGTGGGTATTTGATACCGGTTCGGTTGCTAATATATGTAACTCGAAACAGGGACTACGGATTAAACGAAGATTGGCTAAGGACGAGGTGACGATGCGCGTGGGAAATGGTTCCAAAGTCGATGTGATCGCCGTCGGCACGCTACCTCTACATCTACCTTCGGGATTAGTTTTAGACCTAAATAATTGTTATTTGGTGCCAGCGTTGAGCATGAACATTATATCTGGATCTTGTTTGTTGCGAGACGGTTTTTCATTTAAATCAGAGAATAATGGTTGTTCTATTTTTATGAATAATATCTTTTATGGTCATGCACCCTTGAAGAGTGGTCTACTCTTATTGGATCTCGATTGTAGTGATACAAATATTCATAATATTGAAACCAAAAGATGCAAGGTTAATAATGATAGTGCAACTTATTTGTGGCACTGCCGTTTAGGTCATATTGGTGTAAAGCGCATGAAGAAACTCCATAGTGATGGACTTTTGGAATCACTTGATTATGAATCACTTGGTGCTTGCGAACCATGCCTCATGGGCAAGATGACTAAAACTCCGTTCTCCGGAACTATGGAGCGAGCAACAGATTTGTTGGAAATCATACATACTGATGTATGTGGGCCAATGAGTGTTGAAGCTCGCGGCAGGTATCGTTATTTTCTGACCTTCACTGATGATTTAAGCAGATATGGGTATATCTACTTAATGAAGCACAAGTCTGAAACATTTGAAAAGTTCAAAGAATTTCAGAGTGAAGTAGAGAATCATCATAACAAGAAAATAAAGTTTCTACGATCTGATCGTGGAGGAGAATATTTGAGTTACGAGTTTGGTCTTCATTTGAAACAATGTGGAATAGTTTCACAACTCATGCCACCCGGAACACCACAGCGTAATGGTGTGTCCGAACGTCGTAACCGTACTTTATTGGATATGGTGCGATCTATGATGTCTCTTACCAATTTACCACTATCATTTTGGTGTTATGCTTTAGAGACAGCTGCATTCACGTTAAATAGGGCACCATCTAAATCCGTTGAGATGACACCTTATGAACTATGGTTTGGCAAGAAACCAAAGTTGTCGTTTCTTAAAGTTTGGGGTTGCGATACTTATGTGAAAAAGCTTCAACCTGATAAGCTCGAACCCAAATCGGAGAAATGTGTCTTCATAGGATACCCAAAAGAGACTGTTGGGTACACCTTCTATCACAAATTCGAAGGCAAGATATTCGTTGCTAAGAATGGATCCTTTCTAGAGAAGGAGTTTCTCTCAAAAGAAGTGAGTGGGAGGAAAGTAGAACTTGATGAGGTAATTGTACCTTCTCCTAAATTGGAAAGTAGTACATCACAGAAAATTGTTCCAGTGATTCCTACACCAATCAGTGAGGAAGCTAATGATGATGATCATGAAACTTCAGATCAAGTTTCTGCTGAATGTCGTAGATCAACCAGAGTATGTTCCGCACCAGAGTGGTACGGCAACCCAGTTCTGGAAGTCATGTTACTAGACCATGATGAACCTACGAACTATGAGGAAGCGATGATGAGCCCAGATTCCGCAATATGGCTTGAAGCCATGAAATCTGAGATGGGATCCATGTATGAGAACAAAGTGTGGACTTTGGTTGACTTGCCCGATGATCGGCAAGCCATCGAAAATAAATGGATCTTCAAGAGGAAGACCGACGCAGACGGTAATGTTACTGTTTACAAAGCTCGACTTGTTGCGAAAGGGTTTCGACAAGTTCAAGGAGTTGACTACGATGAGACTTTCTCACCTGTAGCGATGCTTAAGTCTGTCCGAATCATGTTAACAATTGCCGCATTTTATGATTATGAAATCTGGCAAATGGAAGTCAAAACTGCATTCCTAAATGGATATCTCAAAGAGGAGTTGTATATGATGCAACCAGAAGGTTTTGTCGATCCAAAAGGTGCTAACAAAGTATGCAAGCTCCAGCGATCCATCTATGGACTGGTGCAAGTGATATCTACTACACGCTTCAATTCCTGTAGACAGTGTTGGGCCTCCAAGAGCAGAGGTTTGTAGGACAACAGCAAATTTCCCTTAAGTGAGTAACCCAAGGTTTATCGAACTCAGGGAAGTGGAGGTTGAACGTACCCCTTTCAAGCAACCCTGCAATCGAGATACAAGAAGTCTCTTGTGTCCCCAACACACCTAATACACTTGTCAGATGTATAGGTGCACTAGTTCGGCGAAGAGATGGTAAAATATGGATGATAGGAGTGGCAAAGCAAAGTAATATAAATCTGTAATAAAAAGTGCAGCAAGCAAACAAGTGGTAAACGTGAGCACAAATGGTATTGCAATGGTGAAAACAAGGCCTAGGCTTCATACTTTCACTAGTGGCAACTCCCAACAACATTAACATAATCGAATCACATGATATTTCCCATAATGGAGACGCACTCGGAGGTCATTCCTTTGTGGTCAAGAGAGGACGAGAATTATGTAGGGCTACAAAAGCACACCTCTAAGTTCGTAGTTCTCAATCTATGGATTTCCCAATGTCACCGCGGCCATCCAAAGAGAGTACCACAATCACCACAACATATCTCAAGGATAGTCAAAGACCAGCACCAAGAGACTCTCAATCTTCAATCAACACACAACAGAGGAAATCACTCATGAAAATACTCTTCTAATCCATGTCCAATAGACCGCTGTCACCTTGGTCTCGGGGATTATACTAGATAAAGACAAGTGAGTACATCAATCCAATACATAGACGAAGGGGAAATATCATGGGATCACCCTAGATTAACATAGCCTATGATCACAACGAAGATCACATCATGGGAGAGAGAATTGACCACATAGCTACTGGTAGAAACCTCAGCCCCGAGGAGGAACTACTCCCGCATCATGGAGGGAGGAAGCAACATCGATGGAGATGAATCCGGGGGCACTTCCCCGTCCCGGCAGGGTGCCGGCACAGGAATTCTGGTCCCCCGAAACATGGTGGCGATGGCGGCGGAGATCGGAATTGCTTCTGGAGAAAAAGGTTTCGGAATCAGGGTTTCCGCGACGGGAGGTAAATATATGCGAAGGGGGGTCACCAGAGGCGGAGAGGGGGCCCCAGGCGCCCTCCCTAGGTGGCCAGGGGTGGGGCCGCCTGGGGTGGCCGCCTGGGCTGCCCCTGGCTCCCCTCTGGCCCCACTTCTGGCGCGTGGAAGCTTCTGGAGCGCTGATTTTTTATATATTTTTCCCGGAATTTTTCTAGCAATTTAAGTAATGGGAAAACCTGAATTACAAAAACAGCAGAAAACAGAAACTGGCACTGGGGTGCACTGAGTTAATAGGTTAGTCCAAATATGATCAAAAGTGTATGAAAGTGTATCAAAAGCATAGCAATATCACCCAAAACATGCATGGAGCAAGCAGAAATTATAGATACGTTTGGGACGTATCAACATCCCCAAGCTTAATTCCTGCTCGTCCTCGAGTAGGTAAATGATAACAGGCATAATTTCTGTGGTGACATGCTACGAAAGAGTCTTTCACAATCACATGACAAATGCTTATTGAGATAATGAATCTTTAGTAATTAAGTTGCCTCATGAGAATATCACAAAGAACTGAAAGTTTACAATATGATACTGAAACACCCAATAGATTTGTAGTGAGCATGGTGTGTGATAACCCTCAACCGTAAGGGATCGAGATAGTCTTCGCGGGTAAGAATAACCCAATTTATTGATTCGACACACGGGGAGCCAAAGAGTATTTATAAGCTTTAACAGTTGAGTTGTCAATTCAACCGCACCTGAAATATACTAACTTGCAACAAAAGATAAGTGGTAACAGTGATATGATAGTAATGATAGTAATAGTAAAAGTAAAACAGCAAAAGTAAATAGCAGTAGTAAATGGCAGAAGTAGCAACTAGTGACAGGCAAGGTTTAAAATAATGTAGGCTAGGGAGATGGATGGTTGGGCGCTGCATGGATGAGATAGATTCTAACTTGGGGCACGGCACACGGAAAAGTAATGATCATCTAGGCAAATATCAAACATTAGGCATGTATCCCGTATGTAGTTGTACGTGCTTGCAATAAGAACTTGCACAACATCTTTTGTCCTACCATCCCGCTACGAACGGGGCCAAAAGGAACTAATGGATATTAAGGTGCTCCTGTCAAAGAGCACCGGAACAAAGCAATGAACTCAATGGATACATGTAATCCTCAAACTACGGACCATCCCCTTTGGTGTCCCAAGCTGTCACTTTTGGGATCGCCGGTTCCGAACCGTAACAGGTGCATACAACTCATAGATAGGATCAAGAACACAAATATATTCATGCAAATACATATGGTTCAGATCTGAAATCATGGCACTCGGGCCCTAAGTGTCAAGCATTAAGAATAACAAGTTGTAGCAAAGATGATAAACACCATACTAGATGATAGGCAACATGCCCCAAACAATCTGACGAACTATTACATGATCTAACTCATCCAATCCCTACCATCCCCTTCGCCTACAGCAAGGGAATTACTCACACATGAAGGGGGAAGTCATGGAGGGATGATGGAGTGGTGATGATGATGACGATGGCGACGATCTCCCCTCTCCAGAGGCCAAATCAGCCTCCAGATTAGCCCTCCCGAAGAAGAACAGAGGGTGGCGGCGGCTCCGCGACGAAAAACAGCGAAAGAACTTCCGATCTGGGGTTTCTGCGTCGGGAGGAAAAATACGGGCTAAAGTAGGGCACCAGGGGGTGTGGGGCCCACCCAGTCGCCCCCCGGCGCGGCCCAGGGGGGGCGCGCCCACAGGGCGCCTGGGCACCCCCTGGCCCCCCTCTGGCCCCACTTCTGGCATTTTGTTTCTTCGGGTGCGTGGATTTTTCGTGATTTTTCGTGGATTTTTCTGAGATGCTTAAAAATCCGTTTTCCTGCACACAAATAAACCATACAGGCAGCTCTGCTGAAAACAGCGTCAGTCCGGGTTAGTTTAGTCCAAATCATGCAAGAATGGGGTCAAAACAATATCAAAAGTGTTTGGAAAAGTAGATACGTTTGAGACGTATCAACTCCCCCAAGCTTAGCATATTGCTTGTCCTCAAGCAATTCAGTTCAACGAACTGGACGCGACAAAGAAAACTTTGACAAACTCTTTTGCTTCATTAGATGTATACAAGCATGTACTACGAAAAGAGTTCAGCAAGTATTAAAATAGTACTTATGAGAACAATGCAAGGAGCAATCCTTCTTTCAAGTGATCAGTCACAAATAATTAAGAGTAAACAATATATTACCGAAAATCAAGACAATATCACATTGCACATAGCTTGAGCATATTAAGGTGGTATCTCGCTAGCCTCCATGAGTGAAGCAAAACATAAATGCAGAGACTCCTCCAGAGTTTTAAAGGAGACTAGAACTAAGAATTTCAGAATAAATCATATCACAAGTATGCAGAAGACAATGTAATACTTTGGGACAATGCACATTACACTCAGAATGACAATTATGCTCTCCTAGTCAGTGCTTTGAAGAAAGAAGATGAGACTCTGGAACCGTGGCTTTTATTGGCAAAGTTGAAAACCCGTGATCGGAAACAAAAACTAAACATGTACCAGAGCTCTTGGTTTTAAAAACAGAAGTAAATATGTTTATGAGAGGTGCATATTTCGTCAACGAATGCTAGCAGATAACTCAATCACTTTTTAAGCTAGACAAGTCTCGAGGAACGGCTCCCGCATGAGGACGATCACATCCTCTTAATTTCCTTTGTTTATCACTGCCAAAGTTTTCTGATTTCTCATGAACAAAGCGTGAAGGAGGGTTCGTTTGTTATATTATCTTTTTGAGCCGGGCGCACTCAATGCCAGTTCCTTTTCATATTAGGAGTTTGCACATTATGCATGCAATCCAGGGGTGAAACTTGTCCAACTTAAAGAGATCATGAATTAACTACTACTTCCTCATGAGCTAAAACATAGGCACAAAAAGAGAAATGCTTTTGATTAATTTCGAGATGGTACATGAAAGTCTTTGTTAGGAATGGCAGGTAAATACCATATATAGGAAGGTATAGTGGACTCATATGGCATAACAGGTTTAAAGGCTTGGATGCACAAGCAGTCATTCCGCTTAGTGCGGGTGGAGGTTTAGCAAAGACTGGGAAGCGACCAACTAGAGAGCAATAACGGTCATAATCATGCAGAGCGACAAAGCAACATTGAATCGGGCATGAAAGTGATATAACTATTTTAAAACTCAAAGATCATCAAGGCAAAGTAGACTTTTTAGTCTTAAACATGTGTAACCATGTGCCAAGTCAATCCAAAAATTCTCTAAAGGGAAATACCACCCTAGTATGCCAGACTATGAACAGTGCGATGCATGTAGATCATTTCAATAACACATTATATACTCTAGTTATTGGAGACTAGCCACAAGGAAAGCATGAACCACTGGAAGAGCATTGTAAACATAGCACTATGTCGCTACAAGCTGGTCTCTAGATCATAAGTACAGGCATATGTACAAAAGTAGAAACAATAAGAGTTCATACCGGTCTTCCTTGTTGCTTCCTTTCAGTCGATCTTCGTCATTACTGCTTGTCACTTGCACGATCGAACGTAGGAAATATAATCAAATGCCATCACGGACTCGAGCTGATCTCTGAAAACAAAGCAAACTAAAGAGAGAAAAGAAATCTTTTTGAGTTTTTTCAAAAGTTGAATAAAAAGCAGAAGAAAGAGAAAATCTTTTTGTTGTTTTTGCAAATAGAGGAATAAAGAAGAATGGGCAAAAACTTCGAAAAGATCAAAGCGAATAAAACGGATAATACAATGAAAAGGTGAGAAGGGCACGTACTCCCCCAAGCTTAGGCTTTTGGCCTAAGTTGGTAGCAGCTACTGCCCCCAGGAGCCTCCTGCTCCAGGGGTATGGTGGTGAGACCAAGGGTCGTAGAAGGATGAAGGCGCGTATACCAAACTCCTCGGAGTCTCCCACGAGGAAGGTTCCGAGCGCCAAACAGAGGAAGACCCTTCACCAAACTCGGTGGCGGTCTCATCCTGAAAATGTGGTATCTCACCGTGCCTCTCCTCGTCGGGCACAACCCCCTCCATGGGGTTATGGAACTGATGCTGGACCATGAACTCATCAAACTGGACAACATCAAATGACCATCCGTTCCTGCGAGAAAAATCAAACAAAAGAGGTGCAGGTAGACGGATCTCGCGTTCCGCGGTAGTTCCGAAACGCAAGATATAAACAAGGTTATCAAGTTCAGAACCCATGGTAACAAACTTATGCCTTTTCATAGCAGCAAGATCAAAGCTTAAATAAGTAAAAGGAGTATCATCAGGGTGTGGGGTGCCTCCAAGATGCTCTAAGATAAGTGTGGCATAAATGCCACCATATAAGTCCCCCTTGTTACCGTTCATAGCAAGGCGTCGAGCAATTAAGGTACCAATATTATAATCAGACCTCCCTGAGAGGGCTGCTGCCAGGATAGCAATATCCGGAGCAGAAATGCTGCTCGTGTTGTCACGAGCTAACACCCCTCTAGCAATATAATATGCAAAATACTTGAGGTGAGGAAACAAGATACTGGAGATCTTCGACCGATGAATATCCCTCGTACCCATGCTGCAGAGAGAGTTGATGACGGTTTTCAACTCGGAGGGCTGAGTGGCCATCCTTGCCGTCCTCCCAACGTTCGGCACACCTATTACTCCACAAAAATTTCCCAGAGTCATGGTGATAAGATCATTATAAATTTTAAACTCAATAGCACCTGAATCAGGATTATATCTAAAACTGTTAATGAAACCGGAGGTGAGTTTCTGATACTGAGTAACACGGCTCGTGACGAGTCATGTCAAACCTGCATTAGCACAAAGATTATAAAACTCATCCTTGATTCCCGCAGCTTCCATGAATTCATCACATGGAAATGTCATCGCACGTGCTGGACTTGTGTCTTCCAACAACTCCAGGGGCACATGATCTTCATTATAGCTCACCCTAGCAGTCGATGGTGAAGCTGCGGCTCTAGTGACTCGATCGGAGTGTGTGTGGCTCCTCTTCTCAAGCCATCCTCTTGCCCTTCTTAACAAACTCATTTCTGAAAAAAATTACAATTTACAAAAACGAGGATTAAAACAAAGTGAGCTAAGGCAAACTACTCAACTCACTTGCCCAAGGCATAAACTTGCATCAAAACTTGGAAAACAACTTTCTACACATGCATGCAAGCTCATCTCTACAGCACCAAGAACTACTAAATACTCACAAATGAGGCCACCAATCAAAAATCTAATTGGAGGGGTGGAGGAGTCACATACCAGGGAGTATTTGCTCAAAATTTCAGCTCAAATGATGGGCTGTAGAGAGAGATCGAAGAATCGCCCCCAAGAACAGCAAGAACAGCAAGAACAAGACCAGAACTCGGGTTTCTGGAAAAAGAGAGAGAGAGAGGGGAAGAAGAAGTACCTGGAGGGGGGTCCCGTGGGCCCCAGGCGCCCTGTGGGCGCGGCCAGGGGCTGGGCCGCGCCAGTTGGCCGCCTGGGCCACTGGTGGCCCCCCTGGCTGGCCCCAGGACTTTTCGGGTCTCTCCCGTTGTGGAAATTTTTAATATAATTTTTTTGGAATTTTTCTGAAAACTTCACTGTTGAAATTTTTTCGAAGTTCAAAAAGCTGTGAAACTCTCTGAAAACTTGAAGCAGTTAGTAGTATTGTGAAGCTTCAAAAACATAGATACTTGGTACAGCAAGTATGACAACACTGAAAACAAATAAAAACATAGAAAGCTCAACTTTTTATCCATATAAAACACGTTCACTAGTAAGGTTGATCAAGTCTTACCAACAAACAAGCGATATATAGAGCAAAAAGTCTCACCTCCTACGAAGTAATCACTGAACTTTTACCTTGATGGACATTGTCCCTACCATGATAGTTTTGTATTTGTGAGGCACATGTAGTGGACAGTCCCATTCTCCAACTTTTACGGTCTCGATATTCTCTATAGAGTTGAGGGCATGCCTCCTGTCGGTCTTCTTCGGAAAATATACCGTGTGTTCTTTATCATTCACATGAAAGGTAACCTTCCCTTTGTTGCAATCAATAATAGCACCTGCGGTGTTAAGGAAAGGTCTACCAAGAATAATGGACATGCTCCCATCCTCGGGCATGTCAAGCACAACAAAATCAGTAAGAATTAAACAATTAGCAACTTCAACTGGAACATCCTCACAAATACCTATCGGAACAGCGGTTGACTTATCAGCCATCTGAAGGGAGATATCTGTAGGAATTAGTTTCTCTAAACAGAGCCTCTCGTAAAGAGAGAGAGGCATAACACTCACTCCCGCTCCAAGATCACACAAAGCAGTTTTGACATAATTATTCTTTATGGAGCAAGGAATGGTGGGTATACCTGGATCACCGAGCTTCTCAGGAATCTTTCCACTGAAAGAATAGTTAGCAAGCATAGTAGATATTGCATCATTAGGAACTTTTCTTTTGTTAGTGACAATATCTTTCATATATTTTGAATAAGGAAGTAACTTAATAGCATTAGTCAAAGGAATTTGAGGAAAAAGAGGTTTAATCCATTCACAAAACTTATTGTAATGCTCTTCTTCTTTAGATTTGATGGACTTACCTGGAAAGGGCATGGGTTTCTGTACCCATGGTTCTTTCTCCTTCCCATGTTTTCTTGCGATGAAGTCTTCTTTAGTGTACCTCTTACGTTTGTCAGGTGCTTCTTCTTCTCGAACTTCAGGCGGATCATTCTTCTCATTATCATTACCTTCAGGTTCAGCACCGTCTTCAGTCTCAGCATCGGAGATAGATACACTGTTGGGATCAATAGCTGGCTCTTCATTTGCAATAGGATCATTAGAATTGTCAGTCTCTTTATGTTTCTTTTTCTTATTTGGAGAGACAACAATTTCTTCTTCCTGCATTTGAGAATCTTGCTCGATTCTCTTCGGATGTCCCTCTGGATAAAGAGGATCTTGAGTACTAGTTCCTCCTCGGGTCTTAATCCCAAAAGCCTGCAATTTATCTTGTTTGGCATTGTTAGCAAGCAAATCTCTTTGCACATTAGAAATTTGATCGAGCTGAGTTTGAACCATATGAAAATGCTTCACAAGACATTGAACATCATTAACTGTTCTATCTAAAACACCAAGCAACTTTTTGATAGCAAGGGAATTATCATGCAACTGACTTTCTATCCTCTTATTAAAATGATTCTGTTTCATAATAAAATTATCAAACTCATCTAAACATTGATCAGGAGGCTTACCATGAGGGATGTCACTTATGTTGAAATCTAAAAGAGAGTGTACCTCTACCATAGGAGGGTGAGTGGTAGGCTCACACAGCTTCTCAATAGGGGGTAGATTCTTCACGTCTTCAGCTTTAATACCTTTCTCTTTAATAGACTTCTTTGCTTCTCGCATATCCTCGGGGCTTAGAACAAACATGCCCCTCTTCTTTGTTGGTGGAGGTGGTTCAGGGACGGACCAATCTTCATGGTTTTTGGCAATCCTGCCCATCAGATCTTCCGCATCGTCCGGTGTTCTTTTCCTGAAAACACAACCAGCACAACTGTCCAGATAGGACCTAAATTCATCAGTTAGACCAGCATAGAATATATCAATTAATTCATTCTTAGGAACTCCATGTCCTGGTCTAGCCTGAATCAAACCGCAGTACCTCCCCCAAGCTTTAGGGAGGGACTCATCCTGCAACTGTTTAAAATTATAAATTCTTTGTAAAGCAGCATGTTGCATATGAGCAGGAAAGTACTTATCAACAAAAGAGTGAGCTAAGTCCTGAGGACTCTTAATAGAACCGCATGGTAGTGAATCATACCATGCTTTAGCACCTTCCTTCAAGGAGAAAGGAAGAAGCTTGGTCACATAAAAGTAGCGTATCTTCTCATCTGTGGTAAACAGGCTACCTAGTTCACCAAGTTTAGTTAGGTGTGCAATAGCATCATCATTTTCTCTGCCATAAAAGGGGTCAGCTTCAACCATAGGTATAAGTGAAAGATCAACAGAGAAATCAAAATCACGATCATCAATGCATATAGGAGATGTAGCAAACTCAGGATTAGGAACGGTTTTGTTTTTCAAAGAGTGTTTTTCAAATATTTTCTTAATAGTTTCAGGGTCAGAGCCGGCAAACTCGGTCAGTTCCATGCATAAATCTTCATCAAGTATATAGTAATCATCATCAAGGAGCCTCTCTTGGAGTTTACTCAAATCAGGATAATCATAAGTTTCACCAATAGGGTAGCGAGTAACAGGAAGTTCAATTCCATATTTTTCAGCAGCAGCAGTAATTTGTTTCTCAAGAGCATAACCAAGCGAACTAATATCATCATCAAAAGTAGTAGAAGCATCATCAAGAGTATCAGACATAGTAACAGATTCAGTATGAGCATCATGTGGTGGTGGTGAGGCAAACTTACTCATAACAGAAGGTGAATCAAGCGTAGCACTAGTGCTCAGAGCAGTACCTCTTCTTGTAGTGGATCGTAAGATCGGAACCTTGGGGTCACCTTTCTTACCCATAGTGAATAAAGTGCAGTAGGTAGGATACCTCAAGTAGACTTGTAAATATTGCTATGCTCCCCGGCAACGGCGCCAGAAAACGGTACTTGATAACCCTCAACCATAAGGGATCGAGATAGTCTTCGCGGGTAAGAATAACCCAATTTATTGATTCGACACACGGGGAGCCAAAGAGTATTTATAAGCTTTAACAGTTGAGTTGTCAATTCAACCGCACCTGAAATATACTAACTTGCAACAAAAGATAAGTGGTAACAGTGATATGATAGTAATGATAGTAATAGTAAAAGTAAAACAGCAAAAGTAAATAGCAGTAGTAAATGGCAGAAGTAGCAACTAGTGACAGGCAAGGTTTAAAATATTGTAGGCTAGGGAGATGGATGGTTGGGCGCTGCATGGATGAGATAGATTCTAACTTGGGGCACGGCACACGGAAAAGTAATGATCATCTAGGCAAATATCAAACATTAGGCATGTATCCCGTATGTAGTTGTACGTGCTTGCAATAAGAACTTGCACAACATCTTTTGTCCTACCATCCCGCTACGAACGGGGCCAAAAGGAACTAATGGATATTAAGGTGCTCCTGTCAAAGAGCACCGGAACAAAGCAATGAACTCAATGGATACATGTAATCCTCAAACTACGGACCATCCCCTTTGGTGTCCCAAGCTGTCACTTTTGGGATCGCCGGTTCCGAACCGTAACAGGTGCATACAACTCATAGATAGGATCAAGAACACAAATATATTCATGCAAACACATATGGTTCAGATCTGAAATCATGGCACTCGGGCCCTAAGTGTCAAGCATTAAGAATAACAAGTTGTAGCAAAGATGATAAACACCATACTAGATGATAGGAAACATGCCCCCAACAATCTGACGAACTATTACATGATCTAACTCATTCAATCCCTACCATCCCCTTCGCCTACAGCAAGGGAATTACTCACACATGAAGGGGGAAGTCATGGAGGGATGATGGAGTGGTGATGATGATGACGATGGCGACGATCTCCCCTCTCTGGAGGCCAAATCAGCCTCCAGATTAGCCCTCCCGAAGAAGAACAGAGGGTGGCGGCGGCTCCGCGACGAAAAACAGCGAAAGAACTTCCGATCTGGGGTTTCTGCGTCGGGAGGAAAAATACGGGCTAAAGTAGGGCACCAGGGGGTGTGGGGCCCACCCAGTCGCCCTCCGGCGCGGCCCAGGGGGGGGCGCCCACAGGGCGCCTGGGCACCCCCTGGCCCCCCTCTGGCCCCACGTCTGGCATTTTCTTTCTTCGGGTGCGTGGATTTTTCGTGATTTTTCGTGGATTTTTCTGAGATGCTTAAAAATCCGTTTTCCTGCACACAAATAAACCATACAGGCAGCTCTGCTGAAAACAGCGTCAGTCCGGGTTAGTTTAGTCCAAATCATGCAAGAATGGGGTCAAAACAATATCAAAAGTGTTTGGAAAAGTAGATACGTTTGAGACGTATCAGTGTGCAAACATGACAAAGTGATACCTCGCTTGCCCCCTTTAGTGAAGCAAAACATAAATGCAGGAGCACCTCCGAAGTTTAAGTGACGACTAGATACAATGATTTCAGAATAAGCGCTATCACAATCATGCAGAAGACAATGGTACTTTGGGACAATGCACATTACACTCAGAATGACAATTATGCTCTCCTAGTTGGTGCTTTGAAGAAAGAAGGTGGAGACTCTCGAACCGTGGAATTTGATGGCAAGGTTGAAAACTCGTGGTTGGAAGCAAAGACTAAACATGTACCAGAGCTCTTGGTTTTAAAAACAGAGATAAAAAGCTTCTGGGAGGTGCATAATTCATCAACGAATGCTAGTAGACAACCCAATTACTTCTTATGCTGGACAAGTTGCGAGGAACGGTTCCCACGCGGGGACGATCACATCCCCGTAATCTCCTTTGTTTATCACTACCAAAGTTTTCTGATTTCTCATGAACAAAGCGTGAAGGAGGGTTTGTTTGTTGCTATTATCTTTTGTGAGCTGGGCACACTCATGCCAGTCCCTCCTCGTATTAGGGGTTTGCAGATTAGACATGCAATCCCGGGGTAAATTTTTGTCCAACATAAGAAGATCATGGATTACCTACTACTTCCTCATGAGCTAAAACAGAGGCACAAAAGAGAAATGCTTTTGAATAATTTTGAGATGGTACAAGAAAGTCTTCGATAGGAATGGCAAGTAAATACCATATATAGGAAGGTATGGTGGACTCATATGGCATAACTGGTTTCAAGGATTTTGGATGCACAAGCAGTCAGTCCGCTTAGTACAGGTGAAGGCTAGCAAAAGACTGGGAGCGACCAACTAAGAGAGCAATGACGGCCATAATCATGCAGAGCGACAAAGCAACATTGAATCGGGCATGGAAGTTATATCACTACTCAGAAATTAAAGATCATCAAGGCTTGATAGACTTTCTTTACAGTCTTAAATATGCGTGAGCATATGCCAAGTCAATCAAAATAAATTCTTGGAGGAAGATATCACTAAACCATACCACATCATAGGCAAACAAATCATGCTGGTACTTCAATAACACATTAAGAACCCCCAGCTATTTGAGACTAACCATAAGAAAACATGAACTACTAAGCACCATTATGCACATAGCATTTTTATCATAGACATATCAACCAGTGCCACAGAAGCCAACTCTCTTAACAAGATAAGCATGATAACTCAAGAGAGTTCCAGAAGCAACAACCTAAACAAAAGCTCTTAAAAAGATAAGCATGAAAACTAAGGGCTAAGCATGACAGCAGCTATGAAAAGATAAAGAACACACACAAGAAGATACGCATGCAAGCCTATGTTGTGTTCTATAGTGGGGTGTAGCGTGTTTCTCTCCCAAACAATGAAGGCTAGGATCCAACTTGTTAAGAACAGCAAGTAAAACTAAATAAACTAAAAAGGAAACTAAGAGCAAGACGCTCCAAGCATAGCACATAACGCATGAAGTGATTAAAATATAGTGGAACGAAAGACGAACTGATAATTGTTGATGGAGAAGGGGATGCATGGGGGCATCCCCAAGCTTAGACGCTTGAGTCTTCTTGAATATTTCTTGGGGGTGCATGGGGGCATCCCCAAGCTTGAGCGTTTGACCCTCCTGAATCTTCTTTTATCATCTTCCCTCGCACACTTGAAAACTCCCTTCATACATAACTCATCATAATCTGATTAGCGAGGTTAGTACCCATAATAAAATAATTTTTTCCTACTGGAAATAAGGATAATCTTGAAGAGCTACTATTTCTCAAGATTGCCAAAAGGTTTTTGCAAAGAAAAAGCAAGCTCAAGGTTTGCAAAATGAAGAAAAGGCAAAACAGGACAGAATCTGTGAAAAACAGACCAGCAGGTAGTAAATAATTTTTTCGGGGCACTTCTGCAACTCAAATAAAAAAACTCAGAACAGACGCTCGAAAGCCAATTATATAGAGCACGCTGTCAAAAAAATTCAGATCAAAAAGATGATCTGGTGATTTTATACGAATTCTTCTGTCCAAGGACAGAATCTGTTTTCTGGACAGCACGTCACAACTTTTGAACTTTCTTGCAATCGGAGGCTAAACTTGGCACAAAGCTGAAAAATAAAGATACAATGATGTTGCTACAGTAGTAACAGACATCAAGATACAACAAAAGCAAAATAAAACCTAATTCGTTGTGGGCTGCCTCCCAAAAGCGCTTTCTTTTATGCCTTTAAACTAGGCATTAGACTTTAATGATGCTCTCGTAGGAATAAGAGTTGAAGAACAAAAGAGAGCATCAAGAAGCAAATACCAAACACATTTAAGCCTAACATGCTTCCTATGCATAGGAATATTGCAATAGAATAATTTATTGAAGCACAAAGCAATAAGCATAGGAAGACAAAACAAGTGCAGCTTCAAAACCTTCAACATAAAGAGAGTGAACTTGATATTGTTGAAATATCTATAAGCATATGTTCCCTTCCCATAATAATTTTCAGTGGGATCACGAATAAACTCAACAATATAAGCATCACATAAAGCATTGTTACCATGATCCACATGCAAAAAGGTACTCTTACTCTCCACATAAGCATAATCTTTCTCATTGGTAATAGTGGGAGTAGGACTATCATAAACAACTTGAACACTATAGATTAATTGTGTATTAGGAAGATGGTGTTCAACAAGGGAGTAATTCCCTCCATGATTATGACAAGTTTCATAAGGATAATTTCTCCTTATGTCATAGGTACCTTTATAATCACTATAGATTGGAGCTATAACATCATCATAGTAGAGAAGAGCTGCTAGCAACTATATTTGTAAACATGTTGTCTTTATTCTTACTAGCAAAAGAATTATCAATTATCACATCACTAGTGGGTAAAGGATTTGCAATCCTATCATCCCCAAGCTTAGAGCTTTCCATATCATCACTTTCAGAGTTGGTACCAAAAAGATTTTCAAGATCATAAGTAGCATTATCATCATTTTCCCAATCACAATAAGTAACATGCATATCATAATCAAAATCATCTTCAATAGTACCTACGGACGTATCATCAAGATGATAATTAAGGCAATAAACTTCACCTTCTTCTTTAAACTTACAACCGTTAGGAGAAAAGTTGATGGGAGGAATATGCTCAGGCCAGGTTGATACCCATTCTTCTTCCTTCTTGATCCTCTTCCTCCTCCTCTTCTTTTTCTTCTTCTTCACCTTAGGAGGGAGTGGTTGGAGATGAAGCTTCTCCACATATCCTGGTTTATCATTAGAAACAATAGGGGAAACTTGGAAGAAACTCTCCTTTTTATTAGCAGAAATATAAGAGACATTTTTATACTTTGGTAAAGTTCCCTCCTTTCTAATCTTACTTATGTAATCATTTTCATGGCAATTAACAACACAATAGAGATGGCAATTTTGCAAAGTGTTTTTTATTCCTATGGCATTAACATCTAGCCAAGAAGTCTTTTCTGATAACTCTTCACACATCAAAAAAAACATAAGCTCATCATAAAGATCAGGGGTGATCATGTTATCACACAACTGGTTAACAGTTATGTTTTGAAAGTGCATGCATTGAAAATTAAAGTGGCCCTCTATACAGCAAAGTTCACAAGTGAAAGGATAAAGGTCACACAATTCTCTAGCAATTTCATTTAAATCTTTGACCCAAGTGATTGTTCTTTCATGCTTATGTTGCTTACAATACTTCTCTTCTTCAATCATAGGCCTTTCACAAGGTCTATCCACTCCACAAAAATTAACATGCTTATATAAAACTTCATTTTTAGGAATTGGATCATGCATGTTGCAATCATCATGAACAATTTCATTTTCTTTGCAAATCTCTTTAAAAGGTTCATGATGCTTGATCCAATCCTCCTTAGGCATATTAAGATGTGAAGCAAAAGATTTGAGGAAATCAACAAGGAGTTGAGAATCCAGCCCAAACTTAGCACTAAACTTATTAAAACTTGTAGTTTCAACAAAGGACTTAATGCAATCATACTCATAAATTATACCTGGCTCTTTACTTTTGTCGATCTCCCAATCTTCTGTGTTGCGTTGAATTCTTTCAAGGAGTTCCCATTTAGCATCAATCTTTTCGTTTGTGAAAGAACCCATAGAGGAAGCATCGAGCAAATCTTTATCCTTGTAGACTATGTTGGGCCTCCAAGCGCAGAGGTTTGTAGGACAGCAGCAATTTCCCTCAAGTGGATGACCTAAGGTTTATCGAACTCAGGGAAGTAGAGGTTGAAGATGGTCTCTCTCAAGCAACCCTGCAACTAAGATACAAGAAGTCTCTTGTGTCCCCAACACACCTAATACACTTGTTAGATGTATAGGTGCACTAGTTCGGCGAAGAGATGTTAAATGGCAAGTGATATGGATGGCAAAATAAAGTAATATAAATCTGTAATAAAAAGTGCAGCAAGCAAACAAGTGGTAAACGTGAGCACAAATGGTATTGCAATGGTGGAAACAAGGCCTAGGGTTCATACTTTCACTAGTGGCAACTCCCAACAACATTAACATAATCGAATCACATGATATTTCCCATAAAACATGCAATGGAGACGCACCCGGAGGTCATTCCTTCGTGGTCAAGAGAGGACGAGAATTATGTAGGGCTACAAAAGCACACCTCAAAGTTCGTAGTTCTCAATCTAAGGATTTCCCAATGTCACCGCGGCCATCCAAAGAGAGTCCCACAATCACCACAACATATCTAAAGGATAGTCAAAGACAAGCACCAAGAGACTCTCAATCTTCAATCAACACACAAGAGAGGAAATCACTCGTGAAAATATTTTTCTAATCCATGTCCAATAGACCGCTGTCACCTTGGTCTCGGGGATTATACTAGATAAAGACAAGTGAGTACATCAATCCAATACATAGAGGAAGGGGAAATATCATGGGATCACCCTAGATTAACATAGCCTATGATCACAACGAAGATCACATCATGGGAGAGAGAGATAACCACATAGCTACACGTACGAGCCCTCGGCCCCGGAGAAGACTACTCACACATGGACATGGTGAGGAGGAGGTTGATGATGGTGTTGATGGAGAGGTGCAGCCCCGCGAGGAGGAGACGGCCGGCGGCAGCCACGGAGGCGGCGGCGGCGGCCCTTGGGGGCGCGGCGGCGGCGGCGGCCCTAGGGGGCGGCGGCGGCCCTCGGGGCGGCGGCGGCCCTAGGGGGCAGCGGCTCCTTGGCCCCCCCTTCTTCCTTGTGGATGGTGCTGCAATGGTGCTGGTCCTCCCCTCCAAGACGGCGGCTCGGGAGGAGGAAAATTCGTGGCCCTTGGTGACCTAGGTTTCCTCTCTTTATATAGACTCTCGGATTCCCGTCATCAGATTTTGGGCCTCAGTAAAACGGGCTTTACTCGGCAGTCCGGACGCCGATTTGGACGAATTTTATATCCAGAAGCATCGCCTTGAAATTCCCCACAACTTTTGCAACTAGACTTTTTCCGTTTGACGTCGTCTTCGGGCCGGAACGTGACCATCTTTAAAAAACTTTCTCAGACAGATTTCAGGAAAGTCAGAGTCCTACTCCAATACGACTCCTTTTGCGTTTTTGTCAATTTCCAAGTAATTCCTACACAATAAAGTGTAAAACAAGAACATTGTGCACTTTTCCAACCATTAGTAGGTTAGTCCAAATATGATCAAAAGTTTATGGAAGTGCATAAATATCATAGCAATATCACACAAAAAAGGCATGGAGCAAGCAGAAATTATAGATACGTTTTGGACGTATCAATCAGTATTATGAGTTTATGAGTTTTAATGTACCGAAGGTAGTTCGGAGTCCCGTATGAGATCACGGACATGACGAGGAGTCTCAGAGTGTCCGAGACGTAAAGATTAATATATTGGACGACTATATTCGGACACCGGAAGTATTCTGGAAAGTTTCGGAATTTACCGGAGTGCCGGGGGGGTTACCGGAACCCCCCGGGGGAATGATGGGCCCTGCTGGGCCATAGGGGAGAGAGAGGGCAGCAGCTAGGAGGTGGCGCACCCCCTCCCTAGGGGCAGTCCGAATAGGACTAGGGGAGGGGGGCGCGGCCCCTCTTTCCCTCTCTCTCTCCCTTTCCTTTCTTCCCCCTCTCCGTCTTGGTGGACTCCTACTAGGAATAGGATTGCAATCCTATTCCTAGTAGGATTGCCTCTCTAGCCGCACCATAGAGGGCCGGCCGGCCTCGCCCCCTTGCTCCTTTATATACGGGGGCAGGGGGCACCCAAAGACACACAAGTTGAATTGTTTTAGCCATGTGCGGTGCCCCCCTCCATAGAAACACACCTCGGTCATACCGTTGCAGTGCTTAGGCGAAGCCCTGCGCCGATAGATACATCATATCCGTCACCACGCCGTCGTGCCGACGAAACTCTCCCGCGAAGCTCAACTGGATCAAGAGCTCGTGGGACGTCATCAAGCTGAACGTGTGCTTGATCGGTTGGATCGCGAGGAAATCGACTACATCAACCGCGTCACTTGACGCTTCCGCTCCCGGTCTACGGGGGTACGTAGACACACTCTCCCCTCTCGTTGCTATGCATCTAGTAGATAGATCTTGCGTGATCGTAGGAAAATTTTAAGAGGAACAACCGGAAAGCCACCGGCAGGTACCGCTCCAGCACCCAAGAGGAATCACCCACTAGTGGTACTAGGGCCGTTACCTAGTCCGGTACAGAGCACTTTTGGTGGCTAAGTTCAAAGTAGTACAACCGCTCCATGACCATCGGTAGTATCGGTCACCACCGCCTATTATCGCCCATAGTACCAGAGAGGAATCATCCTTGCGAGGTACTAGGGTCGGTAATTGGTCCGATACAACCGTCATCCAGCAAACCTGGAGTGGCAGAGTCCATAGCGGTACAACCGCTAGGGGACAAGTAATACTACCGCTCTGCCAACACTTGGAGGGATGTTGTCTCGAGGGAATCATCCCTTGGGCGATAGTTGCACCAGAAGTATCGGGCATGTCAGTACTACCGCTCCGACCAGCGGTAGAACCGCTAGGGCAACAAAACGAGAACATCCATAACTTCTATAGACGAACTCCAAAATCATCAAACTCAATCTTGTTAGATATATTAAGAACTAGAAATGTAAAAGAAATGCCAATAGGATAAGGAAAATGATATTCCCATATATGAAGCGGCGAACTCTCCAACACGGAAAACTCAAAGACAATGCATACAAACTCCATTTTCAGTGAGCTTGAGTTTGACGAGTAGATAAACAAAATCTAAAACCTCACATAGGGAAAAACCAAACAAAAATTAAGGAAGATGATGCCAAGGATGCAATGGTTTGAGCTCTCTACGAATGATACAATCAAGCTACTCACTCAAGAGCACCCCCTTGATAGTACGCCAATCAATCCTATAGCCCGGTTCCCAACTACCACCATGAGACCAGTAACATATAAAACCTGTCAAGGTCAAACCTTTGCCATGAACATAGTCCACTTGATCTAGATGATGACTATCTTGTCCTCCTCAAGTTTGACCAACTTTATCGGTTGCATTGGCTCGATGAAGATTACTAGATCACTCCCCCATACTCGACTATGGGTGAGCCTCTCTTCATCACATCTTCAAAAGTCCGTTATCACCGAAATGGATGGTAAGCTTCAAGCATGTGATCTCTTCGTGATGCTCCACTTGAACTTGCACAACACAACCTACCCCCACAAAGAAACTTGTATCATATCTTTCATCTTCATAAAGACGATGTATTAAAGGTAAACATGAATGTACCCACAATCTTCTTCTTCTACATGAGATGCTTGCAATAGGATCAAATCTCACATGACCAATCTTTGGAAAAATCCTTGAATAGCACCTTGGTGAACACATAATCTTCTTCCAAAAACCTAGAGACCAACATGTGGTCTTTAAGTAATGCCTATGGTCAAACCCTTGAAATACAACTCAAGGAAACCATTAGTAGGCAGGGACTATCATCAATTACCAAAGCCAAAATGAGGGCATCATGTTCTTTCACCTGATCATAAAGTTATCCCAGCAATCCAGGACATGTGGCCCTACGATGATGAGGGCACAATAATCTTCATCCAACAAGCTAATGCAAGAGCGCATGTCCTCCCTAATGATGCGGGTTTTATCGAAGCCGTCGGACAAACATACCACATCATTCGATTGTTGCAGCAACCTCCGAACAACCCCGAGTTAAATGTTTGAGACCTTTGCTACCACAACTCTCTCTAGTGCCTAATTGACTGCAGATCACATAACAATATCCAGGAATTGATAAAGGGCGTGGAAGAGGAGTTTGAGAACTATGAGGCCCACAAGCTATTCAAAAGCTTTATCACATTGCAAGCAGTCATGGTTGAAATTATGAAAGGCCAAGGAGGAAATAGCTACAAGATGCCACATTTGCACAAGGATCGTAGATAGAATGATGGAGAGGAAGTAATCAGTGTATTTTGCACCATTGTGCTAATTGCTGCCACCAAGGCCATTATTGAAGAAGGGGAGTAGACAAAGGAAAAGGAAAGGGAAAGTAAAGGGGTAGATAGAGAAAGGAAAGAAAGGATAGGAGTATGTCATGTGTATGTGTTGTGTCATGTGTATGTCTTCTGTATTGGATTATTCTATATTTTGACAATAATCCGATTAATTAATTTATTGCATTGTCATGTGAATTATTTGGATTTATTTGATTTATATGGATTTATTTGAATTTATTTTGATCCAGTTGTCCATTTTTGAACTTGAGTCCAATTCTGTCCATATTGATTTTAAACTTGAGTTTAAAATGACAAACGACTCCTAAGTGGGTCTTTGATCAAATTTTGAACACTAAAGTAGGAGTATTACAGTAGCATATAGAGAAAGGGAGTGAATTAATTTTCTCATGCAATCATTAACAATAGGCAATCTTGGGAATTCACACCAGATTCAAGATTCACCAACTTTGATTTCTCTACAGTAGTGTTCACCTTTCTCCATATTCATTTTAAAATGTTAGGGAAACCCAGAATTAAGCAAGGGAGCATCTTGGATCTCATTAGTGCATTTTACTGTAGTTCTAAGAAGGCAGCAATAATCCTGACATGATGGGTTCTCATTGAACATGTCTGAACTTCACGGTAGTTGTTCTCCTTGAACATGTCTGAACTTCAGCAACCACATCACTCACTCACTCACCTAATATTGGATGCTAATAGAAACCTCATTGTAGTATAATTCTGATGCTAATAGACACCACAAGATCAGCCTGGATGCACCATATACCCCTTTCGTATCCATACATCTGTTTACTGCTCCAGCCTATGCTTAAAAAAGTTGCAAAACTTCTGAAGATACAACCACTTCACCACATCTATC
The DNA here is from genome assembly GCA_902687465.1 of Secale cereale. Classification (NCBI taxonomy): domain Eukaryota; kingdom Viridiplantae; phylum Streptophyta; class Magnoliopsida; order Poales; family Poaceae; genus Secale; species Secale cereale. The sequence continues at coordinate 671,585,209 of LR738709.1, forward strand.
AGTATTTGTGAAGGCATGCATGTACACCAAGTTGAGAGTGAAGCAATGTACTCCAAGTTAAATTCAGTCAATGTGTACTCCAAGTAGTGATTGTAAATTCAGTCAGTGTTTCCACACAATTATGCAGATGAGTGTAAATTCAGTCAATAACTTGCACTAAGGAATTTGTTCTCCAAGGAGTGTTAGCAGTATAAAATAGTTGTTTGTGTTAACATTCTGAAAATAAATTATTTTCATAGTCTGAATCTGCAATTAAACTTCAGAATTTATACTGCTAACTAAGTTTTGTCAGTACAAAGTGCAAGGCTAACTCTTTGCTTTGAGACACAGGGGATCAAGAATAAGAATGAAAATGCAAGACTATTGTAAACAATTCTGCTTACAATGCAAATTAGACTTGGCCAATTCTGCTTACTGTAAAAAAATCTTCAGACATTAACACTACTGTAACTTGTTGTACCCACTAGTTATTGTAAAATGACAAACTAGCCTTCGAGGCAAATGCAGTGGCCCTGGATGCTCCTTGCGTGCTTGCGTGACCAAGATAGAATCGAAGGAAAAAAATCAGATGTTGAAGGTGACTGCTGCACCTGCGGCCTGCCTGCGTTCAAGGGGCAAATAGCTCCCATGCGACATGTTTGAGTTGAATTGTCTCTCATGCGACGTAGTTGGTTCAAATGGCTCTCATGCGACATGTTTATTGGAAAAAATAGCTCCCATGCGACGCCCCGTTTACGCGACTAGTTGGCTGTTAGTTGGGCTGGGGTTTGGTTGGGACAATGGGGATTATGTGCTCTGACTGGTGGGGTCCACCTATGGCCACGTAGTCAAGAGTCAACTGTCCACGACTCGACCGGTGACTGTGTGACCGTGCTCGACTCGACCTTGCTGGACTGGGCGTGCAGCGCCGCCGTAAGCATCTTCTCCGGCAGAGGGAGCTTTTTCTTCTCCGCGGTGGTGGAGCGCATTTCTCGGCAGCAGCAGAGCTATTGCGAGTGAGTACTTTCGAAACCCTAATCCTACTCCCCAGAATTTTGGGGGATCTGTGGCCTCATGCTGCCCCTCTGTTTCTGGCGATTTAGAATCTCGATTGGATCCGGGGGTTGTTTCTTCTCCGCGGCCTAGTGGTGGAGCGCCTTTCTCGGCAGTGGCTATTGCGAGTGAGTATTTTCCAAACTCTAGTCTCATTCTCCAGAATTTTGGATAAATCTGTGGCCTCATGCTGCCCCTATTTCTTGGCGTTTTAGAATCTCGATTGGATAGGAGCGCGGGGGCTGAATGAGATGGAGCGAGGAGACAATGCTTCAAATCTGTAATGTCGCCCTCTTTTCCCTTTTAGCTGTTATCGAACTCGATTTGGTAGTTATAGTGGAATTTAATAATGCCGCTGCCTGCCATTGACAAAACAGGGGAGGTTCAGGTTCTGCCACCACATTCGCAATTATAGTGGAATTTTTTCCCTGTAAAGCCAAGCTCAGTGATGGCAGTGTCCAAGACATTGATAGAGATACCACCGTGAGGTTGGATGTCGAACTTGCAGATGTTGATCCCCAGGAATTGGAGAGCATGAAGGAGAAGGCCGTGGGCAATTTGGTGGAGAGAATTGGGGAGATTATTGTTTGGGGTCCAGAACAAGAGGTATCTCTGCAACGTTTCGATAACTATAATGGTGAGTATGCGAGAATTGAAGATGGAGAATCCATGGTTGCTGAAATTGATTAGCAAGAAGGATGGGCAAGCAAACAAGTAACATTTTATGCAGAGCTAATTGATCTGCAAACTCATTCCAGAGTTGGTTATGTGCCATCAAAGATGGCTGCACAGGTGGAAGATGATGAGTGGGTTTCACAAAAGAAGATGTTGGCATTGTTGACTGAACCGACTGTAGTAGCTGAAGATACAGGGATTGATGCAGATGGAGAGGAGGGAACCCATGGTGCTAGGAAGATTGTTGTTGACTGGAATGTAGTAGAGTTGAATGAAAAAAAACAGATTTGGTCATTACACCAATATCTGACATTGATATGGCCGAAATGTTTGGCATTCAAGTTGATGACAAAGATAAGGAGAAGGATGACAGTTCTTTGCCTGCTGGTGTTACACAGGCCCTAGAAATGCAAATGAGGATGAAGAAGAGCTGATGAGAGAGGCTGCAGATGATGTGGATGATGCAGATGATAATGAGCTGGTTTGTTTGTATGACAAAGAGAACCCAGTTATTGAGGTGGGAAAGTTGTGGCCAAGCATGAAGGAGTTTAGGATGTCTTTCAGGACCTATGCAGTGAAAAAAGAGTTTGACGCCAAGACTATGTGGACTGATCGAAAGAAATTTTATGCTCGGTGCAAAGGTTATGATGGTGGTGAAAATCCTTGCAAATGGTACTTGTCTGCCAGACTACAACCTGATGGAAGTACAGTAAGGGTAAATCAAATATCACACCAGCATACATGTATGACCACTTCACTAAGAGTTTCAAAGATGACATCACAGCTTTGGGTTATAGAGAAGATTACTCCTATTTTAGCCAAGACTCCAAACACTACTGCAAAGAGGCTTAAAGTTGACTTGGTGAAGCTGTACCCCATCCAGCTACAATATACCACAGTGTGGAAAGCAAAACAAAGGGCCATGAAATCATTGTATGGTGACTGGGCAAATACATTTAGGATGTTGTATAGTTTTAAAGCAGAGGTGGAGAAGAGGTCACCTGGAAGTGTGGTGGAGATAGATACAGAGGTAACAGAGGAGGGCCAGGTTTTATTCATCAAGTTTTTTATGTGTTTGAAGCCTTGCATAGATGGATTCAAAGCAGGTTGTCGTCCATATTTGAGCATAGACTCATCTTTTTTGAATGGAAAGTGGAATGGTCAGTTGGCTGCATGCAATGCTCTAGATGGACACAACTGGATGTTCCCAATTGCAATAGGAATGTTTCAATCAGAGACAGAGGCATCATGGATATGGTTCATGATGCAATTGAAAAGATGCATAAGGCCAGTTTCTCCTTTGGCCATCCACACAGATGCATGTAAAGGGTTGGAAAATGCAATAAAAAATGTTTTCCCCCATGCTGAGCAGAGGGAGTGCTTTGGACATATGTGGATGAATCTGATAAAAAAATTTAGAGGAGATGAATTTGGGCGCATGTGGCCAGCAGCAAGATCCTACACCAGACAGACACATTCCTATCACCTTGGTAAGATATTGGCATCGTGTAGTGATAATGAATTTGCTTCATGGTTGAACACCCACCATTCTCCGTTGTGGTACATATCAGGTTTTAATACTGCCATAAAATGTGATCATATCAATAACAACTTGGCAGAAAGTTTTAACAACAAAGTGAAGGATTTGAAAGACTTGCCTGTGCATGACATGGTGGACCAAATAAGGATCATGATCATGCGTTTGTGGGAGTTGAGAGGAAAAATTGCTAATATTTTGGAATGGGACAAGCTTCCAGCAGTGGTACAACAGGTGGTCAACAGGAGTAGAAATCTTTCACATCTATCTGTTGAGAAATCTTCCTTGTGGGGTGCTGAAGTTAGAGATACAAAGAGTGGCAAGAGGCATGTGGTAAATACTGAGTTGCATGAGTGCACTTGCCAAGAGTGGCAACACACTGGAAAACCATGTGAGCATTCCATACTTTTTTTGGCATCTAAACCCAGGTTAAATATGCACCCATATTTGCATGAGTATTTTTCAGTACAAAAATTTAAAGCTGCATATGCAAGTCTAATTCCTGCACTGACTGACCAATCTCAGTGGCCTGAGGTGGAAATAAAATTTACCTTGTGTCCCCCTGTCACTAGAAGAAAGGCTGGGAGGCCAAAACAGAGCAGATTCAAAGCTTGGTTTGAGAAAGGTGGTTGTAGTGAGAAGGGGGAAAAGGAAAAGGAAAAGAATGATAAGCCCAAAAGGGCTAAAAAGGTAGCAAAAACAGGTGCAAGTTGTGTGAGGTACTTGGGCACAGAATTGGTTCATCCAAATGCATTTACACTCCTCAGAGGCCAAAGTATGTTTATGTTACTATTTTTGCAAGTTTTTGATTTTGTTACTTGTTCTAGTATCTAACCAAGTGAAATGCTTTATTTTTAGGAGGAAGCGTGCAGAAAAAGCCCCACCTCTTGTTGTTGAACAATGCTGGCCAGTGAAAAAAGCAAGACTCAATGGCTTTAGAAACACTAAGCAGATAATGTTTGGTGACAAAGATATGGAGCAAACTGAAACTGTTACCGCTGAACATGAGCTAAGTGTTTCTGTTTTGGACGATGTGATGCATACTGAATCTGTTTTGCAGGCGCTAGGGCAATCTCAAACTGTTGCAGATGAAGCAACTGTTGTGCTGCCATGCGAATCTGCTTTGACAGCTGTGTTGCCATGTTTGGATGTTGTGCTACCAAGTGTTGAGTTGCAAACTGAAGTAGTTGAACAATGTGTGCCATCTACTCAATCTGCAGAAGTGCAAACTGAAGAAGTGGGACATGGTCAGGTGCAAAAGTTGAGGGGGCCTAGTGGATTTGCCAAGGGGCCAAAAAGCAAGACCATCAGCATCAACAAACTATGCGCCGTGGAACCAAACGGTGGAAAAAAGGAGAAGAAATCGAGTGGTAGAAAGAAGCAAAAGAAATAGAGTCGAAATCATTCAAATTTGATGTGAAACTTAAGTTTGTTATCATTTGATGTGAAAACTTATGTTCTTTCATGTGAAAACTTATGTGCTATGATGTTGATTTGACTTGAAATTCAAATTCAAATAAATTTGAACGTATCTCCAATATGTTTGGAGTTCATTTGTTTGTTCTGTGATGTTGCATTGTTTTATGTACTACTATGCACTTTAGTTCATAAATCCAACCCTTTTTGCGAAGTCCAACTCATAGTCACTGAAAATGTTGTCCAAACAGGCTCCAAAGTAAGGGAAAACGACCCCATTTCTAAGCAAGTTTTTTTTTCGACCTTCTCAAAATCACCCAAAAAGATTTTCTTAGCTTACATTATACCTATATAGGATCAATACGAAGTCTCACCTTTTTTTGAATAAGTATTCATATTATTAAATTATTTTTGAAAAAACTCCCTTTACTACAAAGTCAGCAATAAAACAAGTTTAAAAATTTAAAATGCAAAAATAACTTCAGATCCTGCTTAGTCACTCCAAAATGAAGCTAAGGTGGGTTTTTTTATTTTTTGCATTTTCAAAACCTCAAACCCTCTTCTCACTCCTTTGAACTCTATGCAACCTCAGTCGAGATAGTCCAATTTGTGAAGGTTTTTTCATGCAAAGATCATTACATCAAGTTTATCATTTTATATCATAACTATGTAACATAACAAGACTATATGTGCAGGTTTTTCATTTTTTAGTTTTTTTTAATTAGTTATACACATTTGAATGTTCGGTCAAACCTTTCAAAACCCCGTTGACTGCCAAAACCCATGTAACCCTAACGCCAAACGTCCACCGTCGATCTAACCCTAACGCCAAACTATGGCTGTCGGATAGGCCTTCTAGAAGGATTCCGCGGGGGCGATCCGTGGGAGCCATGATTCTCCAATCTGATTGGCCACCTTGTTTTTTTCTCCGACGAACAGATAACGTTGAGCGAGGGAGCATCTCAGTGACCGTTGGGCCGAGCGGATCGGGGCGCGGATCGAGCCCGGCAGAGCCTGGCGTGCGTGCGCACGGCCGTCGTGCCCGGCAGAGCCTGGCGAGGTGGATGGGCTGCATGCGAGAGGGTCACTGACATGTGGGCCATCCCTGTACCATGCATGCCATGCAACGCGTCGCAGCCTAGCTATTCTGTGCTTGTGAACATTGGGACAGAGCCTAGCCATCTGCATGCGGGCTTGCATGCATGCATCGACGCAGTAAAGCAGCGGCAGGAGCGCAGCGTATAGGTACGTCGCATCTAAGCTATTTTTACAATTGCATGTTTGAATAGGCCCGTTTGAACCAGAGACACGGGATGAACGCGTCGGTGGTGCAGCTACTTTTTCAGGGTCACCCGCGGATGAACGGGCCTGTTTCCCACGCGGCGTGCCTCTTTGGATGCTCTACCCGCCGTTTTTTAATTAATGCCCGCAATTACTTATGCCAACATGAACGGAGAAGAGAAAACGATCGAGGCATCGTGTACATTGACTACGGCTGCAACGCGGCTATAAAAGGGCACCATTTCCTCATCCCTCTCACACTCATCTCTCAAGCCTCCTCCGCTTCTTCTTTTCGAGCCAAATCCACCACTCGAGGCATCATGCAGTTCTACGGCCCTACCTACCGTCGCCCTCGCACCGTGCCGGAGAGGGAGTGCCCGGCCGGAGTCATCGTCGAGAATAGCCTGAGGGTGTGGGCCATCTCAAGGTGGAGGGGCCCTAGAGAGTTGACTCGCTTCTTCCTCCAAGCCGGCTACCGCCACCTCCCTCCGGGCACTCCGGCCATGTTCCACCTCCACGAACAGTACGATGGCGACGCCAACGGCATGGCCATCGGCCTCTACGTCACCTTCACCAACCCCTACGACGCTCACCACCTCCTCGGCCAGGTGTTCTGGTGTGGATGCGAGTTTATCGCGTTCACAACCTACAACATCTTCACCAACTTCCACCACATCTTCCCCCACCCCAACGGCATGCACACCCTCCCCTACCAGATGCCGGAGAACGACGAGTGAGGGGCACCGGCTAAGGAAGGGCCAAGGAGTTGTTCGAGGGGCGCCCGTTGTTCGAGTGCGAGTCTGTCTATCTATCTAGCTTGTGTTGTGTTGGTTGGGGCGTGTGTGCCCGTGTCTTCTAGCTATATATCTAGTTTTAATTATTTTCCTTTCATGTTTTATGCACTATATGTTGTAAGGGGATGCCTCTCTATATGTACTCTAACGGGATGCTATCGTGCTATCTATTAATGTTTCTTCGGGCCTAAAGTTTCTCCACTGCATTTTATTTATGTGGCCATGTGAACTAAAAAATTCACTAAAACATGATCCAATCATAAAAGTTGTTGTTAGCACGTGTCTAGTTAATTATCTTCCTTTTATGTTTTATGCACTAAGGAGATGCTACTAGGGGCACACAAGATGTCTTTTTTTAAGAGGGGCGCAACCTTTTTCGGTTGAAACACACGAGTAAAAACTTCGAAAACACCATAGCACAAACCAATTTTTTATAAAAAGTGGTGCTTGGTTGAAATAAACTAGAACCAAGCAATTGCAACTTTTTCGGTTCACAAAGACCGCAAGTTAGACTGCTAACTAGAACCAACCTTTTGTTTTAGCCAAAACAACATGGGACCCTACCATCGTACACGATAGCTTGTGCATAAAAATAGCTCAAATAATTATCAGATGAGTTATCTCAAAAAAGGTGACTGCAGGAAGCTTAATATTTGTGAAATAACCTAAGCTGAAAAAATATATCAATGTCAATGACCGTGTGCACTTTTTTTTGCCCTAGCTACACTTCTTTTATCAATGGGCCTGGATTTCGGCCCTGCCTAACTTCTATATGGGCCTGGCCTTTTCGGGCAACTGTGGACGAACCTTTTTTTTCTTTTCTCCCTCTACCACTGAAACAGAAACTGATGACGAACTGAAGAACTGAAAAAAGGGGACAAAACAGAGTGGAGAAGACATGCCGAATTCGTACAGCGCAACACTTTTATTCAAACATCCATATCATTACGATTACAAATGATGCCCAATCTATTCACTTACGACTAACTATCATCACATAAACAAATGCGAGAGCAATTACACAAACATAAAAAAGTCCGGCCATCAGCCCCATCAAATTGCCCTGCTTCTGCAATTCGATGAGTGTCTTCATCTGCTTGTTCAGCTTCTTCAGCTCTGCCGTCACTCCTGCATCCCCCACAGTAGCACCAATGGAATTGCCAAATCCAGGGCCCCCAGATCCATACGGGCCCGATCCAAACTTCTCCGCCTCCAACGGTAAATCGAGCTCCCCTGATGCACCCTCCAGTTGAATCCGCTCTATGTACTCATCTAGCCACTCAAAATGGGTGCATTGCTTCAATTTCTGAAATCGGAAAGATGAACCCTAAATCCCAAATCCGATGAAAATATGAAATTGGGAGACAAAAACCAAAATTGGCATATTGAGAAGTAAAATCTCACCTTTCCCTGCTCTGGTTTGCTCTCGCATTTCACGAATTCCCGCCCAAGGTTGCCGTTCTTGTCGGCCGTTGTGACTAGCCGCTTCAGGGGTGCGGTACGTGGGCATGCAGGGCACCTTGTCATGGGCACTGTGCCATAGCGCGGCCATGAGAGGCGGGAGGCTAAAGCGGAGCTTGACATTGCTAGATCGCGGCCCGGAAGGGCGTTGCTGCGCGTCGTCGCCGGAGAAGAAGAACAACAACGGGGAGGATGGGAAGGTAGGGCTCGGGTGCTGCACGGCTCGGGGCACGGCTCGGTGTCCTCTCTTGTACCAATGCTGAGCTGGATAAGCTAGTGGGTCCCATGATATAGGTCCCGCTCACCTGACCAATGCTGAGCTGGATAAGTTAGTGGGTCCCGCTCATCTGATTCGAGTTTTAAACATGTGTCTTTGGATTAGGCAGCAGTGTCGCACGGGAGCTATTTTTCCCAATAAACATGTCGCATGAGAGCCATTTGAACGAACTACATCGCACGAGAGACAATTCAACTCAAACATGTCGCATGTGAGCTATTTGCCCGCGTTCAAGAATGCGTCAAGGGAGGGACGAAGAGCAAATAAAAAAGAAGATGGGTAATGGATGACCTTGACTAGCAAGCTGGGCCAGAGCAGGGGTGTAGCGGCATCGCGAGCTCCATGGCATCGGGGGCAGCAGTGTAGCAGGCTGTTGGTGTCTAACCTAACCACCAGAGGACGGCGATCACCGGAGACAACAAAGAAACGACAGGGAGGCAACACACAATATTTTCAGGTGCACGAACACCTCTGCCGCACGAACGGCCCCGGTGTATTTCCGGCCAGCTCGAACTCTGCCACTTCCATTACAAAGATCAACACACGGATTTTATACCCAGGCACACGATGACATGCTCTCCACGCCCCTGCCTGCTCGCGCCCACGACCTAGCTCGCTCTAGCCGCGTCCTCCGCGCGCGCCTACAACGCACGCGACGCACCGAGCCCTCCCGATCGCCATGCTCCCCTGGACCTGGTCTCTAACAGACACACACACATGCACCCCGTGCACCACACGCGCACGCACACTTGTGGTCCCGATGCGCCCACTACGTCTGGCGCGCGTCCATACACACGCCCGACGCGGTGAGCTCGTCGCCGCGGCTTATTTTCCCTACACTCGCGCCCTAAGCCGCGGCTCAAAGCAAGCCTGGCTCCTCGACGACGTCGTCCACCAGCAAAGCTCGCCCCGCCGCCGGTGCCTTCTTCCATTGCGGGCAAACACGCTTGAAATGCCCGCGATCGCCGCACTTGTAGCACCATCCCCGCCGGTTGCCACCGAAGCCCGAAGCCTCACTGCGCACGTCGTCGTCGTCATCTCGCGCTCCTCCCTGTCGTCGTTCCCGCGCCCGCCATTGAGCCGCCGTGTACAGCAGCTCGCCGTCAGCTCGCTCGCCGCCCGCCTGTCCACGTCGCCGCAGCCGCTCGTCGAACGCCTTCAGGCGCCCCAGCGCATCCTCGAACAGCAACGTCGACAGGTCGCAGAATTGCTCCATTCCGGCGAGAGCGGCGTACAAGCGATCTGAGACCGGGTCCAGGAGCTTCTTCACCATCGTCGAGTCATCCAGCGTTGAGCCCGGCGTAGCGTGCTGCCATGCTGTTGATCTTGCCGGTGAAGTCATCCAGCGTCTCGCCGCTTCCCATCCGCAGCAGCTCGAAGTCGCCCCGCAACGTGGCCAGCCACGCCGCCCTGACGCGATCGGCCACGACGAACTGGGCCTTGAGGCTGCTCCAAATCTCCGCGGCCCTCTTCTTTGCAGCCACGTGCAGCAGCAGATCATCGGCGAGTGCCCGAAGCAGATAAGCCCTCGCCGGCTTATCCTTCTTGGCGATCACCGTCGCCGCAGCGTCCACCGGCGGCACCACCGCCTCCCACAGCCCGGCAGCGTCCAGATCAGCCTCCACCTTGGTCGCCCACGTGGTGTAATTCTCCCTCGTGAGCACAGGCACCGGCTGCGACACCGGGCCACCCGAACCACCGGCGTACGGGACGAGAGCCATGGCCAGCGACCTCCCTCACAAACCTCGCTCTGATACCAATTGTTGGTGTCTAACCTAACCATGGGAGCACGGCGATCACCGGAGACAACAAAGAAACGAGAGGGAGGCAACACACAATATTTTCAGGTGCACGAACACCTCTGCCGCACGAATGGCCCCTGTGCATTTCCGGCGAGCTCCAACTCTGCCACTTCCATTACAAAGACCAACACACGGGTTTTATACTAGGCACATGATGGACACCCTCTCCATGCCCCTGCCTGCTTGCGCCCACAACCTAGCTCGCTCTGGCCGCGTCCTCCGCACGCGCCACCAACGCACGCGACGCACCGAGCCCTCCCGATCGCCACGCTCCCCTGGACTTGGTCTCTAACAGACAGACACACACACGCACCCCCGTGCACCACATGCGCACACACACGCACGCACACTTGCGGTCCCGATCCGCCCGCTACGTCTAGCGCGTGCCCATACACGCGCCCGACGCAGTGAGCTCGCCGCCGCGACTTATTTGCCCTACCCATGCGTCGGGCGTGGCGGAGCACATGGATGCCATCATATCCCGGCGAATTCCCAGCTCCATCACCAAGGTCCAACCTTGACGAACAGGCGCGGTTCTGGCCGCCACCATGGCCTGCTCGATAGCAGAATGGAAGGGGGAAGCAGAGAGGACCTCGCCATGGATAAGGAAGGAGGAGCTCGCCATGGCGCCGCTGAGGGACTCGAGTTAGGCGACGGCGAGGGACTCAAGGAAGGGGAAAAGTCGTTCCTTGAGCTTCCCAGGGAGCTGCGGCGCGGCGGAAGGGAGGAGGGAAGTGACCGGCGGCGCGGCGGCATGGCGGCACGATGTGGGGATGCGGCGAGGCGTCGCCGGCGAGTGGGCGACCGAGTGTGGTCGGGAAGGAAGAAGGGGACCGTGGGTTATGTAATAAAGTGATTTTTTTTTTTTGCAAATTTCACACGGCGACGTCCTTTTTCGGACGGAGTGAGTATTCAGGAATGGAGGGAATAGATAAAGGCGTTTCATAGCTTCATAGCTTGATCAAACAGTTGCCAAGGCATACATTTTCATAGCTTCATAGCTTGATCAAACAGTTGCTAAAGCATACATTTTTTTAGAGAATTGCTTATATTCATTCGGATGTAGACATTCTCATGCCAGCCATGTCCTCATCTCGACACGCGTCCCAAAGGCCCCACCCACCGCTTCCTCCCCTCTCCCATTATCCCTTCGCAGGTTTTCTCTAACCACACGTTTTCCCCCAAATCGGCACGTCGTCGCTTCATCCTCCTCCCTTTCACCTATCTCTCTTGCCTTCTATCCAGCAAAATTTCATCGGAGAGGTGCTATGAGCCATGCTGCAACGATGGTTCGGCTGCTCCAGCCATGCTGCGATGACCTGCTGCGATGGCTCCTTGTTGCGGCGACCTGCTACAACGGTGGTCATGCTGCTGAAGCCATGCTGCGACGGCTCCCTGCTGCGACGGCAGTCCGGCTGCTCCAACCATGCCGCGGCGACAACATCTTGGCTGCAACGGCGGCACAACCATTGCGACAGTCCACGGCGGGCATGCCGCGAGGCCGCTGGAGTTTGCTACAACAATGGCGTTGCTGCGAGTGGCGCCGGCCGACGATGCTCACAACGAGTGGTGCTACGACTGCGCTGCCATGCTGCGACAGCGACTCAGGCTGCTCCGGCGATGCTGTGACGAGGCTGCGACAGCGGCTCGGGTTGCTCCGGCGATGCTGCGACAGCTTCGTCATGCTGTGAGCCGGTGCTGCCAGGCCGCCGGAGTTGATACGACGGCGGAGTGCTGTGAGGTGGTGCTGCCGGCTCTCTTCGATAGTACATCGGAGTTTGCTAAGCAGGCAAGAATGTGTGTTCGTCGTTCTGCAAGAAGGAAGAAAAGAGAAACCATGCTGAGTTGGCTTCCATCGATCGAAAGGCAAGGAAGGTGGATGTTGTTTTGATTTCCTACGTCTGGATGGCGCCTAGCAGCCGCGAGTACAAGAGGAAAACACCTTGTACATCATTAAGTTCCAAGGAAGTTGCCAGTAGACGGCCTGAATGAAGCATGTCTGCGGAGGATGACGACTCGTAAGTTATGTTCATGCTCCTAACTACTCGTTCTGATTCCATGGTTTCTGAATCAGCAGAATCATCACAGGAACAAAAACCAGCATGCCGACAATATACACCATAGACCATACAGACACCCACAATCCTGCAGTTAAGATCAACAAGTCAGTTCAGTTCAGCGCCAATACTAGCACTACATTTTCGATCTCAACTTCTCAAGCCATCGGCAGAGGTAGAATTGCAGCCTGTGTAACTTTCTACTTACCGACCTACATATGAATCTATGATGGAAAATTATGGTAAGTGAGAAAATGAGTGGCATCTGAACAATAAGCCATACAGTTCCAAATGAACAGCTTGGTTTTATGATTTACCATCAGATTTCGAGTGTGGGGCAAAGAAATCAAGTAGTAGCTCGTAGATATCATATCTATGTCTCTTTGTAAGTGTAGCTTCAACCAAAATAATAGATCTGGCCAGATGAAACAAGACCGCGTACGTACGGAACGGCTTTAGCTTGAATTAAATGTAAAAGCACCCTAATTTCATACAGCAATCGTCACGAACTACTCGTCTAGTCCCAATTCCCATATACACATGTCAGCTCGCATGCTAGCTTAATTAATTTATTGATGACGGCATGGAAAAAAAATATGCAAAATTAAGCAAGCAATGAAAGAAAGAAGCAGCAAAAATAAACAAGAGGAACAAAATGTGAATTCCCAGGATCAACTACATTGTTTGGACCAGGTTCTCAAAAGCAAAAGCCAAAAAAAAAAACACCTCATCACAATCGATCAAAGAATTATCAGCATGACACTAATCCAACTATCCATCAAGGACAGACTGTTAAGATGTCGAATTGCTAAATATGCAAACATAGAAAACGAAAAAGCCAATGTACCCTTGGACACAAATAATTTATCTTCAAATCCAGTAGAAGGATGGGCAAAAATTCAGTTAACAAATAAACACTGCTAAAAGTGTGATGGCTGCTGAACATTGCAGCTCCTCCGCAAAGCAGAATGGCAGATCAGAGAAATTATAACTGTTTCAAAGAGACAAAGAAAACATTTGAAAATGCCCGAGGCCATGCAGATGGGATCATGGAACCACATGCAGAAGAAACTTATCAACTGATAACATGATCGCAGGAACATCATCAATATACACATTGAAGTACTTGCAAAAAAAATATTAGATTCCTCAATAAAATAAAATTAGAGGCAATATACCTAGAAATTATTTTTCGACTTCTCGTGAACCAGTTCATCTTTAATACAGTACCATATAAGAACATCAAACAAATCAGCAAGACCATCTCATATACTCCCTCCGTCCCAAAATAAGTGTCTTGAGCTTAGTACAAATTTGCACTAGAGCTAGTACAAAGTTGAGACACTTATTTTGGGACGAAGGGAGTATATAACTCTAACTAGTAGTAGGATGAAGGCGCATTAACTCTCCATCAGGCCACAGGGAAAAGGTCTAGCCGTCATTGGATGACCCAAAGATAGTGAGATCTGCCTTGAGGACGCAGCTCGATCCTATAAGATAGCCTCTGGACATATCCTTGAGTTCCTTGAGTGGCAAGAAGTTGGACAATGCCCAGCCTTCTGGACATGTATACACCAACAGACCTGCCATCACCACAAAAGTAGGATGAACTGTAATTATCAGGGGGTTACAAACAGTAATTCACACACTGCACTGATAGTTAATAAGGACAGCTGAACCTGTAGTTCTAGTGAAGTATTTCCCACTATTTTGGTCCAGGATAGACAGACTGATTTGAACCACCTTCCTAGACTCCATAAAGAGCTCATCTGAAGAATCCAGGTACAATCCCAAGGTGAGGCAATCAGTGCTGCTGCTGTTACCACGCGGATGCATGCCGATGTACCTGTTGACAAGAATGGGAAGTGACACTTCAAATACAATTGGGAAAATGTTACTGTAAATATAATAGAAGTAGTGTTCTCTGGTTCCATGCTTAAAGATAAAACAAAAATTGCCTAGTTGGAATATTTGAAGTGACAATAGACATTGCCTTGCAGAAAGACATGGCCATCGGCCATCGGCAGTGTTCATTGACACAAACACTAAAAGATGCTTCTGGCTACTATGAGTAACTAGGTATGGTAAGCTAAAGCATATGTATAAGCAATCATGTTGGATAACACATGCATGGTATTTATGCATACACAATTTGTGATACAACTGGAAATAGGTATGCATCGTCCTGATGCAGAGACCGGGGGTTATCCTCCTTTTCGAAAGAAAAACACTGGAAATAGGTGAATACCAGTTTTGCCCGCCAACTTCAAACGTAGGAGAACGGACAGAACGCTGAGAGTCCAATTCTAGGAAATTGTCCACGGTCCAAGTGTATGTCCCTTTAATGAATCCCTTCTTCTGGACAAAGAGGTTCTGAACTGTGGTAGCCTTCTTCTGAACCACGACAACCTTCCTTTCAGGAGAAGAGACATCAATTTTTAATATCTTTGCACCAAAGACACAGCTATCATCAACTAGAAAAGTAGATGATTTCAGTAGCTCCTCAAGAGGAATCAAGCATTCCTTGTTCGAGTAGGTATTCTTGACATCGAAGTTGTAGCTAGCTGTGTTTAGGTAAAAGTCGAAAATTAGAGAAATAAAAATTTGCATATATCTCAAATAACATATAATCAACTTTTAACCTCAAAAAAACATATAATCAACTTTCTCCCCAGTTAAGCATTTAAGGAGAGATCAAAGTAGTGAAATCCATCAAAATAAAGATTATCAAAGTAAAAGACAACAAGCATATATATGAACTCTGGAACGCTGCTTGAATGAGAAGAGTCTCAAGTGTGACTCACAGTGATAAACTTAACAGTGAAGAAAATATGAAGCGACTTGTTAACTGGAAAAGTAATTGATCATGTTACGACATTAAACTTGTGATGCACTAAGACTATGGAAGTATGGACCCAGCTAATAGGATTGATTTATTTTTTTGCGGGGAAATAGGATGGATGTACTTGAAAAAGCAGGTTCATAAGTCTACCTTTGGATCCACAATACACTCCTTTTGAATGGTTGAATATTGACAACTCAAACTCTGCATGCACTGTGTGACCTAGCTCCAAGCATACCGGGGATATCCCGAGAGAAAGAGCAACATATTGATTTCCTTTATCATCTTGTTCGTGCTTAGGATTCACTTGCAGGAACCTGGGAAGGGAATTGAAGAAAACCAAGTAAGTTTGGAAGTCATAACTGAACAAGCCTAATTTCTTCACTTCATGCCTCCTATCAAGCTTCATTGTCTGGGCTTTTTCATGGGTTTGCGTGATTGTGATTGATATTTCAACCTGACTGAAACATGATTTCTGAGTAATCACATCCTAAATTATTATGTACTTTGTTAACAGATAGTTACTATATCCACACTGTTAAAAATCAGATGATATTTATACAGCTAATAAGTTAATTATGCAATGTTCCTTTTGCGTTATGATGCGTACCACTTGTACCCAGAGCAGTGAAAAGGAGGAGATAACGCCAAGATAGCTTTCGTCTCAAGTAGCGCTGACAAGTCATGAATCTTCCATTCTAAATCTGGAACATGGGTCTTTCCTAGCGGTGCGGGAGCTGAAATTTGACAAGTGCATAAATCAAAGTAATATAACAGAGAGAAAAAAGGAGTGGTATAAGCAAATTTATGTGCAAGTTGCAGTTCCAGATAAACAGGTTGCAATATTCACCATGGCAAAAGTGGAATGATGCAGAATAGTTCTCTATGTTCAGATTATATGAATGAAAATCCTACATACAGTGATTTGTGAGAAGTGACCACTAGTATATTGTGGTAGTTATCATGTCATGAATCTGGGGTACAAACGATAGTAGTACATGCGTTTTTCTCTTCTTTTACATTTGTTTTGAAGAGGCCACGCTTTTCTCGTATATATAAATAAATAGCGAGAACTAAGCGCTAGCTCAATGGCAGGAGTTCCGGTTGTTGAACCAGCCCACCCGACCACCCGCGTTCGGATCCTCCCCATGAGGACTCCGCTGGGGTGCTACCGAGTTTATTCGTGGATAGATCTCACTTCGACCTAATAACGGAAAGTCAAGGGAGAGATCCTTCCCCCTTTAGCCCCTTGGATTAAGCAATATATTTAGTGTCTACTGTTGGTTTTTATCAATAAGCATTAGGACCAACGCTGTAATGCATTGATGGTGTTTCTGCAAAAGGGTGCTACATGCATTCAAGATTCAACACATGAGTATGCAGTCATCTTGTCAATTCATCGACATGATGGTGACGGCAAGCGCTTCCTCAATTTAAAGCTAGTCTCCTACTTTTAACATGACATCTACTGGATTGTTGTGAATTGCGTCTGACTTATAGTAAAACAGTCTGAAGGTGAATTGGGCGGGCAATCATATGTACCTGTGCTGCCGGAGTTGCCCATGGCTCCGCCCCTTGCTCTTCGCCTGCAATTGAAATTGATCATCACGCCATGGTAAGGGCACAACGAAAGGATATCTAATTTTGATAGAGTTACTTCATAGCTTGAAACTAGATCGCCCTGGAACTGAAAGTCGAAACCCAGCAACGTAGAAGGCGAAAGCAAAAGTAGGAGAGAGGAGAAAAACCTGGCTGAACTTGGGCGCAGATTCCACAATTGCTTCCTGGGACGGCGTCTGCTGGGGCTTCGAGCTGAGGGCGAGGGGTGGGG
>LR738709.1:671602284-671639026 GCA_902687465.1 Secale cereale
TGCTTATGGAGGCTGCTTCTGCTCCGTATTCTACGGTTTGGACTCGTGGGATCGCGACGACTGGTTTCCGGTAACCGGACGATTCCGAGATTTTAGGAGCCGGCCCACGGCGCCGACGTCTCATTTTTTTTTTCTTTTGGAGAATCCGGCGTCCCCTTCCAGTCCGGCTCGGGTCGGATTCCGTCCGGTTGGCCTTTGGACCGGCTTCCAGCGGGCCCAGTTTGGACAAGGCCGAGAAAGGAACGGGCCGAAATTCAGGGCAATCTACATAATCAAATTTGGAGAGCTTGCTACTCGCACGTCTCAGATTTAGAGAGCGCTACTCCCTCCGTCCCAAAATAAGTGTCTCAACTTTGTACTATCTCTAGTGCAAATTTGTACTAAGCTCAAGACACTTATTTTGGGACGGAGGGAGTACTATCCTTTGATGGAAGGGACATACTGAAGGAACCAATAATTAAGAGAATTGGAGATGGTTAGACAACACATTTATGGACGCAGAACTGGATACCAAGGGAAGAAATGATGAGACCTTTAACATCACTGATTCAAAACCCTCCGGTGCTGGTTTCAGAACTCATCGACGCGACCACTGCATCGTGGTGGCGGTAGGCTTTGGTTTGCGATTCCACTAGATGCCGAAGCAATTCAGAACATACCCCTATGTACTCGAAAGATTGAGGATTTCTGACCTGGCGAGGGGATCCAAAGGGTTTATTTTCGGTACGTCCTTCATATCACTTATCGTGAAAATGAAGTTGGGCAGGAAGGAGTGGCTGGAACATTAGGGTAGTGCATCAAATGTTGAGCGGAGCATCAAGGGTTGGTCGTCCATATGGCAGACCAAGGTACATTCGAAGTTGAATGATTTTGCTTGGCATCTTCCCCGTTATTCTTTACCAACAGGAAACGTGCTACACCACAGAAACATGGCCAGGGTAGATGTGTGTGTGCTCTATGCGGAGTTACGGATAGCTGGAGACACTCTTTAATCGCTTGCAGTATGCCGTGAAGCATTGGGCACTTTCTAATGAGGTGATGGTGGAGCATACGTGGATTAATTAGGATCCCAGTGCACAGAACTAGCTCTTTACCATGCACGAGGACTTGTCATATGTGGAGTTCACCATGATGATCGTCGCTCTTTGGGCCATATGCAGTGCCCATAGAAAGGCTATCCATGAAGATATTTACCAAAGCCCTTTTGGTACTCACTGTTCTGTGACTTCTTTCCTAAGAGAAATCGAACTGTTACAAAAGCCTAAGGCAACTATGGGTGTAGTCAGAGCCACTAGGCCGAATCAGTGGATCCACCCTTTAGATGATGATGCCAAGATCAATGTCGATACATCAATGGAAAGGGTTGATGGGTTAGGAGTTGTAGGGGCAGTATGTTGAGACCAGCATTGCGCCTTCCAGGTGCATTGGCGGTCGTGTTCAACAACATCTGATCCAACTACACTGGAGGTGTTGGCTGTCCGTGAGGCACTGGCATTGCCAGATGATCTCTGCATCAATAGGATCTCCGCGGCTTTGGATTGCAAGGTGATTGTTAATGCTATTAACGAGGGAAGCTTGGTTACATATGGGCCTATGATACATGAAATAACACATCATTATTTTGCATTTTCTTCTTGCTCTTTTAGACATGAATTTAGAACCTCGAGTGTCAAGGGTCATAATCTTGGTAAGTATGCATTAGCTTTAGGGGTTGGCCGCCATGTCTGGTTAGGTCAACCCAACGATCTTTACTTCATCCTTATAAACAATGTGAAGAATCAGTAAAGCTTTGCATGTTTGCCTAAAAAAACTACACAATCAATTTGAAAAGCATGGGTGGGTGGTATGTAGATATGAAGTGTATGGTTTGTATAAGTAATACATATTTTCATCATTTGTGGGGTATATATGTATAGTATTATTATTATATTTCTATTAAAACCCTATTTTTAATGTATTTTAGGCTTTTAGCCTTTTGATTGGCCACGTTGTTTGCTGCTGCATCCGGAGGATTGGCCACGTTGTTGTGCGCGGCCGCCGCCCCCATCGCCCTTGCCAGATGATGATGACGGGGCATGTCTTGCCCGTGCAGAGAAAGTTGTTTAGAGAAGGAGAAGCGTCTGTGTACCGGGGAGGGAGAGATGAGCTCTTTGGCCAGCGATGGGATGAACCAAGTAGTACAGCCACTACTATAGGCTATAGTAGCCATCAGCCAACCGAGCAGGATAATGCGTTTCTCGTTTCGGGTGTAGCAAGGGTTCTGGTAGGACTGCCCCCAACAGGCTCCTGTTCCGGGAAAAATGAAAAGCACTAGCTGTCAAGTGTGACCGGCCTGGACTTCCATCACAAACCTATTATGTGGTTTTTGTTGCCTCGCGTCTTCGATTATAAACAAGAGGAAAAAAATGTGAATTCCCAGGATCAACTACATTGTTAGAATACCAGGATCTACTTCTCAAAACCAAAAATAAATAAGTAAAAACACTGCCACCGTCTCCCATCACAATCGATTGAAGATTTATCGGCGTAACACTAATCCAACTATTCATCAAGGACAGACTGATAAGATGTCAAATTGCTAAATGTGCAAACATAGAAAACGGAAAAACCAATGTACTCTTGGACTGTTGGACACCAATAATCAATCTCTTCAGCTCCAGTAAAAGGATTGGCAAAGGTTCAGTTAACAAATAAGCATTGCTAAATGTGTGACGGCGGTTGAACATTGTGTTAGAGTTATATCTATTGTGGCCTTTGTAGTTGTAGCTGATGTGCAGCCGCTGTTCGGCCGCACAAATTGAAATAAAACATCCGATAGTCAAGTTAAAAATTGCACATCTCCACAATATCAAATTATTACATAGTTCATCAGATCCACAAGATCAAATGCAACACACGTACAACATAGTTTGGCACAATACAACAAACAAGTAAATGAAACTAGGCGCCTCTTTCGCCATGATATTGCAAGCAACCCTACACAATTTCTCCTCTCCTCGAAGGATCAATCATGTTGCTTCACCGAATTGCAAATGTGGATGAACAAGTCTTTGGATATTCTGAACCGGCGTCGGAAGTATCTCTCCGGAAAAATGGGTGGTGAACCGAAATAGTTGTGCATCAACCTCTTGTACCCATCAACTTGTTCTCTCCGAATAAACACACGGGCATACGTGAAACCACCGTGCTTCCGCTTCTTCCCCTTATGCATCGCCACTAACATAGCAATGTCCTCTTCTTTGTTCAAATCAAATTCCTCATTCGACGACGAATCGTCCACAAAAGAGGAGCCACACGAGCTCATCTACAATGTGGAAAGTCACCGTCAAAGTAACTCTCGAACCCCAACCAAAAAATACGTCAAGTTTCATCATTTTTTTACCTTCGGGAACTTCATCGAACACCTTGCTTGCGGGGTGGACGAAATCGGTCGGCTGTGGGTTGGGCAGCCGTTCAGCAGCGGCGAGTGCGGGAGGCGGTGACTGCACGGCAGGGGAGATGGCCGAACGTTGGCAGAGAAGAAGGCGGGAGCTCGGCCCGGCCGGTGGGCAGCTTCGCAGAGCCGGAAGAACGGCCGAGCCTCGCGGTCGTCGGACGGGTAGCATGGTGCACCTTCCTTAACTTTGGTAGGGTTTCTAGTCTAGGAAGAAGCCTAGCCTATTGGGAAGGCGTTTAGGCTAGTCGCCGCCGCCGAAGAAACTTTGATTCAGCAGCGGCCGAAAATGAATCGACGGCGAGCCGGCGAGGCAGGAGGCGGGGGAAGAGGGTGAAGTCACGGCAGGCCCTACGGCTGTTCGGCGGGCAGCGGCAGCGTCGATTTGGTGTGGATTCGGCCCGCAGCGGAGTTGGGCGGGCGGCGGCTGGTCACGTGGAAGAGACTGGAACGACAGTTAGGCAGTTGGCGGGCGGTTGTGTTTTTACATCTCCTATAGGTGGAGATGTAAATTTGCACCGCGAGGTGTTGTTGTTTACATCTCCGAGAGGCGGAGGTGTATTTTTTCTTTTTTGCATCTACACCATCTGTTGAAGAGTTGTTTTTGGGCCTCGGAGATGCAAAAGCTAGTTATTTTTGCAGATACATCTTCTATTGGAGATGCTCTAAGGGCTACGGTGGCACTTATGAAGAATGGCATTCATCTCGTGTTCCGGAACACACCCGCCTAATCATGTTATCTGGCCCATGCTGAGAAAGAAAAGGATCATCCCTGAAGTAGTACTTTAACTCAGTGAAGAATTTCTTTCTCTGATGATAGTTCATATCCGGTGGCATATACTTTCCTACAATGAAGTTAATATAATATGCAAACCGATGTTCTATTTTCTTTATCATAGCCAAACAATCACCTGGAAAGCACTCATTTATGGGAATGGGGTCATAAGGTATCCTCTCCATACATGATAGATGATCTGCCAACGGGTTGTCTTCTCCCCTTCGATCTACTATCTGCAAGTCAAACTCTTAAAGCAACAATACCCATCAAATCAAGTGGGGCTTTGCGTCCTTCTTTGTAAGAAGATAATGTAAGGCACGATAATCCGTATGCGCAATTACTTTAGATTTAATAATGTAAGGTCTAAATTTGTCTTAAGCAAAGACAACGGCAAGTAACTCTTTCTCAATTGTGGCGAAATGCCACTAATCATCATCGAGGCTCCTGCTAGCATAAAAGACAACATTAAGTTTTTTATCATCTCGATGTCCTATGACAACTCCAACAACATAATTGCTAGAATCACACATAATCTCAAAGGGTTCATCCGACTTTGGAGGTTGGATGATGGGAGCCGTAATCAATGCATCCCTAAGCTTTTTCATAAGCATGTATATAATTCTCATCAAAAGAATATGGTTAGTCCTTCTGTAAGAGGTCAGTGAATAGTTTCGAAAGCTTGAAAAATCTTTAATAAACCTCCTGTAGAAACTAGCATGCTCCATAAAAGTTTGAATTCCTTTCGCATCTTGGGGGTAAGGTAAATTTTATATTACCTCAATTCTCTCTTGATCTATTTCGATGCCCTTACCAGAGACTTTATGACCCAAAACTACTCCATCATTAACCATGAAGTGACTCTTCCCCCAATTTAATACAAAACATGTTCTTCACATCTCTGCAAAACCTTTTTAAGATTATAGAGACTGTGGTCAAATGAAGTGCCTTGGACAGAAAAGTTGTCCATGAACACTTCAACCATTTTCTCAACAAAATAAGGTACAATTTTATAGATGCACTTCTAAAAAGAAAGTGGCCCATTGCATAAGCCAAAGGGTATTCTTTGATAAGCATATGTACCATAAGGACAAGTGAAAGTGGTATTTTCTTGATCTTCCAGTCAAATGGTTATATGTGAGAATCCAGAGTATCCATCGAGATAGAAAAAAAAAATTTGTTGGTCAATCTCTCCAATACTTCATCTATGAACGGTAGTGGGTAGTGGTCTTTTCGAGTCCATTTATTTAATTTCCTGAAATCAACACACATTCGATACCCAATAACACCCCTGGTAGGGACTAGGTCATTATTTCCATTAGCAACCAAAGAAACACCTCCCTTTTTGGGAATACAATGATCTAGACTAACCCATTTACTATCAGAGATTGGATAAATTACTTTGGCATCAAGGAGTCGGATTACCTCATTTCTTACCACATTCTTGGCGTGGGGATGCAACCGTCTTTGGCTTTCAATTACTGGCTTGGCTCCTTCTTTAATGGGAATGGTGTGCTGGTAAATGGAGGGATCTATCCTTCTCAGATCTTTCATTGAATGCCCCAACGTCTTACGATGTCTTGATAGTAGGTGGAGTAGACTTCTTCATTATTGCTTCCACCATTCGGATTGCTTTAGATTCTCTGTTCTGTTTTACAATTCCTTTGCCAGGTATCTGCAAAAACTTAAAAAGGTCTTTCAAAATTCGTAAAGCAGGGTCAGTTCCAATATTAAGCTCATGATGAAGATTTTTTATCTTCTCTGATTTAGAGAAGAATTGTATACTATGATAACCAGGATCAATCTTCTTCTTTTCTTTTGAACATACGAACCACAACTTTCAATATTTTGGCACATCCTGTCAAGCAACCCCCAAGCTTTGGAAACATTAGTACCCATAAAGGATCCTTGAGAAGCAATATCCAATGCCTGCTTACTTTGTTGATCAAGTCCTCCACAAAAGAAATTCACGATCAAGTAATCATGGTAATAATGCTCAGGACATTCAGAAAATATATTCTGGTAGCTTTTATAAGCGTCCACCAAATGCTCACCTGGATGTTGTCCAAAGCTACCAATCTTTCTTCTTTTTTAGATACTTTACCTTGACGATAAAAGCAAGCAAAGAATACATACGATTATTTCTGCCAGTTATTCAAGGTACATGGAGGCTGATCTAGTAGCCATTAGCGGCTTCTTTCTTCAAGAGTATAAGGAACTAATTTCAGTTTGATTTCTTCATGAGTAAGCTCCTGCAATTGAAATGTACCACAAATAATTTCAAACTCTTTAATATGTACATATGGGCTTTCAATTTCATGACCTCAGAATGTTTTCTTTTTCAGCATATCAAGCAACCGAAGATTTATCTCAAATGTTTTACTAGTTAGGTCAGAGCCTACTTATATATAATTTTCTCCTCAACCTGGACCTACAACAAGTTCCACACCTAGCCGGTAAATTTGTTCTTGTAAGACCATGGTTGTCTGCACCATGCAAAGACTATTATAACACAAGATAATTCAAAACTGAAAACAAAGCCCAAAAGCGCTCATCTCCCCGCAGCGACGTCAGAAAAAAGTATGATGGCCTGCAAGTGTAGATGGTTTAGTTGTAGCCTTTTCGAAGTAAGAGTATCGATCCCACATGGAGTATAAGAATTAAGCGTTGTCTCTTGTAGTGAGTTGTGGATTTGTCCGTGCAAGTAATTGTAGACTACAGACAAAGTGAGGACGGAAGTAAATAGTGATTTTGGTGTAGAGCGAACTGAAAGTAAATAACATAAAAGTAAATAGAAAACAACAATGCGAGCAACAAGTGGGAATGACAGAGGAGTAAGGCATTCTCAGGGAGTCCGAAATCCCCATTGGAATGTTTTTAGTGCAACATATGTATCTCCATAGTATGTTCTAGATACTTGAGCCGCTCTTAATGATTATGCTAGGCGAAATAGTACATGTTCCACTTTAGGTAGACTTCGTGCCATGCGCGCCATCACCATAGTCTCCCCTTGCAGGTTATTACTATGGTAATTAAGGGTTACCCCCATGGACGCAACCTCTCTAAGGGTTCTTTGTAAATCCCCCATCAATTGCAAAGGCTAGAAGCAAAGGCTTTTACTGTCACCTTGAATTACCTTCACATACTAACCTTTACAACTACAGTGATACACTTTGTGACCTTCCGGCGGTAATGTTGAGTGGGCCCCTTCACAACATTCATGAAGTTTATTAGACTAAGCATTCAACGGAGGATCTCATATCAAATATAACATTTCAAATCCTATACATACCAAGGTTTGTTCATATCCTCGAGAACTAGGGGTCTACTCACACATTCAAACAACATGTATGATAAGGGTGGTGATGGTAAACATGAATGAATCACACACGTAACACACAAGATGATCCACTAGGGTTCCTGATGTTAGAATGAGATGGATGTGCATGATTATTATGATTATGATGGCCGTGGTGATAATGGTGTATCCCCCTTGGGCCTGGTGGTGAAGATGGCGATCTCGTCATTGCCAATCCCTCCTCCAGATGATCTCCAGAGGCTAGGTTTCTTCTACTTTCTGGACGAGTTTCTGGTCCCTCTATGCATCTACTTGATATGTCTCCAACGTATCTATAATTTTTTATTGTTCCATGCTATTATATTATCCATCATAGATGTTTTATATGCATTATTATGCTATTTTATATCATTTTTGACTAACTTATTAACCTAGTGCCCAGTGCCAGTTGCTATTTTTTTTCCTTATTTTTGTCTTTTACAGAAAATCAATATCAGATGGAGTCCAAATGGAACGAAACTTTTTGATGATTTTTCTTGGACAAGAAGACACCCACGAAGCTTTGGGAGGAGGCCAAAAGAGCCACTGGGTGGTTACAAGCCTGGAGGCCGCGCCCTAGGGGGGGTGCCTCCACCCTAGGGGGCGCCTCCAGGGCTTGTGGGCCCCCTGTAACTCCCCTAACCCTAATTCCAGCTCTATAAATACCCAAATATTCTCCGAAGACCAGAGGGAACACCAAGATTACTTCTCCTCCTCCGCAAGTTTATGTCCTCGTGAGATCCCATCTTGGGGCCTTTTTTGGTGCTCTGCCGGACGGGGATTCGATCACGGAGGGCTTCTACATCAACCTTGCTGCCCTTCCGATGATGTGTGAGTAGTTTACCACAGACCTACGGGTCCATAGCTAGTAGTTAGTTGGCTTCTTCTCTCTCTTTGATCTTCAGTACAATGTTCTCCTCGATATTCTTGGAGATCTATCGATGTAATCTTCTTTTGCGGTGTATTTGTTGAGATCCGATGAATTGTGAGTTTATGATCAGATTATCTATGAATATTATTTGAGTCTTCTCTGAACTCTTTTATGCATGATTAAGATAGCTTTGTATTTCTCTTCGATCTATTGATTTGGTTTGGCCAACTAGATAGATTTTTCTTGCAATAGGAGAGGTGCTTTGTGATGGGTTCAATATTGCGGTGTCCTCACCCAGTGACAGAAGGGGTAGCGAGGCACGTATTTATATTGTTGCCATTAAGAATAAAAAGATGGGTTTTATTTCATATTGATTGGATCTACCCATCTACATCATGTCATCTTGCTTAAGGCGTTATTTCGTTCTTATTAACTTAATACACTAGATGCATGATGGATAGCGGTCGATGTGTGTAGTAATAGTGGTAGATGCATAATCGTTTGGGTCTATTTGTCACGGACGTCATGCATATATTCATGATCATTGTCTTAGATATTGTCATGATTATTCACGTTTCTATCAATTGCTCAACAATAATTTGTTCACCCACCGTATGTGTTATTTCAAGAGAGAAGCCTCTGGTGAAAACTATGGCCCCCGGGTCTATTTTCATCGTATTATTTTCAGAACTATAAAACTACAAACACAAAAAATACCTTGCTGCAATTTATTTACCTTTACTTTATTTTGCACTTTTAATTATCTTTTATACCTATCTCTATCAGATCTAATCCTCGCAAGTAACCGTGAAGGGATTGACAACCCTTTTATCGTGTTGGGTGCAAGTATTTGTTTGTTTGTGCAGGTGCTATCATTGGAGACTTGTGTGTTCCTCCTACTGGATTGATACATTGGTTCTTAACTGGGGGAAATATTTATCTCTACTTTGTTGCATCATCTTTTCCTCTTCAAGGGAAAACCCAACGCAAACTCAAGAAGTAGCACTGCTCCCCGATCCGATTTCACCTGGTGGAAGTAGTGGACGAGGCGGCGACGCTGTCACATCATACGAGCAGGCGCGCGCATATGGAACGCCGTCTTTTGCTCTGGAGACGCCGCATGCAATTCTCCTTTGGTCCCGTTGCTCCATTTTTTATGGTAGTTGATTATATCACATTAAATATATGATTTCACTGCCATTTCTTGTGATTCCTTTCATAAAATATTATTTGCTCCAAAAATCGTTACCTGTGGAATACCGACAAAAAGAGGTACGTGGACGCACTAAAATCCCGCACAGCCTATCATGTACTATGTAGGCATAAAATAACTACCAAAAACATCACATAAATTGGACTTATCACGGCCTGGCTGCTTCGGAGAAGGCGGCAGCAGCATCAAGGATGTTGTATTCAAAGAACCTTGACTCCATGAGCTGCTAGTACCAAATCAAACCGACACCCATGACCAACATCTAGAGGATGGGGTGCTAACTTTTTTCTAGAATACGCACAAGCATGTGTATCATATATTCAGAAAGAAAGAGCGAGACGTCCATCCACCAATTACATCTGAGAAGAGGACTACTCACTGCCTACCCGCCTCAACAAATCCGCTAAGAATGTTTCAACATCCCCTCTAAACAAACCTGCAACTACCCACAGCTTACTCTCCTCTACAACTATGTGATGACTCGATTAAAAGAGTGTGTGGCCCCATTGAACAACACATCGTGTCTATGCTTCCAATCTCCCATAGCACAAGGAGTAGCATGGAGTGGAGGTCCTTCTGGGTGCTCGTCGACGGCGCCAATGAAGTGCACCAAAGCAATGACGGGGTGCTACCTGGCAAAAGCATTGTGTGTCGCGAACCAATCTGTGATTAGATGGTTGGAAGGATAGTGGTATTCCTAGCACATCAGAGTTCAAGTTCTAGACTTGACATTGATGCTCTCATTATTCATCGATTTATTTCAGGCTTCCAGCGATGTCCGTTCAGTGGGAGGAAGACTCCGATTGTGCAGTGTTAAAAAAAACAATGTGTGTCAAGTATAGTTGTAAGAAGGATCGTCAAAAAATACATACACGGGACGCTGCTACATGTTACAAACTCACCAAGGTGGGCTGCCTTTGCGCGGGGAGACACAGAAGCGTTCCACGCCACACGATCTGTGTGCGATCGGACGGCGTCGGACACGGCTTATACAAAAGTAAGAAAATTATCGGACTGTTTTCAAACATTTTTCTAGATTGATAGGTCTCGCAATAATGGAGATACAGGGTTCGCGCGGAATCCTACCCAAGCCGCAGAATCGGACGCTGACACCGGGATTAAGGGCGATCGATCAAATCATCCGTTAGATTGCAAAAAATCTTTTCACAAATCAGCAGCGCTTGAGATGGACATCGTGCAGATTTGGTCTGTGCACTGTCGTGTCCAGAGTGGTTTTAAATCACGGAATCGTCTGGTTACCGGAAACTACTACGTCGTGATATATATATATATATATCCCCGAGTTGGTTAGAATCCAAAACTGTAGCGTGCGGAGCACAGGCAGCCTCCATAAATCCCATCCCCCTCTCCCTGAGCACGCACGCCGTCCATCCCAGGAAACCAAAGCCATTGTGCAATCCGCGCCCAGGTCCAGCCAGGTCTTCCTCCTCTATCCCACTTTTGATTTCGCCTTTTAAGTTGAAGGGTTTCGACTTTCAGGGCTTGGCAGTGCGACTTAGAAAGTACTGTATTGACTTTTCTTGGTGATCGTCTTGGAAAGAAATCGGGTTTAGGTTCTTTTCAGGTTCATCTTGTACCGTCTTTGAATAATTTTTGTAGGCCTTCACCTTAGTAACTGTGTGATCGAGCTATTGCTATGAGGCATCATTATCAAGATTAGATGTCTTCTTCATTGGACTGATGATCAATTTCACTTGCAGGCCAGGAGCAAGGGGCGGAGCTATGGGCAACTCCGGCAGCACAGGTATGTTAGCCGGCCCAATTCAACAGCAGACTGTTTCTGCTATAAACAAAAAGTCATACACGAAATTCACAACAATCCCTTTTTAAGCACACGGTGAGATCTCTCCCTTGACTTTCTTAGGTAGAATAGAAGTGAGATCTCTCCGCGAATAAACTCGGATAGCACCCTAGCGGACTTCCCATGGGGAGGACTCGAACGCCGGTGGGTAGGTGGGCAGGTTCAACAACCTGAACTCCTGCCACTTTCTCACTATTTGTTTATACATAAGAGAAAAGTGGCCTCTTCAAACCAAACACAAAAGAAGAGAAAAGCTCATGTACTGTATCTGTATGCAAGATTTTCATCCATGTAACCTGAACATAGAGAACTATTCTGCACCCTTCAATTTTCACCATGGTTGCAACTTGTTTATCTGGAACTGCAAACCTGCACATAAATTTGCTATCCTTTTTTATTCTCTGTTATATAATTTTAATTTATGCACTTGTCAAATTTCAGCTCCCGCGCGTCCAGAAAAGACCCATGTTCCAGATTTAGAATGGAAGGTGCATGACT
This sequence comes from Secale cereale, assembly GCA_902687465.1. Classification (NCBI taxonomy): domain Eukaryota; kingdom Viridiplantae; phylum Streptophyta; class Magnoliopsida; order Poales; family Poaceae; genus Secale; species Secale cereale. The sequence goes on from LR738709.1 coordinate 671,614,234, forward strand.
TCTCAGCGCTACTTGAGACGAAAGCTACCTCGGCGATATCTTCTTTTTTTCACTGCTTTGGGCACAAGTGGTACGCATCATAACGCAAAAGGAACTTTGCAAAATTAACGTATTATTAGATGTGTAAATATCGTACGGTCATGTTTCAGTCAGGTTGAAATATCAATCACAATCACGTACGTGAACCCATGAAAACAGCCGGACAATGAAGCTTAATAGGATGCATCAAGTGAATATACTGATTCAGTTATGACTTCTAGACTTATTTCGTTTTTCTTCAAATCCCATCGCAGGTGTCTGCAAGTGACTCCAAAGCACAAACAAGATGCTCGAGTATCTCCAAATGGCAAACAAGATGATAAAGGAAATCCATTTTTTTTTAGAAAAGGAGGATGACCCCCGGCCTCTGCATCTGGCGATGCATACGGCCATTTTATTAATTATTCTCACAAGACCTTACAAAGTAATACCACAGTAAGACTAAAGCCGCCGTCTAAGCAACAAAATGACGCTACACCTATCCAGTTGATGAAGGGGCGTAGATAGCCTGGGCCTAATACCAAACAGACATCGCAACCAAACCTAACATCTAAGACCTGAGAACCCATCCAGGACGCCTGCCGGGCATGGGTCTCGCCGGTCCGGCGTGCTCTCAGAGGCCGCCGCCGCCAACTGCCACCGCTCCATCTTCAGAACTGTACTGATGCATCAACCTTGCTCGGTCTAGCTATCGTCGACACCACCACGGCGCCCAACGGCTCCTCCTCCCTGCGCGCAAACAGCTGAGCACGTCGCGGTCGCCACTGATACACCTCAGCACCATGCTGCCAAGTACCACCAGCCGACACAACTTGAAGTCTTTGGAGAATCTGTCGTGCGTAGCACCTGCCGACCAGGCATGACAAAGCGTAGCACCTGTCGGCCAGGCATGACTTGACATCTTCACCGAAAGCTTCGTGCAAGACGAAGCCGCTCCACCTCCTGCCTCTGTCTTCCAGCGCTGCTCCACAAACGATGCTCCCAAGAGAGAAAACGACACCGCAGTACCGCCATCGTCCGACCTTGAAGACCAGATCCTAGGGTTTCCCCCGGAGCAGCACGAGTGGGTTGACGGTAGTCACACGACGATGCCTTCATCAAGGTAATGACACAGAACGCCGCCATCGTCTGCCATCGGCTCGGTTTTCACCGGCAACTATGTCTTCCCGACTCGCAGCCGGAGCTAGATGACGGATCTCAAGATCTGTCCATCCAGCGTCAGGCCGACCAGCTCCGGCGAAGGAGATGGCCACCACAGCCGCACCTTGGGCCGGAGCCCCCGACGTCCTCGTGTTGCAGGTCCAGCCCAGAACCCACTTGACGTCACCGGATCAGCGGAGATGCACGACAGCGTGTGGATCAGCCCGTTGAAGCCATTGTGCCCAAATTGGGTGCCCTAGCCGCCACCGCAGAGATCTCGCCGTCCCCGACTCCAGCACGCCGACCCTGGTCGCCGCCGGCCCGTGCCACCGCCCTTGATCCGGTCGGAGTAGAACGCCGTCACCCAGATCCAATCGCGGGCCGAGGAGGATTGCCGCCGCCGCCGCTGCAGCCCGCAGGCTTAGCCTGCGGCGCCCTCGGCGACGGCGGCGGGAGGTGGGGGATCGCTGGTGGTGACTGTAGGCGGCCGGCGGGGTTGCCCCGGTGCGGCGCGGCGCCGCCGCACGGGGGGGGGAGGGGTCTCCTCACGAGGGGGGTAGCATAAAGGAAATCCATATGTTGCTCTTTCTCTTATGATATTCCGGGGAGGCTTGGAGCCAGGTCACACGGTGCATGCAGTGTTTGAGTTGTCAATATTCAACCATTCAAAAAGAATGTTTCGTGGATGCAAAGGTAGACTCATGAATGTGTTTGTTCAAGTACATCCATCATATTTCCCCTGAAAAAATAATGCATCCATCATCTTAGCTGGGAATCCATAGTCTTGACTGCATCACAAGTTAGAGCTATAGATTCCATCATACAAATCAATGCCTATCAATGTGGTAACATGATCAATTACTTCTCCCATTAACAAGTCACTTCATATTTTCTTCGCTGTTAAGTTTATCCATCGACCTTCTGTACAGTGTGTCACACTTGAGACCCTCTTTGATTGGGACAACCTTCCAGAGTACATATGCATCTTCTCTCTTTGAGAATCATTATTTAGATGGATTTCTCTACTTTGAACTCAATTGATTGTATTCTTTTTGCGGGAAAAGGTTGATTATTCGTTATTTTGGATATTTCAAGTGTTTATTTCTCTAATTTTCAACTTTTACCTTAACACAGCTAGCTACAACTTCAATGTCAAGAATACCTACTCGAACAACGAATGCTTGATTCCTCTTGAGGAGCTACTGAAATCATCTGCTTTTCTAGTTGATGATAGCTGTGTCTTTGGTGTGGAGATATTAAAATTGACGTCTCTTCTCCCGAAATGAAGTCTGCCGTGGTTCAGAAAAAGGCTACCACAGTTCAGAACCTCTTTGTCCAGAAGAAGGGGTTCATCAAAGGGACATACACTTGGACCATGAACAATTTCCTAGAATTGGACTCTCAGCACTTAGTTCGTTCTCCTACATTTGAAGTTTGCGGGCATAAATGGTATTCACCTGTTACCAGTTGCATCACAAATTCTCTCTCTATAAATACTATGCATGTGTTATCCGACATTGGTGCTTATACATATGTTTTAGCTTACCATACCCTGTTAATAGTTACTTAACAGTGGACAGAAGCATTTTTTAGTGATTTGTGTCAATGGACATTACCGATAGCCGATGGTCATGTCTTTGTGCAAGGCATCAAGGTCTATTTTTAGTTTGTTCTTTAAGCATGGAACCAAATAACTCTACTTCTTCTAGTATAGTTCCTTTACATATGTTTAACTCTCTCTTGACCACAAAGTTCCTTTGTAGCTCATGGGTTGAATGTAGCACGGTTTTTGCAGAAACAGCATCAGTACATTACAGTGTTGGTCCTAAGCTCCTAATGCTTGCTGATCACAAACAACCAGTAGTAGAGGCTATTTATATACGAGAAAAAGGGGCTAAACGGGGAGGATCCCTTTCCTTAACATTCCGTTGTTAGGTAGTAGAAGTGAGAACTCTCCGCGAATAAACACGGATAGCATCCCCATGGCCATGGGGAGCGTGGGTGGGCGGGTTCAACAATCTAAACTCCTGCCACTGAGCTAGCGCTTAGTTCTCGCTATTTATTTATAGTACATATTAGGAAAGTGGCCTCTTCAAAACAAACAAGATAGAAGAAGAGAAACGCATGTTATGTCGTTCGTACCCCAGATTCGTGACATGATAACTACCACAATACTGTATATTAGTGGTCACTTCTAACAAATCATTGTATGCAAGATTTTCAGGACGCGAATTTTTGGGACATGCGGCCACGCGATGCCGCTATCCTGAGCGTTCGCGCGCGCATCGTGATTCTTACTTAATATAACCTCATTAGCAATACACATCGCGTTAATGGTTTGTCCTTCGAATACGTCGCGATATACATCACAGGAGAGGTCGTACCGCATTTATGATTCGTAGTAATAAATGCAAGTCTGCCATCTGCCAGCACTGCCACGGTTCTGGAGATGGCATAATTTCTGTTGACGTGGGGCAGTCATCATTTACACCACTCTTCCAGATGGAGGGAATGGAACAGAGCTCAACAGGTTAGTCAATACAAAAAGTTGTTGATTTCGTCATTTTTGTTTATTTCGGTATAAGCCTGCGAGCTGGCTGTCATGTTGGGTTGTGCAGACTACAGGAGAGCTGGGAGAATTAATGGGCGTAGAAGAGGTGGTGGGTCTCATTAAACGCTTGTCCACTTGTGATTTATGGACTGTCGGTGGCTGTGGTGCACACGTACATGGTGGTATTAATGACGTCCCTGCTATTTGGTGTACTAGATAACTCCCCGCGCGTTGCTGCGGAAAATATTGCCTACAATTGGTCATTTACTCGAAATATCATCAAATTACATGTAAACATCAAGGCCCTTCTATTATTCAGAGAAGGTGGATACATCTTGCATCACTACTAATTAATATAAGAAGATGCGCTGAATAACAAAGAATTTTTTCGATGGAAGATCATCAAATGAAACTTCTGCACTTTTGCAAAGTAATTTCATTGGACATTTTCAGCAATACACAACGTAATATGTGCAATTGTGGACCTGTAAATGGAATGGAATAACATGAGTTTTATCTAGTGGATGATATCATTGCTTTCCTAAATAGTTGATTGACATGGTTGATAAACTCAAGGGTTTTGCACGAACACAATGATCTGGAGTAAATTAGATCAATCCATGTCCTTTTGGCACACCTCGATTAGTACATATTTTGGGATCTCGGGAGTTACGAAGTATCTGTTCTGCAGACCGCACTATAGATGTCAGGGAACACCTCGGTACGCCAGTGCTCCCTATCCTGAATTCCTGATCAAGCCGCCAGCTACTACTACCGCTAGCCGGAGTGTGCTGTATCGCCATTCGTTGGATGTCAGGAGTACTACAGTAGAGAAATAGTTACATGTATTAGTAATTGATTTGACAAATCATTAGATGTGTGTGTGGCATGATGCCCATCTGACTGGGTGCTCCGTTCTCATACTTAGAAATCGAAAGAAAAATCGCCACATCATACCTCTATTAATTAGATACAGGTCAATCTCACCATGGATGTCAAACTGCAATAAATTTATTGAGGAAAACAAAATTTAGACGGTTCGTTCGTGAACTACATCAGCTGCAAGAGTCCTCCCGCCGTTCCGGTTTGCTGAAAAACTCAGAAAGTCAGTTAGACTCAACAAACAAACCAAACTACTCCTGATAAACGATCGGAGCAGGGCGTGTGTACCTGTTGGTGTGTAGCGGCAGTGCGGCTATTCCAGATCGGTTCTGCGCAATCGAGGAGAGGAAGAGGACGGACTCGACGACACTTGCAAGCGAAGGAGAGTTGGTGAAGTTTGGAAAGTGACGGTGGGATGGGAGCAGCCAAATGAGAGATGTATATGAAGGAAAGGGAAGACAATGCGCCGTGAGGGATTAACTGCAGCAATTACACCTGATTTCAAGCGCTACATAGTTCTCTTACTTATTTAGCAGATTTCTTCATCTCAAACGGCGCACATACAGGAGGAAGACCGAGGGAAAAAACTGATCTCCGGCTGTAAAAAGAACGGCGCTTCCTGTCCGGCTGGACTAATAAGCTAGTATAACGAATGTAGTACTACTAATTACTTATGATAATTATTCCACAAAATAAATAATGACGTGGATGCATGGATGTACTATGCATGCTAAGAATTAATGATGTGACAACAATGATGAGGTGGATAGCTTGCATGTCAAGAGAAATAGGATAGTGGGGATGAACTATTTAGGTATTATAGATTAGGATTAGGATTTGTTTTGCAGTGTGTCTTGTGTTTAGGGTTCAACTAATTATGTATGCTCAATTACAACTTGCCATGATGCTGCTGCATGCACACAAACGTTTGGAGGTATTATATTGCTAGGCCAGCTGCTTGCCCGCATGAAAAAGCGACGCGCACTAGCTGATACATGCATTACGGAGCACACATAGTAAAAAAATACATATGAAAACTACTGTATGTACTCCCTCCGTCCAAAAAAACTTGTCATCAAAATGGATGTATCTAGAACTAAAATACATCTAGATACATCCTTTTTTGTTCATTTTGATGACAAGTATTTCCGGACGGAGGGAGTACTTGTTTTCTCACTTCCAAAAACTGCATCCTCCATGCTGCAACGGAAAGAAAAAAGATTAGTCTGGAATGAAGAACATGGATGGAAAGGTACTTCAGAAAGGTACTCAATGTCGTAGCACACGTTGCATTCAGGGCGACGCGTGAGAGGGAGAGAAACTGGTTGGCTGTATGGTGTGATGCCGGTGGTGTGGAACTGCGCTGGGAGCGACGGACATGGATGAACACATGCTTGTGAGCTGCAGCAAGGATTAGAGGAATGCAGAAGGAGAAGGGCGAAAAAATATGCACAAATTATTCATACTATTTGCACCATTTGCATAACTATTTTGTCTACCTACTGATTCCTTCATTTTCATAAGCTAGCAAAGTGTTCTGGACATATCACACTTATCCATGACATGCTAATCACTAACCTCATGTAATATAAAAGTAACCCAACCATCTCTAATACATAGGAGAAAGGGAGGTTAGTGACATATCTGAAGTTCTAAACCTACATACAAAAGGGAGAGGGGAGATGATGGCAAAAGGATGCATCGGAGCTAGCCACGCCCAGCTGGAGACGAGTCCCTCTACCCCGTCCGTGACCAGAGGAGGCTGCCGCTTCACCCATCAGAACAACCACGACCAGCGTACCCCGAGTGGCAGAGAGCTGGGGATGGGAGGGAGGAGAGAGGGATGGGGCTGATGGGAGAGGGAGGGCAGGAGAGTTCTGCCTCCGCAACAGCGAGGTTGCCCACCGGCGATGTAGACAGTGGTGACGGGGCTGCGAGGTCCGATGTCGCAGGAGAGAGAGAGAGAGAGAGAGAGGAGCGAGGAGAGCGGCGTGACCTATGCCCTCGCTGGTTTCCGCGTGGTGCAGCGATCCGCCAGGTGCACAAAGAAGTCTCGTTTAAATGCACGAGCATGCCTTGTGGGCCATATGCTGGAGATGGACAGAGGTAATACGGGAGCTATACCAGCTTGTCTACGTTGCCTGGATAAAGTTATACGTGCTCGATGTATTTAAGTTGCACCAATCACGAGGAAAATGAACGTCTTGATAACGACCTCGCGTGGCTCCATGTGCACACGCAATTTATCGAGATTTTCATTCATATAACCTGAATATATACTATAGAGAGCTACTCTGCACCCTTCTTTTCCCCATGGTGAATATTGCAACTTTTTATCTAGAACTGCAACCTGCACATAAATTTGCTTATACCAGACACTCCTTCTTTTTCTCTGTTATATAATTTTGATTTATACACTTGTCAAATTTTAGCTCCCGCGCCGCTAGGGAAGACCCATGTTCCAGATTTGGAATGGAAGGTTCATGACTTCTCAGCTCTACTTGAGACGAAATGTTGTAGGGTGAAACCCTAGGAGAGATCTTTTCACACTTGGAGGGGGAAAAGAGGAAGAACACAAGACACAAATCTCTCAAAACAAACCCAATATCACATCCACTAGAGTAGCATACAAAGGATCCACAAGATCACAAGATCAATCCAAGGAAACAAGCACAAAGGTAAGGTTCTTCCCACTCCTAGAGGAGGTGAGGTCTTGCAATCCAAGAGGATTCTTCTCCCTTGGGAGGTCTTGCAATCCACGAGGATTCTTCTCCCTTGAGAGGTCTTGATCTCCTAGAGGAGGGGATACAAGGAGCAAAGCTCTCAAGGTCTCTCAATATCTTTGCTAACCCTCAAAAGATGTGGAGGAGGTCTATTTATAGTCTGTGCCACGAAGGGGTAAGAGGGGAAAGGGGGTACATGGCCAAAGGCCGCAGGCTGCGCGTAGGCAGGGCAGTAGTACCGCCTAAGGAGCGGTAGTACCGCTAGTTGGCAGGAGCGGTAGTACCGCTTTGTGGGGCGGTAGTACCGCTCATCCCGGGTTGAGCAGGACTTCATTCGTTTCCACGCGATCCGGAATGAACAGGTCCTTCTTTGCTTCCACGTGATCATCTCCTTGGCAACTGAGAATGCACAATATCTCCTTGTGAGGTAGAACCCAATCCTCGTGCGTATCCAAACGAAACTCGAAGAGGAGAGAATTCACCTCGTCCAAGATAGCGCGTGCACGTGCTCTAGTCATTGGTCCCTTGCGTGCTTGTGCCGATGACGGAGTGTCCATGGGGATGCTTGCCGGATGCTCCGCATCATCTCCCCCCCCCCCCTTGGGGAAGATCCATCCACGGATCGTGGTCTTCATCACCATGGTACTTGGCCAAGTCTTTGACGTTGAAGACGTCGCTTACGTTGTACTTGTCACGTGGGATGTCGATCTTGTAAGCGTTGTCGTTGTAGCGTGCTAGCACCTTGAATGGTCCGTCGGCTCGTGGAAGAAGCTTGGATTTGCGTTCCTTGGGGAAGCGGTCTTTGCGAAGGTGTAGCCAAACGAGATCACCCGGATGGAACACCATTGGTGTTTTGTTGGTGTTGAGCTTGATGGCGCGGCGTTGGACTTGACGCTCGGTCGTGGAACGTGTTTCTTCATGCATCTTCTTGAGGTGGGCTGCTCTTGCACTTGCGTCCATGTCGGCTCGTTCTTGAAGCGGGAGAGGAAGGATGTCCAACGGTGACAATGGATTGAAGCCGTAGACAACCTCGAAGGGGGACTTGCCGGTTGTAGAGTGTCTCGCGCGATTGTAGACGTACTCGGCGATGGGTAGGCACTCCTCCCACTCCTTGATGTTCTTCTTGATCAACACACGTAGGAGAGTGGCAAGCGTCCGGTTGGTGACTTCGGTTTGGCCATCGGTTTGAGGGTGGTATGCCGTGGAGAAGAGTAGCTTGATGCCGAGCTTGGAGCATAGTGTTTTCCAAAAGTAGCTCAAGAACTTGACGTCACGGTCCGAGACAATCGTCTTGGATACGCCGTGTAGGCGCAAGATTTCCCTACAAAAGAGAGTCGCAATATGTGAAGCATCGTCTATCTTGTGACAAGTAATGAAATGTGCCATCTTGGAAAATCTATCCACAACAACGAATACGGAATCCTTTCCATTGCGAGTTCTAGGTAATCCAAGAATGAAATCCATGCTAATGTCTTCCCATGGATGGAAAGGAATAGGGAGAGGCATGTGAAGGCCATGGGATTGAGCTTTGGACTTAGCTTTGCGGCATGTAGAGCACCGGTTGGTGAAGCGAGAGACGTCACGGAACATCTTGGGCCAAAAGTAATTCTTGGATATAGTAGCAAATGTCTTGTCACGTCCAAAGTGTCCCATGAGCCCTCCTCCGTGAGATTCCTGCAAAAGGAGCAAACGAAGCGAAGACTCGGGAATGCAAAGTTTGTTAGCTTTCATGAGATATCCATCCTTTATGTAGTATTGCTCCCAAGAAGTATGTGCGACACATTTGGCATAAGGATTTGCAAAGAAAATATCATGCTCATATAAGTCTTTTATGTGCTCAAAGCCAATAACATTCAACTCAAGTTTGGTAACAAGCATGCATTTGCGGGAAAGAGCATCCGCCACAACATTTTCTTTGCCTTTGATGTATTTGATGACATAGGGAAAAGACTCAATGTATTCACTCCACTTAGCATGACGCTTGTTTAACTTCGTTTGACCCTTGAGATACTTGAGCGTCTCATGGTCCGTGTGAAGAATAAATTCATGGGGTCGAAGATAGTGTTCCCAAACACGTAAAATTCTCACCAAAGCATAGAGCTCTTTATCATAGATGGGGTAGTTAGGTTGTGCTCCGGATAGTTTTTCACTAAAATACGCAATGGGGCGTTTTTCTTGCATGAGCACGCCATCTATGCCGGTACCACTAGCGTCACAATGAATCTCAAAAGGCTTATCAAAGTTCGGTAGGGCAAGAAGTGGTGCGTGCGTAAGCAAGTGTTTGAGCTTAATGAACGCGGTGTCTTGCGAAGGACCCCAAACAAAGGGTGCGTTCTTATTGCTCAAGGCGTGTAGAGGCATAGCAATGGTGCTAAAGTCCTTCACAAAGCGTCGATAGAAACCGGCTAAACCAAGAAAGCTACGCACTTGTTGAAGGTTCGTTGGTTGAGGCCAAGTTTTAATTGCTTCCGTTTTAGTTTCATCAACGTGAACACCTTGTGAAGACACGACAAATCCTAGAAAAACAACTTTATCAACACCAAAAGTGCATTTCTCCATATTAGCATATAATTGTTGTTTTCGAAGGGCTTGCAAAACCATACGGACGTGGTTGACATGTGACTCAAGCGACTTGCTAAAGACTAGTATGTCATCAAAGTAAACCACTACAAAGACGTCGATATAAGGTCGGAGAACGAAATGCATAAGACGCACGAAAGAGCCGGGCGCTTCCGATAAGCCCATCGGCATGACCAACCACTCATATAACCCAAACTTGGTTTTGAAAGCTGTTTTCCACTCATCACCCTCTTGAATGCGAATTTGGTAATAGCCACTTTTAAGGTCAATTTTGGAAAAGATGGTGGCACCACATAATTCATCAAGCATGTCATCTAGGCGTGGAATAGGGTGATGGTATCTAACGGTGATAGCGTTTATCGGCCGACAATCGGAACACATGCGAAAACTTCCATCTTTCTTAGGCACGAGAATAACGGGAACTGCACAAGGGCTTAAGCTTTCACGTACATGACATTTGTCGATGAGTTGTTGTACTTGACGTTGTATCTCCTTTGTTTCCTCCGGGTTGACGCGGTAAGGAGCCTTGTTCGGAAGGGGTGCGCCGGGTACGAGGTCGATGCGGTGTTCGATGCCGCGAAGTGGAGGTAGACCCGGTGGTAGCTCATCGGGAAAGACGTCCGAAAATTTCTGCAACAATTGAGACAACACAAAAGGTGGAGGTGGTGAAGTGTTAGTAGGTTTGGCTTCCCCTTTGCATAGAAGCACAAGGTGGAAGACGCTCGAGGGGTTCTCACACACTTCTCTCATCTCACTTTTGGTGACTAGGAGGACTAAGTTTTTCTCTCTTGGCGAAGAGGCGCTCAATTTTGGCTTGTGGCTCTCACTTTCTTTTTGGTGGATCACTCTCTCGATAGGATCTCCACGATGGGTGGATGCTTGCTTATCGGCGATCACTTGGCTTGGTGACATTGGTCGAAGCACATATTCCTTGCCTTTCATCTTGAAGCTGTAGTAGTTGGTTCGTCCGTTGTGGATGACTCCACGTTCAAATTGCCAAGGTCGTCCCAAGAGAAGGTGGCACACCGTCATGGGAACTACATCACACTCCAAGGTGTCCTCGTAGGCGCCGATCTTGAAAGAAACTTGTACCGTATGCTCCACTTGAATGGTGCCGGAGTCGCTCAACCATTGTACCTTGTAAGGACGAGGGTGCTTCTTCTTGACCAATTGGAGCTTGGAACATAGCTCGTCGCTTGCCAAGTTGTGACAACTTCCTCCGTCGATGATGACATTGACGGAACGTCCGTTGATGCCGGCCTTTGTGTGGAAGATATGGCATCGTTGGTCTTCGTCTTGATGGTGTTGGAAGGTCAAGACCTTGGATACCACGAGAGAGGGACTTGGATCGTTGTCACAAAACACTTGATCATCTTCATCTTCGTTGATGCGCCGGTGCATGGCCACGTGCTCAATAGCTTCCACTTCGTCTTCGCTCATCGAGTCATATGTGCCGTCGTCGTTGAAGATCATGGTTCTCTTGTTGGTGCACTCGAAGGACTTGTGACCTCGGCCACCACATGTGAAACACTTGAAGGAACTAGTCTTCACGGGGTCGTATGGTGGAGCCGAAGGTGAGGGAGTCTTGGGTTTGTAGTTGCTTGCCGGAGAACGAGTCGAGGAAGGTGTAGTTTGCTTGGAACTTGACTTGTCGCCGGTACTTGGTGATGCTCTATTTGAGGTAGGAGGTGCCGAAGTCGCGGGAGCTTGAGAGTAGGAGCCGTAGGTCTTGGACGAGTATTTGGCGTATTTGAAGTCATCCTGGACTTGTCGCTCGGCCTTGGACGCTTGATGAACTAGTTCGAGAAGGTTGGAGTATGGTTGGAAGTCGGCAATCCACTTGATTGGGTGATTGAGGCCGCTCAAGAAGCGTGCCATTGTTTGCTCGTCATCTTCCTTGATGTTGGATCGTATCATGGCAATCTCCATTTCTTGGTAGTATTCCTCCACCGTCTTCGTGCCTTGTTTGAGAATTTGCAACTTCTTGAAGAGATCACGGGTGTAGTGTGTAGGCACGAAGCGAGCTCGCATGACATTCTTCATTTCCGTCCAAGTTGTAATTGGTGGTTCGCCTCTTGTATGTCGTCGCTTGATCGTTTGTTCCCACCAAATTAGGACATAGTCTTGAAACTCGAGAGAGGCCATGGCAATCTTCTTCTCTTCTTCGAAGTTGTGGAGGCGGAATATCTTATCGACCTTCAATGCCCATGAGAGGTATTCTTCGGGATCGGTGCTTCCGGAGAACTTGGGCATAGTGAACTTAAGCTTGCCGAAGCATTGTTCTTCGTCATCTGGTGGTGTCGCTCATGACGAGGTGGTCGCTTCACGAAAGGTTGCTCTTCACGATGGTCTTGCCGTTGGTGGTGTCGCGGCACGTCGTTCCCATTTCGTCGTTCTTGCTCCGCTTCGCGATGAGCGGCTTCCTCTTGTCGCTCTTGATGAAGTTCTTCTTGTTGACGTACTTGGCGGTTGCGGTCGGCGAAGATGCGCGTGGAGTCACGAAGAGCTTGTTGTGCGTTGCGTGCTTGATTGTCACGTCGTTCTTGAGCTTGCCGGATTGTATCGTCATCTTCGTGTACTTGATGTGGGCGTTGTTGCTCTTGGCGGCGCCCTTGCTCACGTGCTCGAACTCGATCTCGTAACCCATTGCCATGGAATGGATTGTCCGACGATTGTCGATCTTGATTGACGAATTGTTGAGCTTGCCGAGGACGTGGAGGACTTGCATCCATGGAAGAGTAAGCCGAAGAGTTGTCACTTGAGCATTGACTTGAATGGCGCCGTCTTGATGAATGAGGCGGAGACGTGCGGTTCACCAAGATGTGGCGGAACTCTTGCATTTGTGTGCGGAAGTCGGAAGCGAGTTGCTCGATGCGGTCGCCCAAAGCTTCGCTTTCTTGATGAAGAGCTCGTTGGACGCCGAAAAGGTGATTCTTGGTGACGTAGTTCGGTGCTTCCACTAGATGCTCGTCGATCGGGTCGGTCGAAGAACTTGGCCTATCCACCATGTAAGTAGGAGGTGAGTAGGTAAATGAGAGAACAATACCAAGGTTACCTCTTCCGAAGATTGAAAATGTAACAAGTTTCACTCAATGAAATGCCACAATAGTAGAATTGGAACCGGGTTTTTTCCTCACACCTACAAGTAAAGAGGCCTATGGAGTAGCTTGGTTAGGATGGTGGCAAAATTTCAAACAAAATGTTAGTCAAGATATCCATAAGGTTGAGAAGATTCACAAAGATGCACGTAAAGCAAATAGATCAAAGCCACGGGTATCACTAGGAACACACGCACGGAAGATAGATGGGATCCGCACAACCAAGGGTGACCGCAAAATGTGAGTAATCACGCAAAATGCTCTTGTTGTGCGAATACTAGAGAGACGCTAGCTCGATTGCTCAAATGGGCGAGATACGCTTTGTGCACCAACCTATGAGAGAAACGTGCCGTCCTCGATCCCAACTATGCTATGTATGCGGTTACCAAGATGATATGAGTAAGTAAATTTCTCAATGCTATTGCTTATAAGCTCATTGTTGCTCCTCTTTTTGCTTAAAAGCTTTTCTTTATTTTTTTTGAAAGCTTGATGCTCGAGCCGATGATAATATGAGACAAGTATGTAAGATATGCACGGGAGAGACTTATGGCACTAAGATGATAACATGATCACTACGGTGCACAATAGCGTGGCCCGGCAATTCTCAACTCGCTAGTCTCGATGGGTAAGCAACGCAAATGGCTCGGGCTATCAATGCAAAAGCAAACGTAAGTGTCGTCGAGGTTACCGTCCTTGCTTACGGTTAGCGGCGAAGATGACTCCGAGGCGATGATGTCGATGTCGCACGCTCCTAAGTAGCCGAAACACCTTAGGAAACGCCAAATCGCAACTCGAAACCGGACAAATGCGGAAGGTGGGTGTTGTTGTGTTGGTTTTTGGATGGAGGATAATGGTGATAAAACCAAGATGAGCAGCTCGGGCACGTCGCTAGCTTTTCAACGAGCCAAAGAACACTCAAATCGGAGTTCGGGAGTGAAAGTTATGGTCAAAACAGAGAAACTCGGAAAGCTGAAACAGTGTGGGGCGGTAGTACCGCTTATAGGGCGGTAGTACCGCTTGTGGTTGTAGGCGGTAGTAGCGCTTGGAGGGGCGATAGTACCGCTGGTGTCGGGAAAAGTTCGCAGATCGGGATCGGGGTGAATTATGGGCGGAAATGGATGATTTCGGGGGTCAAATTGGATGGATTTCGTGGTGGGATGGGTGGGGAATGTTGTGGAGGGGCTAGATCCACTTGCCAAACATCAAATTCATGGACCAAAACAACCAAATCTCACAAGATCCAACAAATTGCAAGAAAAATTTTGGGGCTATTTTTGTGGGGATTTTTGAAATTGGGCAAGAACACAACAAAATCAAGCTAGAAAGTGGGGGGATGGGACTCCAAGATGTGAATCAACCTTGCTCATGATACCAAGATGCTGTAGGGTGAAACCCTAGGGGGGATCTTTTCACGCTTGGAGGGGGAAAAGAGGAAGAACACACAAGAACACAAGACACAAATCTCTCAAAACAAACCCAATATCACATCCACTAGAGTAGCATACAAAGGATCCACAAGATCACAAGATCAATCCAAGGAAACAAGCACAAAGGTAAGGTTCTTCCCACTCCTAGAGGAGGTGAGGTCTTGCAATCCAAGAGGATTCTTCTCCCTTGGGAGGTCTTGCAATCCACGAGGATTCTTCTCCCTTGGGAGGTCTTGATCTCCTAGAGGAGGGGATACAAGGAGCAAAGCTCTCAAGGTCTCTCAATATCTTTGCTAACCCTCAAAAGATGTGGAGGAGGTCTATTTATAGTCTGTGCCACGAAGGGGTAAGAGGGGAAAGGGGGTACATGACCAAAGGCCGCAGGCTGCGCGCAGGCAGGGCAGTAGTACCGCCTAAGGAGCGTTAGTACCGCTTGTTGGCAAGAGCGGTAGTACCGCTTTGTGGGGCGGTAGTACCGCTCGTTCCGGGTTGAGCAGGACTTCATTCGTTTCCACGCGATCCGGACTGAACAGGTCCTTCTTTGCTTCCACGTGATCATCTCCTTGGCAACTGAGAATGCACAACATCTCCTTGTGATGTAGAACTCAATCCTCGTGCGAATCCAAACGAAACTCGAAGAGGAGAGAATTCACCTCGTCCTCGATAGCGCGTGCACGTGCTCTAGTCATTGGTCCCTTGCGTGCTTGTGCCGATGACGGAGTGTCCATGGGGATGCTTGCCGGATGCTCCGCATCACGAAAGCTGCCATGGCACTGTCTGCTCCATTTCACTGCTTTGGGTACAAGTGGTACGCATCATAACGCAAAAGGAACATTACAAAATTAACGTGTTAGATGTATAAATACCATCTGGTTTTTTCTAGTGGATATAGTAGTTGTCTGTTAGCTAAGTACATAATAATTTAGGATGTTGCTTACTCAGAAATCATGTTTCAGTCAGGTTGAAATATCAACCACAATCACGCACACCCATGAAAACGGCCAGACAATGAAGCTTGATGGGATGCATCAAGTGAAGAAATCAGGCTTGATTCAGTTATGACTTCTAGACTTACTTTGTTTTTCTTCAATTCCCTTGCAGGTGCCTTCCAAGAGGATTCAGTTATGATTCAGTTATGACTCCAAAGCACAAACAAGATGATAAAGGGAATCCATATGTTGCTCTTTCTCTTATGATATTCCAGAGCTGTCTGGAGCCAGGTCACACGGTGCATGCAAAGTTTGAGTTGTCAATATTCAACCATTCAAAAGGAATGTATTGTGGATACAAAGGTAGACTTGTGAACTTGTTTTTTCAAGTACATCCATCCTATTTCTCTGCAAAAAAAAAAAGAAGAGAGAGAAGCAGATCCATCTTATTAGCTGGGCTTCCATGGTCGTAGTGCATCACAAGTTTGAGCTATATATTCCCTCATTACAAATCAATACCTATTAATGTCGTAACATGATCAATTGATTTTCCCGTTATCAAGTCGATCGCTTAATATTTTCTTCGATGTTAAGTTTATCCGTCGACCTTCTATACTATGAGACACACTTGTGACTCTTCCAGAGTACATATGCATGTTCTCTTTTACTTTGATAATCTTTATTTAGATGGATTTCACTACTTTGATCTCTCAAATGCTTATTATCTGAGGTGAAAGTTGATTATATGTTTTTCTTTGCGGGAAATGTTGATTATATGTTATTTGGAATATTTCCAAGTTTTTCTTTCTCTAGTTTTCTTACTTTTACCTAAACACAGGTAGCTACAACTTCGATGTCAAGGATGCCTACTCCAACAAGGAATGCTTGATTCCTCTTGAGGAGCTACTGAAATCATCTGCTTTTCTAGTTGATGATACTTGTGTCTTCGGTGTGGAGATATTACAAATTGATGTCTCTTCTCCTGAAAAGAACTCCGTTGTGGTTCAGAAGAAGGCTACCACAGTTGAGAACCTCTTTGTCCAGAAGAAGGGATTCATCAAAGGGACATACACTTGGACCATGAACAATTTCCTAGAATTGGACTCTCAGCAATTTGTCCGTTCTCCTACATTTGAAGTTGGTGGGCATAAATGGTATTCACCTGTCACCAGTTGCATCACAATTTATAATAAATACTGTGCATGTGTTATCCGACATTATTGCTTATACATATGCTTTAGCTTACCATCAGGGGCATACCTACGTTATGCTATGGGGGAGCACAAGACACCGGGTCAAAAACATTTTTCTTTGTATATTCTCTCCACATATAGTGTGTGACACCCCTAAATTTAGTGTAAAATATGTGTGATTGTATAGTGTGACACCGGATAGTTTTCGGTCTAGGTCCGCCCCTGCTTACCATACCTAGTTATTTAGTGCTTTCTGTCAACATACATTACCGATGGCCGATGGCGAGGTCTTTGTGCAAGGCATTGTCACTTCAGATATTCCAGCTGGACATTTTAGTTTGATCATTAAGCATGGGACCAAAGAACTCTACTTCTAGTATATTTACAGTAACATTTTTATTATATTGTATTGTAGTCATGTTTTGCTTAGATCTTTTGTGTAATTGTATATAAGACTCTAATTTTAATGCCTCCAAGTTGTGTTCAGTACCTACACCCAAGCTCAGCCGCAACTTTCTGATTTCATAACCAACCACATTCTTCAAATACATTCTCCCGGGTACCCAATTGTATTTGAATTGTCACTTCCCATTCTTGTCAACAGGAACATCGGCATGTATCCGCGTGGTGAGAGGCGTGGAACTGATTGCCTCACCTTGGCTTTGTACCTGGACTCCTCGGATGAGCTCTTTATCGAGTCCAGAAAGGTGGTTCAAATAACTCTGTCCATCCTGAACCAAAAGAGTGGGAAATACTTCACGAGAACTACAGGTTCAGCTCTCCCTGGCAACTATCAGTGCAGTCAGTGTGTGAAATACTGTTTGTAACCCCTTGATAATTACAGTTGATCTTACTTTTGTGGTGATGGCAGGTCTCTCGGCATGTATACATCCGGATGGTTGGGGATGGTACAACTTCTTGCCACTCAAGGAACTCCACGATATGTCCAGAGGCTATCTTATAGAATCGAAGTGCGTCCTCAAGGCAGATCTCACTATCTTTGGATCCTCCAATGACGGCTAGATCTTTACCTCGTGGCCTGATGTAGATTCATCCTACTACTAGTTAGAGTTATATATATGAGATGGTGTTGCTGATTTGTTTGATGTTCTTATGGTATTAAAGATGAACTAGTTCACAGTAAGTTGAGAAAGGATTTCTAGGTATATTGCCTCTGATACATCTCTATTTGCAAGTACTTCAATGTGTGGACGGATGATGTTCCGTCGATCATGTTGTCATGGCCTCAAGCATTTTCAAATGTCAGCCAACAAGAGGTTAAGTGCTACTATTTGTTTATGGACACGCATAGGGAGGGGACGTTCCTCTTTGCAATCAGGTTTGCCGGTCACAGCCCTGTTCGTGGCCATTAACCGGCCTACGGCTACCGCGTCATCGGTTTGAGACACTTCATGGAGTTTTGCTGCACATTTAGGCCCTGTTCGGTACCACTTCACTCCACAACTCCGGGAGCAGAGTTGGTGGAGCTGCAGTTCAAAACGGTGGAGCTGCACTTCCCTCGCTCCGCAGATTCCGAGAGCAGCTGACTACCGAACAGGGCCTTAACTGCGTGTGCTCATCAAAAGCCGTAGAGAGTCATTGCTAGGAACATTAGAATCTGATACTGGCATGAGAAAAAGATAATTATATGTTACATTATGACTGAACTGCTTGGTCGCCTTTGTGGTTCAGGGCTGAATGTATGTTGGCATATCCAGGTTTTCCTCATGTGAAGCGGCTAGCAGCTCATGTGTTAGTGTGGCTACATCCATCAACTTAAACTAGCCCTGTGCAGGGCGCGACGAACCGAAAACATGATTGATAAAGAACTGACTGTCAGTCCACATTGCCTAGCATTGAGCTCAATAATAAGAACACTAATCAATACTCCCTCCGTCCGGAAATACTTGTCATCAAAATGAATAAAAGGGGATGTATCTAGATGTATGTTAGTTCTAGATACATCCCTTTTTGTCCATTTTGATGACAAATATTTTCGGACGGAGGGAGTACCTTGCAAAGGTTATCAACATTCATAATCTCAATAACAGAGGTTCCAGCATACACTACCAATCATCACACAGGACACAGGCCCTAAAAGTAAGGTAAGTTGGCAAATTGACAGCAGCAGGAGAAATGGCTAGACCCACACCCAGATGCCAACGGCTGACTACAGACCAGACTTTCACAACAAAACTTCACCCAACGAGTATATACAGTAACACACTTCCACAGCTACTGCTGCTGAACACCAGCTCAGGACAACCGAATGTCCACGACACCTGGACCGTCTTCTTCGGAGTTACGAGTTTAGGTAACCATTCGATACACTACCAATCATGGGTCTCCATCAAGCGACGCCTGCATCAAAGAAATAAAACATTGTTAAAAGAAATAAAACATTGTTATATTCTAGAACGATTCCTTTTTTTGCGGGATGACATGACTTGAGCAAGTGGAGAGAGGCAGGCAAGTACTTACAGCAATTAGTCTTCAACTTCTACTCTCTACCCAGAGGTGTCGTCAACCCGGTCCCATCTCCGGTATGGAACACCTCAGATAGCCAGTCATGTTGCCACCAATCAACTAAATCTGGTTAAGGAAGATACGAGAAAGCTTCAGTAATAGCAAGAGGGAAAGCCATAAAGCAGACCAATCGAGAATGAAAACAGGCATGTAGGTTTCAACCATGTTCTCAAAGACTCAAAGAACGAACCACTACACTAACTCTCACTCCTGCAGACTTATGGCAACACAAATCATATGTGTCACTGCATTAATTACCTACCATATTACCATATTTTCACTACACTTATTAGTAAGGTTATGATATTTGTGTCATTGAACACGAAATATACCAGATTGTTCAAGATGATCTGCAATAGTAGTACTGAAGAAGCAATGTTTGTTGGTTGAAGTGAACCACTGTGAACAAAACTCTACTGCGGGCTAGTAGAACTCAGGTACCCCAACTGTTGAGCCAGTTCATCGATATCTTCAGGTCTCCTTCCCTCCAACTCTGACAGGCCAGAGCCGTCTCCGTCTCCAAAATCATCAGAAAATAGCTCTGCCCAGAAATCATTGTTGATATCCAACTGCCCATTAGCTTCATCCTTCTTCTCCTCATCTGTTTTGCCCTGCCCAAGCTCCTGAATGTTCTGCGCTAAATTCTCCATCCCATTCATTCCAGGTTCACTGAGGACACCAGAATCAAACAGGAACTGTGAATCAAGTTGCTCGCTCTGACTTGTTGTCGCCCCGGGACCACAAAATGGAGCATTGTCTATAGGCCGCCTTCTTTTCTTGGATATGGCATCCTCAAGCTCCTTCCTCTTATCTTGCTTCTGGACTAATTGTTGGAAGAAGTGTGGGTTACGCATTGCTCTTGCCAAGAACCCCATCATCTGGGCCTGTCTCTGTTCAGCAGCTCGCAGCCTGCCTTCCATGGCTTGCACGTTATCCTTGGTAGCTTGCTGCTCCTGCCTTAGCTTCACCACCTCTGTAATCAAGAGGTTCTTATCGCGCTTGAGCCTGTCAATCTCTTCCTCAAATCCAAACTCGCCAACCTCCAGGCAAGATGCGAGGGCCTGCTGCTGTGATGGGGGCGCATTGGACGGCGGCTTCCTTCTCTTGATCGTCTTGAGAAGATGCCTCTGACCCCTAAGGAAACCTTCATTTGCAAACTCCCATCTGTCAGGATCAACCTTTCTGAATCCCTGCAGGTTGCAAGAGGTAAGTAACGACCACGGTTAGGCCATGGACACAACTCACAACAGTCACAAGGCAACATGATTGACCAGCAATAGCTATGCTGTAACTTCTAGATTATAGCTTGCTCATCAGTACACTATATCATCAGTAGAGTCTTGTAGAACAAAACAATCTGGTTCCTGTACTTCATCCAGTATCTTGTTCCATCTAGTAGCTACAATAAGAAGTTCAAGGAATGATGTCAGGATGATACAATTTTTTTCTGGAGAGTTCATCTCCGTGCCTCGGCGTCAGATGAAGCGCATTGCAGGACACATTGCTTCAAGAATAAGCACATTCAGAAGATTTCCACACACGCACGCATAATCAGTACTTACAATGTTAAAAGTTTTAGAACTAGGATGTACTTGCATTAAAGCTGCAAAGCCCTTTTGCACTAGTGATTGGCTTACTTTACACTTAATTAAATAATCTCAAGTAGAGTGCAATACAACACACACAGAAGCTGGATGTTGTCAAAGTCATAGTTTGTTTTATTTAGACTTCCTAAATCCTAGTTTATCTAGTTTGGAACTACTATCAATTATGACTAGTTCAACTATCAGGCATTACCCTGGACACCGACAGATCTGGTTATCATATCACAATCTGAAGAGCACAATGCTTATCTGAAAGAGATGCTGCTGATTTACCAAGACTAGCTACACACGAATATGATGCCTTCTTCTTCTTAACACAAGACTGAAAGGTAGCAAGATTGATTAATCAATTAGCACAAAGATGCATCTACCTCTCCATCCCCTTACTACCAAAACAAATCAGCACCATGACTGGAAGAAATTAGCGCCAAGACACAGGAGGGGAGGGTGGACTCACATAGGTGTTGAGCTGGCGGACGAAGCTGGAGAAGTTGGAGTGCTTGAAGAGGCGCGGGAGCAGGGCTTCGGCGAAGACGTGCGGGTCCCAGACGACGAAGCTGTTGCCGGCGCGGCCCCAGGAGACGACCTGGTCCGTGGCCGGGTCCTCCACCAGGTCGTACGTCTTGGTGAGGAACGGCGGCGGCCCGGCCTCGTGCAGCCCCTCCATCGGCCGCGGCAGCGCCCCGTCCTGCCGCTGCTGCGCCGCCGCCGCCGGCGCCGGGTGCGCGTGCTCCTCGTGCAGCAGCAGCTCCTCCTCCTTCACAATGCCCTCCGGCGGCATCGCGTCCATGGCCGACCCCCGCCCCGCCCCACCTACCGAAGCAAGAAGAACACGGATCGAATCAGACCGGAGAAGAAAGAAAGCCCGGCCGGCGGCGCCGAGGAAGAAGAGGCTCGGATCGGGCACCAACCAACCCTGCTCCCACTGAAAGCTCGGATTTTTCGGACGGAATCGAAGGCGGCCGGCGAGATAGATCTTTGGCGTGCAATAAAGAAAGAAATGGTGGGTAAAGAAATGGTGGGTGAATTTCGTCGGGCGGTCGCGGGGGGCGGTAGAGTGGCGGCCGCAGTGCTAAATACCCGTCCGTACAGTGCGCGGGCGTCGGGAGGCGTCGGGAAGGCTGTGGAAGGTTCTAGATCGCGCGGCGGGCGCGTGGCCTCGGAAGGTTCTGGACGGATGGATGGTTGGATGGGATGGGTGATTTTTTTTGCCCAAGTGGCCGGGCTGCGTCTCGGCCAGCAGGCCCAACCGCCGCTCGACAGCGCACCGGGGCGTGGCCCGACTGCTGCGTTGTTTTTTGCCTTGGAAAAGATTCCTTGGGGCGCGGGCCTAGATTTTTCTGTTTTTTGTTACTGCACACTTGTGCTTGGTCGTGTCGTCTGCCAGTCAGCACTCACATGCCTGCACAGTTGTTGTACTTGTATATTGGATTATTGGGTCAAACCGCTCATACTTTTTTAAAAAACTTTGGATCTATTCATCTTTAATCATTATAGTATCTCGAAAATATGGTACACCGTGGCATACTCCCAAAAAAATCAAGGTAGTATCAGGCCGGTCAATGAGGGGGGCCAAAGTGGCTGACCGCATAGGACCCCCAAAATCATACGACTATAAGCATTGAAGCGAGCCCAAGGTGCCGCCGTCATCGCCCCTCCCTCATCGGAGTCGGGCAAAACTTGTTGTATTGCACAATCGGGAAGTCGTCATACTAAGGGCCTCACAGGACCAGCGTAGCAGGACAACAACCATCGCCGATGAAAAGTAGCATAGAGATTGGAATGATCCAACCTGAAAATACATGAACGTAGACGAACTATTATTAGATCCGAGCAAATCCACCAAGGACAAATCCGCTGAAGACATATCTCCCGACGCCCACCAATGATGCTAGAGACACCATCGGGACGGGGCTAGGCGAGGAGATCATTATTTCATCTTCAAGGAGACGACGTCGTCTCGTCTTCCTGAGTAGGACACAAACCCTAACAAAAAACATGAAGGAACAACTGAAAGCCCTCCCGCCGGCAAGGCCTGAGATCCACCGCGCATACTTACATTAGCTTGTACAACCTCCGTCCGGGTTTATTAACGCTTACTTTATTATAACCATCTATATGTTCTTACACACACAAAAATCATCTATATGACTATATAAAATATAAAGTATATGGTAAATATATTGTTGGATTTGTATTTGAAAAAACTTTTCGACAATGTAACTTTTGTGACATGTACTTCACATTTTGTCTGGTAAATTTATAGATCAAACTTTAAGACAAAATAAGAGGGGGTCTAATAAAAATGGGTGGAGGAAGGAAGTATATTACTCCCTTCATTTTTATTTACTCCACATGTTAGCTTTGATCTAACTCAAACCTTATAAAGTTTGACTAAATTTATCAAAAACAATCTAAACTTTTACAATAAAAAATATATGTGGTATGAAAATACATTGAATGATGATTCTAATGGTATTGTGGATATAATTTTTCTTCTTCTATAAACTTGGTTAAAGTTTAGAAAGATGACTAGAGACAAAGCTAATACACAAATTACATAAAAATAGAGGGAGTATTAGAAGCTTCAACCGGGTTTTTTCCTGTGTGTTTCCTCTGTTGGTTTTCAACAGTTTTTTGTGTTCATTTACTTGTTTTCTTCTAGTTTTTTAGGTTATTTATTTGTTTATTGGTATACATTTGATTTTTTCATACACGTTGAACATTTTTCAAATACATGATGAACATGTTTTTAAATACATGTTGTAAATATATATTTGAAATATGTCTTAAATATTTTTTTAATACACATTGAACATTTTTTTGAATGATGCAAAATATTCCTTATACATTGTATTAACATTTGATATGCAGCTACATGAGTTCCATACGAGATGTGAAGCATTTAAACATTGAAAATAATATTAAAGGTAGTAGATCTCCCATGGTTGGTTTATGAAGCTCAAATATCAATGTGCAGTGTCCCTTGAAACTCCTTGGATGCCGCCCCCATTGGACTAGTTAGCCCTTTCCTGGACGGCTCTTTCTTCCCGTATGATGGTTTGGCGGGGCCTGCTCCTAAAAGCCACATTTATTGACTGTTTGTTTGATCGTTAACTTACATGTGGGTCCCACATGTATGCGTGCTATCTCTCTTTC
Source organism: Secale cereale (assembly GCA_902687465.1). NCBI lineage: Eukaryota > Viridiplantae > Streptophyta > Magnoliopsida > Poales > Poaceae > Secale > Secale cereale. The sequence goes on from LR738709.1 coordinate 671,638,085, forward strand.
TTATCTTTCTTTCGTCCTTCTTCTTCCGCGATCCCTCTTTCGAGCCATCGCCGGGCACCACTATGCCTGCTGCAGCCAGCACCACGCCTGACGCACCCACGACCACCGCCGCTACCAGGGACGGCTACCACCACGCCCGCCGCCGCCAGGGTCGGCTACCACCACGCCATGGACACAGAGAAGATGGAAGGAGGGCGGCAGCTCAGAGCAGCTCACCAGTGGTCAGAGAAGGAGGAGCCCCCTACCCGAGATCTGCCGGTTTTGACACCGACACGGGGCGATGGGGTTTTCCAGCACAGAGAAGGAGGAGCTCCACGGCCGTCGATGCTCGGGTCGAACGCCATCGGGATGTGCCGCCCATCGTCGCACCCGTCGACCACACCCAGCTTGGCCACAAGCTCGAGCAGGGGCGGAGAGCGGCTAGGGAGCATGGGCGGTTCTTGCCCGCCGCCGCCGCCATTGCTAATTCCTGCCGACCGCAACTGTCGTAGCCATGGCCAGAGCAACGCCGGACGACCAGCAAGTTCCCTTCATCGGCTCCGGTGACGAGCTCGCCGGCGAAGACCCGATTGCTTGTTTTTTTCTAGTGACCCGGTTGTTTTTTTAGGGCACAGTTTCTTTTAGTTTTTATTGTTGGGACCTGATTGCATTTCAAAAGAAAAATGGGCCCCACATGTCATAATCTGTCCATGGTCAACCTAACTGTCAACAAAGCGAGGGAACCCGAGAGAAATGTTTTTTTTTTGAGAAATAAATCAAAGTAGAGAGAGAACGTAGTACTTTGAGAGGTCCAGTTCGTTACAAAGTCTTCCTCTTGTGGCCACACGGCCCACAACCTCTCAGCCCGGTTAACGAAAAGGCATCCAGGTAGGTTTGCGGAGCAGCGGCCCGTTTGTGTTGGCCCACTGTTGTGACGATGGAAAGAAGCAGCTGCGGGGAACT
>LR738709.1:671642842-671673006 GCA_902687465.1 Secale cereale
AAAAAAAAAAAAAAAAATCGAAGCCAATAGCTAGCGTGATGATCAGATCTATACGTCATATATGTTTTCTTCTTTACCTCTACATAAATAATTCCGTACGCCCTATAATCCAAGCCAATATATAGCTTGCTTGAGGATCCGATCCGATCTACGACGGGACTACGACTACGATGGAGGTAGTTGCGGCGACGAATCTCGGCGGACGCCGTCCTCCATGGCAGGACCTCCCGTCGGAGCTGCTGGGCCTCGTGCTCCAGCGCGTGCTGTCCCACGCCGACCGCGTCCGCCTCCGCGCCGTCTGCCGCCAGTGGCGCGCCGGCGCGCGCCTGCAGCCTCCGCTGCCGCCGCTGCTCCCGTGGCTCGCCCTCCGCGACGGCTCCTTCCTCGCCCTCTCCGACGGCGAGGTCCACCGCCGCGGCCTCGCCCGGGACGCCAATGTCGCGCACCGCGTCTCCACCGGCTGCAAGCTCTTCCTCGTGCACAACGACAAAGGTTCCTCGTGCTCGCTGATGAACCCTCTGGCGCGGGAGACGACGGCCCCCCAGCGCATCAACCTCAGCCGCCTCCGCACTCGGCGGGGCGTCCTGCTCGACGCCGGCGACATCCGCAAGGTGGTGGTCATGTCCGACCACGTCACCGCCGTCCAGAGAGGGAGCGAGGTGCGCGGTGGGAAGGTGATCACCATCTCCATCCGCAGGCCCCAATCAACGACCGTGGAATGGCAGTGGCAGTGGATGCCCCATCACCATGTAGCTTCAGGCACCTACTGCTACTGCCCCCACCCCTATCGTGTCCTCGACATGGCACTCTTCCGGCACAAGCTATACGTCCTCACCGCGGCAGCCGTCGGTCTGTACCACCCTCTCCGACTGCGTCTCTATGCCATGGACGTCGTCGGCGACAGCCATGTCAACGTGCGACGCGTGTTCATGAGGCCGGAGGACGACGTCGACCGATGGCACCGCGGCGGCCCTCGCCACTACCTGGTCGCCTCCGGCGACCGGCTGTTGATGGTGAAGCAGACAAGCCCGTTGCTCATGCCGGCTTGGTTCGAGGTCCTGGAGGCGGCGGACATCAGCGGCGGCGGCCGAGGCCGGTGGAGAGATGTCGAGACGCTGATGGGGCGCGCTCTCTTCGTCAGCGAAGGCTGCTCCGAGACGCTCCCTGCCGGAGACGGCAAGCACGGGGGAGCTCGACAAGACTGCATCTACTTCCTCAAGGAGCGTAACAATTATGATGGACGGACGAGCGCCCTCTACTCTGGGGTTTACGACATGAGGCGAGGGACGGTGTCCCCCTTGCCGGTGGACACGGTGGTGCCGCACGACGGATCATTGACCGCGACCTGGTTTTTCCCTCCTGACACTTGAGTTCAGATGTATGTATGGGCACAAAGTTCATGCTCATGCATATAACCATAGTTAACTTCTGCACTGTCAAGAAAATTTTGCTCTGTGTTGATCTGTAGTATTACTCACTTATTCGAAGCTAGAAGAATTAGATTATCTCTTTGAACAAAGTTTTTTTATATGAAAGTTAGAGGAATCTCACATATATATAGCCTCGGGAACCAGAAATGATAGGAGCAGATGTTAGCGATATGTTTGTTTGCTTCATCAGCCAAGAGGAGGAAGATTTGACCAAGAATTCGATCTGTCTTCACTTCAAGGGTAACCTTCTACTAGTCCTAAGATCATAGATTGGTGTGTGGATTGAAGAATTACTGCCCGGTTAATGCAACTACCAACTAGAGTCTGAGTCTGAATACAAAGGTTTAGAATCGAAACTGTGTTTAAGCAGTAAAAGGAGGCTGAAGTCCATCCGTCCGAAAATACTTGTCGTCAAAATGGACAAAAGGGGGTGTATCTAAAACTAAAATACATCTAGATACATTCCCTTTTATTCATTTTGATGACAAGTATTTCCGGACGGAGGGAGTATGTAATACCGAAGGTTGATTTTTATTTACATAAACGTAACGTAAGTGCATGATCGCGGAAAGTGGAGAGACCAGAGATAACGTGCGGAAGAAGAAGAATAGGAAGAAAATGTCCATGAGAATTCTAGAAGTATATGTTTGACACGATTAATGTTGAACCACTAGAATATTTATGGCCTTATAGCAACGCACGGGCAATTACCTAGTGAATATTAACAAGGTAGTAGCATATATATCTGGTTTCAAGATTACAACATGGTTTCATCCAAGTGTGTGTATATGTCCATGGGTGTTTATAATACATAGCTGAGGAATCACAAACAAACTTCAGTGTGCTGCCAGAGCAAGACCAGCATTGTCGTCGATGAGCCTCTTGACATACTCTTGCCGCACCGGATGGTCCTCCTGAGGCCGGTTGTGCGCAGTCCAGACTGGTTCTCCGAGGAAGAGCCTCATGAGCTGTGCACAGACAAGGCATCAGAATGTGTCAAGTTTGACAAGTTTGATAAGGATCCAGTTGACCTCTGATGCAAGATAGAGCTTCTAAATATATACATTATGTCTCATTAATTGCTTATAGATGTTGTTTAACAACACAGTTCTTTAATTACCGTGTGAAAACGAACCCTGTTTCTGCATCCTACGAGAGCAAACCTTTCTGCTTAACTTGAATGCACTATCCAGATTGGCAAATTTGTGTTGCCAGTTCAACATTTTGTTCTTTTTTCCTTTTTGTTCCTCACCAAGCAGCATTACATTAGGAATTAATCGTCAACCATCTTGTTGATCAAAAGATCTGTTTTGCAGCTTGTGATTCTTTCTCAGTGGTTCTCCAGATGTCCCTCTAGTCTAGTGCCTAAATCATGTTTTCATTGAACTTGGTTGACAAAACAGATTCATATTTCTATGCAAAATAAATAGATCACCGCAACAGCTCTTTAGCAGTAAACACGTAAAAGATCCAAATCAGTAGTACCTTCACATGGTTGGCGGCGTCAAGGGTGAACCGATGATAAATTCCAGCAGGCAGCACAATCATATCCCCTTCTTTTATCCAGATCCGAACCCACTTGTCATCCTTGTCGCGCACATCAAAGTACCCGCCGCCTTCCAAGCAGTAGCGGATCTCTTCGTCGGCATGCATGTGCTCTGTGAAGAAGTTCTTCAGCTTCTCCTCGAAGTTTGCCAACTTTCCGGGGCATATATCGAGATAATCCTTCAGCAAGTGATGCATGTGCAATACTATCATCAGATTACATACACAAGGTGCGCACGGTTAAAGAGAAGCGAGGAGGGGCTGAGAGTTGGTGGGAGTCGCAAACCATGTAGTTGTATCCTCTGTCTTTGCGGATCTTCGCTAACTCTTCTTCGCTTTCAGGCTTCTTTGGGTCCAAATGCCAATATAACACACCAATCTCTGAAAAAAAACAGGGTAAGTACTGGAGGTTGCTTAGGAAATTGTGTCCGATACAAGAACCGAGCCCTGCTTCTAGGCACCTTGTGTTACGAAAAAGTGGATTCAGATCCAGGGCTCTGTTTTTCTAAATATTTCAAAATGATATTTTCAAAGCTAAACGAGAACTGGAAACATTCCCTTGTTCTACTCGCCCTCTTAGTCAGGTATCCACTCTCAGCAATTACTTCTTTGGGTGAGGAACATATATTGTATAAATGTATAGTTCAAATCGACAGAGGATAATCAAGAAGGATGGCAAGTTAATTTTTTTCATCCAATCTCTCGATGTGGCAATTGCTCAAGTGCAGGATGCCAGTCACACATATAACAAGTCATGGTTTGCTCAGGAAACATGGGGTAATCAACTTTCCAATTAAAGTGACACGTTCCTGTCATTTCAGATGCAAATCATCCCCCAACAACCAGAAACACGGGGATGAAAACTACTCGACTAACTGAATAGTCTATTCACCCTCTGTTCAAGTAGTTACATGAGGGCGTCGTTATTAAAAGTGTCGACTAAGGAGAAGTCGCAAGGATGATCATTCGCACCTTGGAGCTTGGAGAGAGGCAGGAGCTCCCTGTGGTTGTTGAGGTCCTCGCCGTCCTCCCCAACCATCCACACCTGATCCAAGAACCAAGAACGGGCGCAAGTCAGATACACCATCAAAGAGAAGATGGAATTCATCTCGATTCCAAGAGAAGATCCAGGGGATCGAATCCTGCATGCCCGTACCTGAAGAGCCATGTTGAGGCGGAATGAATGGAGGAAACCAACCCAGCAGCTTGTTTGATTGGCTTGCGTTCTGTGTTCTTTTTCTACAGAGAAATCGTGGAGGAGGATGATTAGCTGTAGGTTCGAGAAGCCAGATTCCCCTCTCTGGTTTTTGTCTGTGTGCGCTGTGTGGCCGTGTGATTTGTGGTAGCGAGAAGTGAGCCACAAAGGATCCTGACCTGATCTGGAGAGCTGATGTCAGGCGTGAGGCTATGGATTTTGATTTTACTTCTCGAGATCTCACCCGGCTGTTCACGAGGTTAGCAATTCAATGAGCAGGAGCACTTTAGCAGAGTCCTCTATCCTTTTTTTTATTTTTTGAAAAAGCTGTAAAAGAAAAAGAGTCCCCGTATAAAAGAAAGGAAAAGAAACATTTGGATGTCACTTCCCTGACTTGATGAGGAGGTTGACATCACGCCTCAACCGTCCGTCGTTGCCAACTCCATCTCCCGCATCAACAATGCCATACCTCGCACATACGATCTCAACACGTTCGACGATTTTCCCGAAGCAATATATTTTCTCAAAAAAAAAAAATCATCTTTAGTAGTCTACCTCCATGTAGATTCGTGTAGATGACATATAATTCAACTTTTGTTTAGATGTTGATGATGGTAGAGGAGTTTCTTGATGATTCATTGTCATCTTCAGATGACTCCAAAAATGATTTGTTGGACGACGAAGGTGAGGGATATTTTGTTTTCGCGAATACGCAAAAGCCTTGTGCATCTTTGTGCTGATAGATAAAGTGAAGTTACAGAGTTATGCTAAAGGGAGGATTACAGCAACAATCGGCAGCCAACGAGCATGTGCACGTGGATGGCATGAGTGGATTGCCTGGGCGCGTGAAGAACAAATGTGGGTGCGCCTCCCACTGTGGGCTTAGTCTACGTATCCGCGATGATGATATCTAGTCCCTTGGCGCCGGGGCGCGCCCAAAGTCGAGCCTCCTCCTGGACAGCATGAACCACACAGTTGTTAGACGACTGACCCCATCGAACAGGCATCCCGCAAGAATAGCCAAGGAGGAGAGGCCCGCCATAGTTGGTTCGGCACGTCGTTGAGAATCGAGGTGAGCTAGTCGATGAACTCCTACTCGTGGCCCGACAATCTTGCAGTAGATCGACACCACGAGAGAACCTCATGCCAGACTAGGTGAGAGAACGAGCACCCTGCCAAAATGTGTTGCATGGTCTCAGGTTCGTGATTGCAGAAGAGGCAGGTGGCTTCGTGGGACAGGCTGTGGCGTGCCAGACGATCGACAATCCAACATCTCCCAAGTAGCGCGAGCCATACGAAGAATTTGATGCGGAGAAGAGCCCAAGATCTCCAGGTGATGCGCCAATTGGGGTAGGCCGTGGCTCTGATGAACATTGCCTTGTAGCAAGAGCTGACCGTGTAGGAGCCCGTCGGGGTCCATCGACATGTCAGCCGGTCCGGATCATCAGATAGTGTCATGAGGTTCAACCAGCGCTAGAGGAGACATATTGGATGGCCACCACAGCGGTTAGAGCGCCCTGGATTTCCGCCACCCAAGCGCAGTTTGTGAGCCCTTCGCGCACAGAGTGCGTTTTGCACCGCTGCTTGGACACCTTGATGTAGACGAGGGACGCAAGCTTAGATATGGATCTCCCGTCGATCCAATGGTCCTCCCAAAAGAGGCATGATCGTCCATCACGAATCGACCAGGATGTGGAGGCCCGGCAGATAGCCTGAACCTCGGGGGTCCGCGAGATGTGGAGGTGCTGCCATGGGCACGACGTGCCCGTTCTTTGGAGCCAAAGCCGGTGTGTGCGTAGGGATATGCCCATGCGGTGAAGGTCCGGAAGCCCGAGGCCCCCAAGCGAGGTAGGGCGGCACACCTGCCACCGGTTGATGAGGCATTACCCGCTTCTTGTGTCCTTGCGTCCGTAACACAGGAAGTTCCGGATGAGCCGGTTGATCTGCTTAAGCACAGGCGGGTTTATGGCCATGGCGAGGAGCGTATGTACTGGCATGGCACAGAGCATGTGATCAGATCTATAGATGTGATGAAAGATGTGGCGTATTGATTGCTTTCGCCAACTATGTGTGTGCATCGACAACGAATTTCTTTGCCTACACAAGGGCACAATCATCACTCATCATAAATTCGGCCGCGATGAACAAACATACCACAAAGATGGAGCAGCAATAATGTGCACATATAACATTACTATAGCTACGATCACCATGATACGAGATGAGCGGGACGATGCTCAAAGCCAGCTTCGAAGCGGATTCCTTGCTGAGCCCTCCTTTGATCAGATGGTCTCCTAGTTGACAGAAGCATCATATATCAAGAGACCATGGTCGTGAAGGTTCTGAACAAAAATCTGTAGAAACAATCACTCGCAAGAATGGCTCACTGGTTCTTTGGCTCAACTTGCGTGTTTCCTGCCTTGGACTTGATCTTGAGCTTGTTCTGCTTCTCTTGATTTTCAGAGTGAATAGCATAAAACTACCACTTTTCGTGCTATGGTTCCAAGAAACCACCACTTTTTTGTTTGTGACTGATACCTACCACTTTTCTCGTCGGTTATCTCAAAAAACCCAAATCGCCCGTTGCTAGCGTTTTAAACCGTTTTCTGACGGTCCGGGCCCACCTGTCAGGCCACGTCAGCGCCGCGCTTGACGGCGAGGCCCTTAACGGCCGTTACTCTGACCGACCGATGTGGTCGGACCGCACCCGCTCGCTCGATGCCTTTCTCTCTTTGTCGGCAGCAGCTCTCTCTCGCCCCCTCACTCTGCTCCCCTGCCCGCACTCTTCTCTGCTCTCACTCTCCTCTGTGCTCTCACTCTCCTCTCTGCTCTTTGACGCCGGCGGCGACTTGCGCTGTGAAAGCTCCACAACCACCATGCCTTACTGGAATGACGGGGATACGAGCTCAGAGGATGAGTGCGACATCACAAGCATGGACATGGCTCTTTGGGTAAGTTTTTCGATCTATTGAGCTAGGGTTAGGGTTCATCTAGGAGCTAGATTAGGTTAGGGTTCATCTGGGTGAGCTAGGGTAAGCTTAGGTTACTGTTATTTAGTAGGCAGGGTTATGGTTGCTGTTTGAGCTAGGTTTATGTATGCTTCAAAACTAGGGTTAGGGTTATGGTTCTTGCTGGATTGCGGAATTAATTTTCGATCTATGTCTGGTTGGTGAGCTAAGGTGATTTTGTTGATGTGTTCATGCAGGAGACCTCTGACACCACCGTTGAGCCTCTTTTATGTGGCCAGCTCGAGCTTTCTGAACCCACCTGCATGATGCACCACATGAGGCCAATTAAGTGTGTGGCATTTGAAGGAACCTTAACTGGAAGGCGTTTTTATGGTTGTCTAGTGCAGCAGGTATAGTACCTTAATTGGACACATTATCTTCTGAACCCACACATGTACTTACAAGGATGACAAGTTGCTCTTCTGAACCCACACAGTATTATGTTGACAAGTTGCTATCAAATATGCTTTTGTATAGGAAGCATATATCTGTAATTGAACTTGTACAAGCAAGTTGGGTTTCAGTTATAGTTTGAGTTATATTAAACAACGTATTCAGAAGAATTAAGCCTCACTTTCAGTTTCTTAATCTGATATGATTTGTTGTTATGAAATTCAGTGCACTTAGTGATGTATATTTCAATTTCCAAATGCAGAGTGAAGGTGTTAACTGTGGTGTTACTGAGTGGGTTGACCAGCCCTGGCCTCCAATTCTTCAGAATTGCTTGTCCAGGTTGTGGGACATGTTCCATGAACAGAATTTTGGCAGGGTAGTTGATAAGCAGAAGTATGAGAAGCGTTTGGCCAAGCTTAAGACTGAAAATGACAAGCTGTGCATTGAGTACACAAAGCTTGTCCAAGATGTATCCAAGATGTTTGATTGGCAGGATGGTAGGGCAGACCACATGGATTACCAGAAGGCAGTTGAGGAGGAAGACTTTGAGAAGAAGAAGAAAGAGGTAGAAGAGAGTGCTAGGTTGGAGGTTCAGATGGAGAAGCTCAAGCTTGCCAAGGAACAGAGGTGCATTTTACAGAGTCAAGCTGACATTATCAAGAACACCAGGAAGGCAATGAAGGAGGTTGAACAGGAGAGATATTTGCTTCAGATTGAGAAGGCTAAGCTTGAGCATGTGGTCAATGAGCTGCTGAATGATGGGCATGCAAGCAAGGAGAAACTTGAGAAAATCAAGGCCATCCTTGATTTTTGAAGTGTGTTCTGCAGATGGTGAAGTACATCCAAGGCCTTTATAAGTATGTGGCCTAACAATCTGATGTGAAGATATGGGGTGTACATTTTGGGGAATGTGAAGTTAGTCTAGTCTATGTCTATGCCAATGTTAAGAATTTTAGTTTAAGCTGCTAGAACCTTTAATGCTAAGTATGAAGTATGTTGTAATGAATGTCCTGCCTGTATTTGAACCTCTTATGCTATGTTATGGAGTCAGTGATAAGCACTGCTTGACTATGCTATGTGTTTATTAGTGCTTTGTACCTGGGCTTTCTGGCCCAGTTATGTTCACAAACCTAGGCCTACTAACTCTAGATGCCTCTCCATTGCTCATAAATAGCCTCCTCCACCCACCCTTCTTCCTGTCCAGAACCCAGCCGCCACACACACCCCACCTCTAGAAACAAAGGCAAGCCCCGTTCCCAAGAGAGGGAAACTTTAGAGCAAGTAAAGCTCTTGAGTTGGTCCATGGAGACTTGTGCGGGCCGATTACACCGGCCACCCCTGCCGGAAATAGATACTTCTTGCTCGTCGTCGACGACTGAAGGAAATATGCCCTAGAGGCAATAATAAAGTTGTTATTTATATTTCCTTATATCATGATAAATGTTTATTATTCATGCTAGAATTGTATTAACCGGAAACTTAGTACATATGTGAATACATAGACAAAACAGAGTGTCCCTAGTATGCCTCTACTAGACTAGCTCATTGATCAAAGATGGTTATGTTTCCTAACCATAGACATGAGTTGTCATTTGATCAACGGGATCACAACATTAGGTGAATGATGTGATGGACTAGACCCATCCGTTAGCTTAGCACTATGATCGTTTAGTTTTACTGCTATTGCTTTCTTCATGACTTATACATGTTCCTATGACTATGAGATTATGCAACTCCCGAATATCGTAGGAACACCTTGTGTGCTATCAAACGTCACAACATAACTGGGTGATCATAAAGATGCTCTACAGGTGTCTCCGAAAGTGTTCGTGGTGTTGGCATAGATCAAGACTAGGATTTATCACTCCGAGTGTCGGAGAGGTATCTCTGGGCCCTCTCGATAATGCACATCATAATAAGCCTTGCAAGCAAAAGACTAATGAGTTAGTCATGAGATGATGTATTACGGAACGAGTAAAGAGACTTGCCGGTAACGAGATTGAACTAGGTATAGAGATACCAACGATCGAATCTCGGGCAAGTAACATACCAATGACAAAAGGAACAACATATGTTGTTATGCGGTTTGACCGATAAAGATCTTCGTAGAATATGTAGGAGCCAATATGAGCATCCAGGTTCCGCTATTGGTTATTGACCGGAGATGAGTCTCGGTCATGTCTACATAGTTCTCGAACCCGTAGGGTCCGCACGCTTAACGTTTGATGACGATCGGTATTATGAGTTTATGAGTTTTGATGTACCGAAGGAGTTCGGAATCCCGGATGAGACCGGGGACATGACGAGGAGTCTCGAAATGGTCGAGACGTAAAGATCGATATATTGGACGACTATATTCGGACATTAGAAAGGTTCCGAGTGATTCGGGTATTTTTTGGAGTATATGGGCCTTATTGGGCCATACGGGAATAGAGGAGAAAGGCCAAAAGGAAGGAGGCGCGCGCCCCCCTGATACGTCCAAAACGTATCTATAATTTCTGCTTGCTCCATGCCTCTTTTGGGTGATATTGCTATGTTATTTATACACTTCCATACACTTTTGATCATATTTGGACTAACCTATTAACTCAGTGCACCCCAGTGCCAGTTTCTGTTTTCGGTTGTTTTTGTATTTCAGGTTTTCACATTACGAGAACTGCCAGGAAAAATCCAGAAAAATTATATAAAAAATCAGCGTTCCAGAAACTACCGTGCGCCCGAAGGACAGCCAGGGGGGGCCACCAGGGCTCCAGGCGCCCTGGCGGCGCGCCCCCCTGGGCCGCGCCGGGGGGCGCCTGGGCCCCCCGAGGCTCCTCCGATGCCCCCCTTTGGCATATATTTAAAGCGTGTCGAGGAAACCCTGATTCCAGACCCCTTTTCTCCAGACGCGATTCCGATCTCCGCCGCCATCGCCATCAAGCTTCGGGGGACCAGAATTCCTGCACCGGCACCCTGCCGGGACGGGGAAGTGCCCCCGGATTCATCTCCATCGACGTTGCTTCCTCCCTCCATGATGCGGGAGTAGTTCCTCCGCGGGGCTGAGGTTCTTACCAGTAGCTATGTGGTCAATTCTCTCTCCCATGATGTGATCTTCGTTGTGATCATAGGCTATGTTAATCTAGGGTGATCCCATGATATTTCCCCTTCCTATATGTATTGGATTGATGTACTCACTTGTCTTTATCTAGTATAATCCCCGAGACCAAGGTGACAGCGGTCTATTGGACATGGATTAGAACAATATTTTCATGAGTGATTTCCTCTCTTGTGTGTTGATTGAAGATTGAGAGTCTCTTGGTGCTTGTCTTTGACTATCCTTTAGATATGTTGTGGTGATTGTGGGACTCTCTTTGGATGGCCGCGGTGACATTGGGAAATCCTTAGATTGAGAACTACGAACTTTGAGGTGTGCTTTTGTAGCCCTACATAATTCTCGTCCTCTCTTGACCACGAAGGAATGACCTCCGAGTGCGTCCCCTTTGCATGTTTTATGGGAAATATCATGTGATTCGATTATGTTAATGTTGTTGGGAGTTGCCACTAGTGAAAGTATGAACCCTAGGCCTTGTTTCCACCATTGCAATACCATTTGTGCTCACGTTTACCACTTTTTTGCTTGCTGCACTTTTTATTACAGATTTATATTACTTTGTTTTGCCATCCATATCACTTGCCATTTAACATCTCTTCGCCGAACTAGTGCACCTATACATCTGACAAGTGTATTAGGTGTGTTGGGGACACAAGAGACTTCTTGTATTTTAGTTGCAGGGTTGCTTGAGAGAGACCATCTTCAACCTCTACTTCCCTGAGTTCGATAAACCTTAGGTCATCCACTTGAGGGAAATTGCTGCTGTCCTACAAACCTCTGCGCTTGGAGGCCCAACATAGTCTACAAGAGTAGAAGCGTGTGTAGACATCAAGCTATTTCTGGTGCCGTTGCCGGGGAGGTGAGCGCTTGAAGGTATATCTTTAGATCTTGCAATTAAATCTTTTTGTTTCTTGTTTTTATTTCACTAGTTATGCTTATGGACAACCTTGCTATTGGATCGTTGCTTGCGGGAAGACGCCCCACACCTGTGGTGGTTGCTCCTCCCCCTACTGAAATTGTGCCCTATAAAATACCAGCTGGTATTATCGATTATATTTTGGCTAATCGTTATGCAGGAGACAGACATCCCGGTGAACACTTGCTATATCTGTCACAACTATGTTCATTATTTAAGCTTGCAGGTGTATCAAGGGAGTTTGTCATGAGGAAATTGTTCGCCGTATCACTTATAGATAAAGCTTCAGATTGGTATAAGCTTCTCGATAACTCGCACTTGCTTGATTGGCAAGAGCTTATGTCTCTCTTTTATACTAAGTTTTATCCTCTTCATGAAATTCATCGAGACAGGAACTATATCTATAACTTTAGGTCTCGTGACGGAGAGAGCGTAGCTCAAGCTTGGGGGAGACTGAAAACGTTAATGCTAAAAAGTCCTAACCATGGGCTCCCCAAAGATGCTTATGTGGAGAGTAAGAGTACCTTTTTGCATGTGGATCATGGTAACAATGCTTTATGTGATGCTTATATTGTTGAGTTTATTCGTGATCCCACTGACAATTATTATGAGAAGGGAACATATGCTTATAGATATTTCAATAATATTAAGTTCCCTCTCTTTATGTTGAAGGTTTTGAAGCTGCACTTGTTTTGTCTTCCTATGCTTATTGCTTTGTGCTTCAATGAATTATTCTATTGCAATATTCCTATGCATAGGAAGCATGTTAGGCTTAAATGTATTTGGTATTTGCTTCTTGATGCTCTCTTTTGTTCTTCAACTCTTATTCCTACGAGAGCATCATTAAAGTCTTAAGCCTATCTTTATGGCTATAAAGAAAGAGCTCTAGGGAGACAACCCTTGTTATCTTTGCTTTCAGTTTGTTCTTTCAGTTTTTAGTGGTCTTGATGTTTGTTACTACTGTAGCAACATCATTGTATCTTTACTTTTCAGCTTTGTGCCAAGTTTAGCCTCCGATTGCAAGAAAGTTCAAAAGTTGTGACGTGCTGTCCAGAAAACAGATTCTGTCCTTGGATAGAAAAATTCGTATAAAATGACCAGACAATCCTTTTGGTCTGAATTTTTTCGACAGCGTGCTCTATATAATTGTCTTTCGCGCGTCTGTTCTAAGTTTTTTTATTAGAGTTGCAGAAGTGCCCCGAAAAAATCATTTACTACCTGCTGTTCTGTTTTTCACAGATTCTGTCATGTTTTGCCTTTCCTTCATTTTGCGAACCTAGAGCTTGCTTTTTCTTTGCAAAAACCTTTTGGCAATTTTGAGAAACAGTAGACCTTCAAGAATATCCTTATTTCCAGCAAGGAACAATTATTTTATTATGGGTACTAACCTCGCTAATCAGATTATGATGAGTTATGTATGAAGGGAGTTTTCAAGTGTGCGAGGGAAGATGATAAAAAGATTCAGGAGTGTCAAACGCTCAAGCTTGGGGATGCCCCCATGCATCCCCAAGAAATATTCAAGGAGACTCAAGCGTCTAAGCTTGGGGATGCCCCCGTGCATCCCCTTCTCCATCAACATTATCAGTTCGTCCTTCGTTCCACTATATTTTAATCACTTCACGTGTTATGTGCTATGCTTGGAGCGTCTTGTTTTAGTTTTCCTTTTAGTTTTCTTTAGCTTTTCATAACGAGTTGGAACTCAGCTTTCTTTATGTGGGAGAGAAACACGCTCCACTTCTACCTAGAACATAACATAGAATTTGCATGTCTATCTTTGCTGTGTGTGTTCTTTGTCTTTTAATAGCTACTATCATGCTTAGCTCTTAACTTTCATGCTTATCTTTTTAAAGAGCTTTTGTTTAGTTGGTTGCTTGAACTCTCTTTAGTTATCATGTTTATCTTATTAAGAGAGTTTGCTTCCGTTGCATTGGTTGATATGTCTATGATAAAGATGCTACGTGCATAATGGCGCTTAGTAGTTCATGTTTTCTTATGGTTAGTCTCAAATAGCTGGGGGGTTCCCAATGTGTTATTGGAGTACCAACATGATTTGTTTGCCTATGATGTGGTATGGTTTAGTAATATCTTCCTTCAAAGAATTTATTTTGATTGACTTGGCGTATGCTCACGCATATTTAAGACTGTAAAGAAAGTCTGTCAAGCCTTGATGATCTTTTGTTTCTGAGTAGCGATATAACTTCCATGCCTGATTCAATGTTGCATTGTCGCTCTGCATGATTATGACCGTCATTGCTCTCTTAGTTGGTCGCTCCCCGTCTTTTGCTAACCTTCGCCTGTACTAAGCAGACTGACTGCTTGTGCATCCACATCCTTTTAATCCAGTTATGCCATATGAGTCCACCATATCTTCCTACATGGTATTTACCTGCCATTCCTAACGGAGACTTGCATGTACCATCTCGAAATTATTCAAAGAAAAAGCATTCCTATTTTGTGCCTCTGTTTTAAGTTCATGAGGAAGTAGTAGTTAATTCATGATCTTTTTAAGTTGGACAAGCTTCACCCCGGGATTGCATGTATAATGTGCAAACCCATAATACGAGAAGGAACTGGCATTGAGTGCGCACGGCTCAAAAAGATAATATAACAAACAAACCCTCCTTCACGCTTTGTTCATGAGAAATCAGAAAACTTTGGCAGTGATAAACAAAGGAGATTAAGAGGATGTGATCGTCCTCATTCGGGAGCCGTTCCTCGAAACTTGTCCATCTCAAGAAGTGATTGAGTTGTCCGCTAGCATTCGTTGACGAAACATGCATGATCTAAAAAAATTATTACCTCTGTTTTAAAACCAAGAGCTCTGGTACATGTTTTGTCTTTGTTTCCGACTACGGGTTTTCAACCTTGCCAACAAAAGCCACGGTTCGAGAGTCTCCACCTTCTTTTAAAAGCACCAACTACTGAGAGCATGATTGTCATTCTGAGTGTAATGTGCATTGTCCCAAAGTAGCATTGTCTTTTGCATGATTGTGATATCGTTTATTCTGAAATAATTGTATCTAGTCATCACTTAAACCTTGGAGGTGCCCCTGCATTTATGTTTTGCTTCACTAAAGGGGGCAAGCTAGATACCACTTTATCATATTTGCACATTCATTGCAAATCTATTTGATGTTTCAGTATCATATTGTAAAACTTTCAGTTCTTTGTGATTTTCTCATGAGGCAACTTAATTACTATAGATTCATTGTCTCAGTAAGCTTTTGTCATATGACTATGAAAAAGTCCTATATGGTTAATAGCATGTCACCACAGAAATTATTCTTGTTATCATTTACCTACTCGAGGACGAGCAGGAATTAAGCTTGGGGATGTTAATACGTCCAAAACGTATCTATAATTTCTGCTTGCTCCATGCCTCTTTTGGGTGATATTGCTATGTTATTTATACACTTCCATACACTTTTGATCATATTTGGACTAACCTATTAACTCAGTGCACCCCAGTGCCAGTTTCTGTTTTCGGTTGTTTTTGTATTTCAGGTTTTCACATTACGAGAACTGCCAGGAAAAATCCAGAAAAATTATATAAAAAATCAGCGTTCCAGAAACTACCGTGCGCCCGAAGGACAGCCAGGGGGGCCACCAGGGCTCCAGGCGCCCTGGCGGCGCGCCCCCCGAGGCTCCTCCGATGCCCCCCTTTGGCATATATTTAAAGCGTGTCGAGGAAACCCTGATTCCAGACCCTTTTTCTCCAGACGCAATTCCGATCTCCGCCGCCATCGCCATCAAGCTTCGGGGGACCAGAATTCCTGCGCCGGCACCCTGCCGGGACGGGGAAGTGCCCCCGGATTCATCTCCATCGACGTTGCTTCCTCCCTCCATGATGCGGGAGTAGTTCCTCCGCGGGGCTGAGGTTCTTACCAGTAGCTATGTGGTCAATTCTCTCTCCCATGATGTGATCTTCGTTGTGATCATAGGCTATGTTAATCTAGGGTGATCCCATGATATTTCCCCTTCCTATATGTATTGGATTGATGTACTCACTTGTCTTTATCTAGTATAATCCCCGAGACCAAGGTGACAGCGGTCTATTGGACATGGATTAGAACAATATTTTCATGAGTGATTTCCTCTCTTGTGTGTTGATTGAAGATTGAGAGTCTCTTGGTGCTTGTCTTTGACTATCCTTTAGATATGTTGTGGTGATTGTGGGACTCTCTTTGGATGGCCGCGGTGACATTGGGAAATCCTTAGATTGAGAACTACGAACTTTGAGGTGTGCTTTTGTAGCCCTACATAATTCTCGTCCTCTCTTGACCACGAAGGAATGACCTCCGAGTGCGTCCCCTTTGCATGTTTTATGGGAAATATCATGTGATTCGATTATGTTAATGTTGTCGGGAGTTGCCACTAGTGAAAGTATGAAGCCTAGGCCTCGTTTCCACCATTGCAATACCATTTGTGCTCACGTTTACCACTTGTTTGCTTGCTGCACTTTTTATTACAGATTTATATTACTTTGTTTTGCCATCCATATCACTTGCCATTTAACATCTCTTCGCCGAACTAGTGCACCTATACATCTAACAAGTGTATTAGGTGTGTTGGGGACACAAGAGACTTCTTGTATCTTAGTTGCAGGGTTGCTTGAGAGAGACCATCTTCAACCTCTACTTCCCTGAGTTCGATAAACCTTAGGTCATCCACTTGAGGGAAATTGTTGCTGTCCTACAAACCTCTGCGCTTGGAGGCCCAACATAGTCTACAAGTGTAGAAGCGTGTGTAGACATCAGCCGGCACCCTGCCGGGACGGGGAAGTGCCCCCGGATTCATCTCCATCGACGTTGCTTCCTCCCTCCATGATGCGGGAGTAGTTCCTCCTCAGGGCTGAGGTTTCTACCAGTAGCTATGTGGTTATCTCTCTCTCCCATGATGTGATCTTCGTTGTGATCATAGGCTATGTTAATCTAGGGTGATCCCATGATGTTTCCCCTTCCTCTATGTATTGGATTGATGTACTCACTTGTCTTTATCTAGTATAATCCCCGAGACCAAGGTGACAGCGGTCTATTGGACATGGATTAGAAAAATATTTTCATGAGTGATTTCCTCTCTTGTGTGTTGATTGAAGATTGAGAGTCTCTTGGTGCTTGTCTTTGACTATCCTTTAGATATGTTGTGGTGATTGTGGGACTCTCTTTGGATGGCCGCGGTGACATTGGGAAATCCTTAGATTGAGAACTACGAACTTTGAGGTGTGCTTTTGTAGCCCTACATAATTCTCGTCCTCTCTTGACCACGAAGGAATGACCTCCGGGTGCGTCTCCATTGCATGTTTTATGGGAAATATCAGGTGATTCGATTATGTTAATGTTGTTGGGAGTTGCCACTAGTGAAAGTATGATCCCTAGGCCTTGTTTCCACCATTGCAATACCATTTGTGCTCACGTTTACCACTTGTTTGCTTGCTGCACTTTTTATTACAGATTTATATTACTTTGTTTTGCCATCCATATCACTTGCCATTTAACATCTCTTCGCCGAACTAGTGCACCTATACATCTAACAAGTGTATTAGGTGTGTTGGGGACACAAGAGACTTCTTGTATCTTAGTTGCAGGGTTGCTTGAGAGAGACCATCTTCAACCTCTACTTCCCTGAGTTCGATAAACCTTAGGTCATCCACTTGAGGGAAATTGCTGCTGTCCTACAAACCTCTGCGCTTGGAGGCCCAACATAGTCTACAAGTGTAGAAGCGTGTGTAGACATCAGCCGGCACCCTGCCGGGATGGGGAAGTGCCCCCGGATTCATCTCCATCGACGTTGCTTCCTCCCTCCATGATGCGGGAGTAGTTCCTCCTCGGGGCTGAGGTTTCTACCAGTAGCTATGTGGTTATCTCTCTCTCCCATGATGTGATCTTCGTTGTGATCATAGGCTATGTTAATCTAGGGTGATCCCATGATGTTTCCCCTTCCTCTATGTATTGGATTGATGTACTCACTTGTCTTTATCTAGTATAATCCCCGAGACCAAGGTGACAGCGGTCTATTGGACATGGATTAGAAAAATATTTTCATGAGTGATTTCCTCTCTTGTGTGTTGATTGAAGATTGAGAGTCTCTTGGTGCTTGTCTTTGACTATCCTTTAGATATGTTGTGGTGATTGTGGGACTCTCTTTGGATGGCCGCGGTGACATTGGGAAATCCTTAGATTGAGAACTACGAGCTTTGAGGTGTGCTTTTGTAGCCCTACATAATTCTCGTCCTCTCTTGACCACGAAGGAATGACCTCCGAGTGCGTCCCCTTTGCATGTTTTATGGGAAATATCATGTGATTCGATTATGTTAATGTTGTTGGGAGTTGCCACTAGTGAAAGTATGAAGCCTAGGCCTTGTTTCCACCATTGCAATACCATTTGTGCTCACGTTTACCGCTTGTTTGCTTGCTGCACTTTTTATTACAGATTTATATTACTTTGTTTTGCCATCCATATCACTTGCCATTTAACATCTCTTCGCCGAACTAGTGCACCTATACATCTGACAAGTGTATTAGGTGTGTTGGGGACACAAGAGACTTCTTGTATTTTAGTTGCAGGGTTGCTTGAGAGAGACCATCTTCAACCTCTACTTCCCTGAGTTCGATAAACCTTAGGTCATCCACTTGAGGGAAATTGCTGCTGTCCTACAAACCTCTGCGCTTGGAGGCCCAACATAGTCTACAAGAGTAGAAGCGTGTGTAGACATCACCCCCCTCTGGTCCGAATTGGACAAGGGGTGCAGCCCCCTTTTCCTTATCCCTCTCCACCTCTTTCCTTCTCTCCTACTCCGGAAAGGAAAGGGGAATCCTACTAGGACTAGGGAGTCCTAGTAGGACTCCCCACACTTGGCGCGCCCCCTCTAGGGCCGGCCTCCCCCTTGCTCCTTTATATACGGGGCAGGGGGGCACCCTAGGACACACAAGTTGAATTGTTTTAGCCGTGTGCGGTGCCCCTTCCCACAGAAACACACCTCGGTCATACCGTTGCAGTGCTTAGGTGAAGCCCTGCGCCGGTAGATACATCATATCTATCACCACGCCGTCGTGCTAGCGAAACTCTCCCGTGAAGCTCAACTGGATCAAGAGCTCGTGGGACGTCATCAAGCTGAACGTGTGCTGAACGCGGAGGTGCCGTACGTTTGGTGCTTGATCGGTTGGATCGCGAAGAAGTTCGACTACATCAACCGCGTCACTTGACGCTTCCGCTCCCGGTCTACGAGGGTACGTAGACACACTCTCCCCCTCGTTGCTATGCATCTAGTAGATAGATCTTGCGTGATCGTAGGAAAATTTTGAAAATACTATGTTTCTCAACAGTGGCATCATGAGCCAGGTCTATGCATAGATGATATGCACGAGTAGAACACAATGAGTTGTGGGCGATACTAGTCATACTGCTTACCAGCATGTCATACTTTGCTTCGGCGGTATTGTGAGATGAAGCGGCCCGGACCGCCATTACGCGTACGCTTACGCGAGACTGGTTTCACCGTTATGAGCACTCGTTGCTTAAAGGTGACTGGCGGGTGTCTGTCTCTCTCACTTTAGCTGAATCAAGTGTGGCTACGCCCGGTCTTTGTGAAGGTTAAAACAGCACATACTTGACGAAACATCGTTGTGGTTTTGTATGCGTAGGTAAGAACGGTTCTTGTTAAGCCCATAGCAGCCACATAAAACTTGCAACAACAAAGTAGAGGACGTCTAACTTGTTTTTGCAGGGCATGTTGTGATGTGATATGGTCAAGACATGATGAGATATACGGTTTTGTATGAGATGATCATGTTTTGTAAAGTTATCGGCAACTGGCAGGAGCCATATGGTTGTCGCTTTATTGTATGAAATACAATCATCATGTAATTGCTTTACTTTATCACTAAGCGGTAGCGATAGTCGTAGAAGCAATAGTTGGCGAGACGACAACGATGCTACGATGGAGATCAAGGTGTCGCGCCAGTGACGAAGGTGATCATGACGGTGCTTTGGAGATGGAGATCAAAAGCACAAGATGATGATGGCCATATCATGTCACATATTTTGATTGCATGTGATGTTTATCTTATTATGCTTCTTATTTTGCTTAGTTCGACGGTAGCATTATAAGATGATCACTTAATAAATTTCAAGGTATAAGTGTTCTCCCTGAGTATGCACCATTGCGAAAGTTCGTCGTGCCGAGACACCACGTGATGATCGGGTGTGATAAGCTCTACGTTCAAATACAACGGGTGTAAGCCAGTTTTGCACACGCAGAATACTCGGGTTAAACTTGACGAGCCTAGCATATGCAGATATGGCCTCGGAACACTGGAGACCGAAAGGTCGAGTGTGAATCATATAGTAGATATGATCAACATAAGATGTTCACCATTGAAACTACTCCATATCACGTGATGATCGGACATGGTTTAGTTGATTTGGATCACGTGATCATTTAGATGACTAGAGGGATGTCTATCTAAGTGGGAGTTCTTAAGTAATATGATTAAATTGAACTTTAATTTATCATGAACTTAGTCCTCGTAGTATTAGCATATCTATGTTGTAGATCAATAGCTCACGATGTTGCTCCCCGTTTATTTTTTATATGTTCCTAGAGAAAACTAAGTTGAAAGATGTTAGTAGCAATGATGCGGAATTGTTCCGTGATCTGAGGATTATCCTTATTGCTGCACAGAGAATTATGTCCTTGATGCACCGCTAGGTGACAGACCTATTGCAGGAGCAGATGTAGACGTTATGAACGTTTTGACAAAAGCTCGGTATGATGACTACTTGATAGTTTAAGTGCACCATGCTTTACGGCTTAGAACCGGGACTTCAAAAACGTTTTGAACGCCACGGAGCATATAAGATGTTCCAAGAGTTGAAATTAGTATTTCATACTCATGCCCGTGTCGAGAGGTATAAGACTTCTGACAGGACTTTGCCTACAAAATGGAGGAGAATAGCTCAACCAGTGAGCATGTGCTCAGATTGTCTGGGTACTACAATTACTTGAATCAAGTGGGAGTTAATCTTCCAGATAAGATAGTAATTGACAAAGTTCTCTAGTCACTATCACCAAGTTAGTAGAACTTCGTGATGAACTATAATATGCAAGGTATGACGAAAGGAATTCCCGAGCTCTACGCGATGCTGAAGTCGGCGAAGGTAGAAATCATGAAAAAGCATCAAGTGTTGATGGTTAACAAGACCACTTGTTTCAAGTAAAGGGCAAAGGGATAGAAGGGGAACTTCAAGAAGAATGACAAGCAAGTTGTCACTCCCGTGAAGAAACCCAAAGCTAAAACTCAAGCCTGAAACTAAGTGCTTCTACTGCAAAGGAAATGGTCACTGGAAGTGAAACTGCCCTAGATACTTGGCGGATAAGAAGGATGGCAAAGTGAACAAAGGTATATTTTGATATACAGATTATTGATGTGTACTTTACTAGTGTTCATAGCAACCCCTGGGTATTTGATACCGGTTCAGTTGCTAAAATTAGTAACTCGAAATGAGAATTGCAGAATGAACAGAGACTAGTTAAAGGTGAAGTGACGATGTGTGTTGGAAGTGGTTCCAAGATTGATATGATCATCATCGCACACTCCCTATACTTTCGGGATTAGTGTAAAACCTAAATAAATGTTATTTGGCATTTGCGTTGAGCATGAATATGATTTGATCATATTTGTTGCAATACGGTTATTCATTTAAAGTCATAGAATAATTGTTATTCTGTTTACATGAATAAAACCTTCGGTGGTCATAAACCCAATGAAAATAGTTTGTTGGATCTCGATCGTGGTAATACACATATTCATAATATTGATGCCAAAAGATGCAAGGTTAATAATGATAGTGCAACTTATTTGTGGCACTGCCGTTTAGGTCATAATGGTGTAAAGCGCATGAAGAAACTCCATAGTGATGGACTTTTGGAATCACTTGGTGCTTGCGAACCATGCCTCATGGGCAAGATGACTAAAACTCCGTTCTCCGGAACAATGGAGCGAGCAACAGATTTGTTGGAGATCATACATACAGATGTATGTGGACCAATGAGTGTTGAAGCTCGCTGCGGGTGTCGTTATTTTCTGACCTTCACTGATGATTTGAGCAGATATGGGTATGTCTACTTAATGAAGCACAAGTCTGAAACATTTGAAAAGTTCAAAGAATTTCAGAGTGAAGTGGAGAATCATCGTAACAAGAAAATAAGAGTTTCTACGATATGATCGTAGAGGTAAAATATTTGAGTTAGCGAGTTTGGCCTTCGGTAAAAACAATGTGAAATAGTTTCACTACTCACGCCACCTGGAACACCACAGTGTAATGGTGTGTCCGAACGTCATAACCGTACTTTATTAGATATGGTGCGATCGATGATGTCTCTTACCGATCTACCACTATCGCTTTTGGGGTTATGCATTAGAGACATCTACATTCACGTTAAATAGGGCACCATCTAAATCCGTGGAGATGACACCGTATGAATTGTGGTTTGACGAGAAACCTAAGCTGTCATTTCTTTAAGTTTGGAACTGCGATGCTTATGTGAAAAAGTTTCAACATGATAAGCTCGAACCCAAATCGGAGAAGTAAATCTTCATAGGATACCCAAAAGAAACTGTTGGGTACACCTTCTATCATAGATCCGAAGGCAAGGTCTTTGTTGCTAAGAGTGGATCCTTTCTAGAGAAGGAGTTTCTCTCGAAAGAAGTGAGTGGGAGGAAAGTAGAACTTGATGAGGTAATTGTACATTCTCCCGAATTGGAAAGTGGAACATCACAGAAACTAGTTCTAGTGATTCCTACACCAATTAGTGAGGAAGCTAATGATGATGATCATGAAACTTCAGATCAAGTTCCTGCTGAACTTCGTATATCAACCAGAGTTCGTTCCGCATCAGAGTGGTACGGCAACCCGGTTCTGGAAGTCATGTTACTGGACCATGATGAACCTACGAACTATGAGGAAGCGATGATGAGCCCAGATTCCGCAAAATGGCTTGAGGCCATGAAATCTGAGATGGGATCCATGTATGAGAACAAAGTGTGGACTTTGGTTGACTTGCCCGATGATCGGCAAGCCATCGAAAATAAATGGATCTTCAAGAGGAAGACTGACGCTGACGGTAATGTTACTGTTTACAAAGCTCAACTTGTTGCGAAAGTTTTTCAACAAGTTCAAGGAGTTGACTACGATGAGACTTTCTCACCCGTAGCGATGCTTAAGTCTGTCCGAATCATGTTAGCAATTGCCGCATTTTATGAAATCTAGCAAATGGATAACAAAACTGCATTCTTTAATGGATTTATTAAAGAAGACTTGTATATGATGCAACCAGAAGGTTTTGTCAATCCTAAAGGTGCTAACAAAATGTGCAAGCTCCAGCGATCCATCTATGGACTGGTGCAAGCATCTCGGAGTTGGAATATACGCTTTGATAAGTTGATCAAAGCATATAGATTTATACACACTTGCGGTGAAGCCTGTATTTACAAGAAGTGAGTGGGAGCACTACAACCTTTCTGATAAGTATATGTGAATGACATATTGTCGATCGGAAATGATGTAGAATTTTCTGGAAAGCATAAAGGAGTGTTTGAAAGGAGTTTTTCAAAGAAAGACCTTGGTGAAGCTGCTTACATATTGGGCATCAAGATCTATAGAGATAGATCAAGACGCTTGATAAGACTTTCGATGAGTACATACCTTGATAAGATTTTGAAGTAGTTCAAAATGGGATCAGTCAAAGAAGGAGTTCTTGCCTGACTTGTAAGGTGTGAAGTTGAGTTAGACTCAAAGCCAGACCACGGCAGAAAAATATAGAGAATGAAAGTCATTCCCTATGCCTCAGCCATAGGTTCTATAAAGTATGCCATGTTGTGTACCAAACATGTTGTGTACCTTGCCATGAGTTTGTCAAGGGGGTACAATAGTGATCCAGGAGTAGATCACTGTACAGCGGTGATACGTCCAAAACGTATCTATAATTTCTGCTTGCTCCATGCCTCTTTTGGGTGATATTGCTATGATATTTATACACTTCCATATACTTTTGATCATATTTGGACTAACCTATTAACTTAGTGCACCCCAATGCCAGTTTCTGTTTTCTGCTGTTTTTGTATTTCAGGTTTTCCCATTACGAGAACTGCCAGAAAAATCCCGGAAAAATTATATAAAAAATCAGCGTTCCAGAAGCTTCCCAGCAGCCAAAGTACAGCCGGAGGGGGGCCACCAGGGCTCTAGGCGCCCTGGTGGCGCCCCCCTGGCCGCGCCGGGGGGGCGCCTGGGCCCCCCGAGCCTCCGCTGATGCCCTCCTTTGGCATATATTTATATCGTGTCCCGAAACCCTCGAGACGGGAACCCTTTTTTGCGATCTCATCTCTGTTCCGCCGCCGCCGCCGCTTCCAAGATCGGGAGCACCAGGAGAACTCTTCCCGGCACCCTGCCGGAGGGGAGGATCACCACCAGGAGCTTCTCCACCACCATGGACGCCTCCCGGATGAGTTGTGAGTAGTCTCCCTTGGACCATGGGTCCATGACCAGTAGCTATGTGATGTTCTCCTCCCGTTCTTGTGCTTCACTAATTAGTCCTCGTGAGCTGCCCTACATGATCGAGGCACATATGTAATCCTTATGCTGTTGCTATGATGAGTTTGCTGGGATCCGATGGATTGTGAGATTATGTTCAGATTGTGTTTGAGTAATATATTTGATCTACCTCTTTTATATTTATGTTCGTAAGTAATTCTTGCATGTTCCCCGTTGTTATTTATTGCTTTGGCCAACTACTAGGTAGTGACTCCAAGAGGGAACGTTATGCTTGATTGTGGGTTCATGCCCCTCGATGACTAGCTTGAGTGACAGAAACTTGAGTCTAGGGGATGTGCTGTTGCCACAAGGGGGAAAACAACGGTGCTTGTGCCCGTGGGTGCAAGGATTGTTTACTTTACGCAAAGTTCTTTTAATGCAGTTGTCTGTTGCTTTGAGTTTACACTATGAGTGGGACTCGCAACTTAATACCAGCGAGATGTTCTGGATAGATATCTCAAGGTGGATGATTAGTAGTAGATGCAGATGGATTTCGGTCTACTTGCCTTGGCGTACCGCCCATGCTTTGAACCTCTACCTTTCTTGTAACATAGTTAGCATTGGTTTGCGCACATAATTCTGTCAATTGCCCAGCTGTAATTCGTTTACCTCACATAGCTGTTTTATCGTCTTTTGGGAGAGAGACATCACTAGTGAACATCATGGGACCCCGGTCCATATTACCATCATTGATCACATCCGCTATTTACTTTCAGCTTTTACTTACTATTGCAGCAATACCTATCACTATTATCACTTGCGTTTGATCCTTTGTAAACTACAAGGCCGGAGGGATTGACAACCTCTCTGTACTCGTTGGGAGCAAAGTTATTTGTATCTGTGTGCAGGTCCACGTTGATTGCTAATATCTGGCGCCGTTAGCAGTTGACACCTTCTTGTTGAAATTGGGAGTCTCAGGGAAATCGATCCTTGGTATCTTTGCCAAGGGAAAACTTCCGCTACACTGCATCTCAAACCTTCCACTTGGGGTAACCAACGAGGGGCGAGAAGCCATCAAGCAAAGTTTTCTGGCGCCGTTGCCGGGGACTCCACTCTTCAGGATAGGGGAGTTGCACACTATCTTTTACCTTTGCTTTTTAGTCTTGTTAGTTTACCTTTCAGTTTTTTTTGCTTTAGTTTCTTTTATCGAAAATCACAAAAATAGTTATCTTGCTTGTTTGCTACTATGGGTTCCACCGAGAACACCAAGTTGTGTGACTTCACTAGTCACAACAACGATGACTTTATCTGCACACCTATCACTACACCTGCCACTTCAGCACCTTCGTATGAAATTAAACCTGCTTTACTGAACCTAGTTATGAAAGATCAATTCTCCGGTGCTGGAGATGATGCTGCTTTACACTTAAACAATTTTGTTGAACTTTGTGATATGCAAAAGTACCAAGAAATAGACGGTGATATTGTTAAGCTTAAGCTTTTTCCTTTCTCCTTGAGAGGAGGAGCTAAAATTTGGTTTCAGTCTTTGCCTAGAAATAGCATAGATTCAGGGGACAAGTGCAAAGATGCTTTTATTGGAAAATACTATCCACCTGCTAAAATTATCCAACTAAGAAGTAACATAATGAATTTTAAACAATTGGATAATGAACATGTTGCCCAAGCTTGGGAACGTATGAAATCTCTTATCAAGAACTGCCCTACTCATGGTTTGACTACTTGGATGGTTATCCAAACTTTTTATGCAGGCTTGAACTTTACCTCGCGGAACTTGTTAGATTCAGCCGCGGGAGGAACCTTTATGTCAACTACACTTGGTGCTGCCACAAAGCTTCTCGATGAGATGATGACCAACTATTCCCAATGGCACACCGAACGCGCTCCAACAGGTAGGAAGGTAAACTCTGTCAAGGAGATTTCCTCCCTAAATGAAAAAGCTGACTTGATCATGTCCCTACTTTCCAAGCAATCTTCTATTGATCCTCGTGATGATCCTTTAAATTCTGTGATTGCTCATGCTTATAGGAGTAATTTTGGTAGCAATCCTAAACCGTTCCCCTCTAATTCCTATGGGAGCAACAATGCTTATCCTATCACCAAGAACTCCACCCAAAAAGATAGAGACTTACCTGGTTATGAGAAACTTCTAGAAATAGAGAAGGCCACTAAGAATTACATGCACACCCAATATGAACAAAACAAAACCTTCTCGATGCAATTAAATGAGCATATTGCTATCTTGCAAGACATTAGTAGACAATTAGAGAGCCTAAATATTGAGATTTCTAACCTTCAGACTAGGCTCACTATCACTGAGACCCAAGTTTCCAATATGTCCCACACACAAGCCACTTTGATAAACCAAATGGCGGCTAAACCCGAAGTGGTTGCATCCCTAAGGGAGGAAGAAGATAGAATTAAGAGCCTTCCTACCCACCACACTGTTGCTACTATCCAAGTTATTGAGGATATCCAAACTCTTAGCACCCAATGCACTCCTGGTCCCAATGGACCTATTAATGGTGATGCTATGACTATAGAAACTACCAAACAAGTGAGCCTAAAGGACACCACTACCACCTTACTTGATAGTAGTGACCTTGATTTTGATAATTGCACTCTTACCGAAGTTATTGATTTCCTTCACAAGATGTCTAGAGATCCCCGCACTAGCACGCTTAACATTGCCTTCACAGAGCATATCACTAATGCTCTTATCAAAGCTAGGGAGGAGAAACTTAGAGTAGAAGCCTCCATACCTAGAAAGCTAGAAGATGGTTGGGATCCTATGATTAAAATTAAGTTGAATAACTTCTCTTGCTATGCTTTATGTGATGTTGGTGCTAGTACCTCTGTTATGCCCAAAAGAATATATGATATGCTTAAATTGAAACCTTTTGATTCTTGTTCTTTTGGTGTTCGTCTCATTGATTCTTCCATAAAGAAACCTTTGGGGAGGATCGATGATGTTCTTATCATTGTCAATGACAATTATGTTCCCGTTGATTTTACTATTATGGACATTGAATGTGAACCTTCTTGTCCAATTATTTTGGGACGTCCTTTCCTACGCACCGTTGGTGCTATCATTGACATGAAAGAGGGGAATATAAAATTCCAGTTTCCTCTCAAGAAAGGTATGGAACACTTCCCTCGAAAGAAGATTAAGTTACCTTTTGAGTCCGTTATACGCGCTAGCTATTCTTTTACTCTTGATAAAACTTGATCTCTATGCATTATGCCTAGCTTAAAGGCATAAAAGAAAGCGCTTTTGGGAGGCAGCCCACATGAATAAAATTTTATTTTGCTTTTGTTGTGTCTTGATGTTGTTACTACAGTAGCATCATCATTGTATCTTTACTTTTCAATTTTGTGCAAAGTGTAGCCTCTGATTGCAAGAAAGTTCAAAAGTTGTGACGTGCTGTCCAGGAAACAGATTCTGTCCTTGGATAGAAAAATTCGTATAAAATCACCAGATCATCTTTTTGGTCTGAATTTTTTCGACAGCATGCTCTATACAATTGTCTTTCGTGCATCTGTTTTGAGTTTTTTTTATTAGAGTTTCAGAAGTGCCCCGAAAAAATCATTTACTACCTGATGTTCTGTTTTTCACAAATTCTGTCCTGTTTTGCCTTTCCTTCATTTTGCAAACCTAGAGCTTGCTTTTTCTTTGCAAAAACCTTTTGGCAATTTTGAGAAACAGTAGACCTTCAAGAATATCCTTATTTCCAGCAAGGAACAATTATTTTATTAAGGGTACTAACCTCGCTAATCAGATTATGATGAGTTATGTATGAAGGGAGTTTTCAAGTGTGCGAGGGAAGATGATAAAAAGATTCAGGAGTGTCAAACGCTCAAGCTTGGGGAAGCCCCCATGCACCCCCAAGAAATATTCAAGGAGACTCAAGCGTCTAAGCTTGGGGATGCCCCCGTGCATCCCCTTCTCCATCAACATTATCAGTTCGTCTTTCGTTCCACTATATTTTTATCACTTCATGTGTTATGTGCTATGCTTGGAGCGTCTTGCTTTTAGTTTTCCTTTTTAGTTTTCTTTAGCTTTTCATAACGAGTCGGAACTCAGCTTTCTTTATGTGGGAGAGAAACACGCTCCACTTCTACCTAGAACATAACATAGAATTTTCATGTCTATCTTTGCTGTGTGTGTTCTTTATCTTTCAATAGCTACTATCATGCTTAGCTTTTAGTTTTCATGCTTATGTTTTTAAAGAGCTTTTGTTTAGTTGGTTGCTTGAACTCTCTTTATTTATCATGATTATCTTATTAAGAGAGTTTGCTCCCGTTGCATTGGTTGGTATGTCTATGATAAAGATGCTACGTGCATAATGGTGCTTAGTAATTCATGTTTTCTGATGGTTAGTCTCAAATAGCTGGGGGGTTTCCAATGTGTTATTGGAGTACCAACATGATTTGTTTGCCTATGATGTGGTATGGTTTAGTAATATCTTCCTTCAAGAATTTATTTTGATTGACTTGGCGTATGCTCACGCATATTTAAGACTGTAAAGAAAGTCTGTCAAGCCTTGATGATCTTTTGTTTCTGAGTAGCGATATAACTACCATGCCTGATTCAATGTTGCTTTGTCGCTCTGCATGATTATGACCGTCATTGCTCTCTTAGTTGGTCGCTCCAAGTCTTTTGCTAACCTCCACCTGTACTAAGCGGACTGACTGCTTGTGCATCCAAATTCTTTTAAACCAGTTATGCCATATGAGTCCACCATACCTTCCTACATGGTATTTACCTGCCATTCCTAACGGAGACTTGCATGTACCATCTCGAAATTATTCAAAAAGAAAAATGCATTCCTATTTTGTGTCTCTGTTTTAAGTCCATGAGGAAGTAGTAGTTAATTCATGATCTTTTTAAGTTGGACAAGCTTCACCCCGGGATTGCATGTATAATGTGCAAACCCATAACACGAGAAGGAACTGGCATTGAGTGCGCCCGGCTCAAAATTAATATAATAAACAAACCCTCCTTCACGCTTTGTTCATGAGAAATCAGAAAACTTTGGCAGTGATAAACAAAGGAGATTAAGAGGATGTGATCGTCCTCATTCGGGAGCCGTTCCTCGAAACTTGTCCATCTCAAGAAGTGATTGAGTTATCTGCTAGCATTCGTTGATGAAACATGCATGATCTAAGAAAAAAATATTATTACCTCTGTTTTAAAACCAAGAGCTCTGGTACATGTTTTGTCTTTGTTTCCGACTACGGGTTTTCAACCTTGCCAACAAAAGCCACGGTTCGAGAGTCTCCACCTTCTTTTAAAGCACCAACTACTGAGAGCATGATTGTCATTCTGAGTGTAATGTGCATTGTCCCAAAGTAGCATTGTCTTTTGCATGATTGTGATATCGTTTATTCTGAAATCATTGTATCTAGTCATCACTTAAACCTTGGAGGTGCCCCTGCATTTATGTTTTGCTTCACTAAAGGGGGCAAGCGAGATATCACTTTATCATATTTGCACACCATGCTCATTACAAATCTATTTGATGTTTCAATACCATATTGTAAAACTTTCAGTTCTTTGTGATTTTCTCATGAGGCAACTTAATTACTACAGATTCATTGTCTCAGTAAGCTTTTGTCATATGACTATGAAAAGTCCTATATGGTTAATAGCATGTCACCACAGAAATTATTCTTGTTATTATTTACCTACTCGAGGACGAGCAGGAATTAAGCTTGGGGATGTTGATACGTCCAAAACGTATCTATAATTTCTGCTTGCTCCATGCCTCTTTTGGGTGATATTGCTATGATATTTATACACTTCCATACACTTTTGATCATATTTGGACTAACCTATTAACTTAGTGCACCCCAGTGCCAGTTTCTGTTTTCTGCTGTTTTTGTATTTCAGGTTTTCCCATTACGAGAACTGCCAGAAAAATCCTGGAAAAATTATATAAAAAATCAGCGTTCCAGGAGCTTCCCAGCAGCCAAAGTACAGCCGGAGGGGGCCCACCAGGGCTCCAGGCGCCCTGGTGGCGCGGCCCCCCTGGCCGCG
>LR738709.1:671683053-671723418 GCA_902687465.1 Secale cereale
AGCTACGTTGTATTTGTGGCGGAGCTCAGAAGACAGAGCCACACTATACTTACGACGTAGCTCGGAGGACCGCAGCTAAGCCCCCCGAGTGAGAGGGTTGCTCTTCACTCGGAGTGAGCGTTTGAAACTTAGGCGAGTCACGGGGTCGCTGCTAAGCCCCCGAGTGAGAGGGTTGCTCTTCGCTCGGAGTGGATGTTTGTAACTTAGGCGATTCTGAGTTACGTTGTATTTGTGGCGGAGCTCGGAAGACAGAGCCACATTATACTTATGACGCAGCTCGAAGGACCGCAGCTAAGCCCCCCGAGTGAGAGGGTTGCTCTTCACTCAGAGTGAGCGTTTGAAACTTAGGCGAATCGGGTTCGCAGCTAAGCTCCCACTGGGGGATTTTGAAGACCAACGTTTTTAGAAAGCATCAATCATTAGAGGACCACTGCTAACTTGTCTTTGAAACAAATTGGGAAATCTTTATTACAACTCGACTGTCGAGTGTCTCAACTGTAGAAGCGGCGGAGCAGGTCCGCGTTCCACGAACGAGGTTCATCTTTCTTCTTGGCGACATTATAGAGGTGGTATGCTCAGTTGTGCAGTACCTTGGTGATGATGAATGGACATTCCCAGGCCGGGGCGAGCTTGTGTGGACGTTTCTGATGCACTCGAAGGACCAGGTCTCCTTCCTGGAATGCTCGGCTTCGGACGCTGCGAGCATGGAATCGACGCAGATCCTGTTGATAGATGGTCGACCGGATCAAGGCCATCTCTCTTTCCTCTTCCAAAAGGTCGACTGCATTCTGACGAGCCTGCTCTGCCTCGGCTTCGAAAAAGAGTTCTGATGTAGGGTGGAACCCTAATCGGCAGATCTTTCACGAAAGGAGGTTATCCCACGATGAACACGGAGAACACAAGGAAGATACGGAGGAAAACACGAGGGGAAACACTCAAATCAACACAAATACGGTCACACAGGTGCTAGATCCACAATACACATCAAGATACACGATCCATAGTCAACCACGGTGGTACAAAGATAGTCTTCTCCCGGAGGAGGTCTTGGGGTATCCCTTGGGATCTTCTCCGATGTGGAGGTCTTGAATCTGAGGTGGATCTTCTCCGAAGAGGTCGCGGTCTCGTAGGAGAGGAACCACAAAGGTCTATGATGAGCTATCCAAAAGCTAACCCTAAAAGATGGAAGGGAAAGAGTACTTATAGTCTAGGAGTAAGTGGGGGGATACATGGGTGAAAACCCTTCAACTGCGCGCAGGCAGGGCGGTAGTACCGGTCCTGGGACCGGTAGTACCGGTCTTTGCGGTTTTACCGGAAGTTCCGGCCTTGCACCGGTCGATCACAGAAGGTGTAGCGGTAGTTGGCCGGTAGTTGGACCGGTAGTACCGGTTTCTCTGTGCTGGGAGAATCCTGGTTCATGCTCTTGGCCTCCGTCTTGCACTGTAACTTCTCCTTGGCACCTAAGCACACAAAGTGTCTCCGTTTGAGGTAGCAGCCATGTCTCAAGGTGGTCAAATGGGAATTCAACAAGGAGAGAGTTAACCTGGGATTCAAGTGCTCTATCACGAGCACGTGTCATTGGTCCTTGGAGCACTTGGTGAGGTGATTGATGGTCCATGGGGATGAGCTTGGGATGCTCCGCATCATCTCCCCTCCCTTGGGAAAGATCCGACCTCGGATCGAAATCTTCATCACAATGGAAAGGAGAGAGATCCTTGACGTTGAAGGCATCGCTCACATTGTACTTGTCTCGTGGGATATCGATCTTGTAGGCGTTGTTGTTGTAGCGAGCTAGCACCTTGAAGGGTCCGTCGGCGCGAGGTAGTAGTTTGGACTTGCGCTCATGTGGGAAACGGTCCTTTCGAAGATGAAGCCAAACAAGATCTCCCGGTTGGAACACCATTGGTGTCTTGTTGACGTTGAGCTTGGTGGTGAGACGATGGACTTGTCGCTCGATTGTTGCCCTTGTATCTTCGTGCACCTTCTTGAGATAGCTTGCTCGTGCACTTGCGTCCATGTTCGTGCGCTCTTGTAGAGGTAGAGGTAGGATGTCCAATGGAGACAAGGGGTTGAAGCCGTAGACGACCTCGAAAGGGGACTTGCCGGTAGTCGAATGTCTTGCGCGGTTGTAGGCATACTCGGCGATGGGCAAGCATTGCTCCCATTCCTTGATGTTCTTCTTGATCAACACGCGAAGAAGCGTCGAAAGCGTGCGGTTCGTCACCTCCGTTTGGCCGTCGGTTTGTGGATGGTATGCCGAAGAGAAGAGTAGCTTGATTCCGAGTTTGGCGCATAGAGTTTTCCAAAAGTATCTCAAGAACTTGACGTCCCAGTCCGACACGATCGTCTTGGGCACGCCGTGTAGATGAATTACCTCCCTACAAAAGAGATTTGCAACATGTGAAGCATCGTCGATCTTGTTACAAGGAATGAAATGAGCCATTTTAGAGAATCTATCTATGACAACAAGCACGGAATCTTTGCCATTTTGAGTCCTAGGCAATCCAAGTACAAAATCCATGCTTATGTCTTCCCATGGATGGTATGGAATAGGAAGAGGCATGTAAAGACCATGAGATTGAGCTTTGGACTTAGCTTTGCGACATGTAGAACATCGGTTGGTGAGGCGTGAGACGTCACGGAGCATCTTGGGCCAAAAGTAGTTCTTCGAGAGCGTAGCAAATGTCTTGTCGCGTCCAAAGTGTCCCATGAGTCCTCCTCCATGAGATTCCTGCAAAAGGAGCGAACGAAGCGAAGACTCGGGAATGCAAAGTTTGTTAGCTCTCATAAGATATCCATATTTTATGTAATAACGTTCCCAAGAAGTGTGAGTCAAACACTTAGCATAAGGATGTGCAAAGAAAGGGTCATGCTCATATAAATCTTTTATGTGCTCAAAGCCAATCACATTCAACTCAAGTTGCGTAACAAGCATGCATTTGCGGGAAAGCGCGTCCGCCACAACATTTTCTTTGCCTTTAATGTACTTGATGACATAGGGAAAAGACTCAATGAATTCACTCCATTTAGCATGACGCTTGTTCAACTTAGTTTGACCCTTGAGATACTTGAGAGTCTCATGGTCCGTATGAAGAATGAATTCATGAGGTCTAAGATAATGTTCCCAAACACGTAAAACTCTCACCAAGGCATAGAGCTCTTTATCATAGAATGGGTAGTTAAGTTGCGCTCCGGATAGCTTCTCGCTAAAGTAAGCAATTGGGCGCTTTTCTTGCATGAGCACGCCACCTATGCCGGTACCACTAGCGTCACAAAGAATCTCAAAAGGTTTATCAAAGTTTGGTAGGGCTAGTAGTGGTGCGTGTGTAAGCAAGCTTTTTAGCTAATTGAACGCGGTGTCTTGCGAAGGACCCCAAATGAAGGGTGCGTTCTTCTTGCTCAAGGCGTGTAGAGGCATGGCAATAGTGCTAAAGTCCTTCACAAAACGTCGGTAGAAACCGGCTAGACCAAGGAAACTACGCACTTGCATGAGATTCGTTGGTTGAGGCCAAGTTTTAATTGCTTCAATTTTAGTTTCATCAACGTGAACACCTTGGGAAGAAACGACAAATCCTAGGAAGACGACCTTGTCAACGCCAAAAGTGCATTTCTCCATATTAGCATATAAGCGCTCTCTCCGAAGGGTTTGTAAAACCATACGGATGTGTGTCACATGGTCCTCTAGCGACTTGCTAAAAACGAGGATGTCATCAAAGTAAACCACTACAAAGACGCCTATGTAGGGTCGAAGACAAAAATGCATAAGACGCATGAATGAACCGGGTGCTTCCGATAAACCCATTGGCATGACAAGCCACTCATATAACCCAAACTTGGTTTTGAAAGCCATTTTCCACTCATCACCCTCTTGAATGCGAATTTGGTAGTAACCACTTTTAAGATCAATTTTCGAAAAGATGGTGGGACCACATAATTCATCAAGCATGTCGTCTAAGCGTGGGATAGGATAACGGTATCTAACGGTGATAGCATTTATGGGGCGGCAATCGGAGCACATGCGAAAACTTCCATCTTTCTTAGGCACGAGAATAACCGGAACGGCACAAGGGCTTAAGCTTTCACGTACATGACCTTTGTCGATGAGTTGTTGCACTTGCCGTTGTATCTCCTTGGTTTCCTCGGGGTTGACGCGGTACGGAGCCTTGTTTGGAAGTGGTGCGTCGGGTATGAGGTCGATGCGGTGTTCTATCCCGCGAAGTGGAGGTAGACCCGGAGGTAGCTCATCGGGAAAGAGGTCCGAGAATTCCTGCAACAAACTAGACAACACTAAAGGTAGAGGTGGTGAAGTGTTAGTAGGTTTGGCTTCCCCTTTGCATAAAAGCACAAGGTGAAAGACACTCGATGGGTTCTCACACACTTCTCTCATCTCACGTTTGGTGGCAAATAGCACTAGTTGCTTCTTGTCGCTCATCGTGGAGTCGCTCATATTTGGCTTGTGGCTCTCACTCTCCTTTTAGTGGCTCACTCTCTCACCATTCTCTCCACGATGGTTGGTAGGTAAGTGCTTGTCGGCGGCTACTTGACTTGGAGACATTGGTCGTAGCACGAATTCCTTGCCCTTCATCTTGAAGCTATAGTGATTTGTCCGTCCATTGTGTGTGACTCCACGATCATATTGCCATGGACGTCCAAGAATAAGGTGGCACACGGTCATGGGGATCACATCACATTCAAGAGTGTCCTCGTAGGCGCCTATCTTGAAAGAGACTTGCACGGTGTGCTCGACTCGAAGAATTATGGCGTCGTTGAGCCACTGGACCTTGTAGGGGTGAGGATGCTTCGTCTTGACCAAGTGTAGCTTGTCGCATAGCTCTTCGCTTGCCAAGTTGTGACAACTTCCTCCATCGATGATAACCTTGACGGAGCGTCCATTGATGCCTGCCTTGGTATGGAAAATATGACATCGTTGGTCGTCATCTTGTTGGTGTTGGAGTGTCAAGACCTTGGAGACAACAAGATTGGGGCTTGAGTCATTGTCGCAAAACACTTGATGGTCTTCTTCTTCGTTCACTTGGCGATGCATAGCGACATGCTCAAGTGCTTCCATCTCATCGTCGCTCATGGAATCATAAGATCCGTCATCGTTGATGATCATGGTGCGAACGGTCTTGCACTCAAATGACTTGTGGCCTCGCCCTTGACACTTGAAGCATTTGATGGAACTCGTCTTGGAGTTGTCTTCGGTTGGAATTGTAGTTGATGAAACTCTTGGCTTGAAGTTGTTGGTAGAAGGTGGACGACTCGATGTAGTCGCATTCTTGTAGCTTGACTTGTCACCGAAGTTTGTAGATGGCTTGGTAGAGGTAGGAGGAGTAGTTGAAGTCGTTGAAGCTTGGTTGTAGGAGCCGAAGTTCTTGGAGTTGAACTTGGAGTACTTGTAGTCCTCTTGAACTTGTTGCTCCGCTTTGGTTGCTTGATGTACTAGTTGGAGGAGATTGTGAAGGAAATATGCCCTAGAGGCAATAATAATAATGTTATTTGTATTTCCTTATATCATGATAAATGTTTATTATTCATGCTAGAATTGTATTAACCGGAAACTTAGTACATGTGTGAATACATAGACAAAACAGAGTGTCCCTAGTATGCCTCTACTAGACTAGCTCATTGATCAAAGATGGTTATGTTTCCTAACCATAGACATGAGTTGTCATTTGATCAACGGGATCACATCATTAGGAGAATGATGTGATGGACTAGACCCATCCGTTAGCATAGCACTATGATCGTTTAGTTTTACTGCTATTGCTTTCTTCATGACTTATACATGTTCCTATGACTATGAGATTATGCAACTCCCGAATACCGTAGGAACACCTTGTGTGCTATCAAATGTCACAACGTAACTGGGTGATCATAAAGATACTCTACAGGTGTCTCCGAAAGTATTCGTGGTGTTGGCATAGATCAAGATTAGGATTTGTCACTCCGAGTGTCAAAGAAGTATCTCTGGGCCCTCTCGATAACACACATCATAATAAGCCTTGCAAGCAAAAGACTAATGAGTTAGTCACGAGATGATGTGTTACGGAACGAGTAAAGAGACTTGCCGGTAATGAGATTGAACTAGGTATAGAGATACCGACGATCGAAATCTCGGGCAAGTAACATACCGATGACAAAAGGAACAACGTATGTTGTTATGCGGTTCGACCGATAAAGATCTTCG
Organism: Secale cereale; assembly: GCA_902687465.1. Classification (NCBI taxonomy): domain Eukaryota; kingdom Viridiplantae; phylum Streptophyta; class Magnoliopsida; order Poales; family Poaceae; genus Secale; species Secale cereale. The sequence continues at coordinate 671,689,244 of LR738709.1, forward strand.
TAGAATATGTAGGAGCCAATATGGGCATCCAGGTTCCGCTATTGGTTATTGACCGGAGAGATGTCTCGGTCATGTCTACATAGTTCTCGAACCCGTAGGGTCCGCACGCTTAAACGTTCGTTGACGATATAGTATTTAATGAGTTATGTATGTTGGTGACCGAATGTTATTCGGAGTCCCTGATGTGATCACGGACATGACGAGGAACTCCGGAATGGTCTGGAGATAAAGATTAATATATGAGATAATAGTGTTTGACCTCCGGAAGGGTTCCGGAATTCACCGGAAGGGGTTCCGGATGTTTCCCGAAGTGTTTGGGTACGAGAACACGTTATTTGGGCCAAAAGGGAAAGCACACAAGGTTTTTGGAAAGCGCAAAAGGAAGTTTTGCGGAGTCCATGGGCCAGACGCCAGGGTCCCTGGCGTCTGGGTCCAGACGCCGTGAACCCTGGCGTCTGGCCCTGGAGTCCGAGAAGGACTCTTGCCTTTCGGGTGAAACCGACTTTGTGAAGGCTTTTACTCCAAGTTTCGACCCCAAGGCTCAACATATAAATAGAGGGGTAGGGCTAGCACCCAAGACACATCAAGATACACCAAGCCGTGTGCCGGCTACCCCGACCCTCTAGTTTATCCTCCGTCTAGTTTCTGTAGTGCTTGGCGAAGCCCTGCAGAGATTGTTCTTCATCAACAACCGTCACCACGCCGTCGTGCTGCCGGAACTCATCTACTACTTCGCCCGTCTTGCTGGATCAAGAAGGCGAGGACGTCATCGAGCTGAACGTGTGCTGAACACGGAGGTGCCGTACGTTCGGTACTAGATCGGGACGGATCGTGAAGGTGCACGACTACATCAACCGCGTTGATAAACGCTTCCGCTTTCGGTCTACGAGGGTACGTAGACACACTCTCCCTTCTCGTTGCTATGCATCTAGTAGATAGATCTTGCGTGATCGTAGGAAAATTTTGAAAATACTACGTTCCCCAACAGATTGTTGTATGGTTGGAAGTCCACAATCTTCTTGATAGGATAGTTGAGTCCATTCAAGAATCTCGCCATTGTTTGCTCTTCATCTTCCGTGATGTTGGCTCTTATCATGGCAATCTCCATCTCCTTGTAGTACTCTTCAAGGAACTTGGTACCTTGCTTGAGGAGTTGTGGCTTCTTGAACAAATCACGGTTGTAGTGTGTTGGCACAAAGCGTGCTCTCATGACTTCCTTCATTTGAGCCCAAGTGGTGATAGGAGGTTCGCCTTTTGCTTCTCTTCTCTCTATGATTTGCTCCCACCAAATGAGAACATAGTCTTGGAACTCAAGGGAGGCCATTGCGATCTTCTTCTCTTCATCGAAGTTGTGAAGGCGAAAGATCTTGTCAACCTTCAATGCCCATGAGAGGTAGTCTTCGGGATCAATGCTTCCGGAAAACTTTGGCATGGTGAACTTGAGCTTGCCATAGCGATGCTCTTCATTGTTGCCTTGCCTATTGGGAGGGCGGTCTTGATTGGGATGATTAGCAATCTCATGTTGCTCTTGGCGTAGTAGATGTCCATTATCATGGTGTGCTTGTCGAGCTTGTGGTTCTTGGTGAGCTTGTTGCTCTTGTCACGCTTGAGGAGGAACTTCTTCTTGCATTCTTGCTTGGTGGCGCCTCTCTTGCATCTCATCGCGAAGGAAATCCTCTTCTTGACGAGTGTGTCGAGTGCGAGCTGCCACATTGCGATGTGCATCACGTAATGCTCGTTGCGCCTCAAGAGCTTGAGCTTCACGACGTTGTTGTGCTTGACGATGAGCTTCGGCATCTTGTTCTTCTTGGTATTGACGTGCTCGCTCTTGTTGTTGTTGGCGTAGTCGTTGCCGTTCTTGTGCTTGCTCAAGTGTAGCTTGGTTTTGACGATGTCGACTCTCTTGCTCTTCAAATAGCTCTTGTGAACTCTTGTCATGAGGTGGATTCCGGTTGTCATGTCGAGCTTGACGTGCAGCTTGACGAAGAGTGTTTGATGTAGGGGTACTTGAGCCATCCGTGGAGTCGGTATGTTGACTTGAGCGGCTTCGTCTTTGCGAAGATGTGGAAGAAGAACGTCGGTTGACTATCAAAATCCAGAGCTCGTCAAATTGTGTAGACATGTTGGTGTTGATGATGTCGAATTGCTCTCTTGTTCTTGCTTCAAATTGGCGCGCGTCCTCGGCGACTTGACCAATGTACTCGCGCATAGCTTCACTTTCTTGATGGAGAGCTCATTGGACACCAAAGAGATGTAGTTTGGTGACGTAGTTGTTCGCTTCTTGAGGATCGTCGAAGATCGGGTTCGAAGATTTACTTGGCCTATCCATCATCACAAGCAAGTATGTAAGTGGGAGAAAGGAGAAGACAATACCAAATGTACCTTAACCGAAGTTGAAAATGGATCAATGATCACTCAATAATGTAACCCGGAAATAGCACTATTGGTACCACTTCGTGTCGATTCTCACACCTACACAAGTAAAGCTTTGAGAGGAGCTTGGTTAGGATGGTGGCACAAATTCAATGCAATTGTCAAAGTGACTCAATGATGTTGAAAATGGTTCACAAATTGCTCATGCAACAAGTAGATCACAAGCAAGAAATAGCACACGGAACACACGCACGGATAGATAAATGTGGTTGTGCAACCAAGGGTGAGCGAAAATGTGGAAACCACGGAAAATGCTCGTGTTGCACAACACTAGAGAGACGCTAACCGATTGCTTAATAGGCGGATACGCACTTGTGCACAACCTATAAGAGGCAAAACGTAACGACTTCCTATCACAAGTATACTATGAGTGTATGATGTGCCGATGCTTGAGCACAAGATGATGTATTGCTATGTCATATGATCTCTTTTGATGCAAGGCGTATGATGCTATTTTCCTTTTTCTTATAAGCTTTGGTTGGCTCTTTTGCTTAAAAGCTCGTGAGCTCTTTCTTTGGCCACTTATGCATGCTTCTCGGATCAGGGTAGCTATTGTGTATGCGGGACACTCTTTTGTCACACGGAGATATGATGATGTAGTATGCAATATCTATGACTATCACTAATGTGCACAAGTGTTGTGGCCCGGCAATACTCAAATGGCTAGTCTCAATGGGAAAGCTACGCAAAGATGGTCCATAGGGTGACAATGCAATTGCAAGGTAGAATGAACAAGGTGTCGTCGATGTTACCGTCCTTGCCGAGGGTGAGCGGTGGTATTGTCGACGTCGTTCCGTTCCAAGGTAGCCGAAACATCCAAGGAAACGGTGAAACCACAACTCAAGTATCCAAGGCAAAGTGAGACAAAATTGTCAAAATCGAAGGGTTGAAACGATGGTGGTTGCGGAAGTGGTGGTGGTATCCGGAAGGTTTATATGGTGGAGGGCCTAAGCAAACTTGCCAAATTTGACAAAATTTGATGGAGTCTAATGGTGGTAAAACCAAGATGAGCAGCTCGGGCACGTCGCTAGCTTTTCAACGAGCCAAAGAACACTCAAATCGGAGTTCGGGAGTGAAAGTTACGGTCAAAACGGTGAAACTCGGAAGGCTGAAATTGGGTGGGGCGGAAGTACCACTAGGAAGACCGGTAGTACAGCTTGTGGTGCTCAGAGGAAGTACCGCTAGTGCCACCGGTAGTACCGCTGGTGTCGGGAAAATTCTCAGAACTGGATCTGGGCGAAATATGGGCGGAAATGGATGATTTCGGGGTCGAAATTGGGTGGATTTCGTGGATGGAAAGTTGGGAAACTGGGGGAAATGCTAGATCCACTCGTGACACAGCAAATCCATGGAACAAATTCAACAAAATGTCGCCAAATCAACAGATCACAAAAAAATTTGGGGGCTATTTTTGTGGGGAAATTTCAAAATTGGGAAGAACACAACAAAAACAAGCTAGAAAACAAGGTGTGGGGCTCCAAATTCGTGATCAACCTATGCTCATGATACCATAACGATGTAGGGTGGAACCCTAATCGGCAGATCTTTCACGAAAGGATGTTATCCCATGATGAACACGGAGAACACAAGGAAGATACGGAGGAAAACACGAGGGGAAACACTCAAATCAACACAAATACGGTCACACAGGTGCTACATCCACGATACACATCAAGATACACGATCCATAGTCAACAACGGTGGTACAAAGATAGTCTTCTCCCGGAGGAGGTCTTGGGGTATCCCTTGGGATCTTCTCTGATGTGGAGGTCTTGAATCCGAGGTGGATCTTCTCCGAAGAGGCCGCGATCTCGTAGGAGAGGAACCACAAAGGTCTATGATGAGCTATCCAAAAGCTAACCCTAAAAGATGGAAGGGAAAGAGTACTTATAGTCTAGGAGTAAGTTGGGGGGATACATGGGTGAAAACCCTTCAACTGCGCGCAGGCAGGGCGGTAGTACCGGTCCTGGGACCGGTAGTACCGGTCTTTGCGGTTTTACCGGAAGTTCCGGCCTTGCACCGGCCTTGCACCGGTCGATCACAGAAGGTGTAGCGGTAGTTGGCCGGTAGTTGGACCGGTAGTACCGGTGGACCGGTAGTTGGACCGGTAGTACCGGTTTCTCTGCGCTGGGAGAATCCTGGTTCATGCTCTTGGCCTCCGTCTTGCACCGTAACTTCTCCTTGGCACCTAAGCACACAAAGTGTCTCCGTTTGAGGTAGCAGCCATGTCTCAAGGTGGTCAGATGGGAATTCAACAAGGAGAGAGTTAACCTGGGATTCAAGTGCTCTAGCACGAGCACGTGTCATTGGTCCTTGGAGCACTTGGTGAGGTGATTGATGGTCCATGGGGATGAGCTTGGGATGCTCCACATCAAGTTCCACTCTAGGGGCGTTGTGCAATAAGTCGCTCGGCAACACAGCTTCGGCTCCATAGACCATGAAGAAAGGGGTACGGCCAGTCAACCGGTTTGGAGTTGTCCTCAGACCCCATAAGACAGATGGTAGTTCAGTTACCCAAACCCCAGCGGCATGCTTAAGATCACGCATGAGCCGCGGCTTTAGGCCTTGGAGAATCAAACCATTTGCTCTTTCTGCCTGTCCATTTGACTGCGGATGCACCACAGAGGCGTAGTCGACTCGTGTTCCTTGAGAAGCACAGAAAGCTCTGAATTCATCCGAGTCAAAGTTGGAGCCGTTGTCTGTGATGATGTTGTGGGGGACTCCATATCTGAATATCAATTCCCTGATGAAGCTGATGGCGGTGCTCGACTCGAGGTTCTTGATGGGCTTGGCCTCAATCCATTTGGTGAACTTGTCGACTGCCACGAGTAGGTGGGTGAATCCGCTTCTGCCTGTCCTGAAGGGGCCGACCATGTCCAAGCCCCAAACAGCAAAGGGCCAGACTAGCGGAATGGTCTTCAAGGCAGACGCCGGCTTGTGGGACATGTTGGAGTAGAACTGGCAACCTGCGCACTTGTCCACAATATCCTTGGCCGTCTCATTGGCGCGGGGCCAGTAGAACCCGGCTCGGTATGCTTTGGCCACTATAGTCCGAGAGGAGGCGTGGTGGCCACAAGTTCCCGAGTGAATTTCATCCAGGATCAGTCGACCTTCCTCTGGAGCGATGCAGCGCTGAGCGATTCCGGTGACGCTTTCTCTGTAGAGCTGACGAATGATAGTGAACGCCTTGGATCGGCGGACGATCTGGCGTGCTTCCTCCTCATCTTCTGGGAGTTCTCGCCTGAGCAGATATGATATATATGGCACAGTCCAGTCTAGCGTAATCACTAGGACCTCCATGATCAGGTCGACCACAGCAGGCACTTCGACTTCAGTCGGATCTGACGCGCTGACTGGCTGTGGGGGCTCTTCCGTGAAGGGGTCTTCTTTGACAGAAGGGGTGTGCAGATGCTCCAGGAACACATTCTTGGGTATAGGCCTCCGAGTCGACCCAATTTTTGCGAGGTCATCGGCCAGCTGATTCTTGGCTCTGGGCACATGATGGAGCTCTAAGCCTTCAAACTTCTTTTCAAGCTTCCGCACTGCACTGCAATAACTGGTCATTGCCGGGCTCCTGACGTCCCATTCCTTCATCACTTGGTTCACCACTAAGTCAGAGTCGCCATAAACCATCAAGCGACGGACGCCGAGTGAGATGGCCATGCGCAACCCGTACAAAAGTGCTTCGTACTCGGCTTCGTTGTTCGATGAGTCAAAGTGGATCTGAAGGACGTAACTGAGCTTGTCGCCCCTGGGGGAAACCAGGACCACGCCTGCGCCGGATCCGTTCAGCATCTTGGATCCATCGAAGAACATAGTCCAGTGGTCCGACTGAACTTGAGTCGGCAGCTCTTGTTCTATCCACTCGGCCACAAAATCTGCTATAGCATGAGACTTGATGGCTTTCTTCGCTTCAAACTTGATATCTAACGGAAGAAGTTCAATCGCCAATTTTTCCACTCGACCGGTTGCGTCTCGATTGTTCAGGATCTCTGACAGCGGGGCGTCGCTGACGACTGAGATTGTATGGTCCGAAAAGTAATGGGCAACCTTTTTTGCAGTCAAGTAAATCCCGTACACAAGCTTTTGGTAATGTGGATACCTTTGCTTGGAGGGAGTCAAAATTTCGGATATGTAATAGACCGGGCGTTGGACCTTGTATGCCTTGCCCTCTTCTTCCCGCTCGACCGTGAGTATAGTACTGACAACTTGTCCGGTGGCTGCAATGTACAGCAGAAGAGGCTCTCCGCTGACTGGGGCAGCGAGCACCGGCTGGGTCGACAGCAAGGCTTTGAGCTCTTCAAACGCCGCTTCGGCTTCGGAATTCCACTCGAACTTGTCGGATTTCTTCATGAGTCGGTAAAGGGGCAGTGCCTTCTCACCAAGACGAGAAATGAATCGATTCAATGCGGCCAAGCAACCAGTAAGCTTCTGGACGTCGTGTATACGCTCGGGGCGTTTCATTTGGAGGATGGTGCTGACCTTCTCTGGGTTGGCGTCGATTCCCCGTTCGAAAACGAGAAAACCGAGTAACTTGCCGCCAGGAACTCCAAATGTACACTTTGATGGATTGAGCTTGATATTATAGCTTCTTAGGTTTGCGAATGTCTCAGCGAGGTCGGTCAGCAGGTCGGAACCTTTCCGTGACTTGACCACAATGTCATCCATGTATGCCTCGACGTTCCGACTGATTTGCTTTATTAAGCACTTCTGGATTATGCGCATGAAGGTAGCGCCGGCATTTTTGAGACCGAAAGGCATGGTGACATAACAGAAACACCCGAAGGGGGTGATGAAAGCTGTCTTGATTTCGTCGGGTCCGAACAGACGGATCTGATGGTACCCGGAATACGCGTTCATAAAGGACAAACGTTCACATCCCGCAGTCGAGTCGACTATCTGATCGATGCGGGGAAGAGGAAAATGATCCTTCGGGCAGGCCCGATTGATGTGCTTGAAATCGATGCACATGCGGAGAGACTTGTCCTTCTTGGGGACCATGACGACATTGGCGAGCCACTCGGAGTGGTATATCTCGCGAATAAACTCAGCTGCCAGGAGCCGAGCCACTTCCTCGCCAATTGCCTTTCGCTTCTCCGCAGCGGACCGACGGAGATGTTCCTTCACAGGTTTTACCTTCGGGTCGACTCGCAAATGATGCTCAGCCAGTCCCCTGGGTACACCCGGCATGTCTGATGGTTTCCATGCGAAGATGTCCCAGTTCTCACGGAGGAACTGGATGAGCGCTTCTTCCTATTTGCTGTCGAGTGTAGTGGAAATGTGGGTCGGTGATGCGTTGGGGTCGGTGGGGTGGATGTGCACGGGTTTTGTGTCCCCGGCCGACTGGAAGGCTGACTCGGAAGCCGGCTTCTTCGCCTCAGCAGATCACTCGGATCCATACTCTTTTGGTACTCCTCCATCTCTACTGCTGCCATTTGCTCGTCGGCGATCTTCGAGCCTTTCTGGAAGCACTCTTCCGCTTTCTGACGGTTCCCAGTGACGGTTATAACGCCGTTGGGTCCCGGCATCTTCAGCTTGAGGTAAACATAACATGGTCGAGCCATGAACCTGGCGTAGGCGGGCCTACCCAGGATGACGTGATAAGCGCTGTTGAAGTCCACCACTTGGAACGTTAGCTTCTCTTTGCGATAATTCTTCGATTCACCAAAGACCACGTCAAGTGTGATCTGGCCAAGTGAGTCGGCTTTCTTCCCGGGGATTACCCCGTGGAACCTCATGTTACTTTCTCTCAGCTTGGACATCGGAATGCCCATATCCCGGAGGGTTGTTGCATACAAGATGTTCAAGCCACTGCCCCCATCCATCAGGACTCTGGTCAGACGCGTGCCCTCGATCACTGGGTCGACCACCAGTGCCTGCCGCCCGGGGGTGGCAATGTGTGCTGGGTGATCAGACTGGTCGAATGTGATGGGGGTCTTGTGAAAGAAAATGCGGTGCCCCCATGTTTGGTTTTGGTAATTGATGACAATCTCTATGGACTAATGGTTGCCTTGAGTTATATTTGAAGGGTTTGTCCATAGGCTTTTCTTGGAGTTCATTTGTTGGTTTCAAGGAGAGTTTGTGATGACCAAGGTGCTATTAAGGAATTATCCAAAGATTGGTCTTGTGAGTGTTGAGCTTATTGCAAGCATGTCTTGAAGAAGAAGAGTGTGTTATCATTCATGTTTACCTTCAAGACATCATCCAAATGAAGTGAGTTGGAAAGATTCAAGGTTGATCAAGACTAAGTGAAGGAGTGAATCAAGTTGATCAACACACAAAGTGTAGAAGATGTACCGAGAGGGATCAAGCAATCCCATGGTATGGTAAGCATTGTCAATCACGCTTTGTGTACTAACCCATGTTCTTCGTGAGAGTTCTTTGTGGGGTTAGGTTGCGGTGTGCAAGTTCAAGTGGAGCATCACAAAGAAATCAAGTGCTTGAATCTTGCCGTCCATTGTCGTGACAATGGACTTGTGAAGATATGCCGAAGAGTGGCTCACCCATAGAGGAGTATGGGGGAGCAATCTACTAGTCTTCACCGAGACAACGCAATCAAGAAAGATGGTCCAACTTGAGGAAGTCAAGATCATCTACATCTAGCTCAAGTGGACTTTGTGCAAAGCAAAGGTTTGCCCTTGATAGGTTTTCTATTTTACCGGTCTCGTGGTGGTAGTTGGGAGACCGGGTTATAGGATCGTTTGCCGTACTATCAAGGGGGGCTCTCAAGTTGGTAGCTTGATCGTATCGTTAGTAGAAAGCTCAAACCATTGCATCCTTGCATCATGTTTCTTGGTTCTTGTTTGGTTCTCTTTGTAGTCTTAGAGCTTATGGTCATCTTGATGACAAGCTTGAGTTCATCGAAAACGGAGTTCACATGTGTCTTCTATGATGTTTTCGGTGTTGGAGGTATTACCGGCCTTATCCGAGAAAGGGTTCTCACCATTTTCTTTTGGGACTTTTCTAACTTGCTTCTTATTGATATTTCTATCAAGATTGTGTTAGCCCTTGTCGCTAGCTCTCCAACAAACTTGGTTTCATCGAATTCGGAGTCCGTATGCAAAAGTTATTCTCGTTTTGGTGTACTGAAAAGGCTGCAGCGGTACTACCGCGCGTAGGAGTGGAAGTAATTTTTTACTACCGCTTTCTGGAGCGGTACTACCGCTTTCGGGAGCGGTACTACCGCTTGGAGCAGTACTACCGCGGCTACTTCCGTGGCTACTTCCGCTCGGGACCAAAAACTCGTCACAAGTCCAGCGGTGGTAGGCACGGATGTAATTTTTTAGTACCGCTCGCAAGCAGTAGTACCGCTACCCTTAGCAGTACTACCGCTACCCCTAGCGGTAGTACCGTGAGGTCAAGCGGTACTACCGCTCCGACGGTTTTTCTGACCTTTTTGCCTCCTCGCTGTTGTTTTTCAAAGGGGTTCTACTGCCCTAGCGGTAGTACCGCTCCTGGAGCGGTAGTACCGCTCTGTGCGGGCTGTGAGCATAACGGTTGGATTTTCCCCCACCTATAAAGGGGGTCTTCTTCCCCAATGAACCTAATCCTTCGAGCTCGTGTTCTTCCCCCATTGTTGACCTTCTTCGAGCTTGCTATCTCTCAATCCCTCCATGGATTCTTGCTAGTTTTTGGGGGAAAAGAGAGAGGAGATCTAGATCCACATTTCCACCAATCACTTTCTCCTCTAGGTGAGGGGAACCCCTTGGATCTTGATCTTGGAGTTCTTGGTGTTCTCCTTCTTGTTCTTCCTCTTATTTCCATCCCTAGCATTAGTTGCTTCGGTGGGATTTGGGAGAGAAGGACTTGGGCACTCCGTGTGCCCTTGCCATTGCATTTGGTGCATCGGTTTGAGTTCTCCACGGTGATACGTGGAAGTGAAGTTGAGAAGCTTATTACTCTTGGGTGCTTGGTACCCTTGAGCTTGTTCCTCTTGGGTGCTTGGGCGCCCTAGACGGTTGTGGTCACCTCGGAGCCATATTCCATTGTGGTGAAGCTTCGTGGTGTCGTTGGGGAGATAGCCCCAACCTTGGTGTTCGGAGCTCAATCATTGTGGTGTAAAGCTCCGGGCAAGCGTCGGGGTCTCCAATTAGGTTGTGGAGATCGCCCCGAGCAATTTGACGGGTTCCGGTGACCGCCCCCAAGGGTTGCCAAAGTGTACGGGTTCGGTGACCGCCCCCAAGGGTTGCCATTTGTACGGGTTCGGTGACCGCCCTCAAGGGTCCCTTAGTGGAATCACGGCATCTTGCATTGTGCGAGGGCGTGAGGAGATTACGGTGGCCCTAGTGGCTTCTTGGGGAGCATTGTGCCTCCACACCGCTCCAAACGGAGATTAGCATCCGCAAGGGTGTGAACTTCGGGATACATCGTCGTCTCCGCGTGCCTCGGTTATCTCTTACCCGAGCCCTTTACTTATGCATTATACTTTGTGATAGATATATTGTCTCTTGTCATATATCTTGCTATCACCTAGTTGTTTATCTTGCTTAGCATAAGTTGTTGGTGCACATAGGTGAGCCTAGTTGTTGTAGGTTTTGTGCTTGACAAATTAACCACTAGGTTTATTCCGCATTTGTTCAAGCCTAAACCGTAATTATTTTAAAGCGCCTATTCACCCCCCCTCTAGGCGACATCCACGATCTTTCAATTGGTATCAGAGCCTCGTCTCTCTTTATAGGGCTTAACCGCCTAGAGAGTAAGGATGTCGACTAGGGGTTTAGGATTCTCTGACACTCTTAGTTTCAATGGCACAAATTTTGATGTTTGGGTAATTCGCATGCTTAATCTCTTTAGGGTCATGGACCCAAATTTAGAGCGAATTGTAGATATGGGTTTTTCTCCTCCAAAGGATCCACAAAGATTATCTTTAGAGGATGAGAAAAACTCTTATCTCAATGCTCAAGCTTCTAATGTGCTTTTTGATGCTTTGAGCAATGTAGTTATATTTCAACTCATGTCGTTCCGGGATGCTCATGAGTTGTGGACAAAGCTTCAAGATAAATATGGTGTGTCCAAGAATTGTAGGAATGATTGTTCTCCCTCCACCTCCGGCCGTGTTGTGTTCTCAACTTCTTCTACTTCACCTACATGTGGTTTGCCACAAGGTAATGATATGGTGAGTAGTGTTGGTCATTGCAATGATGATAGTATGCTTATTGTGGATGATCCTTCATCACTATCTTATTGCAATGCATCTTCTTTGGACTTTAACACTTCGAGCACCCTACATGTTTCACATGCTTGTGTTGACAGTCCTTGCATATCTTGTAGAAATTGCTTGACTAAAACTCATGATGATATGCTTGCTATGTCTTGTTGCCATGATAAAAATGCATCTATTCCCTCGAATTGTTGTGCTAACAATGTAGAGGAAACCCAACACCCCATGGAACAAGATGTAGTCTTGAATGGTGCTTCAAGGGATCCTACATCATCATCTACTGCATTTTGCCTTATGGCTAAGGCTTCAAAGGTATCTCCCACTTTGAACCCCAATATATCTTGTCATGATAGTGATGATAACAATGATGATGATGTAGAAAATGATGAAGAAAATGATAATGTTGCCTCCTTAAAAATTAAGGGGGAAATGATTTTTAATGCTCTTCATAAGAATAAAATTGCTCGTTCCAACTTCATGGAAATCATGTCTATTGCCATTGAGGGCAAGAAATATATAGAGGAGTTGGAATCTCATCTAGAGGAGCATGAGGTCACCATTGAGAAAATGGAAGGTCATGAGCGTGATTACGCTAATGAGATCGCCGACCTCTCGCAAGCTCTTGAACTTGAACAAACCACCAAGGAATCTCTTGAGGAGACTTTTGCTCTAGAACTATCTAGAATAAAGGAATCCCGTGATAGAGCTCTCGAGGTGGCTAATGATTTTGAAACTAAAAATGAGAAGCTTGAAGTTGCACATGCTAAACTCCTTGAGGATTTTGATCACCTCAAAAATGGCTCAAGGGTCATTAAGAGTGAGCTCATCAAACTCACCGAGTCTCATGCTCAACTTGAAGCTTCATATTCTAAAGAGCTTGCCAAGTTGCCTTCTCCTCTTGCTATTATTGATAATGCTTGTGCTACTAACTCTATTTCTAGTGAAGCATCTATTTTGAAGGAGAATGTTGAGCTAAGGGCTCAACTTGAGTTGCTATCTAGCAAATATGGGAGATTGGAAGAAAGTCATGTAAAGCTCACAAGCTCTCATGATGACCTTCTAGTATCCCATAATGTGCTAAAGATAGCTCATGAGGCTATGATCATCAAGGTAACATCTAGTGAGCCTCATGTGGATACTAGCACTACTTCAAGTCAAAATGCTGTCTTGCCATGTGCTAGTCCTCGTAATTCATCTACTCACAATGTTAGTACATCTTGTGATGAATTGCTCTCCTTGCCTTGTTGCTCTAACAATGAAGATTATACTTCCTCTAGTACTTTTGTTGATACTAACCATGTAGAGGAAATCAAAGAGCTCAAGGCCCAAGTCACTTCTTTGAAGAAAGACTTGGAAAAGTGTCATGAAGGGAAGTCCACACTCAACAATATCTTGAGTGTGCAAAAATCCCCCAATGACAAAGGTGGACTTGGATTCAACTCCAACAAGAAGAAAATGTCCAAGATCATTAACAAGAATAAGGGCCAAGAACAACTCAAGAATTCGGCCAAGATTATTTGCTTCAAGTGCAAAATTGAAGGGCATCATGTTAGATCTTGCCCATTGAAGAAGAAGGCCATTAGTGACAAGCAACAAGGGAAGAGGCCACAAGTTCATTCTCGTTCTCAACCGCAAGTTGGAGAAAGGCCGCTTCCCAAGAAGACTCATGGTAATGCTTCTCATTTTGAGAAATCAAATGAGAAGAAAGTGAAGAGTAGATGTTGCTACCTATGCCGTGAGAAGGGTCACCTTGCTTCTTCATGCACTAGTGGTAACTTATCCAACCCAATTATTATTGATGATGTCTATTCTCTTGGGAAGGATAAGGTTGGCAATGTGTTTGCCAAGTTTCTTGGCACTCAAAGTGGTGTCAAGAAAAGAACCATTTGGGTAGCCAAGCCTATTGTGACTAACCTCTTAGGACCCAACTTGGTTGGGGACCAACTAGCTTAAACTTGATCAATAGGTGTTGTTGGAGGGCTTTGGAGACTTGGCTACATTATGAAGATTTGAGGGGCCTTCATCATTCATATTGTCTCAAGCCAAGTCATTCGGATTATCTTTCTATGGTATATCCAATGTTCCTCCTTGCGGTAACTCGTGCTTAAATTGTTTATATTGAAAGTTACTTGCCCCTTAGCATGTTGTGGTTTTGTACCTTGCATGTGCTTGTATATGTTGGGCTTCCAATTTGCTTATCTTGAGAAATCAAGTATGTGTATGTTGGTTTGTACATCATGTACGCGTGTGTCGTGTGTTGAGCCTTTTTGCATCTTGTTTATATCTTAGTTGGCTCTTGTGAGAGATTAATGGAACATCCCATTTTGGGGGAGTGATGTGCTTTGTGCACCTCACAAACCTAAAAATGTGTGTACATGAGGAATACCATCTAGTTTTGATATTACAAGATTATCTAGTCACCATGTGGTATATCTTCTCATGAGAAATTCAAATTCTAAAGTGTCCATTAATTATCTCTTGTTGGTTCCTCTTTTGCATCTTGGTAAGTTTTTCATTGGTATCACATTATGGGGGAGTAATATTCTATGTGCATATTACAAGCCTAGAAAATGTGTAAATTTGAGATTTTGTCACCTAGAGTTGATAGTATAAATTATGTTGTTCCTAGGTGACATGTTAGCTCTTCAAGTTCCAATTTGCTTGTGCTTGGTGTGAAGATGATGTTGGATATCATTGCTATCCATCACCGGAAATTATTCCCAAATACTTCTTGTCTCTTGACAATTGGTAATCATATATGTGGTAGAAATTGTTGATCATCTTTACATTGGCTTTTGCTTTTGTTCGGCCTATTTCTTTCCAAGATTGCATCAACTCCCATTCCCTTCCCTGCCACTTGTGGATCTTGTTGTTTTCTTGATCTTGTCTAGTGTTTTATGGATATAGCGAAAGTGGTGATCCCATCGTGTGCATTTCGTATTCAACTGCAAATTCTCTATAATGCACAATTCTTGAGGGAGCTATCCTATTTTCGATAGAACACTCTTATTGTGATTCATTTCAAGTGTGTGTTGATGGAAGGCAAGCCGTTTCTTTTTGGTACTTTGTGCCATCATGAAACTTTGTAGATGGGTTGGTTTGTTTGGAACCATCCTCTCTTTTGGGAGTCCGATATCTTTCCTTTTGCGTGTATCAATGGATATCTCATTCCTTGATGTATCTTCTAATAGATATCTTCCAAGTGATGATTTCTCCTTTTGGTATCATATTTTCACTTGGTATTTCTTTTTCATTTTGTTTCGTTTCTTGAAAGTCTTGAGCATGCATATTTACTTCATGTATTTTCTTTGGCATGCTTTCTTTCTTTAACCCAATATATAGGGGAAACTCCACCTAGTCTCAATTTGGATGAGTTGTGCATGAAATTCATTTTCATATATAAATGCACATGTGTTTGTGGAGTTTGTCCTATGTATTGGTGTTTCTAACTCTTTGGTCCCAATGAGTTTGGGTACCATTTTGTTTGCGTTGTTGTTCTAGGAACAATTGGAGATGCATTGGATGCTCGGCTCATTCAAAAGGAAGGTGGTGTCACCACGTGCTTATTGGAGTCAAGCTAGGATGATCAATGAACTACTATCTACCTTCAATTGGTATCTACTACATCCTTCCAATGGTATCTCGGTAACAAGTATCACCATCTACTTCATGCACACATTTCTTGCACCAACCTTGTGTAGGTTGTATCATGGCATGTTAGTCATTCCTTCTAATGATACTTGTTTCCTTTCTCAAAGCATCCCAACAATGATCTCTTGTTGCTAGTTGTGATGTCTTTGATGCTCGTGTGGTTGGAACTCATTTATATACAATAAGAACATATCTAGCCATGTGCTATGCCTTCAAGCAAATATCTTATTGGTATATTTATGACTTCCTTGGGGATATCTTATTCATTCCTTTTTGCAACAATTTTGTGTGTACATCCTTCTTTGTGGATTGATATCATCATGATCTTCATCTACCTAGAATCTTATACACTTTTGAGAAGTTGCATATCTATTTGATATCCCCTTCTTTCACGTCCACCTTTTTGTTCCTGTTTTATTTCTTTGGTGGCTCCGTGAAGGTGTGTGTCTCGAGTGCGGATCTTATATCGTTTCATCTAGATGCACTCTTTTGTGGTGAAGATCATTCTCTCTTGCTTGTCTTGATGAGGCTTTGCCATTTCTACTGGTATCCCTCCTCATGACAAAGCTATCCTTTTTATATCTTCACCACAGGTTGTCACAAGCATAGGTTATTTATATGATTATTAGTGAGCTTGTGAACCCATTTGCTGTTTTGTGTGGGAATGACAGGCCTTGCACTATGTATCTCATTCATTCAAGAGTATACTGATGCTTAATGTTCATCCATACATTAATCTTCTAAAGTGCTTTGCCATGACTCACACACATCATTTTGGTTGAGCCTACTCTTAAGTTGACTCTTTTATATATTGCTCAACCAGTTTTTTGTTGCAAGTGCTAGGCTTTGTTTCCTTCATGCTCACTTGCACTTGGTGTGAGTGTCTATTGATCTTGGGGGAGTGATGATCCTATTTTGTGCACTTGGTATCCTAATGAAAATATTCTAAGGAGTGCATAAATTATGGGGAGCTTCACTAATGTCTTTAGAATACTCCGTTGCTATGTCGTGAGGTTCTATTGATCTTGGGGGAGCGGCGATCCTACTTTGTGCTCGTTGTATCCAAATACAAAACTAAATTGTGCACAAATCATGGGGAGCTTCCCTAGTTTCTATAGAACACTCCTTTGCTCCTATCATAATATCTTTTATTCATTTGGCATGTAGGATCATTGGTCTAGTTGGGTCAATTGGTATCTTTTGATAGCTTGATTCAATTGGTATCCTTTGATTGCTTGATTGCGTGTTTTTCTCCCTTTGTTATGCCTTTGTGGCATATCATTCTTTTGCAATCTTTGGGCCTCAATATAGTTTGTCTTCCTCCAAGTATTTACAGTTGGATATTTGTATTGCCTTCCACTCTCTATTTTGAGGAATACATAATTTATGGAGGAACACAATTTATATTGAACTTCTAAGCTTTTCGCCCATTTTGGCAATCGATGCCAATGGGGGAGAAGTTTCAGAGAGTTGAGTTTTGTGAGGAAGTTTAGAGAGTTGTCTCTTCGCTCTTCTTGCTTTGGTTTTGTTCCTAAGCTTTTGCATCTCATGCACATACATTATTGTTGCATGGTATTGTGATGCATAATTCCTTATATAAACTCTCTTGAAAGTGATTGTCATCAATTACCAAAATGGGGGAGATTGAAAGAACATGCGGTGCCCCCATGTTTGGTTTTGGTAATTGATGACAATCTCTATGGACTAATGGTTGCCTTGAGTTATATTTGAAGGGTTTGTCCATAGGCTTTTCTTGGAGTTCATTTGTTGGTTTCAAGGAGAGTTTGTGATGACCAAGGTGCTATTAAGGAATTATCCAAAGATTGGTCTTGTGAGTGTTGAGCTTATTGCAAGCATGTCTTGAAGAAGAAGAGTGTGTTATCATTCATGTTTACCTTCAAGACATCATCCAAATGAAGTGAGTTGGAAAGATTCAAGGTTGATCAAGACTAAGTGAAGGAGTGAATCAAGTTGATCAACACACAAAGTGTAGAAGATGTACCGAGAGGGATCAAGCAATCCCATGGTATGGTAAGCATTGTCAATCACGCTTTGTGTACTAACCCATGTTCTTCGTGAGAGTTCTTTGTGGGGTTAGGTTGCGGTGTGCAAGTTCAAGTGGAGCATCACAAAGAAATCAAGTGCTTGAATCTTGCCGTCCATTGTCGTGACAATGGACTTGTGAAGATATGCCGAAGAGTGGCTCACCCATAGAGGAGTATGGGGGAGCAATCTACTAGTCTTCACCGAGACAACGCAATCAAGAAAGATGGTCCAACTTGAGGAAGTCAAGATCGTCTACATCTAGCTCAAGTGGACTTTGTGCAAAGCAAAGGTTTGCCCTTGATAGGTTTTCTATTTTACCGGTCTCGTGGTGGTAGTTGGGAGACCGGGTTATAGGATCGTTTGCCGTACTATCAAGGGGGGCTCTCAAGTTGGTAGCTTGATCGTATCGTTAGTAGAAAGCTCAAACCATTGCATCCTTGCATCATGTTTCTTGGTTCTTGTTTGGTTCTCTTTGTAGTCTTAGAGCTTATGGTCATCTTGATGACAAGCTTGAGTTCATCGAAAACGGAGTTCACATGTGTCTTCTATGATGTTTTCGGTGTTGGAGGTTTTACCGGTCTTATCCGAGAAAGGGTTCTCACTATTTTCTTTTGGGACTTTTCTAACTTGCTTCTTATTGATATTTCTATCAATATTGTGTTAGCCCTTGTCGCTAGCTTTCCAACAAACTTGGTTTCATCGAATTCGGAGTCCGTATGCAAAAGTTATTCTTGTTTTGGTGTACTGAAAAGGCTGCAGCGGTACTACCGCGCGTAGGAGCGGAAGTAATTTTTTACTACCGCTTTCGGGAGCGGTACTACCGCTTGGAGCAGTACTACCGCGGCTACTTCCGTGGCTACTTCCGCTCGGGACCAAAAACTCGTCACAAGTCCAGCGGTGGTAGGCACGGATGTAATTTTTTAGTACCGCTCGCAAGCAGTAGTACCGCTACCCTTAGCAGTACTACCGCTACCCCTAGCGGTAGTACCGTGAGGTCAAGCAGTACTATCGCTCCGACGGTTTTTCTGGCCTTTTTGCCTCCTCGTTGTTGTTTTTCAAAGGGGTTCTACTGCCCTAGCGGTAGTACCGCTCCTGGAGCGGTAGTACCGCTCTGTGCGGGCTGTGAGCATAACAGTTGGATTTTCCCCCACCTATAAAGGGGGTCTTCTTCCCCAATGAACCTAATCCTTCGAGCTCGTGTTCTTCCCCCATTGTTGACCTTCTTCGAGCTTGCTATCTCTCAATCCCTCCATGGATTCTTGCTAGTTTTTGGGGGAAAAGAGAGAGGAGATCTAGATCCACATTTCCACCAATCACTTTCTCCTCTAGGTGAGGGGAACCCCTTGGATCTTGATCTTGGAGTTCTTGGTGTTCTCCTTCTTGTTCTTCCTCTTATTTCCCTCCCTAGCATTAGTTGCTTCGGTGGGATTTGGGAGAGAAGGACTTGGGCACTCCGTGTGCCCTTGCCATTGCATTTGGTGCATCGGTTTGAGTTCTCCACGGTGATACGTGGAAGTGAAGTTGAGAAGCTTATTACTCTTGGGTGCTTGGTACCCTTGAGCTTGTTCCTCTTGGGTGCTTGGGCGCCCTAGACGGTTGTGGTCACCTCGGAGCCATATTCCATTGTGGTGAAGCTTCGTGGTGTCGTTGGGGAGATAGCCCCAACCTTGGTGTTCGGAGCTCAATCATTGTGGTGTAAAGCTCCGGGCAAGCGTCGGGGTCTCCAATTAGGTTGTGGAGATCGCCCCGAGCAATTTGACGGGTTCCGGTGACCGCCCCCAAGGGTTGCCAAAGTGTACGGGTTCGGTGACCGCCCCCAAGGGTTGCCATTTGTACGGGTTCGGTGACCGCCCTCAAGGGTCCCTTAGTGGAATCACGACATCTTGCATTGTGAGAGGGCGTGAGGAGATTACGGTGGCCCTAGTGGCTTCTTGGGGAGCATTGTGCCTCCACACCGCTCCAAACGGAGATTAGCATCCGCAAGGGTGTGAACTTCGGGATACATCGTCGTCTCCGCGTGCCTCGGTTATCTCTTACCCGAGCCCTTTACTTATGCATTATACTTTGTGATAGATATATTGTCTCTTGTCATATATCTTGCTATCACCTAGTTGTTTATCTTGCTTAGCATAAGTTGTTGGTGCACATAGGTGAGCCTAGTTGTTGTAGGTTTTGTGCTGGACAAATTAACCGCTAGGTTTATTCCGCATTTGTTCAAGCCTAAACCGTAATTATTTTAAAGCGCCTATTCACCCCCCCTCTAGGCGACATCCACGATCTTTCATCTTGGACCATTTCAAAAATGTGAGGGTCGTCGGGGCAACCATATTTACTTCTCTATTGATGATTTTCAGTCGACTTTTGCTCTCGACGTCCGCGAAGATCACCAAAGTGGAGTTGATCCGGGGGTATCCTCCGTCCCCTTCCTTGTCTTCGGACTCTTCTGATTCTTTCCCCTTCTCAGTCGACTGATCTTTCTGGAAGTTCTGGATCAGGAGCCGACACTGTCGAGTGGTGTGCTTGGGATATACCAAGTTTCCCTCTTCATCTTTCTTCGTGTGTATGGGGCACGGCTGGTCGAGCACATCATCTCCAGCTTGATCCTTCCCTTTCTTGGGGGCCCGGGAACCTTTCGGCTTTCCTTTGCCCTTTCCCTGATTGACCACTACAGCCTCTCCCTGAGCAGCTGGCTTGGCCTTGCGCTTGTTCTTCCGATTGGAATTCTGATCATCCTGTCCGACTGGTTTCTTGCCGCTGCGGAGCCGATCGGCCTCCTCACCGTTGGCGTACCGACTGGCAATCTCCATCATCCGCGATAGGGACATATCGCCTGTTCGACCAAACTTCAGATTCAGCTATCGGTTACGCACGCCTTCCTTGAAAACGCAAACCGCCTGGTGCTCACACACATTCTCCACCGTGTGATGCAAGGTGGTCCATCGCTGGATGTAATCTCTCAAAGTTTCATTCGACTTCTGTGCGCAGTGCTGAAGCTCTGCGAGTCCAGCAGGCCACTTGCAGGTGCCTTCGAAGGTCCGAATGAACACTCGCGCGAGCTCTTCCCAACTATAAATACTCCCGGGGGCCAACTGATTGAGCCACGCCCGAGCAGAACCGCCCAGCATCAGAGGAAGATGCTTCATGGCCACGTCATCGTTGCCGCCTCCGATCTGTACAGCCACTCGGTAGTCTTCTAGCCAGGTGTCTGGTTTCGACTCACCAGTGAACTTGCTTACCCCCGCCGCTAACCTGAAGTTCGGGGGGGTCTCTGCGGCTCTGATAGCACTACAGAAACACTCGGGTCCAGAGACAGGTGCTCGGCTGCCACTCGGTTGATCTCCGCCTTGCTCTCTCTGAATGCCCTGTTCCGGTCGACCCGTCCCTGCACAAGGATAGACCTTGCATCGAAACCTGGCCTCCGGGGATCTAGGGGAATCCTCCGCTCATCGTCGCGCAGGCGCCTGCCCTCGTGCCGCTGGGGTGAGTACGATCCACTTCCCGGAGGAGGCGTAGGCACTCGACGGCGGTCATGATGTCCGTGTTGACGGTCGTGTTGCTCGTCATTCCGACCCAGATGCCGGTCTTGCCGTGGGCCACGTTCCTCACGCCTCGGGGGCGATCTTGGACTGTGGGCCGACCATACGGTGTCTGCAGCCACCGATCTACTGTGAATCCTGTTGCGCGACTGAGAAACATCCGCGTTTTGCTCTTCAGCCGTTTGGAGCAAAGCTCGGATCTGCTGAAGGCCTCTCCCAGCCTCTGACTGAGAGGGTTGAATCGACTCCGCGATGCGAGCCGCGGCTTAGAGGTTCTGGACTGGCGTGCGGAACAGCTGAGTCTCGCGCTGGCGCGATTGCCGCGGTCGTCGACTGGACTCGGGGACCAGTCGGCGGGCCTGTTCGTCGAGTGCGCGTTGGATATTTTCCAAGCGCGCGCGCTCGGCCACGGTGGCCAAGCGTGTGGCTTCGAGGGCCAGAGCCTCCGGAGAATCCCCCACGATGGGAGTGAAGAGTGCATCTTCGTTGCGGCGACAAAGCTCAGCCCTTTGCTCGGAGGTGAGGGGTTGAGGAATGTAACCGTCGTTGTCGTGTGATCGGCCGCCGCCGCTGCCGCCGTCTCCACCGCGAGGAAAACCCGGCGGGCTGCGGCGCGAATCGACCATGAGGATTTCCGCTGCGGGACCGCTGCTCCCGCACTCGGAAACAGAATCCACGAGCTCGGTCGACTGATCGGCCGGCCCGTAGAGGTAACCCTCGGGCTCAATGGTCGCGACTTGAGGGGTGGCCATTTCACGGGCCACCGCGTGTTTCACCCACCGCTGGAGCCGTGAGCGACCGGATCGCTTGCGGCGGCGTCCGGCGGGGATGGGGGACGATGTAGGGATTGATGAATATTGAGTCGACGGCTGCCGAAGGAGGACGCTGCAGGCGCTAGCGCGGAAGTGCGCAGCCCCCCGGGTGAGCAGAGCCTCGACGTC
Source organism: Secale cereale (assembly GCA_902687465.1). Taxonomy (NCBI): domain Eukaryota; kingdom Viridiplantae; phylum Streptophyta; class Magnoliopsida; order Poales; family Poaceae; genus Secale; species Secale cereale. Next base: position 671,711,011 of record LR738709.1, read on the forward strand.
AAGAGGGGCCTCCTGGAGCCACGCGGAGTCGTCGGCGATGAAAACGAGCGCGCCAAGCCGGATCTCGCGGCCCAACGCTAAACCACCGCCTGACACCATGATGAAGGAGGTCGGAGAGGAAGTTGCAACCTCACCAGATGTCGCTAAGACGCCTTGCCCCACGGTGGGCGCCAACTGTCGTGGTTCTAAGTCTGACAGTACGAGTAGGGGGTACGAATGGGGAGGCAAGGCCCTAGCTATGGTGGAGTTGTACACAAGGTGTTTACGAGTTTAGGCCCTTCTCGGAGGAAGTAACAGCCCTACGTCTCGGTGCCCGGAGGCGGTAGACTGGTATGTGTATATGTGAGTTACAAAGATGTGAACCCTTGTACCGGAGGAGGGGGGGTGGCTTATATAGTGTGCCAGGACCCCAGCCTTGCTCCACGTTACCAAGGGTTCAATGTACATTAAGGCAGGCGTTACTGATAACGCCTACAGTAAAGAGTAATTAAGGCATTTACTATGGCGAGTAAATACCAGACCGTTATTGTCCTAAGGGATCCTTGACCTTCGGGGGTCGAGTGCCTTGGATTGGTCGAGTGGAGTTGAGTTGTCTTGTAGGTGATGTCCAGTCGAGTGGGATGTCCTCTTGGGCTGTCTCAGTCGACTGTCTTTGTCATCATAAGTTTGATCTTCTAGGGTAGTGACCTTGGGTGGGGTACCTTGGTCGGGCCTGTGACCCTACCCTAGGTCTGTAACCTCGTCACTGGCTCCAAAAGCCACCCACGTGATGGTGAAGAAACACCAGTTTTTGCTGGTTCGCCCACTGTACGTACAAGAGAAGCACAGCCAGCTCCGGCTAGTTCGTCCAGTGACGCGGATAGCTCGGAAGAGTCTGAATCGCCTCAAAACGAGAGTTTGGCAACTCCAGATGATGTTACTTCGTCTTCGACTGAACAGGAGACAAGGGAACGTCCGCCGACACCAGTACGTCTTCAACTAGTGGTTGATTTATATCCAAAGAAAGCGCTTCCAAAAGTAAATCCAGTGAAAATTAGAAGAGGATGGTGGTATCCGCTTAGCATCGAGGAACCGACGAAATTTGAAGATGCAAACACGGAGGAGTGTTGGCATCGTGCTATGGACGAGGAGTTGGGATCGATCCAAGACAACAAAACATGGGAGCTCGTGGATCCACCCAACGACCATAAAATCATAGGACTCAAGTGGGTGTACAAAGTTAAGAAAGATGCCGAAGGAAAATTGGTGAAGCATAAAGCAAGGCTCGTAGCCAAAGGATACGTGCAAGAGCAAGGTGTGGACTTCGAGGAAGTGTTTGCTCCCGTTACAAGGATGGAATCGGTGAGGCTCGTTATAGCTCTCGTGGCTCAGTAATCATGGAAACTACATCACATGGATGTTAAATCCGTGTTTTTGAACGGGGAGTTGAAGTAAGAAGTATATTTGAAGCAACCACCGGGTTACATCAAAAAGGGAGAGGAACACAAGGTGTTGAAACTACACAAGGCCTTGTACGGGCTATGCCAAGCTCCTCGGGCATGGAACATCAAGCTTGATCGTACACTAGTTTCTCTTGGTTTTGAGAAAAGTCCACTGGAGCATGCTATGTACAAGCGAGGTAAAGGCAAGGATCGTCTCTTAGCGGGCATCTATGTTGATGATCTCTTGATAACCGGAGCAGATGAGGAGGAGATTGCGAGATTCAAGCTACAGATGAAGGAGCTATTCAAGATGAGTGATTTAGGGCTCTTGACTTACTACCTTGGGATCGAGGTACATCAAAAGCCGGAGGGGTCACACTATGCCAGGAGGCATATGCGAAGAAGATTCTTGAAAGTTGTAGCATGGAGGACTGCAATCCAAGTCATGTTCCCATGGAGCCTTGACTTAAACTTAGCAAGAGGAGCCAAGCACCCGCGGTTGATGCAACAGAGTATAGAAGTGTAACACCCCATATGTGATACTTTCCTATAATGGCAATAAATCAATTCTCATTTTGATCCTTGTCCTTATCCTTGGGGGTTCTTGTCATTTGAGCTCATTTTATTTTTTGCATTGTCATGTTATTTTATTTTATTTTGCATTCATGCATTGCTTCATCATCATGGCATCTTAGTCATATTAGTTTACTTTCTTGTTGTGGTTGTGACGTGAGGCACCTTGTGTTGTGTGATGTTGGTGCAAAGCCATGCCTTGCCAAACCCTAGACCCCCCTGATACGTCCAAAACGTATCTATAATTTCTGCTTGCTCCATGCCTCTTTTGGGTGATATTGCTATGATATTTATACACTTCCATACACTTTTGATCATATTTGGACTAACCTATTAACTCAGTGCACCCCAGTGCCAGTTTCTGTTTTCTGCTGTTTTTGTATTTCAGGTTTTCCCGTCAGTAAAACTGCCAGAAAAATCCCGGAAAAATTATATAAAAAATCAGCGTTCCGGAAGCTTCCACACGGCCGAAGTAGGGCCGGAGGGGGGCCACCAGGGCTCCAGGCGCCCTGGTGGCGCGGCCCCCCTCCTGGCCGCGCCGGGGGGGCGCCTGGGCCCCCCAGGCCTCCGCTGATGCCCCCCTTTGGCATATATTTAACACGCGTCCCGAAACCCTCGAGGACGGAACCCTTTTTCGCGATCTCATCTCTGTTCCGCCGCCGCCGCGCTTCCAAGATCGGGAGCACCAGGAGAACTCTTCCCGGCACCCTGCCGGAGGGGAGGATCACCACCGGGAGCCTCTCCACCACCATGGACGCCTCCCGGATGAGTTGTGAGTAGTCTCCCTTGGACCATGGGTCCATGACCAGTAGCTATGTGATGTTCTCCTCCCCTTCTTGTGCTTCACTAATTAGACCTCGTGAGCTGCCCTACATGATCGAGGCACATATGTAATCCTTATGCTGTTGCTATGTTGAGTTTGCTGGAATCCGATGGATTGTGAGATTATGTTCAGATTGTGTTTGAGTAATATATTTGATTTACCTCTTTTATATTTATGTTCTTAAGTAATTCTTGCATGTTCTCCGTTGCTATTTATTGCTTTGGCCGAGTAGTAGGTAGTGACTCCAAGAGGGAACGTTATGCTCGATTGTGGGTTCATGCCCCTCGATGACTAGCTTGAGTGACAGAAACATGAGTCTAGGGGATGTGATGTTGCCACAAGGGGGAAAACAACGGTGCTTGTACTCGCGGGTGCAAGGATTGTTTACTTTACGCAAAGTTCTTTTAATGCAGTTGTCTGTTGCTTTGAGCTTACACTATGGGTGGGACTCGCAACTTAATACCAGCGAGATGTTCTGGATAGATATCTCAAGGTGGATGATTAGTAGTAGATGCAGATGGATTTCGGTCTACTTGCCTTGGCGTACAGCCCATGCTTTGAACCTCTACCTTTCTTGCAACATAGTTAGCATTGGTTTGCGCACATAATTCTGTCAATTGCCCAGCTGTAATTCGTTTACCTCACATAGCTGTTTTATCGTCTTTTGGGAGAGAGACATCACTAGTGAACATCATGGGACCCCGGTCCATATTACCATCACTGATCACGTCCGCTATTTACTTTCCGCTTTTATTTACTAGTTGCAGCAATATCTATCACTATTATCTCTTGTGTTTGATCCTTTGTAAACGACAAGGCCGGAGGGATTGACAACCTCTCTGTACTCGTTGGGAGCAAAGTTATTTGTATCTGTGTGCAGGTCCAAGTTGATTGCTAAGTATCTGGCGCCGTTAGCAGTTGACACCTTCTTGTTGAACCTTGGAGTCTCAGGGGAAATCGATCATTGGTATCTTTGCCAAGGGAAAACTACCGCTACACTGCATCTCAAACCTTCCACTTGGGGTAACCAACGAGGGGCGAGAAGTCATCACCCCCCTTCTTGTTTCCTCTCTTCCTTCATCCTTTTCTTCCTTCTTTAATTATTTTTGCAAGTGACCTAGCCTATTCCATTAATGTTCATTCTTTCCCCAAAAATCTTGCACCATGTCTACACCTTCTCTGCCAAATTTCATCCTTTTTGGAGTTGTTTTGGTTGGGTTCAAAAATGGCACAAGTTTGAATATTATTCAAACTTGTATTATTTTTCTGCCTCTAAAAAAGTCCAAGCCAATTTTATAAAATTGTGCATAAATCTAGATGCTTGGGGGTATTTTTATATTTCCCAAATTCCTCTCCTATGTCCCTGGCCTTTTTCCACTTGTATTTCTATTTGAAGAAATATACTAAATAAAAACTACAGCAGGGAGGCCTCTTCCTACTGGGCCGAAGCCACTTGCCTAGCCAGGCCGAAGGCAGCACCCAGCTTCCTGCGCGGCCCTCGTTCCCTCTCGTGGTAAAACCCACGTGGATACCCCTGGGGGACCCGCCTGGCAGCCTCACGTTTCTCCTTTTCCTTCCTCCTCCTGCCTCTTTCCTCCTCACGGTAAGAACTCCAGCGCCAATAGCACATGGCCACCTGGACGCCACGACCTCGCGTCTCCTCCCTATAAAACCAAGCCTCCGGCTCCCTAGGGTTTCCCCTTATCCCTCTCCTCCGCCGCCGCCACCATCCAGGAGGGCATCTCCTCCTCCCCTATCTCCTTTCCCTTGCCGCAGCCACCATGGCCGACCAGAGCAAGAGCTCCCCTCCGGCGTAGGAGCTCCTCCGGCTCCATCCTCGACGTCCGCGAGCCCCGCAGCGCGCCTCCGGTTCCGTTCAGAAGCCAAGACGGGGCCGACGACTCCCTCCTCGACGTCCTCTGCTTCCTCTACATTCACGGACAGAATTCAGTCAAGGTTCAGAGCTCCCTCCCGTCTCCTCTGGCGCATCTCCGTCGACCCCTCCGTGTCCTAGGGTAAGGAGGTATACCAAACTCCTCCCTGCTCTTTTCTTGTCACTGGAAGATCCCCGTAGTAGTTGCTAGGGCCGTGCCATAGCCGTGCTCTCCGCGCTCCGTACATCCCTGCAGTTTACCTATACTTTCGCTTATAGCGTGTCCTCCCTACTCCCCGCTCTCAACCTCTCTGTTCACGCACGCACACATCACTTGTGGCTCGTGCGCAGCACACCACACGCCCCGCAGCCTCGCTCGTGTTGCAGCTTGCCGTAGCCTGCCTCGCCGTGCTTCGATGCCGTGACCGAGACCAGCTCCTACCTGAGCTTGTTCGCGAGCCCTTGCTCATGTCGTTGCTCAGCGTCCCCGCGCAAGCCATCGCAGCCATCCCATGCATCGTCGTGGTGGTCGCCGCCATGGCCAAAAGCTCGGCCTCACGCAAGCCCCACACGTGCATCCACTCACACACAGCAAGCGCGCGCCCCAGCCGGGCTTCCTTGGCCTTTCCGCAACCCCCGCCGGCGCCTTGCAGCCACTGCCCCCGCTGCCTCACTCGCCGGCGGCCTCACCAAGCGCCACCGTGAGCCATGGCTCAAAGCTCATCTCCTTGGTTTTCTGTTCAAGTAGGACTGGCCTCCTTTTATTCACGAGCAGAGCACCAGGCGAGCTGGTCGCCCCAGTGCGTCAAGGCAAGGAGGTCCTAGGTTCGAGTCCCAGGCACCCCTGTTTTTTTGTTTATTTTGTGCTCTCCCACTTTGGGGCCGAATCCAGTCCTGGGCCCAAGCATGTTTTTTTTTCTGCTCTATAGTTTTTATCCTTTTTCCAATGCATTCTTATTTACTCAAATGCCATTATTTTGTTTTGTGCATAACTAAAGATCCATGCATCCATTTGAAATATGTCATATATGAAACTTGCTCAGTTTTTCATGTAGATTATCAATATGCTATTTGTTGCCATGTTTAAAAACATTTAATTTGTTGTTTGAATTATTCTTGTTTTAAATATGCTTAAACTTGGAAAATCATAACTAAATAACTACACCTCCAAATTTAACAAACTTTATATGCATTTGCGGTGGAAAAATGTGTTGAATATTATGGTGCTGTTGTTTTGCATGTTTAACAACTTTATAACAGAAGTTTTTCAGATCTGTCCCAATTGCATTTAATTAATTATGGGAGTTTCTGGATATTGTTGTATGTTATTTCCAGCCCATTTAATTATGCTAGCATGTTGTTGTAATCTTAGTTGCACCTTTGCCATGTTAAACTACCCCTTTAAACTTGTTGGGTGCTTGTTTGAAGAATCTACATAAACTTGTTAGTTTTGTTCTTTAGCTTGTTTCTTTCATGGGAGTGATCTTGTTTGCTATGATGTTATTGCACTCTTGTGTCCCTAGGCCATGCATCATACCTACCCATGTCCATATGCATCATGTGGTTGAGCATTGCATGTGGATTGATTGTTGTTCCGGTGTTGATTGTTGTGTTGGTTAGAGCCCGATGACGATTCAGATTACGAGGTTCCTACCGAGGCTGAGTTTGAGGAGGAAGGTTACGATCCCTCCGTGGAATCAACAGGCAAGATGACCATACCCAGATATCACTACTATCTTTGCCTATGCTAGATGTCTCGCTCTTTAGATATTGCCTCGATGCCCATGTCTGTTTGTCAGCCCTCCTATTGTTGCCATGAAACTCTTTAACCACCCTCCTAGCAAACCGTTGTTTGGTTAAGTATGCATCGCTCAGCCCCTCTTATAGCGTTGTTAGTTGTAGGTGAAGATTTGAAGATTCTTGCTTCGTGATGAAGTTATTGTTGGGATATCACAATATATAATCTGTTAAACTAAATCATCTATATATTGGTAATGGGTGGAAGGCTAAGCCTCTTGCTTGGTGTTTTATTCCAGTCATGCCACCCTAGGAACCGTTAAACCGGTGTTATGTTCCTTGATTTTGCATCCCTAACACGGTTGGGGTTTATGGGCCCCCCTCGATAACTCGCTTAGTGCTAAAGCTTTTCCAGCAAGGCCCAACATTGGTTTTACATTTGCCTAATAACTAAAACTTGCATAGGGCGTTGCAAACCCGAGTTCTTAATTAACAACCCGGGCCAGTGCTCCTCATGAGTGTTGGTCCAAACTGGGCAGCCTACGGGGCCACCTCGAGGAAACTCAAGGGCTGGTATACACCTGTAGGATGTCCCATCCGGTCGTGGCCTGAGACTAGATACGCGCGGCTACTGTCAGGGTGTCGGCACGCCGGGAGGTCTTGCTAGATTAGTTTTACCTTTGTCGGAATATCTTGAGCACGGGATTCTGAGAATACTCGGGTCTTCCCACCTTGGAGTTGTGACTCCGCAGATCGTGAGCTTGTGATGGGCTAAGTTGGGACACCCGTGCAGGGTTTAATCTTTCGAAAGCCGTGCCCGCGGTTATGTGGCAGATGGGAATTTGTTAGTATCCGGTTGTAGATAACTTGACACCTTGTTCTTGAATACACTACCTGCATGAGTAACCGTGACGGTCTCTTTCCGAAGGGGTTCGGGAAGTGAACACGGTGGGGTTATGTTTGATCGTGAGTAGTTAGGATCACTTCTTGATCAACTTGGCGATCGTTGACACTTGTTCTCTTCTCGCTCTAAACTCGTAAGTTAGTGCTTAGTGCTGCTGCAACCTTGTTGTTAAGCCTTTCCCACACCTAAGGCTTTGATAGTATTGCTACCCGGGAACGGGATTGCTGAGTCCTCTGTGGCTCATAGATTCAACACAACACCAGATGCAGGTACCGTTGAGAACTACACAGGTGGTGGTTCAAAGCTGTATTGGGAGTTCGATGAAGAGCATGGACGTTACTATGTGTCTTATCCCGAGGATCAGTAGTGGCTCTTACTAGGATGATCCGGGACCTTGTGTTGCTTTTATGGTATCTTTCATTTGGATTTCGTCCGTAGTCGGACTCCGATGTTATTCGGATGATGTATGTTAATGTATTTCATTGTGTGACGTGGCGAGTGTAAGCCAACTACTATTTTGCACTTTCATCCCCGCTTTTACATGAGTTGTGCAAAGATACCATACTTGAGATCATTCTAGTATGCGATTATGTCTTTAAGTCGTGCCTCGACACGTGGGAGACATAGTCGCATACTCGGCATTACAAGAAGTGTGGTCGGAAGCCTAAGGTATCTTGTGAATACACGACCAGACTTGGCATATTCCGTTGGCGTGGTGAGTCGCTTCATGGAAGCACCCATGACAGAACATTGGGCAGCTGTGAAACAAATACTCAGGTACATCAAAGGGACTACTAACTTCGGTTGTGTCTATTTGAGAGAGAAGCGGAAGGAGATGGTGGAGCTACTTGGCTACAGTGATAGTGACTTAGCAGGAGATATTGACGACCGTAAAAGTACCTCGGGCGTGGCATATTTATTGGGAAGAAGCATCATGACTTGGCTATCACAAAAGCAGAAAGTGGTCGCATTATCATCTTGTGAAGCGGAGTATATTGCTGCTGCAACCGCAACAGGTCAAGGTGTGTGGCTAGAAAGGCTACTCGGTGACCTCACTGACAAGGAACCAGAAGGAGTGGTGCTCTATGTTGACAACAAGTCTACAATTTCCCTATGTAAGAATCCAGTGCATCATGACATGACGAAGCACATCGACATAAGGTATCACTACATACAGGAATGTGTGGAAGAAAGCAAGATTGAAGTCAACTACGTTTGCACCGACGACCAGCTTGCAGATATCCTGACCAAATATTTGGGGCGACAGAAGTTCACGGAGATGCGGGGAAGGATCGGCGTCCAAGCTGTGAAGTGAGGACATCGTGGTTCGGGGGGGGGGTGATTGTTGGAATCAACCACGATTGTTGATGTCCTGTCCGGTATGGACTAGGAGCAGTCACCGGCTCGGTATTGTAATAAGCTAGGTTAGCTAATATAAATACCTGGGTACCCCTACGTTGTAATATCAGATCGATCAAAGTAATAAAATAAGCGGAGGCTCGACACGAGCCTTTTGGCCATCATCTCGCCGTATTCACGTGTGCCAGAGTTTCGCCAAGTAGCAATCGATCCAGCTGCTTGGTCTAGCTAGCTTACGTGAAGTATCCAGCTGCTTGCCTGCTATACGTACGTCGGTTGGCCAAAGGATCGGCCAGCAGGAACTCGACGGAAAGTACCCGTCGGGCGTTCGTACGTTCCGGACCGAATCTAACAGACTTAAACAAAATCTTTGAGGGGGATCAGGAAATACATCCTCTATTGCATTGAGCAAACCCTGTTCATTGACTTTGTATTAATAACTAGTGAAGTAAGTATAGAAAGCATTACATATTGCAAGGAAAAGCAGTGAAATCATGAAGAGTAGTTATACCTTTTGCATGTCTGACATAATTGTGTAGGGCCCAAACTTGTTGCCACTACCAATTATTGTCCTTAACTGTGTAAGAAACCAAGTCCAACTATCTGTCTCCTCCTTGTCAACAACACCAAATGCAATAGGGAAGATGTTGTTGTTGCCATCCCTCCCTGTTGCTGCCAGGATTTGCTGCCCAGTGCTTAGTTTAATGAAGCATCCATCAAGCCCTGCATTTTAAGCCATTAGTAAGCAACAACTGTTATGCAATTCATATGCAAGCAGTATACAGACAAGATTTACCTATGAAATGCCTGCAACCATTTAGGAACCCCTCGTTACAAGCAAACATACAGTAAAACATGCAATGAAACTTTGGGTAGGTGCTGGGTGGAGTTCAAATTCCTTTGTTGTCACAACACACCTACTACCAGGGTTTGTGTCCAAAACACACTGCAGATAGTCTCTTAATCTGTAGTATTGTGTCTTGTGATCCCCTTGCACAACATCAACTGCTTTCCTCTTGCTCTGTAGGCCAAACATTTTGGAACATGTACTCCAAATTTCTTTTTTGTATAACTCAGTACAGTCTCAACACCTGCACCAGGATTGAATCTTACAGGATCCTCAACAACCTTTGCAACCCACTTCATGGTAACCTTTGTGTTCTCTCCACTTGCTCCACATGTGTGATCAAGATTCATCTTCTTGATGCTAAAGGTTGACTCATGGGCAATCTTAGAAGCAGTAATATAAAACTCACAACCATGCTTTCTATCTGAGCACCAGGCTATGATCCTACTTGGATCATTCCCGTGGTACTCAAAGTTCCTCAGTGTCCTAACATGGTAGTTTCTCAATGCTTCTCTGAACTCTACCACATTCAGAAAACACAAATGAATCCTAAACTGTTCATGTGCATCAGGCCTAGAGGAATCATACCATGTTCTCTCCTTCTTCTTCTTCAATTTTCTCTTCCTGCCACAAGGAAACCTAGGTGCATCATCTTCTTCATCAGAAATTTCTTCATCACCTGGAAAGCGGTACTCATCAGCTTCTGGCATGAAATCTTCAAACTTTATGTGATCTGGTTCACTGTGTGATCTGCTTGTTGGGCCTTGTTTCCTCAGAGGTATCAATTTCTGTGACACACTTTTCACATGATCTGAAGCTTCTTCTGAAGCTTTTTCTGCATCATCTTCTTCAGAATAATTTTGCTCCTGCCAAAACTCTGAGGGTTCAGAAGCAGCCCCAAAATAATGCTCGGCCATCTCTTCCTCTTCCCTGTAGTGCTGAGTTGTTCCTTCACCACCTTCATCTTCTCCCCTAGCCCAAGACTTGTATGAAATTTTCTTCCCTCTGTAATCACCCCTGAAAAACTCAAAATCTAAAGAGGATTTTTCCAACTCATCTTCATCTTGATCTACTGCTTCAATCATTTCATTTTCCACTCCCTCTTTGCCCTTGTTGAAATTACAGCTCTGCCGTGTGTTAAGATATGGTTCAACAGGCACAACTGGAGGCTGTGAAGAAACTGAGACAGGGAAAATGACACCTTGGGAAACACTATAAACAATGGGATCACCAACTTGACTGATTGGAATATGCTCTTCAAGCAAGGTGTGGTCCATGTTTGCATCTGCTGGATTTGGGTCACTAGCCTCTCTCACTGTTATGTTCAATACTTTCTTCTCAGCAAACAAATGCAGCATCTTCTCCACCTTCTCATCACTGTCCAATACCTCAATCCCTTCCAGCCCCTTACCCTCATCCTTAACATATGACAGATAGGCATCCAACCCATAGCCCTCAAGTTCAATCAGTGCTAACAATAACAGGTAATTCATTTCTGATAAGGAAAACTTCCTTTCCATGTTATCTCCACCCTGAAAATGCAGCCTCAAGTCCCATACTTCATCATCCAAACTATGCAAAAAAAAAAGAAAGAACACATTCAGATTTAAAAGTTCAAAAGTATGCAACAGTTTCACTTGCATAACATATCATCCAAACCTAAAACCTAATTCATATATTGCTTACAATGTATACATAATAATATACCAAAGAGACTAATTCATTAACAATCTAAGAAACAAATCCTAACCCTAGTTCATAAATATACTAAGAAAAATAATTAAAACAATTCATAACTTACTCCACGCCACCAAGTGAGGAGGCCCACTGGTGCCCGTCTTCTGGATCCGCGTGGATGCATTTGGCCACTACCCTGGCCGCGCGGAACGCCGGCGAGATATGGATCTCCTGCATCGATGGCCCAGGCGAGCGCTGGGTCGGCAAACTTGCACTGCCTAGCCACTTGTTGACCTCGGAGTGAGCACCGCCCTCGCCGTCGGCTGTCGCCCCAAGGCCCAAAGGCTCGCCGTCGTCCTTCTTCTTCGCCGCCGCCATCGTCGGGAGAGAGACAGAGCACGGGGGAAAGAGGAGCGAGAGAGAGAGAGAGCTGCTGCCGATAGAGAGAGAAAGGCAGCGAGCGAGCGGGTGCGGTCCGACCGCATTGGTCGGTCGGAGTAATGTCCGTTAACGGCCTCGCCGTCAAGTGTGGCGCTGACGTGGCCTGACAGGCGGGCCCGAACCGTCAGAAAACGGTTTAAAACGCTAGCAACGGACGCTTTGGGTTTTTCGAGACAACCAACGAGAAAAGTGGTAGGTATCAGTCACAAACAAAAAAGTGGTGGTTTCTTGGAACCATAGCACGAAAAGTGGTAGTTTTATGTTATTCACTTTGATTTTCAACATGTCTCCGGCCCTTGCGAAAAAGGGAAATCCAAAATTTAAGCATGAGGTACATGAGAAGAGGAAGAAGGAGAGAGAGAGAACGATACGGGGCTCCTCTGAGCCAGGTCGCCGGCCGCCGGAGGGCGCGCCGTGGGGCGTACGGGGGTGGAGTTACGTGTTTTTATTTTTTTTGAGAAAAACTGGGGCAGAGTTTTGTGAGGGCCAACCTGGGCCGCGGCCCGCCAAAGCAAGCCTTCTTGGATCAGAAGAACAACTCGTTCATAGGCCCAAGCCCACACCTGTCACAGCGTTCGACGAGATAGCAGCCCAGCGCCCAGCGCTCACAACCCTCGCAGCACTCAGCACCCTGCAGCCGCCGGCCGGCTGCCGCCCCACGGGTGACCGTCACGCCGCCGCCCACCGTCCACCGGCGCACACCAGCCGCCGCGCACGGCCACCCCTATCGATTCGGAGACCCACTCGCCCCCC
>LR738709.1:671723748-671747027 GCA_902687465.1 Secale cereale
CTCCCACCCCCATCCCCACCTACCCTCCCGAGAAAGCCACCCATTAAAATCCCTCCCGGATGCGCTCCATTTCTTCCGCCATGAGGTCGCTCCTCCTCTCCGCCTCCCCCACCGCCTTCCTGCCCCGCTCCACCGCCCTCCGCCCGCTCCTCTCGCTCCCTTTCCGGCCGGATCTTTCCCGCCCCAGGCCCCTCGCCCCCCCGGCCAGGTCGCTCTCTAAGAAGCCGGCGCCGGCGGCGGTGGCGGCGGCCAGGACTCGGATAGACGACCGTGGTTTGGCGATGGAGCCCCGGGAAGCGCAGTCCGGCGAGATTCACGTCATCGTCGGGCCCATGTTCGCTGGCAAGACCACCGCGCTTCTCCGCCGGGTCCAGGCCGAGGCCGGCACCGGCAGGTACTCACCCCGTCCATTCCCCTCTCTCCTGTTTACTGATTCATTTCGCTGACTGCCAGTGAACCCCCGTTCCTGTCAGTCAGTCAGGGGTTCGCTCGTCAGTGATGGAATAATTCATGATCTTGGCTAAGTATATAATAACTAATCTTCTTCTTATATAGCTCTAATTGTCAATACCTTGCATAGAAAACTGGTGGTCTGTCAGAGTTTCACTGGTCAGTGATGGCATAATCAATGATCTTAGCACACTCAAACTGATATTTACTTTATTTCTTAAAAAGGCTGTTACGTTATGAGTGATTTTCTTAGTCAGCAAGAAGATTGTTATTGGAGAGATTTTGATGAAAAAAAGGCTTCTTGTTCTTTCTGTCTCCTGAATTCAATGCTTTTTTGACTTCACCATTTGCTTTCATATGTGGGAGAATTCGTTGTGTTAGGCCCTGTTTGGTTCGGCTGTGGATTTCTAAAAGCAGCTGTGAAAAATCTGCTGTGGAAAAACAGGTGTGGAAAATCTGATGTGAAAAAGATGTAGGTCATTTGGCAAACGAGCTGATACAGCTTTTTCAGATTTTGGCCCGCAACGGAATCAGATTTTGGAAAGCACGTCCTGGGCTGCTTCCGCTTTTGGTTCAGATTTTGGCAGCGGATTTCTGGAATCGGATTCTGCTGGGTTCGCCCTTTGGTTCAGATTCTGCTGCGCGGCAGCGAAATCCATCGATAAAAGCTGAACCAAACAGGGCCTTAGATGCTTATTCTTGAAATTTTATGCTATGTATTTTGACATCTTTGCTCCTTGCAATACAGGACTGTGGCACTCATAAAGTCTGACAAAGACAATCGATATGGATTGGATTCTGTTGTGACCCATGATGGCACAAAGATGCCATGCTGGGCTCTACCAGAGCTTTCAACTTTCCAAGATAAATTAGGGAGAGATGCTTATGATAAGGTGTGTCAAACACTTTCACCCTTCAATTTAGTTAATCATGCTGTGTACTATGAATTACTACTGCCTTGCAAATATTCTAGTGGTTTGAATGGATGCTTCAAACACCACTCTGCTATTGTTTGGCAGTCTTATTTCTCATGCAATTTATCGTTTCTCCATTTTATGCTGTATTGCTTCAGATTCTTTTTTGCGAAAATGTGGACAAAAATTGTACCTTTACAGTGCTTTCCCAACAAGGTAGAAGGAGAGTGATCTAGACTGTTGCTATCTGTGCTTGTGCTAGCTGTGAATTCATAAAAGTAAATGTGCCATCAAGAATTATTTGAAAAGGAGATCTGTATGTCTATGCAAAATGCTATCATTTGGACCTGCACAGATGGAAAAGTTTAATATCGGAGTGGTAGTTGTATGATCTTGGGGTGCGTTTGGTTGGATGCCACAATATTGCACTATTAAGTTAGCCAGCTTTTACTTTGTTATGTTAATGTCTAGTTCTTCTTTGAACTTGTCATATTTCACCTCGTTTGACCTATAACCCACATTTCAAGGTCACATTATTTTGTCACATTGAGAAGGTGAATCCACTCAGTCTGGCTACAAAAAATTGCTTTTGGTCTTGGCCTGAAATAGTAGTACTGCTCCTGTTTTCCATTTAGTTAAGGTTTGTGAATAAAGAAGTGAACATTTGAGTAATTGTGGCAATGTAGCTGACTGGAAAACTTGATGCGTCCAATCAAAATATGTTATGGTTGACTTTTCATGGTTGCTAGTAAGCCATTTGTCTTTCAATAATATATTTGCAAGCTTGTAGAAATTGCCAAATGTACATGTGTTTATTTGAGCAGTCTATGCCTGAGAAGCCATTACTGATATAACAATAAAAACTCTGACTACAAGCATCCTATGTTGAAAATTGACGAGCTTGTAATCAGAGGACCTTAGTTTTGTCACATGATAGCAGGAGGCAGTTGTCATGCATCTACTTGCCTGATTTAGTAAATTGTCAATGATATGGGTTAACTAGCTAATCTGTTCTTAAAAAATACCTGTTTGTGTGCGAACTTTCTTTTATCTGGTTATCATGACAACTTATCGTACAGTTGCTATGTGAGATGGTACCACCTCCTATCTGTACGGTTGCTGTGGGAAATGGCCTGGAAGCTTTAGCCCGCCAACACTGGTTGAGATAAGAGCTGTTGGTGGTGTGGCATGGTGGCATTGAAGTTGCCTTGGAATAGCTCCACCCCTTGTCTTTTTGGTTGTCTGTAAGAATCTCATCAGAATATTCTGCTACAGGTTGATGTCATAGGTATCGATGAAGCCCAGTTCTTCGATGATCTTCATGATTTTTGCTGCAAAGCTGCTGATCATGATGGAAAAATCGTTGTGGTCGCAGGGCTAGATGGTGATTACAAAAGGTACTCACTGAATGATTTATCTCGGAACTTGTTTAGTTTCCCTGTGACTTGGCCATTTGCTGAATCTCCGTACATCTGTTAAAAGGCTGTTAAATAAACAAAATCATCCAAATGGCCTTTTTTTATAATGCCTACAGTTTGATGATTGAGTTGTTTCACAGGAACAAGTTTGGCTCAGTACTGGACATCATTCCCCTGGCTAACACCGTCACCAAGCTAACAGCACGGTGTGAGTTGTGCGATCGCCGGGCGTCCTTCACATTGAGAAAGACACAGGAAACCAGGACTGAACTCATTGGTGGAGCGGATGTGTATATGCCTGTGTGCAGGCAGCACTACTTGGACGGGCAGATTGTTATCGAGGCCACAAGGATTGTTATGGATATTGAAAGATCCACGGAAGTAGCTCGCTGCTAGTTTGGGGTGTGTGCCTTATCCACAAATCTCCATCTCTTCAGTGTGTCATTCATCCAACAGCGTGTTGAGATGTGATACCAGCGTGTGCCTGTTATTAATCATCTGTAGCATCATGCCAGCCTAAATTTCAAATTATGAGGCAATGCCACATTACCATAGGACAACTTAATTAAGTTTCAATTTGAGCAGATTGTAAATATTTACCAGTTGGGAATGTTGGTGCACACAGCTCTTCTTTTAGAATACCCACCTGTTGCGGCACAATGGGGCATAAGACAGATTCTGGCTGGGAAGCGAATGCTTAGTAATAAGCGGTTGTTGGTTAGAAACGATTAGCACGAAATTGTTAGTCCCTGTATGAGGTAGAATGCGAAGCTGAAGAGGTAACAAATGGTCATATTTTTTTTTGTGTGCGAACATGTCTTGTACACTGAAATTTGGATGCTCCAGTTTGGAAATATTGTGTGTGCAGAAAACAATATTTTTGTAGACATAAGTGCTAGTCAAAATGACACAATCTGCACAATGTGCAGAAAATATTGTGTGTGCAGAAAATCATCAGAAGCAATTTTTTTAAAGAGTATCAGCAACGACTGGGAGCAGAACATTATATTATCTTTTGTTCTTGAGATAAACCAGACCATTATATTATCAAACCAAAAAAGAAAAAGAAAAACGATTGCTAGCAGACGCTGGGCCGACTGGGTCAGGCTGTGAGTGGGCTTTGAATTCATTTTTCTGTGATCCGCCACGCTCCCACGCATTTCCTTCAAAACCGCCGCCGCCCACCACTCTGATCTAAAAAATTCCTCTCTCTGATCGCGTCGGCTCCGGCGGCGGCGGCGGCCTAGCGCTGGGCGTCGACGCCAGCCTCCTCCTCCTCCTCGCGTGCTCTTCCATCCCCGCCGCACAAACCGCCAGCCATGGGGGCGGAGGCAGGTGCTCCTGGTTCTAAGTCGAGGAAGAGGAAGGCAACAGCACTCGAGGCGCCCGCCCCGGCGCCGACGGCTAGGAAAGCGCCCGGCGCGGAACCTACGGAGGAGGACCGTGGACAGCAGATTCCCGGATCCGATGCGGACGGAGGAGGCGCCGGCGTCGACCGCATCAGCGACCTCCCCGACGGGGTCCTCGGGGACATCGTCTCGCTCCTCCCCACCAAGGAAGGCGGCCGCACCCAGGTCCTCGCCTCCCGGTGGCGCCACCTCTGGCGCGCCGCCCCGCTCAACCTCGACCACCGTTCCTTCTTACGCGACGAGGAGGGCCTCGATGCCACCATATCGCGCGTCCTCGCCGCCCACCAGGGCCCCGGCCGCCGCTTCTCCGCCCCCGTCTACCACCTCGCCGGCGACCGAGCGGATGCCTGGCTCCGGTCCCCCGCCCTCAACAGCCTCCAGGAGCTCGAGCTGTGCAGCTTCAGCCACAACTTACCGCGTCCACCAGAGACGGTGCAGCTGCCGCCCTCGGCCGCCTTCCGCTTCTCTGACACCCTCTTTGTTGCCATCATCGGAGATTGCCACCTTACCGACGGCATCATTCAAGCGCTTCACTTCCCCAAGCTTCAGAAGCTCGCGCTTCAGCGGGTCAGCATATCCGAATCCTCCCTGCACACCATGATTGCCGCTTGCCCTGCTCTGGAGTGCTTGCTTATTAAGAACAGCGGCGGTTTCCGTTGTGTCAGAATCAACTCCATCAGCCTTAGAAGCATTGGTGTGAGCGGTTATAGCAATCGGCTAGAGACCAAATTTCAGGAACTCATTGTCGAGAATGCCCCTTGTCTTGAAAGCTTGCTCACACTTGGTTCATGCGAGTGCCGTCTTATATCGGTGATCTCCGCGCCTAAACTCGAGGTCATGGGCTGCCTTTCTAATCATTATGGTATTACAATCTCGTTTGACTCGGCACCGTTTGACTCGACAGTTATTCAGGTACCGTGCCCTTCCTACTTGCTTTCAATGTGCTGCTGAACTACATGTTATCTGCACTTATAGATAGTCTAATGTCATCTTTCATGCTCCATGAAGCGAATGAGTGTTGATCGCTTGACGACGGCGGTGCGCACTGTCAAGATTTTAGCTATTCTTATGCATTCTCTTAGTCTTGATGCTGTTCTTGGCTTGATGAGATGCTTTCCGTGCTTGGAAAAGTTGTACATTGAGGTGATACTTCTTCTGTGATGATGGTTCATAGTAATAGTATGGACTGCACCCTTATTCATTTACCGTTCTGAAATGATTGTTTTTTTTTCTTTGTTCATTTTCAGTCAAGCGGACCAGGGATTAGCAACTTATGGCGTCGTAAACACCGGACTCTTATAAGATCATTTGACATCCCTCTGAAGACTATCGTATGGAATTATTATCGGGGAATTAAGTCACATGTTGACTTGGCCACATTTTTTGTACTAAACGCTCGCGTGCTAGAATTAATGACTTTTGAGGTTAATGTTGAAGATTTCAACGAGGAGTTTTTTGTACAACATCACAAGAAGCTTCTGGTGGATAGTAGGGCCTCAAGAGGTGCTCGGATTCGTTTTACTACCGATTGGTGCTATAATTACCATATGAAGTTTAGTGTCCATGATTTGGGTCGAGCTGACCCCTTTGAAAGGACATACCCATTGGAAGGAGATACCACTTTTGAGCTTTGCTAACTGTTAGTTTGTTTAAGTTTGTATTATCTTGGAACCTTATGGCAGTTAAGCATGCTCTTCATAATAATGTTAGCTCTGTTGAAACAAAATTGTATTCAGCTCGTTTAAGTTTGTAGTATTATCTTGGAACCTTACGGCAGTTTAGCATTGCTATATATTCATGATGCTGGTCTTGCTGAAACCAGCTTGTGCTGTATTTGATGAGAAAGTACATACTACATTGCTTTGTCGCCCTTGAATGTCAAGTGTGATGTTATCCATTAATCGTTCTATCGTTTATGAAGCAGCAAAAACTGATATGCTTCTGAGTGCCGGTATCACTTCATTCTGTGTATCAAATACCTTGTCAGACCAAGGTATAACTGTGGTGCTAGAAGTCATTGTATTTTGCCCCTTGCCACCCAATGGCATGGTTCGCGTGGGATGCGGTTTCTTGCACATTCGGAACGTCGCATGATGTTTCCTGTTTGCATCAACTATTTGCAGTTGGGCTGGGGCTTTATCTTGGAAGCAAGAAATGAAATTTGCTTCCTGATGCTGAACTGCTTTGTTTGATCAAGCCCCAACCTTGGCTGCTGGCCTGCTGCTGCTCATTTCTCTGTGCAGGGTTCTTGCCTCTTTCGCTTGCTGTCGGAATCCCTGGCTGGACTGTACAATTTGTCTCTCGATTTTTGTTGTGTGACGATGTAAATGCCAGTGAATCAATTATTCGGTAATTGCGTGCGTCCTGCGCTTGTTAGCGAATCGACGGTGCATGGCGTATCAGAGCACAGCCGATCGATGGTTTGTAGAACCGATCAGGAGGTTTTGCTGATTCAGTACTGGAAACTGATGGATGCCATCCAAAGCATGCAACCAGCGCCTAACTGCGTGCGGGGCGATAATAAAGTAGCACATGTGTATGTTAGCTACGGTGCACAAATGGAACTGGGCGCCATCTTAGTTTGGCCAGTGATCCATTGAAATATGATGTGTTATTAACTTATTACTGTATGTGCTAAAAAAATGGTACAGTGTGTATCTACTGTATCAGCGAGCTAGACTAGCATTCCCATAAAAAAAACTAGCTAGACAAGCAGACGTTCATGGCCAATGCGTGACGCTGTTTTCTTTCTCAAGATTGTACGCAACACTAATTCCAAACGAACCTTTTCTTCTCTACCACCAGGCAGGCAAGCAAGCAAGCAGCATGGAGTGTTTTTTTCTTGACAGTCATACCTCCTGGTATCATTTTCCCCATAGTTTATCATTTATCCTTTTGTGATTTGGTTTTGCTCCTACTAACAAGTAACAAGGTGGCCTCCTAACTCATTTTTGTTGTGAGGTTATGGTGTCATGTGCAGAAAATTCCCAATGTAATAGCTTCACACCTGAATATCCCGGAGTAACTGGCAGCACTACTTGATGGGCGATCGTCATTACGAAGTACTACCTCTGTTCTTAAATATAAGATGTTTTCGCAAATATTTACAAACAGAGGAAGCACCAAGTAGAAAAACTGTACTCGATGGCCGCATCAACTTCAAAGACAGGATTGGATGTGTTTAGTCACACTCAAACATTTTGCAAAGAAGCGATGTGAATGTACTTTCGGGTGCGAGCATAAAGTGAAACATTAAGCTAGGCCTGAGTCATTCAAAAAGTCACTTTGGAGGACGAATGCATTGGAGCCCTATATTTTGAATTGTGCCAAAACGTTATTTTGAAGTTTCAAAAAATTCTGAAAACAAACCTATACATGTTTATACGAATGTATATTACACATGTGTAATTTTTTATGCTGAAATAGGTAACCGTGTGAGTTACACAATAATGACAAAATCGTGATTTTAAAAAGATGAACAGTGCATGCATTATTCACTATTTGGAAGTCACCATTTTCCACTCTCTGAGTCATTCTCATTCCTACTATACTCTTTTTTTCCCTCTAGCAACACCAAGCTCTTGTGTTTCTAATCTATTTCATGCATTTTGAGCCATGCTTGTGCCTTTTTCCCATCAGAGAGGGTCAAAAACGCACGCGTGTGTATGTAAGAACTCAAGACGCCGATTTATTTAGGCTAAACACACTCCCCTTTATTGATCAATAGCTACAGCGCACGGACAATTCCTTTCGTCCTAGTCGACAAGTAATATGCACGTTGAGATTTGTGCGATGCATCAACGACCAGTCAAGCGTTCAATCAGAGTCTTTAAAAACTGTTGTCATTTATATAAGGACGTCGGCATGCGGATAATTAGCTGCCTCGATGACCATTGGATGAGCATGGTAATGACCGTGTGATCTACCCGCTTAAGCAGCTACCCCTTTGCAACAAAAGTAGTGTTGCAGAAGACTTTTTGCAACCAGATGCTTGTTGCAATCACATCAAAGAGTTTATTTTCCTTCTGAAAAATCTTTACAACAAAGGTGATGTTGCAGAATATTTGCAACAAGCATTCTTAACCGTTTTCTACCGTAATTTTTGTAACAGAGCTCGTGTTATAGGAAACCTTTTGCAACTGGACGTGTTGCAGAAAACGTTCTTGACCGTTTTCTACCGTAATCTTTGCAACTGGATGTGTTGCAGAAAACGTTCTTGACCGTTTTCTACCGTAATTTTTGTAACAGAGCTCGTGTTACAGGAAACCTTTTGCAACATCAAACATGTTGCAGAGAACAAATCCAGTTGTGGTTGCGTGTAGCTTGTCGGAGAAGCTCACTGGAGAAGCTCGCCGGAGAAGCTTGTCGGCGGTCAGAGCAACACGGGGGGCGACAGCTCGACGGGGAGCTCGGTCTCTTTGGTTGCACACCTTGCAACATCACGCAGCTCGCCAGAGAAGCTCGTCGACGTGCTAGTCGGCGGCGAGCACAGGTGGCAGTAGTTGGAGCAGTGCGGGGAGGGGTCGGCTCGAGAGGAGCTTGGGGCAGTCGGAGCAGTGCGACGGGGCCGATGACTTGACGGGAGCTCATGACGGTAGGAACAGCGCGGGTAGGCGACGACTCGACATGAGCTCGGAAGGAATATGAGAAGACGCCTTCTCTCAAAATCCAAATCCTGCAACAAAATCGTTGTCGCGATGAGAGAGATTGCAACAACTCTCTAGTTACGAAAACTAATGGCGATGGCAATGAGCCACGCGACGTGCAGAGAAGGCGGCGGACGCGGGGTGTGATCCGCCGGGTGATTTATAGTGTTTTTCTTTATATATAAGCTTTTCTTGGGGAATGTAAAAAGGTACGGACTCTAGGGGCCTGCTAGGGTTTAGTCTCGACGTGGCAGATCAGGACGTCCAATATCCAATAAATAACAGCCCTCTATTTCTTTGGAGAAAAAACCCCGCGAGGAAGAGATCGAACCCACCCCCCGCGTCCGTCGACGAAACCGCCGCCGCCTTCTTCCGACGAAGCACACGCCCGAAGAAGCTCCACCGGCCCGCAGTTGACGAGCGCGATTCCTCCGGTTCGTCGGTATGGCATCATCCCTACCCCCTTCAATTCAATTTGCTGCTTGCAATCTTGTCCTGCTCTTGTCTTCTCTCTCCGTGTGTTGTGTTACCCGTTTCGCTCGGTATAAAAAGATCGCCGGCCTCGCCCCGACCTGCGGTGAAGATCTCCGCGGACGCCATCGGTTCCTTCACTTCCCTTGGTAATAATATGGAGGCCCTCTCTTTCTTCCATTGATTCCTTTTCTTGATGCCAACGATCGGATCCGCCTTATTCAAGATCGGTTTTGATCTGTTGATTTGATTGCAGCAGGGTCACACCATGACGAGTGACGTCGAGAAGGTAGTAGAGGTCGATGCCATGCCGGACAGCAAGCGAATGAAGGCGGCCGCCGTCGTGCCCGGTCTCAGGGCGACGGTTGCGGAGGACAGCATGACGGAGGTGCTGCTGCGGCTCCCCGTCAAGTCCGTGGCCAGGTGCCGCGCCGTCTGCCGCTCCTGGGCCGCGCTGCTCTCCTCCGACGAGTTCTGCGCCCTCTACCGTGCGGTCGCCAGGTCGGCGTCGCCGGCGCCCAAGCTGCTGCACTTCTCCCCCACCGCGGGGTTCGACGCCACGGCGGCGTACGCGCGCCCGCTGTTGCCGTCGACAGGCCCTACGGACAACGACGAGCGGCTGTTCACCCTCGACTACGCCCGCGGCAACCGCGTGGAGGTGCTGACGCCTGCGCCGTGCCACGGCCTCACCCTCCTCTACGACGCCATCGCGAGGGCCTACTACGTCTGCAACGCGGCCACGCGGGCCGTCGCTCGCCTGCCGCCGTCGGACGAGGTGGCGCCGGCGCACTGGCGCAGCTGCAGCACCGGGCTGGGGTTCGACGCCCGGACGCGGGAGCACAAGGTGGTGAGGCTGGTCAGAAGGGCGTACCCGCCCCGCGGGCCGCAGCAGGACGCGATCAGGTGCGAGGTGTACACGCCTTCAGCTGGCGGCGGTAACCGCTGCTGGAGGCCGCCCGCCTCCGGAGCGGTGCCCTTCGGGCTGCGCAGGGCCGCGGCCTCCGCCGTGGAGAACGCGCACGAGCAGAGGCTGACGCCCGTGTTCGCCGGCGGGTTCCTGCACTGGTTGATCGAGCCTCACAACGTCTTCAGAAGGCCGAGGTGCGCCATCGTGCTCTTCTCCGTCGCCGACGAGACCTTCGGATGCGTCCGGGAGCCTTACTTCCCGCCACCAGATGTTCGGCCGAATCATCACCTCTCGCTTCCCGGAGGTATAGCCGCCATACCCTGTCCCGAGGCGCCGGCGGGGCATCTGGCGGCGATGGACGACCAGCTGTGCCTGGTCCGGGACCTCCGCGGCGACCCTTACAACAGCGCTCTCGAGATCTGGCGCCTGCTGGACTACACCTCCGGCGAGTGGTCCCTGGACCACTGGATCGATCTATCATCGCACCCCGCGAGGAGAGAGCTACGCGACCCACAGACCGTGAGAGTGATCGGCTCGGTCGGCAATGGCGGCGGCCCAGGGGAGAAGAAGATGGTCATCACCACCTGCAAGCACAAGGTACACGAGAAGTTCGAGAAGAAGGTGCTCACCTACGACCTCGGGTCCCAAGCTCTGGAGACCATCCTTTCAGTCATCGAGACGAACACGTCGTGGAACGGATATGACAAGTCACCTCCTTCGAGGTTCAGCCTATACGAAGAGCGCATGATTGCACCGGTGCACAAGACGGAGGAGGAGATGGCGCTGTCGTCTGCTCCGGTGAAGGCGGCGAAAGAGATCCTGCTCCGCCTCCCGGCGAAATCGGTGGTGCAGTACAAGGTGGTTTGCAAGCAGTGGCTCTGGCTGATCGAGAGCGAAAGCTTCTTCCAGGCCTACTCTGAATATAGGAACATGGGCAGAAGGCCCAAGCTCATGCTCGTCGGCAAGGGCGCCGGCGGGCAGTCGGCCTTCAGCTTCGCCCCCTTCGATCCATGGCTCGGAGCCGGAGAAGTTCCGGCGACTGTCTATGGCGGCGCGTTGCTTGAGGAGAAGGTGGTCTGCTCCAAGCCCTGCCACGGGATGAACCTGGTGAGCACGGCCACGCGCGACTACCTCTACAACCCGGCCACCGGCTTCCACAAATCCTACCCCAACAGAAGCCAGAGGAGCGTCGGCTTGGCCTTCGACCCGCGGTCGCGCCAGCATGCACTCGTGGAGATCGTGTACCGCAGCAAGGACTTCCACTCACGCCATTACTTCGCGGTGAGCGCGATGCTGCGGTGCGGCAACTACGGGCACCACTCCCGGGATTACGTGCTGGCGCCGCCGCCCCTGCCCGTGGCGGACGACGCGCCGCCGGCCTGCGTCGGCGGGGTGCTGTACTGGATGAGCGACCCACGGCTGGGCCGGAGCCGCGAGCGGGCCGTCGTCTCGTTCGACGTGGCCACCAGGAGGTTCGACGTCGTGCCCTGCCCTCCCTGCATCGCGGCGTGGAGCGGCACCAGCCCTTGCCGCGCGTCCGTTGCGGAGCTCGGGGGAGCGCTGCACGCCGTCCTCGCGGACCCGGAGGAGAACAGCTTGGACGTGTGGAGGTTGGAGCACGGCGGCGGGTGGTGCAGGGCGTGCGTGATACGGCTGGACGGTGCGCCGCTGGGATACGACCTTGGGACGAACGACGTGGTGCCGCTCGCCGTGGACCCGGACGACGGGAGGATCCTGCTGAGCGCCGGGAGGAGGATCGGCCTCTATGATCCGGCTGAGCAGACGGTTGAGGATCTGCGCTCGCTGGAGGGGATGGAGGATGGAGCTGTGGCGCTGGTTCCGATGGTGTACGAGGAGAGCATGGCCTGCTATCCTTGCCGCCTGGCCAGAGCAAGACGGCTGTCGCAGAGCTGATACCAACGAAAAAAAATAGCGCGCTATCTAAAATAGCGTGGCCCTTCTCCAAATGCTATACAAATTATTGTGTGCTATTTGCGTGCTATATTTAAAATAGCATTTAAAAAAAATGCCAAATATATAAAAAAAAATAAGGATTTCAACATCTAAAATTTTGTCCAGGAGCTATACATGCATACTACTGGTGTACACATTATGACATTAGATGCGCTTAAGAGAATTCTTCTTGTTTTCATCCAGACAAATACAATATTTCCATCCTAGATGGGCCTATTGTTGTGTTGCATTGGGCCGATGCCCGATGGGCTGCTATTTGCTGAGCGTCTGCCGTGTTTCTATTGCTCCACGCTAAAAACCCTAAAACGTTTTTGCGTTTAGCGCACGCTATAGCGTGAATAGCGGCATATCGTGTAAAATGACTAAAACATAACGTGACACCCTCAAATACGCTATAGCGAAGTTTAAACACCGAAATAGTGCGCTATTTGTTTCGTTGCCTGATACACACGTCGTCAAGCTGTAGCAATTCCAGCATCATCATTTAGCTCAGTTATTATACCTTTGTAATCGTTTTTTATATCTTGCTTGATTGAATGTTAGCCAACTACAACACCGATTTTTGATGTGATCTTTCTTAGTAGTGTTCTTGAAATCGTTATTCTGTTCTTTTGCCCTAAAAGCTCACATGATCTGTATAAGTTACTTAAAAAGGCTGTTGCCTTATTTTTATCAAGATCAAATCGTATTAAATTGATTGATTTGGATACAAAAACATTGTTATTACTCTTTTTGATTGAAGAGTTGACTTCTAATATCCATACTTAATCTGCACTAAAATCTGTCAAACATGGTGTGCTGAAGCAAAGTTCTACACCCTCCATTCTAAAATTCTTACATCTGTCTAGATACAGATGTATCAGATGGAGGTCATATTTGTCTGGTATAAACGTTTGTCAGTCAGACTCGCCCGCACCCCCGGCGTCGCCCTCGCTCGGGCGCACCGCCGCCGGTCTATAGCCCGGGGGCTGACGACGGTGGCGGGGACCTTTCCTCTCCCATGCGTCATGGGGGCGGTGCGGAGGCCCGCCGTGTGTGGTGGCACGGACGATCTGGCCTTGGTGGCGTGGTGGGCCTACCTTCCGGCGGTGGCACGGCGAGCGCCTCGGCCTAGGGCGGCAATGGTGGCGGGTGCGGCGGCCGGCCCTGCTTCGGGCAGCGGCCTTGGTTGTTTGCCCTTCGGACATATCTGATCTGTCCGGTGCGGCCTGCTCCATGTGCGGCGGCTCAAGATCGGCGGCGACCCGTGCACACGTTGCTTGATGGAGGTTCTTCGAGCGGATCGGGTGAAAACCTAGTTCTCGGCTTGATGCCAAGGCCGACGTTGGCGGTAGTCTTTTGTGTCATTACCTTCTTAAAGGCATCGCTGTGGAGAAGCTCCAGACCTCTATCCGCTACCTCCGGGGGAAACCCTATATCAATAGATCGGATGACGGCGGCGCGTTGGTGTCGTTAGCTCCTTGGGGGCATCATTCTTGGAGACGTACACGGAATCGAGGGACCAGTGGACGGCTTTTTTTGTTGGAGCGGTGCTTTATCCTACGCATTGATGACGGAGGATCTCGACGGTGTGGCGCAGTGGAGACTCGACGCCCGATGCGCGGTGATGGACTCACGCGGGAGAAGGTAGTTGTCTGGCGTCATGGTGGTGTCGATGTCAGAGTGGCCTGACAAGGTAGAAGCCTCAATATCTGCTCTGAAGACGGACATGTGGAAGATGGCGGCGACGACACATGTGAGTGCGTCAGATCAGTTTATGCCCCAGACCCGGTATGCGGCTCGGCTATGGGCTTCTGACTTTTGATAATAGGCTTAGGTGAGTGGTCTGGGTATTTGACCCAGCTAGCGCCCCTTCATCATATGGATAGGAGTAGTGACATATGTTGCCAAAATGGCGGATTCAGACATATTGTTGTAATATTTTATAAGGTCCTCGAAAATAATCAATAAAGTGGCCGCATGCATCTCCCAGATGCGCAGAGGCCAGGGGGTCATCCTCCTTCTCTAAAAAAACGTTGGTCAGTCGACTAGCTGGTGATTGTGCCGGTCGTTGCACGCGCAGCTACCTCTCACACGGCCACATGCTTAAGGCATGTATAATGATTTTATATTAGGAATGCCATATAAAATAAATGATGCGATGAAGAAGAGACAAATCATAAGAAAGGTTTGTCTTCTTTTATTTAAGAGAAGACAACAGGGGCCCTGTTTGGATACTCTAACTTAGTTAGAGGTTAGAGTTAGATTTTAACCCTAAACTAACCCTAAACTAACTCTAATCAAAGAGTTGTTTGGATGATAGGGTTAGATTGACAATAAATGCTTTTTTCAATCATTGGACTAATCTAGTGTGGGAGGGGTAACTTTTTTTATAAATTTTTTAGTGGGCCTAAGAGAACTAACCCAAATAAGCTCCTCTAGTGTGGGCTAGTTTTTTTGGGTGGGTTAGACCCAACTAACTCAAACTAACCCATCATGTTTGAATACTTTTGGGTTATTTGAGCCCCAACTAACCAAAACTAACTCTAACATAGGGATCCAAACAGGACCAGTATTCTCTTAGCACAATATGTCTCATCATGATTTCACTACAAGAAATATGTCAACTTGTGACCACCACTATTGGTCACTGAATGGTCACAAATTTCCATTTGTGACCTTTTTGTGACAAAAAATATAAGGTCAAAAGCTGGCCGTCATAAACTGACTATAGCGACCTTCTCTGTGAGAAGGTCATAGACGTTTATGACCAAAATATGTCTACTGTCGTGTTTTGGTCACTATCAGCCTCCCCAGACCACGTAGGCATTCAGCGTGGCAAGCTGATGTGGCACAAGAATCAGCCCGGTCCAATTGGTTGTTCTACATGGGCCTAGCCCAACAATTCGGCCTTTTATATATTTTCCCTATTAATTCTGGACAGCCACATGGGCCAGACCCAACATTATAGCCTTTTTATTTTTGGGCCAGGCCTTTTTCTCAACAATTTTTATTTTTCTTCTTTTATATAAAAAGGGGTCCACTTGTCATATGGATCCCACCTGACAGGGTCATATTATTCATATTTCATTTAACAGTAAATAAATAACCATTTTATTTGGCAGCTGGTCCCACCAATCAGATTGGTCCCACTTGTCATGCTTATCTCAAAATTGGTCTGACACATCAAAAATTTCGAAATTTGTTAAACAATCTTAACTTGGACCCCCCCTCTTGTCAGATTTCCATTTCACATGTATTCAAATCACATACACAATAATTTTTCGAACAGACTACAACACATAATTCATCCAAAACGAAATTTGTCCAAAACAGCACTACATTAGTCTATTACAATTGTTACAGTATACTACAACCCAGATATGCCTACAATAACAACACATAATATGCTAGTTGTTGCTGGTATGCTTCACAGCTTCAAACTTGCATTTGCACTTCACCTGTGCAAAAAATAAGAATGAACATGTAAGAATAAGAATGTGTTCAGAACATCAAACAGTAACCAATTAGGGATCCAATAACTTATAAGCAAGAATTTACAGCAAATGCCATGTACATAAATATTATGACTAACACTAACCAGTATGTGTTCATGGAGTTGCACATGGAGTGACATGTGCAACTCTAACTAAACTGATCATAGAAATGAAAAGAACTGTAAGAACGAGTTCATTCAGAATCCAAGCATGTCAAATTTTAAGCACCATCATAAAAGAAATAGCAAACCAGACCATGATCATCTTGCATCATAATTTATGGTTCTAGCAAAACAGTAAGGAGGCGGAGATACATGTGTAGTGTTCTGCTCTCTAGTGAGTAAGAGCTATGATATTTTCCTACAAGTACTTTCTTATTTTATTAATTAGTGATATAGTGTTCTGCTCTGTAGTTCTATCTACTCACCCCATCACTAGTAAAAAACAGGGCATTGGTCCAGCCCATTAGCTCCGGTTCAATCTAGAACCGGGTCCAATGGGGGTACTGGACCCGGTTCGTGAGCCCAGGGGGCCGGCCGGGCCACGTGGGCCATTGGTCCCGGTTCGTCTGGACCTATTGGTCCCGGTTGGAGCTAAAAACCGGGACCAATGGCTCTTGCTCCTGGCCCACCACTATTTGTCCCGGTTGGTGTTATGAACCGGGACCAAAGGCAACCCTTTAGTCCCGGTTTGTAGCACCAACCGGGACCAGTGAGTTGCCTATATATACCCCCTCACTCAAGAGCAGAGCTCACTGCTCTGTTTTTTTTTCTGGCCGAGGGGGAGAGGGGTTAGTGGTGCTCTAGCTCACCTCCTATGCACACAACGTGTTCGATGGAATGCCCGAGCCACACTAGTTAAGCTTTTCTCCTCTCGAAGATCTGTTTTCTCCGAGATTTGTCTAGGTTTAGCGGTCCGTCACGTCCCGTCCCCGTCTTCGCCGCCGTCGATCGCCCTCGCCGATCTCGTCACCGGCACCACCGTGGTGAGCCTCTTGTTATGTCCATGCTTTTCTTACTTTTATTATTGCTTTAGATAGATATTTGTCTAATTTTCTTACGTTTATTATTGCTTGTTATTATATAGTGCGATAGTTTTGATATCTGCCCACGTGGGCCCTCGTCCGGTCTACGATTCGGATGTGGTATATTATCTTTAATTTATAACTATTTGTTTTAGTGTTTATGATAGTTATGCCGACCAACCTGACATGCATAGATGTTTTATTATGTCTAGGAGGTAGTTGAACCGGAAATTCCAACCGACCCTCTTGTGGAGAGGTTAAATTTAGTTGAAGAGGAAAACATTTCGTTAAAGAAAAAATTGGAAAAAATGGAGGAGGAGAAGATGGAATTGGAGTTGCATGTTGCGGAAGTTATCGATGATCACAAGATCAAGATGGACCCTATTGTCGAGAGGTTAAATTTAGTTGAAGAAGAAAACAAATTCTTGAAGGAAAAAAAATTTATGGACGAGAAGATGATATTGGAGTTGCATGTTGCGGATGTCGTCGATGATCACAAGATCAAGATGGATGCAATGCGGTTGAAGATTAAAAAGATTAGAAAATATGCCATTCATACCGAGGCTTGGTATCATTATGCCGTTGGATCAATTGTTACCTTGGTTGCGATTATGATAGCATTTGTTTTCGCGTTGAAATGTTTTACATAGTTTCGATGTGTATGGAGAGCTATATGTTGTTAGATGAGAACTATATATGTATGTACTTTGGTTTTAATGTGATGATGAACTTTTATCCATTTGGTCACTTAATTATCTATTTATGATGTTCTGTAATGGTTTTTGACACACTTAATTATATATAAATGCACGCAGATGAACCGGCAATGGATGTACGGTGACAGACACACCTCCGAGTACATTAAGGGCGTGCGTGAGTTTCTAAATGCGGCTGAGGCAAACAAGCAGAATGGTTTTATGTGTTGTCCATGCACTAAATGTGTGAATACGATGTCTTACTCTAACCGGAAAATCCTTCACTCCCACCTGCTTTACAAGGGTTTCATGCCACACTATAATGTTTGGACGAGGCACGGAGAAATAGGGGTTATGATGGAAGACGGCGAAGAAGAAGAGTACAATGACAACTATGTGCCCTCTGAATACGGTGATGCTGCAATGGGGGGAGCTGGTGAAGATCAAGAGGAACCAGACGATGTGCCCAATGATGCTGCAACGGGTGAAGCTGCTGAAGATCAAGAGGAACCAAATGATGATCTTCGTCGGGTCATTGTCGATGCAAGGACACAATGCGAAAGTCAAAAGGAGAAGCTGAAGTTCGATCGCATGTTAGAGGATAAAAAAAAAGGGTTGTACCCCAATTGCGAAGATGGCAACACAAAGCTCGGTACCGTACTGGAATTGCTGCAGTGGAAGGCAGAGAATGCTGTGGCTGACAAAGGATTTGAGAAGCTACTGAAAATATTGAAGAAGAAGCTTCCGAAGGATAACGAATTGCCCGACAGTACATACGCAACAAAGAAGGTCGTATGCCCTCTAGGATTGGAGGTGCAGAAGATACATGCATGCCCTAATGACTGCATCCTCTACCGCGGTGCATACAAGGATCTGAACGCATGCCCGGTATGCGGTGCATTGCGGTATAAGATCAGACGAGATGACCCTGGTGATGTTGATGGCGAGCCCGCCAGGAAGAGGGTTCCTGCGAAGGTGATGTGGTATGGTCCTATAATACCACGGTTGAAACGTTTGTTTAGAAACAGAGAGCATGCCAAGTTGATGCGATGGCGCAGTGAGGACCGTAAGAAAGATGGGAAGTTGAGAGCACCCGTTGACGGGTCGCAGTGGAGAAAAATCGAGAGAAAGTACTGGGAGGAGTTTGCAAAGGACCCAAGGAACGTATGGTTTGCTTTAAGCACGGATGGCATTAATCCTTTCGAGGAGCAGAGCAGCAATCACAGCACCTGGCCCGTGACTCTATGTATGTATAACCTTCCTCCTTGGATGTGCATGAAGCGGAAGTTCATTATGATGCCAGTTCTCATCCAAGGCCCTAAGCAACCCGGCAACGACATTGATGTGTACCTAAGGCCATTAGTTGAAGAACTTTTACAGCTGTGGAATGGAAACGGTGTACGTGCGTGGGATGAGCACAAACAGGAGGAATTTGACCTAAAGGCGTTGCTGTTCGTGACCATCAACGATTGGCCCGCTCTCAGTAACCTTTCAGGACAGACAAACAAAGGATACCACGCATGCACGCACTGTTTAGATGACACTGAAAGTATATACCTGGACAAGTGCAGGAAGAATGTGTACCTGGGCCATCGTCGATTTCTTCCGACCAACCATCAATGTCGAAAGAAAGGCAAGCATTTCAAAGGCGAGGCAGATCACCGGAAGAAGCCCGCCATGCGTACCGGTGATCACGTACTTGCTATGGTCAATGATTTACACGTAATCTTTGGAAAGGGCCCCGGCGCACTAGCTGTTCCGAATGACGATGAGGGACACGCACCCATGTGGAAGAAGAAATCTATATTTTGGGACCTACCCTACTGGAAAGACCTAGAGGTCTGCTCTTCAATCGACGTGATGCACGTGACGAAAAACCTTTGCGTGAACCTGCTAGGCTTCTTGGGCGTGTTTGAAAAGACAAAAGATACAGCTGAGGCACGGGAGGACATGCAACGTTTGCACGAAAAAGACGGCATCCCTCCGAAGCAGTATGAAGGTCCTGCCAGCTATGCTCTTACGAAAGAAGAGAAAGAAATCTTCTTTGAATTCCTGCTCAGTATGAAGATCCCGACTGGCTTCTCGTCGAATATAAAGGGAATAATAAATATGGCAGAGAAAAAGTTCCAGAACCTAAAGTCTCATGACTGCCATGTGATTATGACGCAACTGCTTCCGGTTGCATTGAGGGGGCTTCTACCGGAAAACGTCCGATTAGCCATTGTGAAGCTATGTGCATTCCTCAATGCAATCTCTCAGAAGGTGATCGATCCAGAAATCGTACCAAGGCTAAGGAGTGATGTGGCGCAATGTCTTGTCAGTTTCGAGCTTGTGTTCCCACCATCCTTCTTCAATATCATGACACACGTCCTAGTTCATCTAGTCGACGAGATTGTCATTCTGGGGCCCGTATTTCTACACAATATGTTCCCCTTTGAGAGGTTCATGGGAGTCCTAAAGAAATATGTTCGTAACCGCGCCAGGCCAGAAGGAAGCATCTCCATGGGCCATCAAACAGAGGATGTCATCGGGTTTTGTGTTGACTTCATTCCTGGCCTTAATAAGATAGGTCTCCCTAAATCGCGGTACGAGGGGAGACTGACTGGAAAAGGCACGCTTGGAAGGGACTCAATAATATGCAGGGACGGATATTCTTGGTCTCAAGCACACTACACAGTTCTACAGAACTCTACATTGGTGACCCCGTATGTCGATGAACACAAGAACAGTCTGCGCTCCAAACACCCGGAGCAGTGCGACGACTGGATTACACGTGAACACATCAGGACTTTCAGCAGTTGGTTGGAAACACGTCTCAGAGGTGACAACACTGTTTGTGATGAGTTGTACTTGTTGTCCAGGGGACCATCTTCGACTGTATTGATTTACAAAGGATACGAGATAAATAGGAATACATTTTACACGATTGTCCAAGATCAAAAGAGCACCAACCAAAACAGCGGTGTCCGCTTTGATGCAACAACCGAGAGGGGAAAGGACACATATTATGGTTACATAGTGGACATATGGGAACTTGACTACGGACATGATTTTAAGGTCCCTTTGTTTAAGTGCAAATGGGTCAATCTGTCAGGAGGCGGGGTATAGGTAGACCCACAGTACGGAATGACAACAGTGGATCTGAAAAATCTTGGATACACTGACGAACCGTTCGTCCTAGCCAATGATGTGGCACAGGTTATCTATGTGAAGGACATGTCTACCAGACCGAGAAAAAGAAAATATAAGGAAGCGAATACATCATACGATGAGCCAAAGCGCCACATAGTTCTTTCAGGAAAAAGGACATCCTGGGAGTGGAGGGCAAGACAGACATGTCTGAAGATTATGAAAAGTTTCATGAAATTCCTCCCTTCAAAGTCAAGGCTGACCCAAGCATCCTGATAAACGATGAAGATTATCCATGGTTACGGCGCAATAAGCAAATGACACAAGCGAAGAAAAAGTGAAGAGTTTTTTCCGCAACTATTATGATGATACCATGCCAACTTTGTAACAAACGAGTATGATACCATTGTCCGTTTGTACTATTCAAATTTCAATACTACTTGCACTAACAGAGAAAGTTTGTAATTGGTTTTACCAGAAAGAATTAAAAAAATAAAGCAAATAACAAAAGAAAATAAATAATGCAGAAAACAAAACAAAAAAACTTGAAAAAAATAGCAACAATAAGTATTTTGTTGTAAGTATAAACAAAATAAAATAAATAAAGCAACAAAGAAAATAAATAAAGCAACTCTAAATACAGCAAAAAACAACTTAGAAATAAACAAAGAAAATAAAATAAATAAAGCAACTCTAAATACAGCAAAAAACAACTTAGAAATAAATAAAGCAAAAAAGGAAAAAAAAATTGGGCGCTGCCCAGTGAGCCTGCAAGGCCTATAGCACAGGATCCACCTGTACTATAAGACCCAGCAAGCTCACAGGGCAGCGCGCAGAGTTAGGCCCAGAAGCCTGCATTTGAGAGGAGCTCGAGAGGATGGGAGCAGCAGCCCTTATAAACCACTCTCGAGCTCCCTCAGCTAGCGAGGTGGGACTAAACATCCCACCGCACCCGCGCCAGCACAGGGCCGTTGGTCCCGGTTGGTGGCACCAACCGGGACTAAAGGGTGGCATTAGTCCCGGTTGGTGACTGAAACCGGGACTAATACTCCCCTTTAGTCCCAGTTGCTGCCACCAACCGGGACTAAAGGCCCCTCCTTCCCGCCCTTTGGGCTGCTGAAAAGGGGCCTTTAGTCCCGGTTGGTGGCAGCAACCGGGACTAAAGGGGTGTATTAGTCCCGGTTTCAGCCACCAACCGGGACTAATGCCCCTCCTATATAACCAGGACTTGCGAAAATTTCGCCAGTTTCCTTCTTCCGCGCCCACGACGCCTCCCTCTCCTTCCCCGCCCCCGTCGCCCCGTCGCCGTCGCCGTCGCCCCGTCGCTGTCGCCGTCGCCCCCGACGCCGCCCCGACGCCGCCTCGTCGCCGTCGCCCCGCCCCGCGACCCCGTTCCGCCCCGCCCCGTGCCGTCGCCGCGCCCCGGCCCGTCGCCGTCGCGCCGCGCGCCCCGCCCCTCCGCCGTCGCGCCGCCCCGCCCCGCCGCCGTCGCGCCGCCCAGCCCCGCCGCGCGATGTGAGGGCTCCCTTTTTTTTATGTTTATATAAATATATTGCTGTATATATATATAGTTGCTGTATATATATGTATATATGTGTATATTTTTTTTATGTTTATATAAATTGTTGTATATATAGTTGCTGTATATATAGTTGCTGTATATATATGCATGTGTATATATAGTTGTTGTATATATATGTATGTGTATATATATATATATTTTCTTAGGAATTTGCTAAATATATATGTTAAATATATATGTATGTGTATATAAATATATTTTTTCTTAGGAAGTTGCTGTATGTGATGTGTGTATGTGATGTATATATATGTGTATGTGGCTATATAGTTTTTTGTTTATATATGCTAAATATATATTGAAAGTTTTATATATGCAAAAGTTACTAATTTAGAAAAAGAAGGATAGGAAAGAAGAAAATAAGAAAGAGGAAAGAAAGAAGAAGAGGAGAGGAAGAAGAGGAGAAATAAATAAGAAGAAGAAAAAAAAGAAAAAAAAGAGGAGAAGAAGAAAGGAATAGAGGAGAAGAAGAGAAATTTTCTCTTCTTCTCCTCTATTCCTTTCTTCTTCTCCTTTTTTTTTCTTTTTTTTTTCTTTGATCTTCTCCTCTAGCGGTTCCTTTTTTCTTCTTCTTCCTCTTTTTTTTATCGGATATGTCTATGTCGATATACACCCTCCCCGATAACTTCGACATTAGGGGGGGCCGGGGTCGAGGGTCGTCGAGGGACCGAGGGACCGGTCGAGAGATCGCCGAGGGGCCGAGGGTCGTCGAGGGGTCGAGAGGCCGAAGGTCGAGGGGTCGAGAGGTAGCCTAGCAGTCGGGGGTCTTTTGTTACGGATTATCTTATCTGGGACTCCGTTCCAAAACAACTTTGGAGAGCTTCGTACCATCATGCTACTGTTACTTTCGCCTAATGATGAAGTATTGGTTTGTCGAATCCTTTGACACTAGACAAAATGTGACATGAGGGGGTCTAGGGTTGTGGATCGCCGAGAAGTCGGGGGGGTCGAGAGGTTGCCTACCTGTGTCAAAGTATTGAAGAATTCCATGACTTCATCATTTGCCAGAAGTAACCGGGGCATGTTGGTACGAAGTTATGCAAAGATGTTCTGGAACGGAGTTCCTGATAGGATAATCCGTCTTTTGTTACGGATTATCTTATCTGGGACTCCGTTCCAAAACAACTTTGGAGAGCTTCGTACCATCATGCTACTGTTACTTTCGCCTAATGATGAAGTATTGGTTT
>LR738709.1:671755551-671776739 GCA_902687465.1 Secale cereale
GGGTGGATGGAAAATCACCACGAGGACGAGCTAGGGTTTCGGGGTTGGAGGAGAAGCGTCGAGGACTGCCGTTGGATCCCGAGCATCCGACGGTGTTTGATACACGATCCACGT
Organism: Secale cereale; assembly: GCA_902687465.1. Classification (NCBI taxonomy): domain Eukaryota; kingdom Viridiplantae; phylum Streptophyta; class Magnoliopsida; order Poales; family Poaceae; genus Secale; species Secale cereale. The sequence continues at coordinate 671,755,666 of LR738709.1, forward strand.
GAGATGTATACGGACCAATCAGAATGCAGTACGATGTTATGACCATCTAAATTGGTCGTAGTTGACTAAAAATAATATGTTAAAATCATGTCAGCTATTTTATGACCTGAAATTTACAAAAAGGAAATGAAAAAACTTGTCATTGTGTCACCAAAATGTGAACAAGTTTTCAAAAAAAATAACAAACATGAAATAAAATTAATATCTTTAAAAATGTGTCGTGAGAAATGAGTTTTTAGACAGAAAAATCATTTTCCATTTTTCTAGTGCCCAAAATGAATTTTTTTTATGAAGGATCTACCATGTATTTGTTATAAAATAGGACAACATCATTTTTATAAAATACTAGGCCGTCTTTAATGCACAATTGATCAAATGGTTGGGTGTCAAAACCTTTGATCCACCTCTGGTGAAAAAGACAAATTTTCGCCGATCCAGCTGGAAACGGGTCAAATTTGAACTGCAGGTGCCTTGTAGTTTTCTCTTTATTTTTTCCAAAAATCATTTCTAGGTACATAAGTATCTATTTAATCAGAGAAACACCAAAAAATTTCTAGGATTCAACCACTAGCTAGGAACGATCATGCCCACCGTTTTGACCGCATTTTGAAATGGGCATAAAAAAATAAAAAAAAATCAAAAAAATTGGAAACCTTCGCATTGTGTCATTACATGTGACCAAGTTATCAGAAGAAATAATAAACTTGTAATACAACAATTCTTTTAAAAAAGTGTTCTCATAAATGAGCTATCATGTGTGAAGATTCATGGCTTTCAAGCCAAATGATCAATCTTATGGCCACATTCATGGCATAGTTTGTTCAAATGATCTCATATTGTGCACAAGGGTGCATCTTGGAATGGCAAACAATGTTGACTAAGGGAGTTTTCACTTTCTTTGGACGAAAATTTATTTTCCATTTTTCGAGTGCCCAAAAGGAGGTTTTTTTGTGAAGGACCTCCCAAATAATTGTTCCCAAATTGTACCAAATCAATTTTCTAAAATACTAGGACATATTTAATGCACAATTGACCAAATGGTTGGGTGTAAAAAGTTTTTATCCACCTCTCATGAAAAAGACAAATTTCCGCCGATTCAGCTGGAAGTGGGTCAAATTTGAACTGTAGATGCCTTGTAGTTTGCTCTTTATTTTTTCCAAAAATCATTTCTAGTTACATAAGTACCTATTTAATCAGAGAAACACCAAAAAAATACCAAGATTCAACCACTAGCTAGGAACGGTCAATCTCGCCGTTTTGACTGCATTCTGAAACGGGCATAAAAAATTCAAAAAAAATCAAAAAATTGGAAAACCTTCGCATTGTGTCATTATATATGACCAAGTTACCAGGAAAAATAATAAACTTGTAATATGGCAATTCTTTTAAAAAAATGTTCTCAGAAATGAGCTATCATGCATGAAGATTCATGGCTTTCAAGCCAAATGATCAATCCTATGGCCACATTCATGGCATAGTTCGTTCAAATGATCTCATATTATGCACAAGGGTGCATCTTGGAATGGCAAACAATGTTGCCAAAGGGACTTTTCACTTTCTTTGGACGAAAAGTTCATTTTCCATTTTTCGAGTGCTCAAAAGGAGGTTTGTTTGTGAAGGACCTCCCAAATAATTGTTGCAAAATTGGACCAAATCATTTTTATAAAATACTAGGCCATATTTAATGCACAATTGACCAAATGGTTGGGTGTAAAAAGTTTTGATCCACCTCTCGTGAAAAAGACAAATTTCCGCCGATTCAGTTGGAAGTGGGTCAAATTTGAACTGTAGCTGCCTTGTAGTTTGCTCTTTATTTTTTACAAAAATCATTTCTAGGTAAATAAGTATCTATTTAATCAGAGAAACACCAAAAAAACACCAAGATTCAACCACTAGATAGGAACGGTCATTCCCGCCGTTTTGACCGCATTTTGAAACGGGCATAAAAAATTCAAAAAAAAATCAAAAAATTGGAAAACCTTCGCATTGTGTCATTATATATGACCAAGTTACCAGGAAAAATAATAAACTTGTAATACGACAATTCTTTTAAAAAAGTGTTCTCAGAAATGAGCTATCATGCGTGAAGATTCATGGCTTTCAAGCTAAATGATCAATCCTATGGCCACATCATGGCATAGTTTGTTCAAATGATCTCATATTGTTCAGAAAAACATTACTTTTATGTGCATGCCCTTTGCATCATGGAAAAAAGTTATGTTTAAACTACCCAAGGTTATTAATGTTATTAACATTATTAAAAATGAAAAGGTATAAATACTTTTTCATGAATAAAAATTAATTTCAAAAGTAGGTGATGTTTCATACATTTTAATAACATATTTTATTCGAAACTTGATCTAGGATACAAATCAAATATGATGTTGCGCATTAAGAACCATTAATGCCAATCCAGAGTGGAAACTACTAAGGACACAATAGTTTCTCTAGCTAAAAACATCACCAATGCAATGGTTCGCCTAAGATGAACTGTTGCTACTAATCGAAGGAGTATCAATCATATCATTATAGAAGTTAGGAGTGCACGGTGAAGCTTTTTATATTTCCTTCTCCGGGCTTGCATCTCATTGATTTGGATTTGGTGCTCGTTGAGTTTGGACTTTTTTCTTGCATGATTCTATCAGCGCATCGTCTAGCTTCTCTCAGTGATCGATACTAGTAGTCTAGCATCTAGTATTGCACAACCGATCTTTTTTCTGTAACAAAAAAAAGTGAGGACAAATGAATTAATTTGTTTTTTAACTAAATGGATAAATTTATTGGCATGTTGAACCTTTCATAAATATTCCGTTTCGGAGTGGTAATTAAGGGCATCTCTAGCGGACCCTCTAAACTTTTATCCCACATCCTATATATTCTTTGAAAAGCTATATTTTAAGGAACAAATGCAATTTTTGCCCCTAGTCTGCTTTGCTCAGTTTTGACTTTCGGTATCAGTCTAGCGGACCCTTTAAACTTTCATCCATAATCATTTATAGGTACATATTTTTCAAATGCTTGGATTAACATTTTTAAAATACACCATCAACTTTTTCATATACATTATATATTTTTTGTATGCGTGAGACACATTTTCTCTATTCTCATCATTTTTAATACATGGTCAACATTTTTTCATACACTTTTTACATTGTATTCTTTACACATTTAACATTTTCAAATATTATAATTTTTAATACATGGCCAATATTTTTTCTATACACATTTAACCATTTTTCCATATATATTTAACATTTTTTGAAAATATGGTCAACATTTAATCAAAAAATTGTTTAAGATATTTTTCAAATGCTTGGATTAACATTTTTTAAATACATGATAATTTTTTTCGTACACATTATATATTTTTTGTATACATATTTTGTATACGTGAGACACATTTTCTCTATTCTCATTATTTTTTAAAAATGGTCAACATTTTTCCTATAAACATTTAACATTCTTTTGTTCACACATTCAATTTTTTTATACTGAAATGAGAAGTAAAAAAGATGAATAGTTGATCATGCACTCAAGATGACGTAAAATGAGAAGTACGCCAACATGAATGTTATGCATCCCTTTGAGACGAACCAAATCGATTTTTGGATCATCTCGATCCAAGGTTACATGGAAAGTTGATGGTGAAATTTCATTTTAGATTTAATAAAAACATTTGAACTCCCTAAATTTGTGTGGACTCAAACTTGAGTGAATCACGTGTTTCCCACTGATATTGATCATGTTCGTGTTGACTATGGGCCGTCGGCCCACTCGGCAACACGGAAAAAGGTTTAGAAAAAGGGGTGGAGAGAATGAGGCCTCGTCCTAGGGAGGCCCAGGCCCGACAACAGAAGGTAATGTTTAACAACATCCGGTTTGGACTGTTACCACGAAGTAGATGGTGGCGTGGTGGTTCGCTCTGTGAGGAGCAAGCGGGAGGTCTCGGGTTCGAACCCCGGACGTCCTATTTTTTGCGCATTATTGGCCACAATACCAGCATGCCTGTGTGGCGGGTTATGGGTCCCCTATGTCAGCGATTGCGGGCCTGTGTGGCGGGTTCCACTAGGTAATAGGGCTGATCCCACCTGGCGGGTCCTACTAGGGCTGGTGTGGCATGGTCGGTCCCACTTGTCAGCTGTATAGTTCAAACCAATAGGAGTTGGTTTGACATGGAGGATCCCACTAGTCAGTAGGATGTGCCCACTGGTCATTACGGCGGGTCCCACTAGATAGTGTATAGTTCAAACCTACATGTAACCCAAAATTGACACATGGGCATGACATATAGGTAAAATCTGACACATGTACATGACACATAGACAAAAATAATGAGGTGGTACGCAGTACAACATCATGACCATCTATATTGGTCGTGATCAGCTACAAATAAGGCAGCGGACCAGTGCTGTTTGCTTTATGATCATTTCGTGTAAGGAAATTGTGACCTTTCTGACCAAAATGGTCGTTATAGTTTAGGGTTTGGAGCCCCCGAACAGCTTTTGACCAATTTGTCTCAAATGGTCATAGATTTATGGCAAATTCTTCGAGGGTCACTCACAGAAGGTCGTAAGTTGACATATTTCTTGTAGTGTTTTTAGGAATAGCTAGTTATTGAATATAAGACTAACAGATAATCCATTGTAGATATATTTTCTGTCATCTCCAGATTATATGCAAAACTTAAGATAACACTATCTTATCAACCATTATATCGCTTCGACCCGCGAAAACCCAGGTTTCTCCCCCGCCCCGTCGGTGCCCTGTATTCCGTGAAAGCGGTTGGCGGGAGGGACATTTCAGCGCGCGCGTTCCCCACATCACCCCTTCCCCCGGCAGCCGCCTACGATTCCGGCCATTTCCGCCAGCGCGCACCGCCGGGCCGCACTAACACCCTGGCTCACTCGTCGGTGCCCTGGATCCGCTCAGCCGAGCCGCCTGCGGGTCGTCGCCGTCCCGAATCGATCATCGCGAGTCGCCGCCCGCCCCAGATTCACCGAGTCGTCGACGGTGAACACCTTTTCTGCCCCTTTTAGCTCGACCGCACGTGTTGAAATTTCGTTGATGCGAGCTCAGATGTTGTTTTATAGATGGATTTGAGTCCATGCGAGCATTTTTTGCTTGAGGATTCGTCCTCCTCCGACGACTCGGACGTGGAGTCAATGCTCGAGCGCCATCGGCAGCAGATGATGGTGGCGGTCCTAGCCGTGAAGGAGGTCGAGGATCAAACCCGCAAGAGACGGCGATGATCGACCGTCTGTCGTCTTTACATCCCTCGCAACCACCATCTCGGAAATATGATGTTAATGCAAGACTACTTCGCGGACAATCCTATGTATCCGCCGCATCTCTTCCAGAGAAGGTATCGAATGCGTCGACCCCTCTTCGTAAAAATTGTGCAAGATTGCGAGGCCAATTCTCGGTTTTTTTACTCAAAGGAGCTGCGGGCTTATTGGGTTTTATCCATATCAAAAATCTCGACAGCTGATTGCATACAGCATTCTGGCTGACTATGCCGATGAGTATCTTCGCATGAACGAAGATACTACAATTGCGTCAGTGTGTAGGTTCGCCAAAGTGATCATCTGCGTCTTTGGTCTTGTCTATCTTCGTGCACCCAACGAGGAATACACTAAAAAGTTTATGGCAGCAAATGAGAAGCGAGGTTAGCCCAGCATGCTAGAAAGCATTGATTGCATGCACTAGACTTGGAAAAACTGTCTGAAGGCATGACACAGACAATATTGTGGCAAATCTCGTGATGTAACAATTGTGCTAGAGGCTGTAGTATTCGAGGATTGATGGATTTGGCATTGTTTTTTTGGTATGCTGGGTACTCTCAGTGATATCATTGTGTTGCAACGGTCTCATTTGTTTGCTAGACTTGCTACTGGTGATGCTCCTGCTTGGAACTTCATGGTGAATGGGCATGAGTACACAAAGGGGTACTATCTTGTAGGTGGTATCTACCCCTCTTCGTATACATTTGTCAAGAGTATCAAAAGGCCAAAAACTACGAAGCGTATTGAATTTGCAAAGGTACAAGAGGCTGCCCAAAAAGATATTGAAAGATCCTTTGGGGCTTGCAATCTAGATTTGCCATTGTTCGTGGTCCAGTTCATTGTTTTGGGACAAGAAAACCCTAAACAACATCATGACATGTTGTGTAATTCTTCACAACGTGATCATCGAAGATGAGAGGGACATGAACTAGGAGTTCTTCTACAACAATGCCGATAGCCATGTGAAGCCAGCTAGAGACCCTGACTGCATACAAGCATCCCTTCAGACATACCGGCAGATTGAAGACGCAAACACCCACCATCAGCTTCAGGAGGATCTCATTGAGCACCATTGGCAAAGGCATGGGCAAAGACATTGAGCACCATTGGCAAAGGCATTGAGCACCATCTAGATTTTACATTCATTTCATTTAATTCATGCGTGATCGGCTTATTGTTGTATTCAGGACAATTGTTGTATTGAATTATTAGTTCAATTCGATGATTTGAATAATTATTGTAATTTGGATTCATAATATTCACATTTTTATGTTATCTGAATTCATTATTCTATGTAATATACTAATATGTGAGATATGTGTCAAATTTAGAAAACATATTTTGCGGATTCGCGAGGGCTGCGGCCGAACAGGCCCGCATAGCGGAACTGCTTTTACAGTTTCGCTATATGGGGTCTGTTCGTCCGCAGCCCGCGCAAGCCCGTGAAACATGTTTTCCGTGAACTTTAAACACGTTATAAGGGTCCACGATATAAGGGGTCTGCTAGAGATGCTATTAGTCAGGCCCACACCATCTCCCGTGTCTCTTTGTTACCTTATCTTCTCACGCGTTTTCTCCCCACAGGCGTACCTTCCACCTCCCGCAAGCAAGCAACATTCCCTTATTCTCTCTCTCTCTCTCTCTCTCTCTCTCGCAACAGGGGTGTGTTGTTGCTGCCAGCACACATCTTGTCCCAGGTCAATAGCGAGGTCGTCACCATCGTACTCATCTCCGGCCGCTGGGCGCCCAAGCTGCAACGAGATTTTCTCGTGGTGAATGCGAGCAACCACGTAGCCATGCGACCCGGTTGCGTCCGGGGATGCTGGAACCGTCAAGGGGATGTGCTGATGCAACCCACGAGCACTCGTGCTTCTGCTGTCTGCACCAGACGCTAGACCCAGCAAGGGGATGTGTTGGGTTTGTTGCACTCTCCCTACCCCCCTACTACAATGGCGCACCCAAGGGAGGTGTTGCAACCAGCAACAGACGGAGTTGGAGACGACTTCCATAGGTGTTGCAACCGGCACCGCACGATGCTGGAGTGAGGGGTTGTTGGTATGGCAACTAGTCAACTGGCATAAAAAAGCTTCAACCGACATTGGAAAAAGCTTCAACCATGAAAAAAAGCTACAACCAGCTAGAGGAAAAGCTTCAAACATGGAAAAAAGCTTCAACCAATGTTGAGAAAAGCTTCAACCGGTGTGAAAAAAAGCTTCGACCAGAATGGAAAAAATCTTCAACCATGACAGAAAAGCTTCATCCGGCGTGAAAAAAGCTTCCACCGTGAAACTTCAAAAAACGACGCCGACTAGAAACATCGGAAAGCTATGAGACAATGGTAAAAGCTGCAACGCGCATTGACAAAGAGCTACAAGCGACTATGGAAAAACTTTCAACCAGCCTGATGATGCTACAACCATGGTCTGAGGATGTTGGAACTTGCCGACTGGTATGTTACAAACAATGGCCGGATTTTTGCTAGAGTAGACTATGGGGAAGCTGCAACCATGGATTGGATGTGCCGGAACCAACATGTGGGGATGCTACGACCATGATTGGATTTTTGCTGGAGCCGGCTGCAGTAGGAGACCAACAGTACTGCGAACACGGCCGGCATGGCTGCAAGATGGAGCGCATGGTACTAGAGCGTGATGGACATAATTGGGCATATCGCGGCGATGTTTGGTAGCGAGCGCGTTGTGAGAGGCCATTTTTGCTATAGGTCACAACGAGTGCACTGAATTGACGGCGACCGTGGCCGACGGCGAGGGCAGCCGGGTGCTACCGACGGCGAGGCTGTGGCCGGGGGAGGGCGGTCGATGGCATGCAAGGGAATTGTTCCTCGTTGCGAGGCTCAAGCTCCGAGAGACGTGGGGGGCTAAGCGAACATGACCAAGTCAGGGTAGAGATCTGGGTCACTCAATCTCATGCAATCCTACACTCCAGGTGCGACCGACCCAATGTTGGGCCGATGCACCGGAGCCTAATAGTGCCCTATTTGTTTTGGTTACTATTACTATTTGTTTTGCAACATAACTTGTGTATATATTGTTATTGTTACATTTAGTTTTGCAACTTTATATGCCGATTAATTAGGGAAACCCGATGAAAACTTTACCAAACGGAGGTAATAGAAGGAAAATAAACTGTGCATGACTACGAAACATCCAAATTCCATCATGCATCACCTTGTTCCAATCTGCAAGGCAGCGAAATTGTACAGAGAACAAGGTGTTAACACCGATTCTTATAAACCTTATCACGAGAGAAGGGTTCCATGCAGATCGCACATGTGCAAATGGCGGCGACGGACTGAAGCTTTTCAACATATGCACCCTAGCCAGGGCCCCACTTCGTTGGTGCAATTTGGTCTGTCGCCTCTACCTCCTAGAGATGTTAACCGGGTCCCATTTAAACCAACTAACAATCTAACATTTCAAAATTTTGTTTTGTGTATGTGTGGAGAAAATGAACTATGCAGCTAGATAAAACTAACTAAACGGGACTTGTGTATTCGTTTATTTGCGATTTACATCCCTACTTCCTCCCATACAAATTCATCACCCCCTATTTGTGGGTACCAATCAAATCCTCCATGATCTCCTTCTCCTTACTCCTCGAAGTCTTTTGCGATCCACTCCATTCGGTCGCCATAGGTCTAGAAAACCTAATTCAGCCAAGGGAAGGAAGATGCACACGACACACCCCTAGACCAGCCCAAGTTGTCGAAGTGGAGCAAAACCCTTGTTTTTTTACTAGGGGAGAACATTTTGTACATCCGCATTTACCCTTTTTTTAAACAAGAGGAAATAGCAGTTCTTCCCTTATAGAGGCAGGAAGGGTAATTAGTTTTTTAGGGCAATTTAGTTTTTTTAGAAACTGCACCCATTATTCAAAGTTCAGAAAATTCATCGGGATACAAGTGATATCGGGCAATACAGAGAGTCACACATGGCGCCGAAAAGAGAGGGAAAAAGTTGCCCTAGCGAGGGCATGAGCTTCCCCATTAAAATCACGCTTTTCATGAATAACCTTAAAAGTTTGAAATGAAGCACGCCTTTGGTTGATATCTCGAAGAATTGTGGCGTACCAAGACAGAGCTTCATCGTTGATATGTGCCACAACATCAACACAGTCTGAAGCGATGCAGATGGAACGTAAGTGGAGATCCAAAGCGAGGGAAAACGTTTTGTTACATGCCCGCGCTTCCAAAACAGCAGAGTCGACGAGGCCGTCAACCACCATCGCTGATGCCCCTAGAAAGGGGATGGGTGACCAGTGGGCATGCTCGTAATTGGGCTATGGGCCAATTCCTCGTTGCCAGCAACTAGAGTTGCCGTCACCACGACATTCCCCTAAACAATAGGCCGATCCTATTCAGCGTGTTACCCTCCTGCTCCGGCACTAGACTTTTTGTTCCGCCCCAACTAGTCATTTCCAGTTTCAAGAAGGTCCTAGAACCTTCCCAGATCATTTTATGTTTCATCCTTTTGCATTTTTTCTGTTTTCCATTTCTGGTTATTTCCTTTTTTTATTTTTGTTATTTCTTTTCTTCTTTTCAAGGTTTTCCACATTTTCTAAAATATCATCTTTTTTCATTTGTGAACCTTTTTTCGAAAAACATTTTTATTTTTTGCGGACAGTTTTAAAATTCACGAACTTGTTTTAAATAATGAACATTTTCCGTATTCACGAACAAGTTTTTTGAAATTGTGAACATTTTTTGAAACTCGACAATATTTTTGAAATCTATGAACATTATTTGAAATTTAGAAACACCTTTACAAATTCAAGTTTTTTCTTTCTGAAATTCATGTTCATTTTTAGTAATTAATGAAAAAAAATTGAATCAGAAAAAAAATTGATTAGATGAACTTTTTTATAATTCACAATCTTTTTTATTTCGTGAACATTTAAAAAAATAGTGGGAATTTATTGAATTCGGGAACATTTTTTAAATATGTGAAAGTTTTTCCGAAATTATGAACATTTTTTGAATACGCGAACTATCATCCTTTAGTCCATTCAGGATTAGGCCTATGAGGAGGCCAACTGGCACTTCATTCAGCAAGAGCAGGCGGAGACCGACGCACTTTTCGCCGAACTGAAGGTGGATGCGGAGGCTGATACGTCTCCGTTGTATCTACTTTTCATAACGCTTTTCCTCTTGTTTTGAACTCTAATTTCATGATTTGAATGAAACTAACCTGGACTGACGCTGTTTTCAGCATAACTAGCATGATGTTGTTTTTGTGCAAAAATAAAGTTCTCAGAATGGAACAAAACTTTTTGGGGAATTATTTTCGAATAAAATAAAAATACTGGAGCCAGGAACCACCGGAGGGGGGGGGGGACCTGGGTGAGCACAACCCACCAGGGCGCGCCCCCTCTCCAGGCGCGCTCAGGTTGGTTGTGCCCACCTGGTGGCCCCGCAGACCCTTAGTCCAACTCTAGAAATACCTATTTTTCCAGAAAAAATTCAGGGAGGAAAAATTATCTCGTTTCGCGATACGGAGCCGCCGCCACCAACCGTTCTTCATCGGGAGGCCAGATCTGGAGTCATTTTGGGCATCCGGAGAGAAGGATCTTCGATATTCATCATCACCAACCATCCTTCATCCCCAATTTCATGATGCTCTCCGCCGGGAGTGACTAATTCCTTTATAGGCTCGCTGATCGGTGAGGAGTCGGATGAGATTCATCATGTAATCGAGTTAGTTTTGTTAGGGCCTGATACCTAGCATGCATTATGTTCTGAGATTGATGTCGTTATGACTTTGCCTTGCTTAATGCTTGTCACTTTGGGCCCGGGTGCCATGAACTCAGATCTGAACCGTTTATGTTTTCACCATTATATCTATGTTCTAGATCCGATCTTGCAAGTTATGTTCACCTATTATGTGTCATGATCCGTAAACCCCGGAGTGACAATATTCGGGTTACTTTCCGATGATGATCGTAGTTTGATGAGTTCATGTATTCACTATGTGTTAATGCTTTGTTCCGGTTCTCTATCAAAAGTAGGCCTTAATATCCCTTAATTTTCTTATGGACCCCGCTGCCAGATGAGGGTAGGATAAAAGATGTCATACAAGTTCTTTCAATAAGCATGTATGACTATTTACGGAATACATGCCTACATTATATTTATGAACTGGAGCTAGTTTCGTATCGCCCTAGGTTATGGCTCTCATATGATGAATACCATCCCACAAATCGTCGATCCAATGCATACAAATTTCCTTCATATTGTTCTTGCTAAGTTACTATTGCTGCTGTTACCGTTACGACTGCTACAAAATCAGTGCTACCACTGTTACCATTACTATTGTTGTTACCACTACTATCAAAACTATCATACTACTGTGCTACTGACCACTTTGCTGCAGATAAGTAATCTCCTAGTGTGGCTGAATTGACAACTCAGTTGCTAATACTCGAAAATATTCTTTGGCTCTCCTTGTGTCGAATCTATAAATTTGGGTGGAATACTCTACCCTCGAAAACTGTTGCAATCCCCTATACTTGTGGGTTATCAAGACCTTTTTCTGGCGCCGTTGCCAGGGAGCATAGCTATAATTGTTGAGTCACTTGGGATTGTTATCTATTTATCACTATGAGTAATCTGAAGGATGATAGAGCTAAGATCTTTCCCTCAACAACGAGGGAAGGTAAAGAATTGCTATCTAGCTCCGCACTTGTTTCTCCTTTAGTTATTAGTAAGCTTGCAACACCACAATCTACTATTAATCCTGATATGCCGCAAGTTATTGATGATGCTACTTCTGCTATGAATGATGCTTATGATGATGCTAGTACCTTGCTTGATAAGACTGTGCCATTGGGTGAATTTTTGTATGAACAACTTGCTAGAGCTAAAGATATTGAGAATGTTGAAACTGATGAAATACTTGAAACTAATTTTTTTGAAACACCTATTAGATCTAGCCATCCTAGATATGAATTGCCTAAGTACCCGAAGGTTATGTTATGGACGAGGAGACAACTAGAGACTTTCTTTCTTGCAATGATAGAGATGATCTCAAGAAATTATTATGCAAACTGAAGGAATAGTCTTTGAATGCTAGAATGAAATGTGACCCTAAGTTTGCTACTTCACCTATATGTGTTACTGATAAGGATTATGAGTTCTCTGTCGACCCAGAGTTAATTACTTTGGTAGAATCTAGTCCTTTCAATGGTTATGAAACTGAAACCATAGTGGCACATCTTACTACACTGAATGATATAGCCACCCTATGTGCTAATGATGAGAAAATTCACTACTATTATATCCTCAAATTATTTCCGTTCTCATTAAAGGGTGATGCAAAAGCTTGGTTCAATACTCTTGCTCTTGGTTGTGTGCGTAGTCCCCCCGATATGATTTATTACTTCTCTGCAAAATATTTTCCTTCTCATAAGGAACAAGCTGCCTTGCTGGAAATATTTAACTTTGTGCGATTTGAAGAAGAGAGTCTCCCACAAGGTTGGGGGAGGCTTCTCCAATTGCTTAATGCTTTGCCTCACTAGTGCAGAACCGGGCAATAGCACTGGTTTGTAAGGCCCTTTAGTGCCGGTTCCATAACCGGCACTAAAGTGTGGTCACTAAAGCCCCCCCCCTTTAGTACCGGTTCAGCACGAACCGGTGCTAAAGGGCAACCACGTGGCACGAGACAGCTCCGTGGGCCGGGAGCCCTTTAGTACCGGTTGGTAAAACCAACCGGTACTACAAGGTTTGGGGGTTTTTTTGGTTTTGTGATTTGTTTTTCATTTAATTTTTTCGTTTGCTGGTATTTTATGATACTACACATTGTATACGTTATGCATATATATATATATATATATATATATATATATATATATATATATATATATATATATATATATATATATATAGAATTTCTAGTAGAAACAATCATACAAACCACCAATATATTCACACATACACACATGTATAGCTATATACAATTTCTCCTATATTTTGCCTTCGGAGCCAGTGGCATTAGCCTAATTGGTGCCTTTCTGAGCACGATGACAATTGGAAGTGGTTCATGGGGGCGGTAGCGGGTAATGGTATTCTCCCTTCGGATCTATGACCTGGTCGAGCAAAAATCCCGCTATTTCCTCTTGAAATGCTTGTACGCGCTCCGTTTCTAGGAGCTTGTCCCGCACCTCTTTGAACTGTTAAGAAGGAGATCAATATGCATGTTTATTAGTTGTGTGACTAGATATCGATAATGGTGTAAAAATTGTGAATAGTGTTCTGACAAACGTACCCATTCCTGTCTTTGAGATCTGCTCCTTTTGGACGTCATCATGCGAATATTCTCGTAAACGCAGTATGCACACAGATCAGTCCCCTACGCCTACTGACGAGGTTACAGACCTAGGGTAGGGTCACAGGTCCGACCAAGGTACCCCACCCAAGGTCACTACCCTAGAAGATCAAAAGACAAAACTTATGACAATGGAGACAGTCGACTGAGACGGTCCAGGAAGACACTCCACTTGACTGAGCCTCATCCGCAAGACGACTCAACCCCACTCGACCAATCCAAGGCACTCGACCCCCGAAGGTCAAGCATCACTTGAGGCAGCAACGGTCTGGTATTTACTCACCATAGTAAACACCTTAATTACTCTTTACTGCAGGCGTTATCAGTAACGCCTGCCTTAATGTACATTGAATCCTTGGTAACGTGGAGCATGGCTGGGGTCCTGGTGCACTAAATAAGCCACCCCCTCCTCCAGAACAAGGGTTCGCACCTCTGTAACACACATATACACACACCAGTCGACCAAGCCTCCGGGCACCGAGACGTAGGGCTATTACTTCCTCCGAGAAGGGCCTGTACTCGCAAACACCTTGTGTACAACATCACCATAGCTAGGGCCTTGCCTCTCCATTCGTACCCCTACCCTTACTGTCAGACTTAGAACCACGACAGTTGGCGCCCACCGTGGGGCAAGGCGTCTTAGCGACATCTGGTGAAGTTGCAACTCCTCCTCTGACCGTTTTCATCATGGTGTCAGGCGGTGGTTTGGCGTTGGGCCACGAGATCCGGCTCGGCGCGCTAGTCTTCATCGCCGACGACTCCGCATGGCTCCAGGAAGCCCTTCTCGACGTCGAGGCTCTGCCCGCCCGGGGAACTGTGCACTTTCGCGCCGGCGCCGGCGGCGTCCTCCTGCGGCAGCCATCGACTCAGTACTCATCGTCCCCATCCCCGTCGGCCGCCGCCGCAAATGATCCGGTCGCTCGGGGCACCAGCGGTGGGTGAAACATGCGGTGGCCCATCAAACGGCCACCCCTCAAGTCACGGCCATTGAGCCTGACAGCTACCTCTACGGGCCGGCCGACCAGTCGACCGAGCTCGTAGATTCCGTTTCCGAGTGCGGGAGCAGCGATCCCGCGGCGGAAATCCTCATGGTCGATTCGCGCCACAGCCCGCCGTGTTTTCCTCGCGGTGGGAACGGCGGCAGCGGCGGCGACCGATCGCACGACAACGACGGTTACATTCCTCAGCCCCTCACCTCCGAGCAAAGGGCTGAGCTTTGTCGCTGCAACGAAGATGCACTCTTCACTCCCATCGTGGGAGATTCCCCGGAGGCTCTGGCCCTCGAAGCCACGCGCTTGGCCACCGTGGCCGAACGCGCGTGCTTGGAAAACATCCAACGCTCACTCGACGAGCAGGCCCGCCGACTGGTCCGCGAGTCCAGTCGACGACCGCGGCAATCGCGTCAGCGCGAGACTCAGGTGTTCCGCACGCCAGTCCAAAACCTCGAAGCCGCGGCTCGCATCACGGAGTCGATTCAACCCTCCCAGTCGGAAGCTGGGAGAGGTCTTCAGCAGATCCGAGCTTTGCTCCGAACGGCTGAAGAACAAAACGCGGCTGTTTCTCAGTCGCGCAACAGGATTCACAGCAGATCGGTGGCTGCAGACACTGTATGGTCGGCCCACAGTTCAAAATCGCCCCCGAGGCGCGAGGAGCGTGGCCCACGGCAAGACCGGCATCTGGGTCGGAACGACGATCCACTCGCCGTCGACACGGATGCCACGACCGCCGTCGAGTGCCTACCCCTCCTCCGGGAAGTGGGTCGCACTCGCCCCAGCGGTGCGAGGGCAGGCGCCTGCGTGATGATGAGCGGAGGATTTCCCCAGATCCCCGACGGCCAGGTTTCGATGCGAGGTCTATCCTTGTGCAAGGTCGGGTCGACCGTAACCGGGCATCCAGAGAAGAGCGAGGCAGAGACCAACCGAGCGGCAGCCGAGCGTCAGCCTCTGGGCCTGAATGTTTCTGTAGTGCTATCAGAGTCGCAGAGATCCCCCCGAACTTCAGGTTGGCGGCGGGAGTCAGCAAGTTTACCGATGAGTCGAAGCCAGACACTTGGCTGGAAGACTACCGAGTGGCTGTGTAGATCGGAGGCGGCAACGACGACGTGGCCATGAAACACCTCCCCTTGATGATGGGCGGTTCCGCTCGGGCGTGGCTCAATCAATTGGCCCCCAGGAGCATTTATAGTTGGGAAGAGCTCGCTCGAGTTTTCGTTCGGACCTTCGAAGGCACCTGCAAGCGACCTGCTGGACTCGCGGAACTTCAACACTGCGCGCAAAAGCCGAGTGAAACTTTGAGGGATTACATTCAGCGATGGACCACCTTGCATCACACGGTGGAGAACGTGTCTGAGCACCGGGCGGTGTGCGCTTTCAAGGAAGGCGTGCGTAACCGAGAGTTGAATCTGAAGTTTGGTCGAACAGGCGACATGTCCCTGTCACAGATGATGGAGATTGCCAGTCGGTACGCCAACGGTGAGGAGGCCGATCGGCTCCGCAGCGGGAAGAAACCAGTCGGGCAGGACGACCAGAATTCCAATCGGAAGAACAAGCGCAAGGCCGAGCCAGCCGCTCAGGGAGAGGCTGCGGTGGTCAATCAAGGAAAGGGCAAACAGAAGCCAAAAGGCCCCTGGGCCCCCAAGAAAGGAAAGGGTCAGGCTGGAGATGATATGCTCGACCAGCCGTGCCCCATACACACGAAGAAAGATGAAGAGGGAAACTTGGTGTATCCCAAGCACACCACTCGACAGTGCGGGCTCCTGATCCAGAGCTTCCAGAAAGATCAGTCGACTAAGAAAGAGAAAGAATCAGAAGAGTCCGAAGATAAGGAAGGGGACGGAGGATACCCCCGGATCAACTCCACTTTGGTGATTTTCGCAGACGTCGAGAGCAAAAGTCGACTGAAAATCATCAACAGAGAAGTAAACATGGTTGCCCCGGTGACCCCCACGTTTTTGAAATGGTCAAAGACCCCCATCACATTCGACCAGTCTGATCACCCAGCGCACATTGCCACCCCCGGGCGGCAGGCACTGGTGGTCGACCTGGTTATCGAAGGCACACGCCTGACCAGAGTTCTGATGGATGGGGGCAGTGGCTTGAATATCTTGTATGCAGCAACCCTCCGGGATATGGGCATTCCAATGTCCAAGCTGAGAGAAAGTAACATGAGGTTCCACGGGGTAATCCCCGGGAAGAAAGCCGACTCGCTTGGCCAGATCTCACTCGACGTAGTCTTTGGCGAGTCGAAGAACTACCGCAAAGAGAAGCTGACGTTCGAAGTGGTGGACTTCAACAGCGCTTATCACACCATCCTGGGTAGGCCCGCCTACGCCAGGTTCATGGCTCGACCATGTTACGTCTACCTCAAGCTGAAGATGCCGGGACCCAACGGCGTTATAACCGTCACTGGGAACCGTCAGAAAGCGGAAGAATGCTTCCAGAAAGGCTCGAAGATCGCCGACGAGCAAATGGCAGCAGTAGAGATGGAGGAGTACCAAAAGAACGTGGATCCGAGTGATCTGCTAAGGGCGAAGAAGCCGGCTTCCGAGTCAGCTTTCCAGTCGGCCGGGGACACGAAACCTGTGCACATCCACCCCACCGACCCCAATGTAGCACCGACCCACATCTCCACTACACTCGACAGCAAATAGGAAGAAGCGCTCGTCCAGTTCCTCCGTGAGAACTGGGACATCTTCGCATGGAAACCATCGGACATGCCGGGTGTACCCAGGGGACTGGCTGAGCATCATTTGCGAGTCGACCCTAAAGTGAAACCTGTGAAGGAACATCTCCGTCGATCCGCTGCAGAGAAGCGAAAGGCAATTGGCGAAGAAGTGGCTCGACTCCTGGCAGCAGAGTTTATCCGCGAGATATACCACTCCGAGTGGCTCGCCAACGTCGTCATGGTCCCCAAGAAGGACAAGTCTCTCCGCATGTGCATCGATTTCAAGCACATCAATCGGGCCTGACCGAAAGATCATTTTCCTCTTCCCCGCATCGATCAGATAGTCGACTCGACTGCGGGATGTGAACGTTTGTCCTTTCTGGACGCGTATTCCGGGTACCATCAGATCCGTCTGTTCGGGCCCGATGAAATCAAGACAGCTTTCATCACCCCCTTCGGGTGTTTTTGTTATGTCACCATGCCTTTCGGCCTCAAAAATGCTGGCGCTACCTTCATGCGCATGATCCAGAAGTGCTTGATAAAGCAAATCAGTCGGAACGTCGAGGCATACATGGATGACATTGTGGTCAAGTCACGGAAAGGTTCCGACCTGCTGACTGACCTCGCTGAGACATTCGCAAGCCTAAGAAGCTACGATATCAAGCTCAACCCATCAAAGTGTACATTTGGAGTTCCTGGCGGCAAGTTGCTCGGTTTTCTCGTTTCCGAACGGGGAATCGACGCCAACCCAGAGAAGGTCAGCACCATCCTCCGAATGAAACGCCCCAAGCGTATACACGACATCCAGAAGCTTACTGGTTGCTTGGCCGCATTGAGTCGATTCATTTCTCGTCTTGGTGAGAAGGCACTACCTCTCTACCGACTCATGAAGAAATACGACAAGTTCGAGTGGAATCCCGAAGCCGAAGCAGCGTTTGAAGAGCTCAAAGCCCTGCTGTCCACCCAGCCGGTGCTCGTCGCCCCAGTCAGCGGAGAGCCCCTTCTACTGTATATTGCTGCCACCGGACAAGTCGTCAGTACTGTACTCACGGTCGAGCGGGAAGAAGAGGGCAAGGCATACAAGGTCCAATGCCTGGTCTATTATATATCCGAAGTTTTGACTCCCTCCAAGCAAAGGTATCCACATTACCAAAAGCTTGTGTACGGGATGTACTTGACTACAAAAAAGGTTGCCCATTACTTTTCGGACCATTCGATCTCAGTCGTCAGCGACGCCCCGCTGTCAGAGATCCTAAACAACCGAGACGCAACCGGTCGAGTGGCAAAATGGGCGATTGAACTTCTTCCGTTAGATATCAAGTTTGAAGCGAAGAAAGCCATCAAGTCTCAGGCTATAGCAGATTTTGTGGCTGAGTGGATAGAACAAGAGCTGCCGACTCAAGTCCAGTCGGACCATTGGACTATGTTCTTCGATGGATCCAAGATGCTGAACGGATCCGGCGCAGGCGTGGTCCTGGTCTCTCACAGGGGTGACAAGCTCAGCTACGTCCTTCAGATCCACTTTGATTCATCAAACAACGAGGCCGAATACGAAGCACTTTTGTATGGGTTGCGTATGGCCATCTCACTCGGCGTCCGTCGCCTGATGGTCTACGGCGACTCCGACCTAGTGGTGAACCAAGTGATGAAAGAATGGGATGCCAGGAGCCCGGCAATGACCAGTTATTGCGGTGCAGTGCGGAAGCTTGAAAAGAAGTTTGAAGGCTTAGAGCTCCATCATGTGCCCAGAGCCAAGAATCAGCTAGCCGATGACCTCGCAAAAATTGGGTCGACTCGGAAGCCTATACCCAAGAATGTGTTCCTAGAGCATCTGCACACCCCTTCTGTCAAAGAAGACCCCTTCACGGAAGAGCCCCCGCAGCCAGTCAGCGCGTCAAATCCGACTGAAGTCGAAGTACCAGCTGTGGTCGACTTGATCATGGAGGTCTTAGTGATTACGCCAGACTGGACTGTGCCATATATATCATATCTGCTCAGGCAAGAACTCCCAGAAGATGAGGAAGAAGCGCGCCAGATCATCCGCCGATCCAAGGCGTTCACTGTCATCCAGGGTCAACTCTACAGAGAAAGCGTCACCGGAGTCGCTCAGCGCTGCATAACTCCAGAGGAAGGTCGACTGATCTTGGATGAAATCCACTCGGGAACTTGCGGCCACCACGCCTCCTCTCGGACTATAGTGGCCAAAGCATACTGAGCTGGATTTTACTGGCCCCGCACCAACGAGATGGCCAAGGATATTGTGGACAAATGCGCAGGTTGCCAGTTCTACTCCAACATGTCCCACAAGCCAGCGTCCGCCCTGAAGACCATTCTGCTAGTCTGGCCCTTTGTTGTTTGGGGCTTGGACATGGTCGGCCCCTTCAGGACATGCAGAAGCGGATTCACCCACCTCCTGGTGGCAGTCGACAAGTTCACCAAATGGATTGAGGCCAAGCCCATCAAGAACCTCGAGTCAAGCACCGCCATCAGCTTCATCAGGGAATTAATATTCAGATATGTAGTCCCCCACAGCATCATCACAGACAACGGCTCCAACTTTGACTCGGATGAATTCAGAGCTTTCTGCGCTTCCCAAGGAACACGAGTCGACTACGCCTCCGTGGCGCATCCGTAGTCAAATGGACAAGCAGAAAGAGCAAATGGTTTGATTCTCCAAGGCCTAAAGCCGCGGCTCATGCGCGATCTTAAGCATGCCGCCGGGGCTTGGGTAACTGAACTGCCATCTGTCTTATGGGGTCTGAGGACAACTCCAAACCGGTCGACTGGCCGTACCCCTTTCTTCATGGTCTATGGAGCCGAAGTTGTGTTGTCGAGCGACTTATTACACAACGCCCCCAGAGTGGAACTCTTCTCCGAAGCCGAGGCAGAGCAGGCTCGTCAGGATGCAGTCGACCTTTTGGAAGAGGAAAGAGAGATGGCCCTGATCCGGTCGACCATCTATCAACAGGACCTGCATCGATTCCATGCTCGCAACGTAAGAAGCCGAGCATTCCAGGAAGGAGACCTGGTCCTTTGAGTGCATCAGAAACGTCCACACAAGCTCGCCCCGGCCTGAGAAGGCCCGTTCATCATCACCAAGGTACTGCACAATGGAGCATACCACCTCTACAATGTAGCCAAGAAGAAAGACGAACCTCGTTCGTGGAACGCGGACCTGCTCCGCCGCTTTTACAGTTGAGACACTCGACGGTCGAGTTGTAATAAAGATTTCCCAATTTGTTTCAAAGACAAGTTAGCAATGATCCTTTAACGATTGATGTCCTCTAAAAACATTGGTCTTCTAAATCCCCCAGTGGGTGCTTAGCTGCGGCCCTCCGAGCTACGTTACAAGTATAAAGTGGCTCTGTCTTCCGAGCTTCGCCACAAATACAACGTAGCTTGGAGCCGCCTAAGTTAAAAACATCCACTCTGAGTGAAGAGCAACCCTCTCACTCGGGGGCTTAGCTGCGGTCCTCCGAGCTACGTTACAAGTATAAAGTGGCTCTGCCTTCCGAGCTCCGCCACAAATACAACGTAGCTTGGAATCGCCTAAGTTATAAACATCCACTCCGAGTGAAGAGCAACCCTCTCACTCGGGGGCTTAGCTGCGGTCCTTCGAGCTACGTTACAAGTATAAAGTGGCTCTGCCTTCCGAGCTCTGCCACAAATACAACGTAGCTTGGAATCACCTAAGTTATAAACACTTACTCCGAGTGAAGAGCAACCCTCTCACTCGGGGGCTTAGCTGCGGTTCTCCGAGCTACGTTACAAGTATAAAGTGGCTCTGCCT
>LR738709.1:671787080-671812743 GCA_902687465.1 Secale cereale
CCTCTCACTCGGGGGCTTAGCTGCGGTTCTCCGAGCTATGTTACAAGTATAAAGTGGCTCTGCCTTCCGAGCTCCGCCACAAATACAACGTAGCTTGGAATCGCCTAAGTTATAAACACTTACTCCGAGTGGAGAGTAACCCTCACACTCGGGGGCTTAGCTGCGGTTCTCCGAGCTACGTTACAAGTATAAAGTGGCTCTGCCTTCCGAGCTCCACCACAAATACAACGTAGCTTGGAATCGCCTAAGTTATAAACATCCACTCCGAGTGAAGAGCAACCCTCTCACTCGGGGGTTTAGCTGCGGTCCTCCGAGCTACGTTACAAGTATAAAGTGGCTCTGCCTGTTGGGGAACATAGTATTTTAAAATTTTCCTATGATCACGCAAGATCTATCTTCCAGATGCATAGCAACGAGAGGGAAGAGTGTGTCTACGTACCCTCGTAGACCGGAAGCGGAAGCGTCAAGTGACGCGGTTGATGTAGTCGAACATCTTCGCGATCCAACCGATCAAGCACCGAACGTACGGCACCTCCGCGTTCAGCACACGTTCAGCTTGATGACGTCCCACGAGCTCTTGATCCAGTTGAGCTTCACGGGAGAGTTTCGTCAGCACGACGGCGTGGTGACGGATATGATGTATCTACCGGCGCAGGGCTTCGCCTAAGCACTGCGACGGTATGACCGAGGTGTGTTTCTGTGGAGGGGGGCACCGCACACGGCTAGAACAATTCAACTTGTGTGTCTTTGGGTGCCCCCTGCCCCCGTATATAAAGGAGCAAGGGGGGAGGCCGGCCGGCCCTCTATGGTGCGGCTAGGGCTGCAATCCTACTAGGAATAGGATTGCAATCCTATTCCTAGTAGGAACATACCAAAGAAGGAAGAAGGGGAAAGGAAAGAGAGGGAGAGGGAGAGGGAAAGAGGGGCCGCGCCCCCTCCCCTAGTCCTATTCGGACTCCTCCTAGGGAGGGGGCGCGCCACCTCCTGGCTGCTGCCCTCTCTCTCCCCTATGGCCCACCAGGGCCCACCATTCCCCCGGGGGGTTCCGGTAACCCCCCGGCACTCCGGTAAATTCCGAAACTTTCCAGAACACTTCCGGTATCCGAATATAGTCGTACAATATATAAATATTTATGTCTCGGACATTCCGAGACACCTCGTCATGTCCGTGATCTCATCTGGGACTCCGAACTACCTTCGGTACATCAAAACTCATAAACTCATAATACCGATCGTCATCAAACGTTAAGCGTGCGGACCCTACGGGTTCGAGAACTATGTAGACATGACCGAGACTCATCTCCGGTCAATAACCAATAGCGGAACCTGGATGCTCATATTGGCTCCTACATATTCTACGAAGATCTTTATCGGTCAAACCGCATAACAACATACGTTGTTCCTTTTGTCATCGGTATGTTACTTGCCCGAGATTCGATCGTCGGTATCTCTATACCTAGTTCAACCTCGTTACCGGCAAGTCTCTTTACTCGTTCCGTAATACATCATCTCGTGACTAACTCATTAGTCATTTGCTTGCAAGGCTTATTATGATGTGCATTACCGAGAGGGCCCAGAGATACCTCTCCGACACTCGGAGTGACAAATCCTAGTCTTGATCTATGCCAACACCACGAATACTTTCGGAGACACCTGTAGAGCATCTTTATGATCACCCGGTTACGTTGTGACGTTTGATAGCACACAAGGTGTTCCTACGGTATTCGGGAATTGCATAATCTCATAGTCATAGGAACATGTATAAGTCATGAAGAAAGCAATAGCAGTAAAACTAAACGATCAAAGTGCTATGCTAACGGATGGGTCTAGTCCATCACATCATTCTCCTAATGATGTGATCCCGTTGATCAAATGACAACTCATGTCTATGGTTAGGAAACATAGCCATCTTTGATCAATGAGCTAGTCTAGTAGAGGCATACTAGGGACATACTATTTTGTCTATGTATTCACACATGTACTAAGTTTCCGGTTAATACAATTCTAGCATGAATAATAAACATTTATCATGATATAAGGAAATATAAATAACAACTTTATTATTGCCTCTAGGGCATATTTCCCTCAGTCTCCCACTTGCACTAGAGTCAATAATCTAGATCACATCGCCATGTGATTCAATACCGATAGTTCACATCGTTATGTGAGTAACACCCATAGTTCACATCGCCATGTGACCAATACCCAAAGGGTTTACTAGAGTCAGTAATCTAGTTTACATCGCTATGTGATCAATACCCAAGAGTAATAAGGTGTGATCATGTTTTGCTTGTGAGAGAAGTTTAGTCAACGGGTCTGTCACATTCAGATCCGTATGTATTTCGCAAATTTCTATGTCTACAATGCTCTGCATGGAGCTAATTTCTCCCACTTTCAATACGCATCCAGATTGATACTTAGAGTCATCTGGATTTAGTGTCAAAGCTTGCATCGGCGTAACCCTTTACGACGAACTCTTTATCACCTCCATAATCGAGAAACATTTTCTTAGTCATCCAGTTACCATGGATAATTTTGACCGCTGTATAGTGATCTACTCCTGGATTACTATTGTACCCCCTTAACAAACTCATGGCAAGGTACACAACATGTTTGATACACAGCATGGCATACTTTATAGAACCTATGGCTGAGGAATAGGGAATGACTTTCATTCTCTCTATATTTTTCTGCCATGGTCTGGCTTTGAGTCTTACTCAACTTAACACCTTACAAGTCAGGCAAGAACTCCTTCTTTGACTGATCCATTTTGAACTACTTCAAAAATCTTATCAAGGTATGTACTCATCGAAAGTCTTATCAAGCGTCTTGATCTATCTCTATAGATCTTGATGCCCAATATGTAAGCAACTTCACCAAGGTCTTTCTTTGATAAACTCCTTTCAAACACTCCTTTATGCTTTCCAGAAAATTCTACATCATTTCCGATCGACAATATGTCATTCACATATACTTATCAGAAAGGTTGTAGTGCTCCCACTCACTTCTTGTAAATACATGCTTCACCGCAAGTCTGTATAAATCTATATGCTTTGATCAACTTATCAAAGCTTACATTCCAACTCCGAGATGCTTGCACCAGTCCATAGATGGATTGCTGGAGCTTGCACATTTTGTTAGCACCTTTAGGATTGACAAAACCTTCTGGTTGCATCATATACAATTCTTCTTTAATAAATCCATTAAAGAATGCAGTTTTGTTATCCATTTGCCAGATTTCATAAAATGGGGCAATTGCTAACATGATCCGGACAGACTTAAGCATCGCTACGGGCGAGAAAGTCTCATCGTAGTCAACTCCTTGAACTTGTCGAAAACCTTTCGCAACAAGTCGAGCTTTGTAAACAGTAACATTACCGTCAGCGCCAGTCTTCCTCTTAACGGCTTCTTTGGATCACAGGATTTTCAAAACAGGGGGATAGGAAAAATGGAGGATTTGGTTGTCAGGACATAGCCAATCCTATAGAATGCAAAACCAGAGGAATGTATAATAAAGTGCCTTTGGTTGCATCATAGGAAACGTACAGGAATCCATACAATAAAATATCTATTATTTTCAAGATGTGTTTCAAACGGCTAGTGCAGTCAACCGTTAATAGAATATTATTTTCAAGTCTGATGTGTTCCAAACGGCTAGTGCAGCCAACTGCCTGAAGTATCCGTTAGCAGCAGAGCATAAATAAGCTGATGCTTCATAGCTGTGTGCAACCCATAGCTCCTTCCCTTGCCCACTTTGCTTACATCAATTGTTGCCTGATCTCTATTATTTCATCGCTCCCTTGTTGAAGAAACCAACAAGGTCAGTGCTCATTTCCTATAGCAGAATGATACTTGCATGATATTCAATCAATCAAGACATTTTATTTTATTTTCCATTTGATTCATTTTCAGCATATTTTGGCTTCGTTGTGCACACCATGAATCGAAGCTATCACCGTAGATCAGAAAGTGACTATGAGTTCATTCAATTTGTACTTCCTACTTTAGAAGATACATCACAATCTTCTTCCAGTAAGAAACCAATGCACACATCAAAACTTTCTGGAGCATGGCGTGTCCAAGAAATCTTATCAGGGCATGAAAACTTATGCAAAAGGACTTTCCGCATGGAGGTTGATATTTTCCGAGCACTTGTTGACAAGTTGCGTGAGAAAAAACTCCTTGCTGATTCAAGAGTACTAGCAGTGGAAGAGCAAGTGGCAATATTTTTATATGCATTATCCAAAAATGCAACAAATGAAACACTACAAGATTGGTTTCAGCATAGTGCAGAAACAATAAGCCGTCGTTTTGGATTAGTGCTTGATGCAATCACACGGCTCACACATATCTATATTCGTCCACCTTCCCTGAATCCACATCCAATCTTGAGCAAACCACAATTTTACCCTTTCTTCCAGGTATGAGTATCAACAGTTTGGATCAAATCATTTAAGTAATTCAATGTAAGGCAATAACAGAGATATTTCATATTTTGGTTATGCAGAATTGCATTGGTGCTATAGACGGAACCCATATTCCTATGTTCTTGTCACCAGGTCAACAAGAACCATACCGGAATAGGAAGCAAACACTCTCACAAAATGTCATGGTTGCTTGTGATTTTGACTTAAAATTTGTGCATGTACATGCTGGCTGGGAAGGATCAGCTTCTGATGCAAGAGTTCTACAAGATGCACTAAATCATGGTTTTCATGTACCTCATGGTAAATTTTACCTTGTTGATGCTGGTTATGCAAACACACCCCAATTTCTTGCTCCATACCATGGTACTAGGTATCATCTAAAAGAACAAGGAGAAGTACGTCAAAGGCCACAAAATTACAAGGAATTGTTCAACCTTCGTCATGCTCAACTTCGCAATCATATTGAGAGAATTATCGGCATACTAAAAATGAGATTTCCTATCCTGAAAGTTGCTGCACACTATTCAGTTGATAAACAAATTGACATATCTGTGGCCTGTTGTGTTCTGCACAATTTCATACGCCTACACAAAGGAGATATGGAGTGGCCTACTGATGCTCCCATGGAGATTGACCCGAACCAGATTGTTGATGTGCTAAATGGAGATCACGACTATCATGGTGATATACATGCTTTTAATTATTCTAGACAAGCAGGAAATCAAATGCGAGATCATATTGCACAAGGAATGTGGAACCAGTATGTATCACGCAGAGCTTGATATGTATGTGTACCACGAAGATATGATATGCAAGTTGTATTACCATTCATGTGCTTCTGATAATAAATTCTACTTCATTAAGTTAATATTCTCATGTCCTTTTTCAGCAAACATGATTGGAGTCTTAAACAAAGAACTCATATACTAGGCCTGTCATTGTACCAAAATACAGAGGTCTAGTAAACAAAAGCATACTACTACATGACTAGTTTATCATGTCAATCTACCAAAATATAGAGGTCTAGTAAACAAAAGAGTGCTGCTTCATTAAGTTCATTGCTAGAGAAGGGTAGGAAAAACCTCCCTGTTTTCCTTAGTTTTCGTTGGTACGAGCAATCTCCCTTTTAATCCAAGCCAACCGTCGTTCATCGCTAGAGAATGACAAGAAAATCTCCCTGTTTTCCCTAGTTTTGAAGATGTCTGATGCCAACAACATATCGCCCAATTGTAGACCATCCAATCCTTCAATCGTTGTGATGCACTTGTGAATGCTAAATGGATCCTCTAGTTTCTTCTCCTCAATGGCTGCAAATCGATTTATTTCTTCCATCTTTAGCCTAAGGTATCTTTCATGGAATCCATCTGCAGAGTCTGTAGGATTTTGCTTTTGTTTTTTTCTACGTCTACTCTCAGGCTTCTCGGTAGGTGCTTTTGGGGGTATTGATTGGGTATGCATTTGTTCACTGGGTGTTGATGTATGCTAGACAGAATCAAGATTTGCTCGCTCAACCTCTTCTTCCAAATGAAACTGCAAACCTGGCTCATCTAGAGCTACTGTAGGAGGTGAAGATGATTCATATGTATCATTCGAATGTGTTGGCTGCGATGATGGAACTGATGCATGTTTTGCCTTGTTGGCATAATAATCCATACCATGACGAGTTCTTCCTTCAGCATAACGGCCTATACATCCAACAAAAAACATATACTTAGCTCAGAAAAACATGACCTAAAACTTAATATCAAATAGAAGAAAGCATCATGTAATGTTAAACTAACCATCATAGAGAGAAGCCAAATCATTAAAGTATGGAAACGACTTGTCTCGCCATTGGAGGGCCTCCTTACTATTCTTGCGAGCAACAAAACTAGCCCAAACACTTGCTGGTGCTTCTACCATCATTCTATCCTTATCCCATCCAAACCCACTTTCTGCCAACAATTCTTTCACACTTCGATATTCCTTCTTTATATCTTGCTCCTTTTGTTTGACTTGAGTAACACTCAACGATACACAAAATGCTTGATTTAGTCGATTAACAATGTTTGTCCATGCCTCTTTGCTCCATGCATTTTGTGTCCGAAAACCAGGAACATCATGCTCTTTTAGCAAGTCGATAAGAAACAACTTCATTTGATGAGTCCATTTAGCCCTCTTCGTCGTACCTAAAATTAATGACTCAAATTTAACTACAGTAGACTGCACATTCTTGTATATTATGCAAGTAAATTGACACTAGGAGTAATACCAATATCCCGAGGATACTCAACAGCCCCGTGATCGTCATCAATATCACCAAGTCCTTGTGATTGCCCATGACTGCGAGCACGATCACCATCAATAGCAACAAGTCCTTGTGACTGCACACGACCGCGAGCACGATCAACATCCATGTCAAGGAATCCTTGTGCTTGCACACGGCTGCCTGACAGCTCAAACGAGTTAAGCTGATGGACCATCTGCGTTGCGAAAAAAAAACTTGTATTATTGTACTCAGAAACCCATAGTAATACGCACTAGCATGTATGAGCAGTACACACAAAGGCATAGCATGTATGAGCAGTACACTTCCATCTCTCAATTCCTCACAATTTCTCTCTTCACGGACATCAGACACACCAGATCCATCTCTCAATTTCTCAATTCTCTCTTTGCACACTAGACATGATATCAGGCACGCACACACTTGGCATGAGAAGCACACACCAAAGGCGACCCAGCTAGCACGCATATCACTCAGACACGGCAAGCAGAAACATCAGTGGAAAGCTGGTCAAGCATTCACTCAGGCAACATAGCCGCGTGGGACGCGGTCCTCTCGCTGGCAACGGGAGGAAGCCAGCGACGGCCGCTTCGCCCCTGCAATCAACAGCCCTCGCTGGCCAGGTGACCATCAACGCTACACCCGGTGCCTAGTCCAGCAGGATCAGCCGCCCCCGCGCCATATCGAGCACCCCCTCCCTCGATCTAGAAATAATTGCAAGGGAAGGAGATGGAGAGACTATGTGATGCGGGCTAACCGGATGGGGTCGGCGCTGATCCCGTCGAATTCGACGAGGAAGGAGGGTCTAGGAGCGAGGTGGTCGGCGTGTCCGACGGTCGCCGGGTCGCCGCCGCTTCAGTCGAGGGATCTGGCCTGGTCGCCTCTTTCCAGTTGCGACCTCGTCGCCGCTTTCGGTGCCCTTTTTTTATTTCCTTCCAGAGCGATGCGAGGTGATTTTTCTTTCTTTTTGAGAGCAATGTCTGGTGTTTTTACACGAAGCGGTGCGGCTGTTTTGGCGCGAACACGCCACTTGGGCGCTCTCTTTTCGCGCCAGAATCTTTCCAAGAGGTCGGACCTCAGGCGTAAAATCCTCTGGAAAAGGCGTCTTGGGAACCCAATCCTAAGGTATTTTGAGAACGCAATCATGTGATCCAAACGCATTCCGTAGGGAACAATCCTGAGGTTTACGATCCTGTGAAAATCCTATGAAAATCCTGTGATCCAAAGAAGGCCTAAAAATCCATTTATTTTCGATGGCTTGCCGATCATCGGGCAAGTCAACAAAAGTCCACACTTTGTTCTCATACATGGATCCCATCTCAGATTTCATGGCCTCAAGCCATTTTGCGGAATCTGGGCTCATCATCGCTTCCTCATAGTTCGTAGGTTCATCATGGTCTAGTAACATGACTTCCAGAACTGGGTTGCCGTACCACTCTGGTGCGGAACGTACTCTGGTTGATCTACGACGTTCAGCAGAAACTTGATCCGAAGTTTCATGATCATCATCATTAGCTTCCTCACTGATTGGTGTAGGAATCACTGGAACAATTTTCTGTGATGTACTACTTTCCAATTCAGGAGAAGGTACAATCACCTCATCAAGTTCTACTTTCCTCCCACTCACTTCTTTCGAGAGAAACTCCTTCTCTAGAAAGGATCCACTCTTAGCAACAAAGACCTTTGCCTTCGGATCTGTGATAGAAGGTGTACCCAACAGTTTCTTTTGGGTATCCTATGAAGATTTACTTCTTCGATTTGGGTTCGAGCTTATCATGTTGAAACTTTTTTCACATAAGCATCGCAGTCCCAAACTTAAAGAAATGACAGCTTAGGTTTCTCGTCAAACCACAGTTCATACGGTGTCATCTCCACGGAATTAGATGGTGCCCTATTTAACGTGAATGTAGCTGTCTCTAATGCATAACCCCAAAAGCGATAGTGGTAGATCGGTAAGAGACATCATCGATCGCGCCATATCTAATAAAGTACGGTTATGACGTTCGGACAAACCATTACACTGTGGTGTTCCAGGTGGCGCGAGTAGTGAAACTATTTCACATTGTTTTTACTGAAGGCCAAACTCGCTAACTCAAATATTTTACCTCTACGATCATATCGTAGAAACTCTTATTTTCTTGGTACGATGATTCTCCACTTCACTCTGAAATTCTTTGAACTTTTCAAATGTTTCAGACTTGTACTTCATTAAGTAGATATACCCATATCTGCTCAAATCATCAGTGAAGGTCAGAAAATAACGATACCCACCGCGAGCTTCAACACTCATTGGTCCACATACATCTGTATGTATGATCTCCAACAAATCTGTTGCTCGCTCCATTGTTCCGGAGAACGGAGTTTTAGTCATCTTGCCCATGAGGCATAGTTCGCAAGCACCAAGTGATTCATAATCAAATGATTCCAAAAGTCCATCACTATGGAGTTTCTTCATGCGCTTTACACCATTATGACCTAAACGGCAGTGCCACAAATAAGTTGCACTATCATTATTAACCTTGCATCTTTTGGCTTCAATATTATGAATATGTGTATCACCACGATCGAGATCCAACAAACTATTTTCATTGGGTGTGTCACCATCGAAGGTTTTATTCATGTAAACAGAATAACAATAATTCTATGACTTTAAATGAATAACCGTATTGCAACAAATATGATCAAATCATATTCATGCTCAACGCAAATGCCAAATAACATTTATTTAGGTTTTACAATAATCCCGAAAGTATAGGGAGTGTTCGATGATGATCATATCAATCTTGGAACCACTTCCAACACACATCGTCACTTCACCTTTAACTAGTTTCTGTTCATTATGCAACTCCCATTTCGAGTTACTACTCTTTAGCAACTGAACCAGTATCAAATACTGAGGGGTTGCTATGAACACTAGTAAAATACACATCAATAATCTGTATATCAAATATACCTTTGTTCACTTTGCCATCCTTCTTATCCGCCAAATATCTAGGGCAGTTCCACTTCCAGTGACCATTTCCTTTGCAGTAGAAGCACTTAGTTTCAGGCTTGAGTTTAGCTTTGGGTTTCTTCATGGGAGTGACAACTTGCTTGTCATTCTTTTTGAAGTTCCCCTTCAATCCCTTTGCCCTTTACTTGAAACAAGTGGTCTTATTAACTATCAACACTTGATGCTCTTTCTTGATTTCTACCTTCGCCGATTTCAGCATCACGAAGAGCTCGGGAATTACTTTCGTCATCCCTTGCATATTATAGTTCATCACGAAGTTCTACTAACTTGGTGATAGTGACTAGAGAACTTTGCCCATTACTAACTTATCTGGAAGAATAACTTCCACTTGATTCAAGTAATTGTAGTACCCAGACAATCTGAGCACATGCTCACTGGTTGAGCTATTCTCCTCCATCTTGTAGGCAAAGTACTGTCAGAGGTCTTATACCTCTCGACACGGGCATGAGTATGAAATACTAATTTCAAATCTTGGAACATCTTATATGCTCCGTGGCGTTCAAAACGTTTTTGAAGTCCCGGTTCTAAGCCGTAAAGCATGGTGCACTTAAACTATCAAGTAGTCATCATACCGAGCTTTTGTCAAAACGTTCATAACGTCTACATCTCCTCCTGCAATAGGTCTGTCACCTAGCGGTGCATCAAGGACATAATTCTTCTATGCAGCAATGAGGATAATCCTCAGATCACGGAACAATTCCGCATCATTGCTACTAACATCTTTCTACTTAGTTTTCTCTAGGAACATATAAAATAAAATAAACGGGGAGCAACATCGTGAGCTATTGATCTACAACATAGATATGCTAATACTACGAGGACTAAGTTCATGATAAATTAAAATTCAATTTAATCATATTACTTAAGAACTCCCACTTAGATAGACATCCCTCTAGTCATCTAAATGATCACGTGATCCAAATCAACTAAACCATGTCCAATCATCACGTGAGATGGAGTAGTTTCAATGGTGATCATCTTATGTTGATCATATCTACTATATGATTCACGCTCGACCTTTCGGTCTCCAGTGTTCCGAGGCCATATCTGCATATGCTAGGCTCGTCAAGTTTAACCCGAGTATTCTGTGTGTGCAAAACTGGCTTACACCCGTTGTATTTGAACGTAGAGCTTATCACACCCGATCATCACGTGGTGTCTCGGCACGACGAACTTTCGCAACGGTGCATACTCAGGGAGAACACTTATACCTTGAAATTTAGTAAGGGATCATCTTATAATGCTACCGTCGAACTAAGCAAAATAAGAAGCATAATAAGATAAACATCACATGCAATCAAAATATGTGACATGATATGGCCATCATCATCTTGTACTTTTGATCTCCATCTCCAAAGCACCGTCATGATCACCTTCGTCACCGGCGCGACACCTTGATCTCCATCGTAGCATCGTTGTCATCTTGCCAACTATTGCTTCTACGACTATCGCTACCGCTTAGTGATAAAGTAAAGCAATTACATGGCGATTGCATTTCATACAATAAAGTGACAACCATATGGCTCCTGCCAGTTGCCGATAACTTTACAAAACAGGATCATCTCATACAAAACCGTATAACTCATCATGTCTTGACCATATCACATCACAACATGCCCTGCAAAAACAAGTTAGACGTCCTCTACTTTGTTGTTGCAAGTTTTACGTGGCTGCTACGGGCTTAGCAAGAACCGTTCTTACCTACGCATACAAAAACCACAACGATGTTTCGTCAAGTATGTGTTGTTTTAACCTTCACAAGGACCGGGCGTAGCCACACTTGATTCAGCTAAAGTGAGAGAGACAGACACCCGCCAGTCACCTTTAAGCAACGAGTGCTCATAACGGTGAAACCAGTCTCGCGTAAGCGTACGCGTAATGTCGGTCCGGGCCGCTTCATCTCACAATACCGCCGAAGCAAAGTATGACATGCTGGTAAGCAGTATGACTAGTATCGCCCACAACTCATTGTGTTCTACTCGTGCATATCATCTACGCATAGACATGGCTCTGATACCACTGTTGGGGAACGTAGTATTTTAAAATTTTCCTACGATCACGCAAGATCTATCTACCAGATGCATAGCAACGAGAGGGAAGAGTGTGTCTACGTACCCTCGTAAACCGGAAGCGGAAGCATCAAGTGACGCGGTTGATGTAGTCGAACTTCTTCGCGATCCAACCGATCAAGCACCGAACGTATGGCACCTCCGCGTTCAGCACACGTTCAGCTTGATGACGTCCTACGAGCTCTTGATCCAGTTGAGCTTCACGGGAGAGTTTCGTCAGCACGACGGCGTGGTGACGGATATGATGTATCTACCGGCGCAAGGCTTCGCCTAAGCACTGCGACGGTATGACCGAGGTGTGTTTCTGTGGAGGGGGGCACCGCACACGGCTAGAACAATTCAACTTGTGTGTCTTTGGGTGCCCCCTGCCCCCGTATATAAAGGAGCAAGGGGGGAGGCCGGCCGGCCCTCTATGGTGCGGCTAGGGCTGCAATCCTACTAGGAATAGGATTGCAATCCTATTCCTAGTAGGAACATACCAAAGAAGGAACAAGGGGAAAGGAAAGAGAGGGAGAGGGAGAGGGAAAGAGGGGCCGCGCCCCCTTCCCTAGTCCTATTCGGACTCCTCCTAGGGAGGGGCGCGCCACCTCCTGGCTGCTGCCCTCTCTCTCCCCTATGGCCCACCAGGGCCCACCATTCCCCCGGGGGGTTCCGGTAACCCCCCCGGCACTCCGGTAAATTCTGAAACTTTCCAGAACACTTCCGGTGTCCGAATATAGTCGTCCAATATATCAATCTTTATGTCTCGGACATTCCGAGACTCTTCGTCATGTCCGTGATCTCATCTGGGACTCCGAACTACCTTCGGTACATCAAAACTCGTAAACTCATAATACTGATCGTCATCAAATGTTAAGCGTGCGGACCCTACGGGTTCGAGAACTATGTAGACATGACCGAGACTCAGCTCCGGTCAATAACCAATAGCGGAACCTGGATGCTCATATTGGCTCCTACATATTCTACGAAGATCTTTATCGGTCAAACCGCATAACAACATACGTTGTTCCTTTTGTCATCGGTATGTTACTTGCCCGAGATTCGATCGTCGGTATCTCTATACCTAGTTCAATCTCGTTACCGGCAAGTCTCTTTACTCGTTCCGTAATACATCATCTCGTGACTAACTCATTAGTCATTTGCTTGCAAGGCTTATTATGATGTGCATTACCGAGAGGGCCCAGAGATACCTCTCCGACACTCGGAGTGACAAATCCTAGTCTTGATCTATGCCAACACCACGAATATTTTCGGAGACACCTGTAGAGCATCTTTATGATCACCCAGTTAGGTTGTGACGTTTGATAGCACACAAGGTGTTCCTACGGTATTCGGGAGTTGCATAATCTCATAGTCATAGGAACATGTATAAGTCATGAAGAAAGCAATAGCAGTAAAACTAAACGATCAAAGTGCTATGCTAACGGATGGGTCTAGTCCATCACATCATTCTCCTAATGATGTGATCCCGTTGATCAAATGACAACTCATGTCTATGGCTAGGAAACATAGCCATCTTTGATCAATGAGCTAGTCTAGTAGAGGCATACTAGGGACATACTATTTTGTCTATGTATTCACACATGTACTAAGTTTCCGGTTAATACAATTCTAGCATGAATAATAAACATTTATCATGATATAAGGAAATATAAATAACAACTTTATTATTGCCTCTAGGGCATATTTCCCTCAGTCTCCCACTTGCACTAGAGTCAATAATCTAGCTCACATCGGAGGCTTAGCTGCGGTTCTCCGAGCTACGTTACAAGTATAAAGTGGCTCTGCCTTCCGAGCTCCGCCACAAATACAACGTAGCTTGGAATCGCCTAAGTTATAAACATCCACTCCGAGTGAAGAGCAACCCTCTCACTCGGGGGCTTAGCTGCGGTCCTCCGAGCTACGTTACAAGTATAAAGTGGCTCTGCCTTCCGAGCTCCGCCACAAAAAGAACGTAGCTTGGAATCGCCTAAGTTATAAACATCCACTCCGAGTGAAGAGCAACCCTCTCACTCGGGGGCTTAGCTGCGACCCCGTGACTCGCCTAAGTTTCAAACACTTACTCCGAGTGAAGAGCAACCCTCTCACTCGGGGGCTTAGCTGCAGTTCTCCGAGCTACGTTACAAGTATAAAGTGGCTCTGCCTTCCGAGCTCCGCCACAAATACAACGTAGCTTGGAATCGCCTAAGTTATAAACATCCACTCCGAGTGTAGAGCAACCCTCTCACTCGGGGGCTTAGCTGCGGTCCTCCGAGCTACGTTACAAGTATAAAGTGGCTCTGCCTTCCGAGCTCCGCCACAAATACAACGTAGCCTGGAATCGCCTAAGTTATAAATATCTACTCCGAGTGAAGAGCAACCCTCTCACCCGGGGGCTTAGCTGCGGTCCTCCGAGCTACGTTACAAGTATAATGTGGCTCTGCCTTCCGAGCTCCGCCACAAATACAACGTAGCTTGGAATCGCCTAAGTTATAAACATCCACTCCGAGTGAAGAGCAACCCTCTCACTCGAGGGCTTAGCTGCGACCCCGTGACTCGCCTAAGTTTCAAACACTTACTCCGAGTGAAGAGCAATCCTCTCACTCGGAGGCTTGGCTGCAGACGTCGACTCAAAGATTCAAGCAATCAAAGAAGAGCAGCAAACCGAAAGATCAAAATTAGATAAAAGCCCCACAAGATTCGGGCAAGAGTACTTGGGCCACAAGCCCACCAGAGTTTAACGATTACAAGTCCACGCGGCATTCCGCGGAAAATGAGATTAAAGTATCAAAGTCATTCCTCAGGAGGAGGCGGGCTTGCAGGTGCGACAAATTCGTCCAGGTCGATCCCGTCGGCGATGCGAGTGGCGGCTTCCAGGAAGGTCTCCATAAACGATTGGAATTGGAGCTCCTTCGTATTGGCAACCTTAAGCGCCGCAAGCCTCCTCTCCTTCACCTCCTTGCAGTGCACACGGACCAAGGACAGCGCCACGTCGGCTCCTCCCCGGGCTGCCGACTTCTTCCACTCTTGCACTCGGTTGGGGATCTAATTGAGTCGAGTCATCAGGGACTCGAGGTCGTTCTCCTGCGCGACCCCCCTCCAGAGCACGGTGTTGATTCGGGCCATCACCGCCTTCAGCCGTCCCAGATAATCCGTGGCCGCAGTGAGGCGGGACTCCAGCCTCAGTATGTTCATGGCTAACTCATCCTTCACGATGGAGTTGGTTGGGTCCAAGCCGGGCTCGACCCGTCCAGTCTCCTCTTCAAAGTTACGACAAAACTCTGCGCCGAAAATAGCAAGTCGAGTCAACAGACAAGATATGGGTCGACCAATCCAGCCTAAACCGGGCCGAAGGAGACATACCTTCGAGCACGAGGTACCATTTCTTGGTGATGTCGCCCAGATACGCCTCAAGATCAACCCTCTTCCGAAAAAGAGCCTCGTACTTGTCGTTCAAGACAGCCTTGGAGTTCTTCAGCTGAGTCACCTCTTGATTGGCTGCGTCGAGCGAGCCTCTCAGCCTGAAGACCTCCGCCTCGAGCGTACCCACAGAAGCCAACTTCTGCGCCGCCAGTTCCGCGTTCTCTTGAGCCGCCTGCTGCGCCGCCGCCAGGTCGAGATCCTTCTGCTCCAAGGCCGCCTTCAGTTGACCTACCAAAGCCACCACTAGACAGATGAACATGAAGGAACACAAGGCATATCTATCAAAAGTAAGTCGACAAAAGGTCGGGGTCAGTTACCAGCCGCATCATCCCGCGTCTTCTTCAGGTGGTCCCGAGCCAACTGCAAGTCGAGGTTAAGCTGGATTTGCTTCTTCTCAAGGTCTGCAAACTTGGCCCCAAACTCGCAAGATTTCTGCATCAACACGACAAAGCAAGATTCTAAGACTACAGTCGAGTCAAAATACTCAACCGCAGCCTCGGGGACTACACCCAGTGGGTGCACCGAGCGTGCCCCCACTAGTTTCACTTGGCCGAGATCAGTCCGGCTCGATTTCAGAAAAAAAAAACAAGGAAGAACAGTTCTATAGTAAGACCATGGCCGACTGCCAGCAGTCGACCACGGTCTCGGGGACTACACCCAGTGGGTGCACTGAGCGTGCCCCCACTGGTTTCACTCGGCCGAGATCAGTCCGGCTCGAGCTCAAAAAAAAGAGAGGGGAAAGCACTCCAAGGATTCACCCAGTGGGTGTGGTATCTCACGAACAAAACAACAGATTCTCTCAAAGTCAAAGACTACTTCAGTAAAGATAATGAACCTGGACGTTGGCCCGAAGAGCAGAACTGGCATCATAAGCTGCCATGCTGGCCTCGTACGCCGCCTTCGTCCTCTCCATCATCACCCCCGCCTGGCGAACGGCTTCTTGAGCCACCCCCACAGGATCCTAAGGGAGGCGGTAGGAGGAGAAGAGAACAGACGAAGTGGCGGGCGTGGGGTCGACGGCAGGTACGGGCGCTGGGTCTACGACAGGAGCTGACGATGGGTCGATGGCTGGAGTAGACACTGGGTCGACAACTGAAGCAGGCGATGGGTTGACGGGTGTCGAAGCCAGATGCACGATCGACACAGGGACGACGAAGGAGACCGTGGCTCGGGCCGCATCTTCCTGTTGCCGGGCCTCCGAGCCAGAAGGCGTCTTCCGGCCCTTCTTCCCTGTGCGTCGTCGGTCCCCTCCCAACCGCTCCTCATCATCATCGTCATCCAGAAGCTCTATGACGAGGCGCGGCACTTCGAGTCAAGCAGCAAGCAAAGTTTAGTCAGCCGTCACCCACAACCGGCGAAAGGAAACAAGACACAATCCATAGAACCCGCACCTGCGCGTGATGTCACGGCGTCCGCGGTCTCCTCGTCGTCTCGGCCCCGGTCGATGTCCATTGAGGTCGTGGAAGCCGCGGCGCTGGAAGGTTCACTCGAAGATGAGTCGACAGGAGATACGGTCGACCTCCAAAAAGCAGAAAGGGACAAGACCAAGCGACACTTACGTGGAGGCGATGGGTACTTCCACCTTGATCCTGGGCAAGGCCTTCCGAGGCTTGGTGGTGGTGACCTTGGGCTACTTGGGCGCCTTCTCAGAAGGGTCAGGAGTAGCTGTCCGAGTGCGCTTGGGCGTCCGAGAGCCCGAGGGACCCGCCCGAAGGCATTCGGCCCCTGGGTCGTGCTTCTCCTTGGATCGAAGCTCATCATGGGGAGGTGACTCGACCTCCACCCCGCTGCTGTAGTCCTCGCTCTCCTCCTCGGTCTCCTCCTCCGACTTCCACTCGGTGGCGTCGCCCACGCCCTCCTCACCGTCCTGGACCAAGTCCCCGTTGGGCAGCGAGTACATCTCGGTGTAGATCTGCAAAGAGAGAAGTTTGACCAAATATCAGTCGGATCCATCAATACAAATCGCAAGCCAGACGACAGAAACGTCACTCGGAAGCAGGAGACTAACCTTGTCAGGAAGATGGTCAGCATCGAATGGGATGACCCTCCCAGATCCCCTGGGATTGTCTTTGTTCCCCGTGATGCACTTCAAGCACTGCACCACGTACTTCGGGTCGGCCGCCTCTGGGTGGACTCGCGACGAGTCGTCGGTGCCAGAATACAACCACATCAGGTGGTCCCGAGCTTGGAGCTGCTGGATCCTCCGCGTGAGGTACACCTCAAACAGATCCATCCCCGTTACCCCCTCGCGGACTAACTGGACGACCCGCTCCACCAACATGTCCACTTCGGCCCTCTCGGCCTTACCCACTATCATCGAAGGAGGTGGGCTGTCTCGACCTAGAGTAAACGGAGGAAGACCAGTCGACTGACCCAGAGTCGGACTGTCCTTGTAATAAAACCAGGTCGACTGTCAGCCCTGAATCGACTCCGGAAAGATCATGGGGGGAAAGGCGCTCCTATTCCTAAGCTGGATCCCGAGCCCACCGCACGCCTGGAGGACGTGCGTCTTACCGTCACTCGGATTCACCCTCTTGACAGTTTGCGAGCGGCAGGTGAAAATGTGTTTGAGCAAACCCCAGTGCGGCCGGCAACTGAGGAAGTTCTCGCACATGGAAACAAAGGCAGAAAGGAAGGCGATGG
Organism: Secale cereale; assembly: GCA_902687465.1. Taxonomy (NCBI): domain Eukaryota; kingdom Viridiplantae; phylum Streptophyta; class Magnoliopsida; order Poales; family Poaceae; genus Secale; species Secale cereale. Next base: position 671,804,901 of record LR738709.1, read on the forward strand.
AGTTAGGCGTGAAGTAGTGCAACTGGGCACCGAAGAAAACCAAGAACGCGTGGAAGAAAGGGTGCGGGGGCATAGAAAAACCTCGGCCGACGTGGGTCGCGTGGAGGATGCATTCGCCCTCCCGCAGCCGGGGCTCGAGTTCTCCCCCCGGCGCCCGCCAGGAACCGCGGGCGATCAACCCTTCCTCCTCCAGCTCCTCCAGATCCTCCGCCACGACGGTGGACCGGATCCAATCCCCCTGGATCCAGCCAGTGGGGAGTCCGGACCTCGACGACGATCTGCTTCGGCCGGATCGCCTCCCCTTCCCTGACGCTGCCTTCTTCGAGCGCTCCATCACTGCGGTCTTGTCCTTGCCCATGGCTCGCGCACCGGCGGTCGTTGTGGAGAGAGGCGAGAAGAAGCAGGGGCGCAGCGAAGAAGCAGAGGCGGAAGGAGAAAGATTGGGCGCACAGTGCCCCCGCTACGGGCTCAGCGCGCTCTTATAGCAGCCCGGTCGAGTGGCTGACCGGTGGCCCCGAGTAATCTTATCAAATCCCGTAACAGACGCTGGCGCGATACATGGCGAAAAAGGTGGCGCGAGGATCGAGGCGTCTCAAGCGCATCCCTCCGATTGCTGCGGCACGTCCCGCCCCGCGCGCTTTCCCAAATTTCGAAAACCCCGCCGAATCCGGCGACCGAAGGGCAACCAATCCCGTCGAAAACGGCACGCGCTAACGGCGCCCGACGCTTAGCACAAAGTCCAGTCGACGCAAGAAGCAACTAACTCACTCGGCGGATCCAGAATCGATCAAGGCGACCAAGACACGACTGAGGAAGACTGCCCAAGATACAACTCCAAAGCAATCTACCCCAGGGACGTCGAGCCAGAACCGGAGTTTCCCTCAGCACTCTCTTGCTCAAGCCTCAATCCATTCGGGGGCTACTGACGAGGTTACAGACCTAGGGTAGGGTCATAGGTCCGACCAAGGTACCCCACCCAAGGTCACTACCCTAGAAGATCAAAAGACAAAACTTATGACAATGGAGATAGTCGACTGAGACGGTCCAGGAAGACACTCCACTCGACTGAGCCTCATCCGCAAGATGACTCAACCCCACTCGACCAATCCAAGGCACTCGACCCCCGAAGGTCAAGCATCACTTGAGACAGCAACGGTCTGGTATTTACTCACCGTAGTAAACACCTTAATTACTCTTTACTGCAGGCGTTATCAGTAACACCTGCCTTAATGTACATTGAACCCTTGGTAACGTGGAGCATGGCTGGGGTCCTGGCGCACTATATAAGCCACCCCCTCCTCCAGAACAAGGGTTCGCACCTCTGTAACACACATATACACACACCAGTCGACCAAGCCTTCGGGCACCGAGACGTAGGGCTATTACTTCCTCCGAGAAGGGCCTGAACTCGCAGACACCTTGTGTACAACATCACCATAGCTAAGGCCTTGCCTCTCCATTCGTACCCCCTACCCTTACTGTCAGACCTAGAACCACGACACCTGCTTCAGGGCCTTTACGAGAATGGAATTTGATCAGATAATAATTAATCAAGCATGATAATTAAAGAGATAATGGTAGCTAGCTAGCTAGCTAGTACTACTTAATTACTTACCTTGGGTCGAAACTATTTCAGGCTTTGTTTCCATTCGCCTGGAGTGACGCTGATGAACCTTGCCCAAGCCCTGCCCGCCGACAAAGAAAATGAATAAATGGGTTATTAAATAGTTCATATGAGGAAATGACGAACTAAATAGGCCAAGATATATAGTTAATAATGATTGAAATTACCTGTTGACTATCCCTTTCAAGTTGGTGTAGTCACTTTGTTTTTTAAGTAGTGAGTCGAGTACTTCAACTATTCCGGCGTCAACTTTAATGATACACAAGATCCAGTGAAATCTGCATGCACACACGTTTGGATGTTTTAATTAAGCGGACATATGTAAGCAAAAACATGTAGCTAGCTAGTAGGCAAAAACAGAGAATTTGTAGTACAAGAGAGTGTGACTCACTGGAAGTTGTAAGGAAGTAGTATATCATCATTGTATTTGAGGCACTTCAAGAACTCTAGCATGCTGTCCTCTACATGCTTTTTATAATATTCACCTAGGTTCCATGTGTATTCATTAACGGTGTTTGGGTCAATGAACCCAATGCCATAGCGTCCACCTTTTTTCATTTCATACATCTTCATCCTGCATAATACCGCAGAAAAGAATATAGTGAGGATAATTACAGGTAATGATTGATCAAAAGGATCACTACAGCTAGCTTGAGACTTAAATTACAGAAAGAAATCACTTACAGACAATAGCAACTGACGATAGATTTGTCGAGTGCGTCTTGATTGTATAACTGAAACAGTTCATTATACTCAACGGACACATCGTTCTCATGGTAGTAATGATCCTTCTTGACTTTCACCATGAGGGACACTCGATTGGAACTCTTGGTAATGGCCATGTAGCATTGATGTAGTTCATACATTCTCGTTGGGAGCTTCTTGACCTCGTCTGGCTTGACCAAAGGTTGTCCCCAGACATATTTCCGTTTTATTTCCTCCTCTGTAAGCACAGGCATGGGCTCGATCTCGAGGAGTTGTCCAACAGTGATGTTGAGCATTTCAGCCTGCGTTATATGCTCCTCGGTTATTTCCACATTGCCATTCCCGGGAACGTAAACTGTTTGCCCACAATAATATTGGGCGCGCGTACTCTCACGTGTTGTTGGCACAACAAGCGAGGGGATCGATTGCGCCGCCTGTTCTCCCAACTGGGGAATGGTTTTCCCGCTTTTTTGACAGCTGCTTGTTGTTTGCTCGAGCTCGAGCTCGCCTCCTTCTGTAGACGTGCTCGATTTAACTTCCTGAGGTGGCGCTCATAGTCGTTGTCAACAGGCTTGTGAGCTGGTGGTTGAGCCATACGAACGAAGTGGTCAATCTTTTCCTCAGGCACTTTCTCCCTTGGCGGCGGTGGCGGTTTCGGTCCAAAATGGTCGTCCACTTCTGCCCGCACTATGGCCTTGGTTTGCTTCTCGGTCCTGTCGTAAGCCCTCTAAGGAGGATCAGTGAGGCTTGGACCATATTTAGTTCGCTTGCCTCCGCCAGTACTTCCTGTACTGCCTCGACTCGTACCGCTACGCACCATTGCTGCGGGGTGTCTCTTCTGCGATTGCTGAGGCGGCGGAGACGGCTGACGGGGCTGAGTTGGACGAGGAGGAGTGGCCTGAAGCTGTGCCGGACTTGGAGGAGGAGTGGCCTGAAGTTGTGCCGGACTTGGAGGAGGAGTGGACGTCTGACGCTGTGTCAGGCTTGGAGGAGGAGTGGCCTGACGCTTTGCCGGACTTGGAGGAGGAGGAGTGGCCTGACGCGTTGGTGGACTTGCAGTAGAGGGAGTCTGCTGACTCGGTGGCGGACTTCAACGAGGAGTCGGCTGACGCGGTGTCGGTGGACTTCGAAAGATGATGCAATCCTTTCTCCATAGGATGATACGATGTTTGGCCTCTCCGAGTGTGTGCTCGTCGTCACCTCCAGGAATGTCAAGCTCTAGCCCCGAATATTGGTCCACCACCTCATCAACCATGACACGAGCATAGCCTGCTGGAATCGGGTTGCAATGGAAGGTTGCATCGGGGGGATTTGTAAAAGCAAGGGCGTCCGCCACCTTCATGGATATGTTCTTCATTTTGAAGTGTAGCTCGCAGTTAGTGTTCTCAATGATGTCATCCACGGGGTATCTATCCAGCATTGCGTCGCCCGGGGCGGAACCCACGCTGCTTCTCCGCATGGATGGGGCGGTGGTATGCAATGCTGGATCATCCGCTAGCTGTTGCAGCTGCTGAGACCCACTTTGCTGGCTAAGTGAGTCGATCTGCTCCTGCTGCCGCTGGAATTTGTCTGCCAAGTCCGCGTGCTTTGATTCTAGGCCTTGAAGGCGTTCAATGTCCAGCTTCCTCTGCTTCTCCTCCGTAATCTTCCTTCTCGCACGGGTTCTGTAGTCGGCGTTCCAGTCTGAAAACCCCTCAAACCACGGCATAGCGCCCTTGCCTCGTGTTTTTCCCGGGTGTTCAGGATTTCCCAGGGCACGCGTAAGCTCGTCGTTCTCTCTGTTGGGCTGGAACACCCCCGTTCGAGCCTCTTCTATTGCAACAAGTAGCTCCTCGTCGGCTCCTTTCAGACATGCCTTCAACGAAACTTTGCCTGTTTCGGGTCCAACTCCCCCCCATGTGCATAGAACCAAGTCCTGCACCTGGGGGGCCAGCTCCTAGTAACGGAGTGACACCTGCATCCTCCATCCCTTTCTCAAACTTATCCCACTTAGGCATTGCCACCACGTAGCCACCTGGCCCCAGCTTATGGAACTTATCCTTTTTTCCGGCATTCTGCTTGTTTATTATCGACCGTTCCTTAGCTAACTCTGAATCCTTGAATTTCACGAAATCGTCCCAATGAGCACTTTGTTCTCTAGATTTCCCTCGAATACTGGAGTCTTCCTTCCTCCCTTGACGTACTTGTCCCATTCACGATTCTTGTGGTTCTTGAATGCAACCGCCATCTTCCTAAGAGCAGCGTCCTTGACTTTCTGCAGATCTTCTTCTGTGAAATGATCTGGTAGGGTGAAATGTTCCATGAGAGTATTCCAAACCAAACTTTTTTGTCTGTCGTCGACAAAAGTAACATCTGCACGTGGCTTTGCTGGCTTTCTCCATTCTTGAAGGGAGATCGGGAGTTGGTCCTTCACAAGAACTCTGCACTGACGAACGAACTTGTCGGCAATCTTCTTAGGCGCTAATGGTTCGCCGTTAGGTCTGATTGCCTCGATATTGTACTTTACGCCCTCCTTCAACAATTTGTTCGGGCCTCGTTTCGTCCTGTTGCCTGAAGATTTGCTCGATCCGGATGACTGAAAGAAGAAAGATCGATTCGTTAATATATCTTCAACTCATTTAAAACATGTCAGATCACCAGATGTGCCTGCTTATATAAATATATATATATATATATACCTCGCCGATCTTTGTTGTTTCAAGATCAACATTTTCTTCGTCATCATCGTAGTTCATGACTTCATCAATTCGGTCGTCGCGATCGAATATCATATCACCCTCTCCGGTGTTGTTTAGAAATTCGGAGCCGTCATAATCTTCTTCATTCTGATCATCATCTGGCCCGCGAGGATGGCGTATCATATCGAACAGGGTCTGTTCTCCCTCTCTGCCGGTATTGTCCGCCATAGCTTTTATTTAACTAATCCAAAAGAAATATAAAACAATTAAGTATTCAAATTACATCGTCTCAAATAATAGACATAATCTCGAATACATCGTCTCGAATAATATATAATCTCGAATACATCGTCTCGAATAATATATAATATCGAATACATCACTGGCTAGGTAGCTAATAAAGATCGAATACTACAGAAGAATCTAGGACACTCGCGGTTCCTGCGGCGCGGGCGGTGGACACCCAAAGAGAAGGAACCCTCACACGATCATAGCTGAAGTGAGATCCCTGAAGAAACTGCCAGGTATTGGAGAACCTTCCGCCCTCTAACGCAACCATGTAGCGATGGACGTGCTCGTCCTCCTCCCTGACACGGCGACGTACCACCTCTGGCGGGGCCGGCTCCCTCCTCACCGAAACTGGCCCACGCGAACGCCACCAAACGAGATCAGGGTTGACGACGGGACCCGGGGCCGGGTTCCTCATCAAGCGGCGCGCCCCTCCAGGCAGCACCTCCCAGTGCCAGCCCAGCGGAGCCCAGTCCTGGACATGGGTCAGCTGGACGTCGTCGCGGACGGGTTGACGGCGACGATGCGGGCCGGGCATCGTCGAGAACAAATACTAGCTATATGCCCGCAAAAAGTAACATTTTTTTAATGATTGGATTTTGATAACTAAAATTTCTAACATTTATATATAACTAACATTTCTATAACATTTCTAACAATGCTATATAACTAACATTTCTATAACATTTCTAATATTTCTATAACTAAAAAACAGAAAAAAATTATTATAACATTTATATATATATAACTAACATTTGTATAACATTTCTAATATTTCTAGAACTAAAAAAAAGAAAAATTTCTAACTTTTTTTATAACTAATACTATATGCAAACATAACATTCTAAATTTCTATAACTAAAATTATAAGAAACTAAAAAAAAATCGATCATCGTCTAACAATTTGAAAGTTAATCTAATTCATCTAGCTAAAACTAACATTTCTAAAATTTCTAACATTTCTATATAACTAACATTTCTATATACTGTTTAAAATTAATCTAATTAATCTAGCTAAAACTAAAATTTCTAAAAAACAGAAAAAGTGTGTGTGTGTGTGTGTGTGCGCGCGCACGCGCGCGCGTGTGTGTGCGAGGGGCCGGGGAGAGGGCCTCACCGCGCGGGCGAGGTCGAGGCGACAGCGACGGCGAGGTCGAGGCGACGGCGATGGGGGCGGCGACTGCGAACGGGGACGGGGACGGCGACGGGGGCGGCGACAGCGAACGGGGACAGGGCCGGCGCGCGACGGCGACGGGGGCGGCGACGGCGACGGGGACGGGGACTGGGGCAGCGCGCAATGGGAGGCGATGGCGTCGACGGAGAGGAAGAAACAGGACAGAACAGAGGGAAAACTAAAAATTCGTAAGTGTTGTATATATAGGATAAACCTTTAATACCGGTTGGAGCCACCAACTGGCACTAAAGGCCTGTTTTGGCCAGGCCAAGCGGCGGTAAGGGCACCCCTTTAGTACCGGTTGGTGGCTCCAACCGGTACTAAAGACACCCTTTAGTACCGGTTGGTGCCACGACCCGGTACTAAAGGTGGTGCGCTGCAGGTGCGGTGCGGCAAGTTTAGTCCCACCTCGCTAGCCGAGGGGCAGCCGCACTGGTTTATAAATCCCGTCGCGGCTGCTCCTTTGAGCTCCTCTCTACTACAGGCTTGTGGGCCTAACTTTGCCGCGCTGCCCTGTGAGTCTGCTGGGTCTTTATGGGCCTGCAAATACAGGCCCAGGGCCTTGCAGGCCCATAGGGTAGCGCGCAACAGTTTTTTTATATGGTATTTCATTTTATATCTAACTAAAATTTATATATCTAAAATTTATCTAACAAACATTTTATCTATCTAACATTGCCGCAAATATATCTAAAATTTCTATCTAACATTTCTATATCTAAAATTTTATATCTAACTAACATTTCTATATCTAAAATTATCTAACAAACATTTTATATCTCATTTAACTCTCTAAAAAAATAAGTAAATGAATGAAAAATACCAAATGAATTCAGAAAGGGTTGATAATTGATTCTGTGGATTTGAATGGTGCATTTTGAACACACAACAAGTCAGGGGTTCAAAAAAGTTCAAAAAAATGCAATGCCTTTGTAACATATGAGTTTTCGTCCTAAACCGTGATACCTCGAAAGAGACTGTCCATTTTGTACACGAAGTGCATCCAGTTTTTGCCGTGACCCTCTCTACTTTTTTGCACATGCCATGTGGGTGAAATGATGATACCATGCCAAGTTTCAACCTTTTCAGAGTTCAATTTGTACTGCTTTTCAATTTCACGGTCATTTAGCTCTCTCAAAACAAATCAGTAAATGAATGAAAAATACCAAATGAATTCAGAAATGGCTGATAATTGATGATGATGTGGATTTGAATGGTGCATTTTGAACACACAAAAACTCTGGAGTTCAAAAAAATGCAATGCCTTTGTATCATATGAGTTTTCGTCCTAAACCCTAATACTTCGAAAGAGATTGTCCATTTTGTACACGAAGTGCATCCAGTTTTTGCCGTGACCCTCTCTACTTTTTTGCA
>LR738709.1:671826369-671940308 GCA_902687465.1 Secale cereale
GGTACCGTGGGTGGTGGGCTCTACATGGCAATTCCTGCAACGGCGTGATACGTCTCCAACTATCTACTTTTCACACTTTTGCCCTTGTTTTGGACTCTAACTTGCATGATCTGAATGGAACTAACCTGGAATGACGCTGTTTTCAGCAGAACTGCCATGGTGTTGTTTTTGTGCAGAATTATTTTGGAAAATATAAAAAATACCTGCAAGAAGATCCAGACCAGGGGGCCCACAACCTGTCCACGAGGGTGTGGGGCGCGCCCCCTGCCTCGTGGGCCCCCTTGTGCTCCACCGACGTATCCCCAGATCCTATATATTCACTTTTGGGGAGAAAAAAAATCAAGAAGAAAGAATTATCGCGTTTCACGACACGGAGCCGCTGCCAAGCCCTAATCTCTCCCGGGAGGGCTGATCTAGGGTCCGTTCGGGGCTCCGGAGAGTGGAGATCGTCGCCATCGTCATCATCAACCTTCCTCCATCACCAATTCCGTGATGCTCACCGCCGTGCGTGAGTAATTCCATCGTAGGCTTGCTGGACGGTGATGGGTTGGATGGGATCTATCATGTAATCGAGTTAGTTTTGTTAGGCTTTGATCCCTAGTATCCATTATGTTCTGAGATTGATGTTGCTATGACTTTGCTATGCTTGTCACTAGGGCCCGAGTGCCATGATTTCAGATCTGAACCTATTATGTTTTCATGAATATATGTGTGTTCTTGATCCTATCTTGCAAGTCTATAGTCACCTACTATGTGTTATGATCCGGCAACCCCGAAGTGACAATAATCGGGACCACTACTGGTGATGACCATAGTTTGAGGAGTTCATGTATTCACTATGTGTTAATGCTTTGGTCCGGTACTCTATTAAAAGGAGTCCTTAATATCCCTTAGTTTCCAATAGGACCCCGCTGCCACGGGAGTGTAGGACAAAAGATGTCATGCAAGTTCTTTTCCATAAGCACGTATGACTATATTCGGAATACATGTCTACATTGCATTGATGAACTGGAGCTAGTTCTGTGTCACCCTAGGTTAAAACTTCTACATGATGAATTGCATCCGACATAATTTCCCATCACTGATCCAATGCCTACGAGCTTATCCCATATTGCTTGTTGCTTATTTACTTTTACGCTGCTACTATTACAAAAACTACAAAAACACTACCGTTACTTTTATTGCTGCTACCGCCACTATCATATTACTTTGCTACTAAACTATCTTGCTGCAGATACTAAGTTTCCAGGTGTGGTTGAATTGACAACTCAGCTGCTAATACTTAAGAGTATTCTTTGGCTCCCCTTGTGTCGAATCAACAAATTTGGGTTGAATACTTTACCCTCGAAAACTGTTGCGATCCCCTACACTTGTGGGTTATCAAGACTATTTTCTGGCGCCGTTGCCGGGGAGCATAACTCTATTCTTTAAGTCACTTGGGATTTATATCTGTTGATCACTATGAAGAATTTGAAGGACTCAAAAACCAAGATCTTACCCTCAACTACGAGGGGAGGTAAGGAACTGCCATCTAGATCTGCACTTGATTCTCCTTCTGTTATGAGTAAACTTGCGACACCTACTCCTGCTATTGAATCTGATATGTCGTATGTTCTTGATGATGCCACTTCTGCTATGTATGATGAAACTACTTCTATGCTTGATAATACTGTGCCACTAGGTGAATTTCTAGATGAATAAATTGCTAAGGTTAGGGAGAATACAAATATTGAAACTGATGATATTTATGAAAGTGATGATGAAGCTTCTCCCAATAGATATGAATTACCTGTTGTTCCTGAGGGTTATGTTATGGATGAAGAAATTGCTAGAGACTTTCTTGCTTGCAACGATATATATGATCTTAAGAAATTATTAGCTAAGCTGAAAGAAAAGTCCTTGAATGCTAGAATGAAACATGACCCTGCTTTTGCTACTTCACCTATCTGTGTTACTGATAAGGATTATGAATTCTCTGTCGATCCTGAGTTAATTACTTTGGTTGAATCTGATCCTTTCCATGGCTATGAGTCTGAAACTGTTGTGGCACATCTTACTAAGTTGAATGATATAGCCACCCTGTTCACCAACGATGAAAAGATACGTTATTACTATATCCTTAAGTTATTTCCTTTCTCGTTAAAGGGTGATGCTAAGACTTGGTTTAATTCTCTTGATCCTGGTTGTGTGCGTAGTCCCCAGGATATGATGTATTATTTCTCTGCTAAATATTTTCCCTCTCATAAGAAACAAGCTGCCTTATGGGAAATATATAACTTTGTGCAAATTGAAAAAGAGAGTCTCCCACAAGCTTGGGGGAGGCTTCTCCAATTACTTAATGCTTTGCTTGATCATCCTCTTGAGATGCATGATATACTTGATGTCTTTTATAATGGACTAACCGATGCTTCCAGAGACCACCTGGATAGTAGTGTTGGTTGTGTTTTGAGGGAAAGAACAATTGAACAAGCTGAAATACTATTGAATAATATGCTGGCCAACGAAAATAATTGGACATTTCCTGAACCAGCCCCTAAGCCAACTCCGAAGAAAAGAGGTGTTCTATTTCTCAGTCCTGAAGATATGCAAGAGGCAAAGAAATCTATGAAAGAAAAAGGTAATAAAGCTGAAGATGTTAAGAATTTACCACCTATTGAAGAAATACATGGTCTTGATAACCCGACACGGGTAGTAAAGGTAAATTCTCTTTATAGATTTTATGAAGGTGATATTCCTCGTTATAAGTCTGCTAGCCAATGCTTAGATGAGTTTGACAATTTTATTGTGAAACAAGAAAACTTCAATGCTTATGTTGGTAGACAATTGCAACACAATGCTTATATGATTGAATGCTTGAGTGATTATCTTCCTAGAGCTAAAGGTGAACTGAAACTTATTAGTATACATGCTTCTATGATCACCACTCAAGTAGAACAAGTACTTAAGGCTTAGAATGATTTGCTCAATGAATTAAACAGTAAGAATAATGACTATGCTGTTAGAGTTGCTACTAGAGGTGGTAAGATGACTCAGGAACCTTTGTATCCTTAAGGCCACCCTAAGAGGATTGAGTAAGATTCTCAGAGAGCTAATTTAGATTCACCTAGTTCTTCTAAGAAGAAGAAAACGAAAAATGATAGGACTTTGCATGCTTCTAGTGAACCAGTATCTGACACACCTGAGAATCCCAATGATATATCTGTTTCTGATGCTGAGACATAATCTGGTAATGAACATGAACCTAGTGATAATGTTAATGATGATGCTCAACCTAGCAATGATAATGATGTAGAGACTGAACCTGCTGTTGATCTTGATAACCCACAATCAAAGAATCAACGTTATGGTAAGAGAGACTTTGTTGCTAGGAAGCACGGTAGGGAAAGAGAGCCATGGGTTCAGAAACCCATGCCTTTTCCTCCAAAACCATCCAAGAAAAAGGATGATGAGGATTTTGAGCGCTTTGCTGAAATGATTAGACCTATCTTTTTGCGTATGCGTTTGACTGATGTGCTCAAAACAAATCCTTATGCTAAGTATATGAAGGATATTATTACCAGCAAAAGAAAGATACCTGAAGTAGAAATTTCCACCATGCTTGTCAATTACACTTTTAAGGGTGGAATACCTAAGAAACTAGGAGATCCAGGAGTACCTACTATACCTTGCTCCATTAAGAAAAACTATATTAAAACTGCTTTATGTGATCTTGGAGCCGATGTTAGTGTTATGCCTCTCTCTTTATATCGTAGACTTGACTTGAGTAAGTTAACATCTACTGAAATATCTTTGCAAATGGATGATAAATCAACTGCTATACATGTTGGTATTTGTGAGGATGTGCCTGTTGTAGTTGCAAATGTTACTATTCTAACGGACTTTGTTATACTTGATATTCCCGAGGACGATAGCATGTCTATTATCCTTGGTAGACCATTTTTCAATACTGCATGGGCTGTTATTGATTGCAACAAAGGCAATGTCCCTTTTCATGTCAATGTTAATGAGCATATAGTACACTTTCCGAGGAAACAACCTCTGGTCCACAATATCAGTTATATTGGAAAAATTTCAACTAGCACTATTAGAGGTTTTGAATTTCCTCTTCCAACTATCAAGAAGACATATGACATTCTTATTGTTGGGGACATACATATCCCCATTGAGGTAACATAGTGTTATTTGAAAATTCTCCGGTTTCAAGCTGCTCGGAAAGAGTTTATTAACAAGACTTGTTCAACCTTGTTAATGGATTCCTTTTGATGAGCATGGGGTAGGTGAATCTAGATAGCACAACCTTCTGTACCCTCCTTTTACTTTCTGTTAATTAGGATAAATAAAACAAAAATAGTACTTTCTATCTGTTTCCAGACTTATCCGTGCAATAAAAAAAATCCCGAAAATAAAAGTTCTCCAAATGCCATGAAAATGAAATATGATTTTTTCTAGAATATTTGAGGAATTATGGCACAGAACACACAGCGAGGGGAGCCATCACCTAGCCACGAGGGTCCAGGGCGCGCCGCCCTGCCTCGTGGGCCCCACGTGGCCCCCCTCCACTTATTCCTGCACCCACACTATTCTTCTTCCTCCCAAAAAAATCACCAACCAGCTCAAACCCGAGTTCTAGCTCATCTTGCTACCATTTTCGATCTCCTTGCTCAAAGCACCATTCACCAAACTGTTTGGGAGATTGTTCCTTGGTATGGGACTCCTCCATTGGTCCAATTAGTTTTTGTTCTAGTGCTCTATTTATTGCAAATTTTTGGTGCTGTGGTGACCTTGTTCTTGAGCTTGCATGTCAAATTTTCTTGGTCCCAAGTAGTTCTAATGCATGATATAGTCTCTAGGCACTTATAGGAGTTGTTGCTATCAATCTTGATGAGTTTGGTTAACTTTTATTTTGAGTTACTAAAAATTTCAGAAATTTTCAGAAAAGGAAAATGATAAAGAGATTGTTGAGGGGCTCCTCCATCAAGAGCTCAGAGGAGAATAAGAAAGAAGAAAATAAGAAGCCCAAATATAATCTTCCTCGCATGACGGAAGTTCGACCGTGCGAGTGACCTTGCAATGATTTCATGATGTCCGCCGGTATTTACGAAGACTTTTATTGGTTGGCAAATAATGCAGGCCTCACCGACTTCCTCCACGACCAGAAAGAACAGTATCTCTTACTCACCAATATTTTTACGCAAAGTTTTCATTTTCATGCTAAGAAAACACCACCTACGGTGGAGTTTCGTTTATATGATGTGATTAAGGAGATATCACTCTTAGAATTTTGTGAAATATGCAAGGTACCCTTTGGAGGTAGACTTGATGAACCACGTCGTGAAGACGTTGAAGGGTTTATTGACATGATAGCTGTAGGGGAAACAAGACAAGTCTCAGGGGCAAGAATCACTAGTATACACTTCCCTGTTCTGCGCTACTTTGCTTTATTTGCTAGTAGATGTTTAATTGGTCACGGGAACAGTGGGAATCTTAGTGCCCCTGATATTGTCATCTTACGCCATGCTTTGTTTCAAGACACGCCTTTTAGCTTGGGCGCCGTCGTTGCTAAACGACTGAGTCTGAACCGCTCAAAGGGGCCCGTCTTTGGAGGCATCTTTGCTTCTCGCCTTGCTGAACATTTTAGAATACCTATTAGGCATCGTGAGAAGGAATAAAAATTGCTTGCCCCTTTTTATCTAGACTACAAGAGCATGGTAGCCCATGATTTTATTGTTAAAGACAAGAATAGGTTGCTTAATTATAAATTAAGGTTTGATGAAATATACTGTGAAATTGTTACCTTGCATGCACCATCTCTGTTTGATCTGTCTACATGCATATACCTCATCACATCAGATGCCTTCTACAAGTACCAAGGCCAGGCACAAGCTTCAGAGCCTGAGCCTGAGCCACAACTTGATCCTTACCGTCAGTCTGTTTATGGGTGGGAGCTGGATGAGCTCGCCAACCAGTGGCACCCAGAGGACACATCTCAGTACACTGGAGGGAGTAGCTTCAATCCGTGGCCATAGACCAACTTAGGCCAAAAGGCTAAGCTTGGGGGAGTACGTGTTTCTCACCGACTTTACACTCATGCTCACACTTATTCTAGTTTTCAGTGCTCACACTTTCATTGTACCATCCATATTTAGTTTTAGTTTCTTTTTCTTAGTCTTTTTTTCGTGTGCTAGAAAAACCTTAAGAAAAACAAAAAAAATATATTAGTTTTAGCTTTTCGCTAGTTCACTTTTCTTGCTTGTAGTAGTAGTAATTAAAAAGAAAACCCAAAAAGATTTCCCGTTCTTCTTTTGCTTGTTGGGAGCTTTCCCGTGTAAATAATTTCTTTTCTTTTCTTTGGGGGTTAAGAGTAGAAGACCATGATTGAAATTGCTTAGTGGCTCTCATATGCTTTATTGTTGATTTAACCTTGAGCCGCATTACCTTGTCTTCTCTCTTGTATTAAATGTCTGCAGATTCCAGCTTAGTCCAATGCACGTGCACTATTATTATTATCCACACCGTTCGGTCGTGCGAGTGAAAGGCAATAAGGATGATATATGATGAACTAATTGAGATAAGAAAAGCTGGTATGAACTCGACCTCTCTTGTTTTTTGTAAATATGAAAGTTCATCGTTCCTGATTCAGCTTGTTATGAATGAAACATGCTTGCAATGACAATTAGAGATCATAGTTGCTTATGCCATGCTTAATTAGCTGAGAGTTTATAATGGTCTATCTTGTGTGCCAACATGATATTAAAATGATTGTGATGTGGTATGATGGGGTGGTATCCTCCTTTGAACGAATTAAGTGATCTGACTTGGCGCATGTTCATGCATGCAGTTGAAACAAATCAACATAGCCTCCACGATATTTATGTTCATGGTGATTTATATCCTACTCATGCTTACATTCATTGTTGATTAATTTTAATGCATGTTCATGACCGTTGTTGCTCTCTAGCTGGTCGCTTCCCAGTCCCTTTCTGGCCTTCACCTGTACTAAGCGGGAATACTGCTTGTGCATCCACTTCCATAAACCCCAAAGTTATTCCGCATGAGTCCACCATACCTTCCTATATGCGGTATTTACCTGCCGTTCCAAGTAAATTTGTATGTGCCAAACTCTAAACCTTTAAATGAAATTCTGTTTTGTATGCTCGAACAGCTCATGTATCAACTAGGGTTGTCTATATCTTCCATGCTAGGTGGGTTATTCTCACGATGAGTGGACTCCGCGCATCATTCACGAGAAAATGGCTGGTAACCGGGATGCCCAGTCCCATGCTCAAAATCATAATAATTAAACAAAACTCCCCCAGGGCTGTTGCTTGTTTGGACGGTACCATGTGGATTCAGATGGCCGTGGAGTGTGCTTGTTGGTGGTTGGGGGAGTATAAACTTTACCATTCTGTTTGGGAACCGCCTATAATGTGCGTAGCATGGGAGATATCGAGATTCTTGGTTGTTATGTTGACAATGAAAGTATACCGCTCAAAATATTATTCATCCCTATTTAAAAATCGAGCTCTGGCACCTCTACAAATCCCTGCTTCCCTCTGCGAAGGGCCTATCTATTTATTTTTATGTAGAGTCATCATCCTCTTATCAAAGAGCACCAGTAGGAGAGCACCTCTGTCATTGCATGTATTACTATTAATTTGCATTGAGTATGATCATGACTGGATCTCTTTTACCATGAATTACAATGTCTAGTCAGTCCTTAATCTTTAAAGGTGCTCTGCATTTATGTTTTGCGGTCTCAGAAAGGGCTAGCGAGATACCATCTTGTTATATCATATCATGATTGTTTTGAGAAAGTGTTGTCATCCGAGGTTTATTATTATTGCTCGCTAGTTGATTATGCCATTGATGTGAGTAGTCTTGAGACCTGAAAGTTATTGTGAATGTGGTTAGTTCATGATCTTGCTGAAAACCTGAATGCTGGCTTACATATTTACAACAACAAGAGCAAACTGAGTTTTTCAAAGTTTTTCTTTATCACTTTCAGTTTATCAACTGAATTTCTTGAGGACAAGCAAAGGTTTAAGCTTGGGGGAGTTGATACGTCTCCAACGTATCTACTTTTCCAAACACTTTTGCCCTTGTTTTGGACTCTAACTTGCATGATCTGAATGGAACTAACCCGGACTTACGCTGTTTTCAGCAGAACTGCCATGGTGTTGTTTTTGTGCAGAAATAAAAAGTTCTCGGAATCACCTGAAAATCCACGGAGAATTATTTTGGAAAATATAAAAAATACCTGCAAGAAGATCCAAACCAGGGGGCCCACACCCTGTCCACGAGGGTGGGGGGTGCGCCCCCCTAGGGCGCGCCTCCCTGCCTCATGGGCCCCCTGGTGCTCCACCGACGTATCCCCAGATCCTATATATTCACTTTCGGGGAGGAAAAATTAAGAAGAAAGAATTATCGCGTTTCACGATACGGAGCCGCCGCCAAGCCCTAATCTCTCCCACGAGAGCTGATCTGGAGTCCGTTCGGGTCTCCGGAGAGATCGTCGCCATCGTTATCATCAATCTTCCTCCATCACCAATTCCATGATGCTCACCGCCGTGCGTGAGTAATTCCATCGTAGGCTTGCTGGAAGGTGATGGGTTGGATGGGATCTATCATGTAATCAAGTTAGTTTTGTTAGGGTTTGATCCCTAGTATCCACTATGTTCTGAGATTGACGTTGCTATGACTTTGCTATGCTTAATGCTTGTCACTAGGGCCCGAGTGCCATGATTTCAGATCTGAACCTATTATGTTTTCATGAATATATGTGTGTTCTTGATCCTATCTTGCAAGTCTATAGTCACCTACTATGTGTTATGATCCGGCAACCCCGAAGTGATTATAATGGGGACCACTCCCGGTGATGACCATAGTTTGAGGAGTTCATGTATTCACTATGTGTTAATGCTATGGTCCGGTACTCTATTAAAATGAGGCCTTAATATCCCTTAGTTTCCAATAGGACCCCGCTGCCACGGGACGGTAGGACAAAAGATGTCATGCAAGTTCTTTTCCATAAGCATGTATGACTATATTCGGAATACATGCCTACATTGCATTGATGAACTGGAGCTAGTTCTGTGTCACCCTAGGTTATAACTTCTACATGATGAACTGCATCCGACATAATTTCCCATCACCGATCCAATGCCTACGAGCTTATCCCATATTGCTTGTTGCTTATTTACTTTTACGCTGCTACCATTACAAAAACTACAAAAACACTACCGTTAATTTTATTGCTGCTATCGCCACTATCATATTACTTTGCTACTAAACTATCTTGCTGCAGATACTAAGTTTCCCGGTGTGGTTGAATTGACAACTCAGCTGCTAATACTTAAGAGTATTCTTTGCTTCCCCTTGTGTCGAATCAACAAATTTGGGTTGAATACTTTACCCTCGAAAATTGTTACAACCCCCTACACTTGTGGGTTATCACGGCGACGGTGTGGAGGTCAGCAGGTGGAGCGGCGTTGGATCTACCGCATCGACGACGAAGAGTATTGGCGGTGTGGTGTAGCTGATTCTTGACAACGGATGTGTCTGGATGGACGTGCGCAGGAGGAGGAAGCTATCTGGCGTCATGGTGGCGTTGATGGCAGACAGGCCTGGCAAGGTCGGTACATCAATTTTTCTCTGAGGATGGACCGAGGGATGATTGAGGTGACGGTCCTTGCAGCGTGCAGTGCTCACTGGGAGTGTGCCAGACCGGGGTGGGACGCAATATAGGTAGTGGCTTGGATGAGACACCCGGCTTTAGATGTTAGGCTTTGGTGCGATGTCTGTTTGGTATTAGGCCCGGACATTCGTCACACCTTCATCAAGGGGATATGAGTAGCAACAGCGTTGCCAAGATGATAGCTTCAGGCTTATTGATGTACTCCCTGTGTAAACTAATACTCCCTCCGTGCTAAAATAAGTGACTCAAAAGTGACCCAACTTTATACTAAAGTTAGTACAAAGTTGAGTCATTTTTGAATCACTTATTTTGGGACGGAGGGAACATAAGGGTGTTTAGATAACTAAAATAGTGATCTAAACGCTCTTATATTAGTTTACGAAGGGAGTATCACCTTGTATGACCTTTATGAATAATTAATAATATGGCTGCATGCATCATCCAGATGCAGAGGCCAAGGGTACATCCTCCTTAAAAAAAACACATGACGTAACAATCGCCCATGATTATGCAAAGGAAAACGTTTGACAACAATCGATTGATTTTAACGCTAAGCATCCGTCGCCCGCTGCGCCGTCCGATGGACGCTTGATTGCGACTCCCTTGTGCGCACGGCAGGCTGCGATCGTTTCATACGGGGTGTGTGCTCAGCTTGTTTTGAGTTTTCAGTGCACCCATGATACTATAACTACTTTAATTACTAACCCTGTGCATGCTGATAGCTACTCGCTGTTATTTCGACAAAATGGGAGTACCGTTGTTACTCTCTTAACTCTACAAAGGCATACAATAAGAACATGTATTTAGTGGTGAAATCGTGTCTATTTTTAATTTAAAAATACTTAGATCCATTGACCGATTTAGGCTCGCACCAATGGACAACATTTAGCAGCCAAATATAGGAACTGTTATTTAGCGGTCAAATGACTATGTTTCTTGTGGGGCCTGCCCACCGCTCTCCCATCTTAATTTTATCTTCATTCGAAAACTCCATTTTCACATGTTTTTATCGCCGACCCTTGCTTTTGTTTTCTGCATCAAGAAAGGTTGTCTGGTGCCTGCTTCTCCAAAGGTTGGTGGCCGCTATTGCTAGCGACGTTGTGACAGGTTGGTGGCCGCTACTACTAGCGACGTTGTGATGGCGGCCAACGATGTTGCTCCAGTTGCGATGTTGTGAGGCAGTCCGAGTGAATGTTTACAAGGCATCATCAACTGTTGTTGCGAGGTTATTAGAGTTGCTACAAGAAGTGTTGCAATGGCGGCTGCGCCCGTGCGAGCTAGTATTGCGAGGACACCACCGTACTTGTACCCGGTGTTGCAAGGACGCCGATGTACTACTACCTGGTATTGCGAGCAGCCACTGTCATGTTGTGAAACATGTTGAAAGCCAGTGTTGTGGGAACGCCGCCATGCTATGAGGCATGTTGAAGCCAATGCTACGAGGGGAGTCTCCATGCTACATGAGTGACGTTGGTGCTGTGAGGCGATGTTGCGATGGGAGTCGTCATGCTACAGGGACTATCGTCGTGTCACGAGTCATGCTACAAGCAGGTATTGCGAGCCATGCTACGGGAGCGTCAATGATGTTGTGAGCCATGTTGCGAGTGGCGACCAGATACTGTGAGAGGGATGCACGGGTAGGGTAACCGTGTGATGTATTGAGCACGAGACACAATGTGTGTGATTCGACGACTGTCCACGTTGCAAGTGATGGGCATCCCGGTTTCAAGCCGAGTCACGCGGCACTATAAGGACCGGTGACCGCAGCTGCAAGCCTTGAGACGTAATGCAGCAAGGGACGGACAACATAGACCAGACGTTCGCTGCTGCGAGGCCGTTTAGTGATGTTGTGAGCCGCTGTTGCATGGCCGTTTAGTGATGTTGTGAACTCCTCCGAGGTCACCGGGGTTAATACGACGGATGGCGCTGCCGCGAGCCACTTGTCGCGAGGCCGTCGGAGTTGGTACGATGGGTGGCGATGCTGCGAGGAGGACCAAGCTGCTTCGACGGCCGACATTGTTGCGAGCTGATGTTGTGAACCGATGTTGCGGGGCCGCTCGAGCTACGCGATGGCCCGGTTGCTTCCTTCACATGACGGTGATGCGACACTCGACGGCCGCAACAATGGCATGCTTCGACAACAGGACGGTGGTGTGATGCTCGAAGGCCGCCGTGACGGCATGCTTCCATGAGACGACGGTGTTGCAATGATCGACGTGCTACGAGCCGGCGTTGTGACAGCGCTGCCATGCGGCAAGCCAGTGCTACGATGGGGAAGAACAAAGCAAGACAGTATTCTACTAAACAAAGAGTGCCTGCGTTGATTTGTCTGACCACAAGGAACGGTTAGATCAGGATTAATCGGACGAGAGACGTTTGCGTTGACGACACACCCACCGCCGCCCAGGCAACACAATAACCAACTGTTGGCTTGTTCCATCGCACGGCTCGGAAGGCGGCTTAAAACTCGCACAAATCAGTCGCCTGACGCCTAGTGCGGGCAACCATTCACCAAAAAAAGTTATCCAAATCCAAACTGATTAGTAGCATAATAACCGGACTAGGATAAGATAAGATGGGCATGTACGATGATAAATCTTAACAAGAAGATTAGCCCCTCGGCCAAGCCAAAAGCCCGCCCACACCCTTTATAAACCTGCCTCCTCTCGACTCGCAATTCATCCAACAGTTTTTTCTCGCGAGCTTGACCTAATCCTTCAGTAGCGTTCTCGTTCGTTTCGTCAAATTCCAATGGCGCCGCTTGGTGATGGTGTTGCTCCTGTGGCCGTCGCCGCAGCACCTGGCCTCGTTGTCTCCTTCGGTGAGATGCTTATCGACTTTGTGCCGGACGTGGCCGGCGTCTCGCTCGCCGAGTCTGGAGGCTTCGTCAAGGCGCCTGGAGGTGCGCCCGCCAACGTTGCATGCGCCATCTCCAAGCTCGGCGGCTCCTCCGCCTTCATCGGCAAGGTATGCACCGATCAATCTACGTCCCTTATAACATATGATGATTCTTCATGTCTTTCATGCCGAGAGCTGGTTGTTGGAGTGGAACAGTGATGGTTTTTATTCTTTTTGTTTGCAGTTTGGCGACGACGAGTTTGGGCACATGCTGGTGGACATCCTGAAGCACAACGGCGTGAACTCGGAGGGCTGCCTCTTCGACCAGCACGCGCGCACCGCCCTGGCCTTCGTCACCCTCAGGTCGGACGGCGAGCGCGAGTTCATGTTCTACCGCAACCCGTCCGCCGACATGCTCCTCACGGAGGCCGAGCTCGACCTCGACCTCATCCGCCGCGCCCGCATCTTTCACTACGGCTCCATCTCGCTCATCACCGAGCCCTGCCGCTCCGCCCACATCGCCGCCATGCGAGCCGCCAAGTCCGCCGGCATCCTCTGCTCCTACGACCCCAACGTGCGCCTCCCGCTCTGGCCCTCTGCCCAGGCGGCCCGCGACGGCATCATGAGCATCTGGAAGGAGGCCGACTTCATCAAGGTGAGCGACGACGAGGTGGCTTTCCTCACCCAAGGCGACGCCAGCGACGAGAAGAACGTCCTGTCGCTGTGGTTCGAGGGCCTCAAGCTGCTCGTCGTCACCGACGGTGAGAGGGGGTGCAGGTACTTCACCAAGGACTTCAAGGGCTCTCTCCCTGGCTACTCTGTTGACACGGTCGACACCACCGGGGCCGGCGATGCCTTTGTTGGATCCCTCCTCCTCAGCGTCGCCAAGGATGACTCCATCTTCTACGTAAGAAGAAACTAATCTGTTAATTAATCACCCGATGATATAGAAAGAATTACTAGTTATCACCTGATTGAATTCATCATTCCATCATGAGTGATGATGTTGCTAATGGATGGTCTTTTGATTGATTGGTCAGAATGAGGCCAAGCTGAGGGAGGTGCTGCAGTTCTCCAACGCTTGCGGGGCCATCTGCACCACCAAGAAGGGAGCCATCCCGGCGCTGCCCACCACCGCCACCGCCCTGGAACTCATCAGCAAGGGCAGCAACTAGACAGCGTCGTCGTCTTGGTGTCGCGCCGTCCGGACTGAATCTTATCTTAGGGGAGTTTAGCTGCATTTTTACTAGGGGAGGATGAGTTAAGTTTAGTTCATGTGTCTTAGTGTGTGATCTCGTGGTCGCTTAATAAAAAGCAACCACGTGTGGTGATTTTGGTTGCTTCCGTTTGCTGGCGGTCTTGTGTAAGGAGGCTACTGATTGTTGTAGCCTTCACCCAAAAATTTATCAGAGCCTTGAATGAATGGACGTGTGTTCGGACAAAGAAAAATACTTGCTGCTCGCTTGAGTTTATTATACGTGTTTTTTCTCATCTGATGCGCAATGTTACTTATTGCAAAATCTCGTTCTGCTGGCTTGAGTGGGTTTCTAGTCGGATGAAAATTTTACCTGTCTCTAGATCTAAGTTATTTTGCTTGGAGCCGTCGAGCATGAGGCTTGTAACAGGTGGCATTACTCTCTATTTTTGTAAGTCGAAGTAACAATCTCTTTTTCTGAAAAACAAATCCCATCTTATCATTGTACAAGATCCAACCAAATCGGGTGCGCCTTGGCACCGAAGAAATGATCTTGCACAGTTTGTTAGGGATCTCTTCTTATCTTTATTTTGCATCCATTCGTCTCAAACGTTCCATGAAATCAATAAATCAAGCAGCAGCGATGTAAATGAGAGCGTGCCAAGGTAATCTTCCTTGGTCGACACGCAAGGATTATCTCCCGTGTCTAGAAGTTTTCTATTTCCTCCTATTCGTATATGTTTTATATATCAGAATTATTGTCCTGTCATCTCAACATGCCCAGCCATGCATCTTCTAAATAAATAAATAAATAAAACATGCAACCATGCATGAAAAAAGGGTAACATGGATGGCTCATGTGCTCCACCTTCACTCTCGTGTAGCTTCGTACCAGACCTTACCACGGCGGATGTCCTCGAATTCCGGCCAGGAGAGCTCCTCGGGTGAGGGAGTGGCTCCTGCTCAAGGATGCCGACGACCACACGGTGGATCTGCGCGCCTGACGTGATGACATCGGGTTTGTACCAGGGGAACATGTGTATTTCCCGTGGCATCTAGCATGGATCGGCACACCAAAACATGGATGAGGTACACTCTCAGTGGCGTAGCCAGGCCCAGGCAAGGGGGGCCATGGCAGGATAGCTACTGTATCTAGTGTAGCACATGCTGTTAACCCGGGGCGTAGCTCACCCCTGCCTACGCCACTGCACGCGGGGGTGGGCACGACGCGGATTTTGAGGTGAGAAATGGCGGCGGACAAGGCGGGGCGAGGTTATGTACCCACCCCACGCTTCGTCTCCCGCCATCTCGTCATCCCCCACTTCCTCCATGCACCTAGATCCCCGTTGGTTGCGCGTCACCGTACCCCGGCTTCGACGGCGAGGAGGAAAGTGCAGATGGAGGAGTTGGGTGGTGGCGATGCAGAGCGGATGAGGAGGCTGCAGGAGATCATTGTCTGGTTCCCAA
This sequence comes from Secale cereale, assembly GCA_902687465.1. Taxonomy (NCBI): domain Eukaryota; kingdom Viridiplantae; phylum Streptophyta; class Magnoliopsida; order Poales; family Poaceae; genus Secale; species Secale cereale. The sequence goes on from LR738709.1 coordinate 671,841,564, forward strand.
CGGCGAGGGGATTGAATGGTGCGGCGTTCACATCGAGAGCAATGATGACCTACGAGGAGCTCTCTCGCTGCTTCCCCAACTTCCAGTCTCAGCTGGTGATGGGGGTGCTGCTCTGGACGATGTTGGAGGCGGCATCGCTAGATCTGGCCCAAAGGTTCAAGTCATGCATCTATCGCTCGCTGCGGTTCAGAAGGAATCTGCAGGCGGAGGCGCCAATGGAGGTGGTGATGGGACTCCATGTACCGGGGTTCGCAACAGATGCTTATCGAGATCGCCGATGACGAGGAAATGCAGCCGGGGAGGAAGAAGAGGGCGGCGGTGGCGCTCCCACAACACTCCCCTCACTTCCCTCGCCGCTCGGCGCGCATCCTGGCCATCTCCCAGGTGCAGTAGGGGTCTGATACGTCCCCAACGTATATACAATTTTTTTTGTTCCGTGCTACTATAGTATCAATCTTGGATGTTTTATATGCAATTGTATATCATTTTTTGGGACTAACCTATTAACTTAGTGCCAAGTGTCAGTTGCTGTTTTTTTGCCTGTTTTTGGTTTTGTAGAATATCAGTACCAAATAAAGTCCAACTGCCACGAAATTTTTTGAAGATTTTTTTTCTGGACATAAGAGACCCTGGAAACTTCGGGAGAGGGCCAGAAGATGAAAGAGTAGGTCACAAGGCACCAGGGCACGCCCTGGTGGCTTGTGGGGCCCATGTTCACCCGTTTGACCTAATTCTGCCTCTATAAATTCTGTAAAATTGGGAAACCAACTGAGAGCCAACCGAAATATTTTTTCCGCCGTCGCAAGTTCCTGTTCTTGAGAGATCCCATCTGGGCCTTATCTGGCACTCTGTCGGAGGGGGAATCAACCACAATGGGGTTCTACATCCACCTTGCCGGCCCTCCAATGATGTGTGTGTAGTTTACCACAGACCTACATGTCCATAGTTACTATCTAGATCGCTTCTTCTCTCTTTTTGATTTTTAATACAATGTTATCCTTGATATTCTTTGAGATCTATTCAATGTAATACGTTTTGCGGTTTGTTTGTTGGGATCCGATGAATTATGAGTTTATGATCAGATGATCTATGCATATTATTTGAGTCTTCTCTAAACTCTTTTATGCATGATTATTATAGCTTTGTATTTCTCTCTGATGTGTAGATTTGGTTTGGCCAACTAGATTGATTTTTCTTGCAATGGGAGAGGTGCTTTGTGATGGGTTTGATCTTGCGGTGCTCAATCCCAGTGACAGAAAGAGACATGACACATATTTCTATCGTTGCCATTAAGGGTAAAACGATGGAGTTTATACATATTAATTGAGTTTACTTTGTCTACATCATGTCATCTTGCTTAAGGCGTTACTCCGTTCTTTATGAACTTAATACTATAGATGCATGCTGGATAGCGGTCGATGTGTGGAGTAATAGTAGTAGATGCAGGCAGGAGTAGGCTTATATACATGATCATTGCCTTAGATATCGTCATGATTATTCCCTTTTCTATCAATTGCCCAACAGTAATTTATTTACCTACCGTATGCTATCTTCAAGAGAGAAGCCTCTAGTGAAAACTATGCCCCCCGGGTCTATTTAAATCATATATAAAAAATCCAAATATTGCTGCACTTTTATTTACTTTCTTCATTTTGTGTTTTCATTTATCTATCTATCACTACGATATTTGCTCCCTGCAATTAACCATCGAGGGATTGGCAACCCCTTGTTCGCGTTGGGTGCAATTATTTGTTATTTTGTATGTAGATACTGCTAACGAGTTGTTGTGTGGTTTTCCTACTAGATTGATTACCTTGGTTCTAAACTGAGGGAATTACTTATCTCTACTGTACTGCATCATCCACTCCTCTTAGAGGAAATCCCAACGCAGCTCACAAGTAGCAGGGTCTCGCCGGCTGGCAATCGCTCTTGGTCCTGGACGGCGAGGACTCCGACAGCGAGGAAGAGAGGTATCGTGATCTTTGTACAATTCAGGTATGGAAAAAAATCCAAATATTTGGCTGCTACCTCGCTAATTTGTGAGGATGGAGTTCATACTGGTAGACATCTAGTTGATGTTCTCATTAGTAGACTAAAAAATAAAAAATAAATCTAAATCCACCCGACCTCGCAATTCTGAGGTTAGGGATGGGGGTAGAGGGATTGGAAAACTCAAAATTAATAGGGTTCATGGGGTGATTGGAAATACAGGGGGATTGCAAGTGTTTGATGCTTAAACGGTTAAGAATCACCTAAGGCAGGGATATTTCCCTCCGATTATTGATAACCCACAAGTATAGGGGATCACGATAGTCTTCGCGGGTAGTATTTCACCCATTTTTTTTATTCGACACAAGGGAAGCTAAAGAATATTTATAAGCCTTAGCAGTTGAGTTGTCAATTCAACCATACCTGGAGAGCTAAATATCTGCAGGAAAGTATTTAGTAGCACATTAGTTTGGTAGTTTTGATAGTACTAGTAACAATAGCAATAGTAAGAAGAACGATAGAAGTGTTGTACACTACAAGAAAAACCACTTTCGTGATAATACGTGTTTGTCATAGTAGGTCATGTTTTCTGTCATGCATGTACATCCATGATGATTTTATGACAGAATCAAGATAGTCAAACATGTGCTGTCGTAGAAGTGTTCCATGACAATACCAAAATTATCGTCATGGAAGTGCTTTCGTCAAGGGTAAACGACACATGGCATCCACCATAACGGGTCGCCGTTAAGCTATCGGGTCCATTTTTGGATCCGATAACCCGCTAACAGCCACGACCAATGGCGATTTTCCACGTGTAAAATTCTCATTGGCCGGAAGATCCATGTGTCAGCTCATCGTTGGGACATATGTGATCCCTATAATGGATGGAAAACGCCTATGACATGTCGACACATGGCATAGCCCAGCAGTGGCCCATTTAAGGTAAAAAGGTCGGCCCAGCTAAAGGCCCACCATATATTTTCACACACTAGTGGGCTGGCCCGTTAATAGCATGCCATGTTTTGGATCAAATTGAGGCCCATATCAGATAAGGCCCAATCACAGCATGTCGTGTTTTGGGCTAAATTACGGCCCATATCAGATCATTCCCGTTAAGAGGCCACTATTCTTTTGGGCCCAATCTAAGCTGGATTTGTATTTCAGCCTGTTAAATACTCGTTTACCAGCTCGCCCGGTAATAGTTTCAGGCTGTTAGCGACCCATGGTGCACCTGGGCCGTTGTCGGCCCGGTTTCACTTTACGCCATTTAACGGCCCATGGAGAAATTGGGCTATTTCTTGTCCGAAGTAGCTTTAGGCCTCTTAACGGCCCGTAGTCTTCATGGATAAATGTCAACCCAACAGGCCTATCGACCTGTTAATGGCCCGTCTAATAGTTGGGCCTAATTACGGCCCACGTTGAATCCAACCTGCTTAAAGCTCATTCGGTAATGGCCTGTGACACTGTTGGGCCTATGGCCCACGTTGACACCGGCCTGCTTAAATCCCATAAATTTATTGGACCAAATAGGGCCCGAGATATATTTTGGCCTGTCAACGGCTCGTTCTATTTGGGCCAAACATGGGCCTAAGGCACTTTCGGCCTGCATTGGCCCATCAATTTTTTCTCTCAACGTTAGCCCAATCTAGTTTTTAGCGTGTTAAAAGCCCATGATATTCTCTGGCCCAGCTGACCCCGAACTTTACTCGGCCTGTTAAAGGCGGAAAACTACTATATGTTTAGCCTGCTAATGGCCCAAGATGATTATAGGCCCACATTTTGGCCCATATATAGCGAATTACGGGCCGGCCTGAATACCTACAACATTAGGGTCCATTGAAGCTTTCGGCCTAAATTACAACATACCGACCAAGAATAAACATAGACTATACAATAAAGAAATTACGGCATATTGCATCCACTAGGCATCAAAGTTTGCCACCGGTGATAATAAAGTGCAATGTGGCCGCAAATTACATACATTGAGCATCAAAGGTCGCCGTCAGTGCATTAAACACGACGAAAAAAGAATATACGGAACTGTGAGCACTTCAGAAGGCATTAGGCCTGCCCGAGCGCTGCACCCAAAGCAGTTGAACAAGCTGTTCAAATCTCAGTTGTGTCACCGATAAATGCTCTAACTATAGCTGCGTAGCAAGAAAGCACGCATGGGTGTCCTTTGCGCCCTTCTTCACATCATTGACATCAAGTTCGAGCTGAGCTGAAGCAAGCCTTTCCACTTTAAGTTGAGACTGAAGAAGTCGAACTGGTTGAGGCAGCAACTGCACAGAGGTTTGGCTCTCTTCAAGATGGTTTGGCTCACTATCTTCCCTAAAGTTCTGCCTCGCATGAGAGATACGACTCTAAAAGAGAAAGAAGGAGACGCGTAACAGGTTTCACAATTATATAAGCAAATAAATGGATCTGTTCTGCATAAGGAACATGTTTTTACAACAACAATTTAGAACTGGTAGTTGTTGCAAACATCCAATCAGATATAAACACCAAAGTAAACAGAAGTGGAGGAAATTATGCCTATCCAATTCTATACTAGAACAAAGTTTGAAGGCTTGAGAAGGATGGACTTACATTACATGTTAACACGGGCTGGACAAAGCCCTTCTCCATGTCGATGGAAGGATAATTCAATAAATTCCCCAAAAAAACTTCTTTATAAGCGTTGCCTTTATCCTGCATTTTGTAAAGAGTAATATAGATCAAATAATATTGGAAGAAATAAAGGATAATGAATCTCAGGTGCAGAGTGATGATACATAATGAAATAGCAATTAATTAAGTACAACGTTACAAGGCAAAAGGTACTGACAAGAGGAATGCAGACATTAACGTGTGAAGTGGCATTGGCTTTATTCAACATCTTGGTAAGAGTAAATGTAGATGTGATAATTTGGAGAAAGTGGAGGGCAGGGCAGATAAGATGCAGAGTAATGCTAGACAATCAACTATCTCGCAATGCAAGTTTAGTAATACTATCACCGTCCGTTATTACTTGTCGCTCAAATGGATGTATCTAGCACTATTAAGTTCTAAATACATCTAATTGAGCAACAATTAATTTGATACATCGGGAGTACATGACAACAGGTACTTACATGAGAAATCCAAAACTTCATAACCATTGTGTTAATTCTACATTTATCTAAGAGTAAATATGGATCTTATAATTTCGAGCGAAGGGAGGATAAAGAAGGGAACACTTAAAGTGATGCCACATAATCAAACGGCAATGAGTGTAAGTATGCTGACAAAGGGCAAGAGGTACTGACAAGAGCAATGCAGTGCCCATTATTGTCTTGAGATAGTATGATCCTTTGACAATGGAGATTCATCTGAAATTAGTTTTCATACAAGAAAGAAGGTAAGGCACGTGTAGAAATTTAGGAATTCAAATTTTGAATTGATATCATAGACAGTACCTGACACTGGGCTCTCAGCAGTTCTAATAGGGGTTTGGTTGTTGATCTATCTGATTTAACAGGTATTACTACCTTTTCCAAACACCTACTTTGTACTTCTTGAAGATCTGCACTCAGCCTCTTCCTTTAGGACATCTATTACGAACGAACAACATTTGACTGGAAAAACATAGTATGATGACACATGGAATAGGTACAGAAAATGGATAGGTATGGCATATACTCATATATGATGCATAAAATAAGCAGATGGTGGTGTGTAACGAAGTAGAAGTAATGCAAGTGGTCATATGCAAAATATGTGCGACCAATGCAACCTTGCCAAGTTAGAGCAAGCACCTTGATGGGTGAATAAGATAGGCCATCCTCCACCATGCAAAGTTTGTTAGCCAGTGGATTGTTCAGCAATATTCCTCTCGTGCGCCCATTCTCATATTCATTTTGAATATGTTCAATACCTGACATGAATGAAAACATAAAAAAGTGAGATTATCTATGTAATGCAGAAGTGATTCTAGTCCAATACCGCCTCCCTGTAAACCCCTTTGTGCTATCTCTGCAATTCTTCTGAGAGATGTCATGCATGCTGTAATTTGGTGTCTGCATTAATATAATGTGGTCTACTACTCAAAATATGAGAGCTCTAGAAGTGATGATACTTCGCAGATGATAGCTTCAACATATAGTAAAGAAGAACAAGTCGACCAGACCTGACAGATTTAAAATACACTAAGGGAGAACAACTCGACCTGACCAGTCGACCGCAAATGTCTCTGCTACTCTTCCCAACAAGGAACATACTTATTAAAGAAGAGAAGAGGATCATGTTAAAGAAGAGTAGAAGAACAAGGAGATTGAAGATATTACAAGTCTTTCTATACAATGTTTGTTTCCCACTCAAGATGAATCAGAGCGCGCACAGAAATACTATTCATTCCCGTAACTCCATATGTGGCTCACATGCATATCGAAACTAAAGTAGGAACATTTAGCTGACCAATTAAACATGTCTCAGTTTTACTAATATCAGCATAATATCATATTCGAATTTGTACAACTAAGCTTGTTTAGCTCGATGGGTGGAGCAGTGCTATTACGACAGAAACCAAGTAGGCTGATCGTGGTCATCATAAAATGTGGAAACCGTAAGCATGATGAGTATAGTGTTGACCGTGGCAGTGGGATGGCAGATCTGAAGCTGCAAACCGCGCAAAGGGTAGATAGCAACCGATATTTGCTTTGAAATAACAACCAAGATTTGGTATGGACAAGAAAGTACAATCAACAAGTGACAAAGAAATGCAATTATGCTGTCTCTCTATATGTCACGACATGCATTTGGAAACTCAAGTGGGACCTTTAGCTAACCAATTAAATGTGTCTGTTAACTAATATCAGTATCATATCACAATCATATTTGAAAAACTAAGCTTTGGAATTATGAGTGTTGTGTTTTTTAGCTTCAAGGTTGGAGTACTGCTAGTATGACAGAAAGCACCTACGCAGATCATAGTATGGTAGATAAAGGGGATAACACTAAGCATCAAAAGTAAAATCAGGAAAGTGGAACTAGTTGGACCATATGGGCTTGTATTGCCGGTACGGCAAGAAAGGGTTAGGAAATGCTTCGGCCCCAAAAGGGGCATCTCTATTCAACTGAAGGCACAATACTGTTACTATCGATCTAGACTATCAAAGACGACATAGCTCCCATCATTTCCCGGATATTATGGCAGACCATCTAGAATCATTGAGAGCATCCTTTTCTCTCACAAGATAAACTACTCATACAAATGTATCTTGATGTTCTGTGCAACTCACGGGCATCTTGCTAGTTAGATAATACAATGTGTGTTGCCCACCCATGATAAACCAGAGCGCACAGAGAAATGCAAATCCCTATTGTCTCTCTATATGTGGTGCATATGCTTTTCGAAACGAATATAGGAACATTAGCTGACCAATTAAATGTTCTCTGTTTTAGTAATATGAGCATCATATCATATTCGTATTTCAACAACTAAGCTTTGGAATTATGAGTGGCATGTTGTTACGCTTGATGTGTTGAGGTCTTGAGGAGCAGTGCTAGCACGACACGAAGCACCTATGATGATGGTAGTGAATATAAAGAGGGGAAACCATAAGCTTTACGAGTATAGTGACCGTGCCATGGCGGATCTGAAGGTGAAAACCGGACAAAGGGTACTTCGCAACCAATGTTTGCTTTCAACTAGCCACTGCAATTTGGTACGGACAAGAAAAGTACAGTAAACAAGTTAAGATCTATTTTCTGGGTGAGATCAATAACTTAAGCAAATATGAAAGAGTACCACCTCTCTTGCGATGCCGTGTAAGCCCCTGCTGATACGTTGAGGGTGCTGCGGGTGCGATGGCTACCGGCGGCGCGGAAGAAGACTTTAGACGGAAGACGGCCGGGTCGGGGGATAAGTCCGGTTGCCGTGGACGAGGCGTTCGTAGGAGTGGCAAAGGCAAGGTGGACAACAGCGTCGATGAAGCGAGAGGACACGATGAAAGGATCCTCGTCCGACGCCGTAGATGAGAGACGTCCATCTCTTGAAGTGGACGACGGGGTAGGGGTAGCGCCTCCAGCAAGGTGGAGGATGGGGTGGCGGACGAAGGAGGCTGGCCTGAGTGGAGAGGTTGTTGTGGCCCCAACGGTGCATGAATGGGGAAATGGAGGGGTAGTGGGGGGGTCTCAGTCTTTGGGACGCGCTTGTCTGAAATGTGGGAAAGTTACGAACTTAGCCCCCATTTAAAATTTCGGACACCTCGTCGGTTGGGGATAGGATGGTTATCTCCCATCTCCCCAATAATTGACGATAGAGATTTCGGGCAAGGAGAAGGTGTTTTGCCGCCCACGGTTGGCGCCCACGGTGTATGAAAGGGGCTGACAGGTAGGGCGGTTGTGTCACATCTGAGGGAAGTTACACATCTGCCCCTATTTAAAATATTTGCCGACATCGATTTTGGACGAGGAGAGTTTGTTTTGCCGCCCATAATGTATGAATGGGGAAATCGAGGGAGAGAGACCGTTCTTTCGGACGAGCTTGAATCAAATGTGTTTTGCCGCCCACGTTTGGCGCCCACCATGTCTGAATGGGCTCAAAGGCGGTCGTGTCACGTCTGATTGAAGTTACTAGTCTACCCCTAGCGACAGCCGTGGAAATTGGGTAAATTATGATGTGAAGTGTCAGGGGTAGACAGTAATTTCTATCTCACAAACACTTCCTTCGGGCAGCCGACAAACGATAGTGGGTGTTTTGTCACTTCATTCAAAATTTGGAAGAATTAGCATTCACGTTTACTGGCTATGCGTTTGTTGGATCCTTCCTCCTCAGCGTCGCCAAGGATGACTCCATTTTCTACGTAAGAAGAAACTAATCTGTTAATTAATCACCTGATGATATAGAAAGAATTACTAGTTATCGCCTGATTGAATTCATCATTACATTATGAGTAATGATGTTGCTAATGGATGATCTTTTGATTGATTGGTCGGAATGAGGCCAAGCTGAGGGAGGTGCTGCAGTTCTCCAACGCTTGCGGGGCCATCTGCACCACCAAGAAGGGAGCCATCCCGGCGCTGCCCACCACCGCCACCGCCCTGGAACTCATCAGAAATGGCAGCAACTAGACAGCGTCGTCACCTTGGTGTTGCGCTGTCCGGACTGAATCTTATCTTAGGGGAGTTTACCTGCATTTTTACTAGGGGAGGTTGAGTTAAGTTTAGTTCATGTGTCTTAGTGTGTGATCTCGTGGTCGCTTAATAAAAAGCAACCACGTGTGGTGATTTTGGTTGCTTCCGTTTGCTGGCGGTCTTGTGTAAGGATGTTTTATATGCAATTGTATATCATTTTTGGGACTAACCTATTAACTTAGTGTCAAGTGTCAGTTGCTGTTTTTTTTGCCTGTTTTTGGTTTTGTAGAATATCAATACCAAATAAAGTCCAACTGCCACGAAATATTTTGAAGATTTTTTTTCTGGACATAAGAGACCCTGGAAACTTCGGGAGAGGGCCAGAAGATGAAAGAGTAGGTCACAAGGCACTAGGGCACGCCCTGGTGGCTTGTGGGGCCCATGTTCACCCGTTTGACCTAATTCTGCCTCTATAAATTCTGTAAAATTGGGAAACCAACAGAGAGCCAACCGAAATATTTTTTCCGCCGTCGCAAGTTCCTGTTCTTGAGAGATCCCATATGGGCCTTATCTGGCACTCTGTCGGAGGGGGAATCAACCACAATGGGGTTCTACATCCACCTTGCTGGCCCTCCAATGATGTGTGTGTAGTTTACCACAGACCTACATGTCCATAGTTAGTATCTAGATCGCTTCTTCTCTCTTTTTGATTTTTAATACAATGTTATCCTTGATATTCTTTGAGATCTATTCAATGTAATACGTTTTGCGGTTTGTTTGTTGGGATCCGATGAATTATGAGTTTATGATCAGATGATCTATGCATATTATTTGAGTCTTCTCTAAACTCTTTTATGCATGATTATTATAGCTTTGTATTTCTCTCTGATGTGTAGATTTGGTTTGGCCAACTAGATTGATTTTTCTTGCAATGGGAGAGGTGCTTTGTGATGGGTTTGATCTTGCGGTGCTCAATCCCAGTGACAGAAAGAGACATGACACATATTTCTATCGTTGCCATTAAGGGTAAAACGATGGAGTTTATACATATTAATTGAGTTTACTTTGTCTACATCATGTCATCTTGCTTAAGGCGTTACTCCGTTCTTTATGAACTTAATACTATAGATGCATGCTGGATAGCGGTCGATGTGTGGAGTAATAGTAGTAGATGCAGGCAGGAGTAGGCTTATATACATGATCATTGCCTTAGATATCGTCATGATTATTCCCTTTTCTAGCAATTGCCCAACAGTAATTTATTTACCTACCGGATGCTATCTTCAAGAGAGAAGCCTCTAGTGAAAACTATGCCCCCCGGGTCTATTTAAATCATATATAAAAAATCCAAATATTGCTGCACTTTTATTTACTTTCTTCATTTTGTGTTTTCATTTATCTATCTATCACTACGATATTTGCTCCCTGCAATTAACCATCGAGGGATTGGCAACCCCTTGTTCGCGTTGGGTGCAATTATTTGTTATTTTGTGTGTAGGTACTGCTAACGAGTTGTTGTGTGGTTTTCCTACTAGATTGATTACCTTGGTTCTAAACTGAGGGAATTACTTATCTCTACTGTACTGCATCATCCACTCCTCTTAGAGGAAATCCCAACGCAGCTCACAAGTAGCAGGGTCTCGCCGGCTGGCAATCGCTCTTGGTCCTGGACGGCGAGGACTCCGAAAGCGAGGAAGAGAGGTATCGTGATCTTTGTACAATTCAGGTATGGAAAAAAAACCCAAATATTTGGCTGCTACCTCGCTAATTTGTGAGGATGGAGTTCATACTGGTAGACATCTAGTTGATGTTCTCATTAGTAGACTAAAAAATAAAAAAAATTCTAAATCCACCCGACCTCGCAATTCTGAGGTTAGGGATGGGGTTAGAGGGATTGGAAAACTCAAAATTAATAGGGTTCATGGGGTGATTGGAAATACAGGGGGATTGCAAGTGTTTGATGCTTAAACGGTTAAGAATCACCGAAGGCAGGGATATTTCCCTCCGATTATTGATAACCCACAAGTATAGGGGGATCACGATAGTCTTCGCGGGTAGTATTTCACCCAATTTTTTGATTCGACACAAGGGAAGCCAAAGAATATTTATAAGCCTTAGCAGTTGAGTTGTCAATTCAACCATACCTGGAGAGCTAAATATCTGCAGGAAAGTATTTAGTAGCACATTAGTTTGGTAGTTTTGATAGTACTAGTAACAGTAGCAATAGTAAGAAGAACGATAGAAGTGTTGTACACTACAAGAAAAACCACTTCCGTGATAATACGTGTTTGTCATAGTAGGTCATGTTTTCTGTCATGCATGTACATCCATGACGATTTTATGACAGAATCAAGATAGTCAAACATGTGCTGTCGTAGAAGTGTTCCATGACAATACCAAAATTATCGTCATGGAAGTGCTTTCGTCAAGGGTAAACGACACATGGCATCCACCATAACGGGTCGCCGTTAAGCTATCGGGTCCATTTTTGGATCTGATAACCCGCTAACAGCCACGACCAATGGCGATTTTCCACGTGTAAAATTCTCATTGGCCGGAAGATCCATGTGTCAGCTCATCGTTGGGACATATGTGATCCCTATAATGGATGGAAAACGCCTATGACATGTCGACACATGGCATAGCCCAGCAGTGGCCCATTTAAGGTAAAAAGGTCGGCCCAGCTAAAGGCCCACCATATATTTTCACACACTAGTGGGCTGGCCCGTTAATAGCATGCCATGTTTTGGATCAAATTGAGGCCCATATCAGATAAGGCCCAATCACAGCATGTCGTGTTTTGGGCTAAATTACGGCCCATATCAGATCATTCCCGCTAAGAGGCCACTATTCTTTTGGGCCCAATCTAAGCTGGATTTGTATTTCAGACTGTTAAATACTCGTTTACCAGCTCGCCCGGTAATAGTTTCGGGCTGTTAGCGACCCATGGTGCACCTGGGCCGTTGTCGGCCCGGTTTCACTTTACGCCATTTAACGGCCCATGGAGAAACTGGGCTATTTCTTGTCCGAAGTAGCTTTAGGCCTCTTAACGGCCCGTAGTCTTCATGGATAAATGTCAACCCAACAGGCCTATCAACCTGTTAATGGCTCGTCTAATAGTTGGGCCTAATTACGGCCCACGTTGAATCCAGCCTGCTTAAAGCTCATTCGGTAATGGCCTGTGACACTGTTGGGCCTATGGCCCACGTTGACACCGACCTGCTTAAATCCCATAAATTTATTGGACCAAATAGGGCCCGAGATATATTTTGGCCTGTCAACGGCTCGTTCTATTTGGGCCAAACATGGGTCTAAGGCACTTTCGGCCTGCATTGGCCCATCAATTTTTTCTCTCAACATTAGCCCAATCTAGTTTTTAGCGTGTTAAAAGCCCATGATATTCTCTGGCCCAGCTGACCCAGAACTTTACTCGGCCTGTTAAAGGCGGAAAACTACTATATGTTTAGCCTGCTAATGGCCCAAGATGATTATAGGCCCACATTTTGGCCCATATATAGCGAGTTATGGGCCGGCCTGAATACCTACAACATTAGGGTCCATTGAAGCTTTCGGCCTAAATTACAGCATACCGACCAAGAATAAACCTAGACTATACAATAAAGAAATACGGCATATTACATCCACTAGGCATCAAAGTTTGCCACCGGTGATAATAAAGTGCAATGTGGCCGCGAATTACATACATTGAGCATCAAAGGTCGCCGTCAGTGCATTAAACACGACGAAAAAAGAATATACAGAACTGTGAGCACTTCAGAAGGCATTAGGCTTGCCCGAGCGCTGCACCCAAAGCAGTTGAACAAGCTGTTCAAATCTCAGTTGTGTCACCGATAGATGCTCTAACTATAGCTGCGTAGCAAGAAAGCACGCATGGGTGTCCTTTGCGCCCTTCTTCACATCATTGACATCAAGTTCGAGCTGAGCTGAAGCAAGCCTTTCCACTTTAAGTTGAGACTGAAGAAGTCGAACTGGTTGAGGCAGCAACTGCACAGAGGTTTGGCTCTCTTCAAGATGGTTTGGCTCACTATCTTCCCTAAAGTTCTGCCTCGCATGAGAGATACGACTCTAAAAGAGAAAGAAGGAGACGCGTAACAGGTTTCACAATTATATAAGCAAATAAATGGATTTGTTCTGCATAAGGAACATGTTTTTACAACAATGATTTAAAACTGGTAGTTGTTGCAAACATCCAATCAGATATAAACACCAAAGTAAACAGAAGTGGAGGAAATTATGCCTATCCAATTCTATACTAGAACAAAGTTTGAAGGCTTGAGAAGGATGGACTTACATTACATGTTAACACGGGCTGGACAAAGCCCTTCTCCATGTCGATGGAAGGATAATTCAATAAATTCCCCAAAAAAACTTCTTTATAAGCGTTGCCTTTATCCTGCATTTTGTAAAGAGTAATATAGATCAAATAATATTGGAAGAAATAAAGGATAATGAAGCTCAGGTGTAGAGTGATGATACATAATGAAATAGCAATTAATTAAGTACAACGTTACAAGGCAAAAGGTACTGACAAGAGGAATGCAGACATTAACGTGTGAAGTGGCATTGGCTTTATTCAACATCTTGGTAAGAGTAAATGTAGATCTGATAATTTGGAGAAAGTGGAGGGCAAGGCAGATAAGATGCAGAGTAATGCTAGACAATCAACTATCTCGCAATGCAAGTTTAGTAATACTATCACCGTCCATTATTACTTGTCGCTCAAATGGATGTATCTAGCACTATTAAGTTCTAAATACATCTAATTGAGCAACAATTAATTTGATACATCGGGAGTACATGACAATAGGTACTTACATGAGAAATCCAAAACTTCATAACCATTGTGTTAATTCTACATTTATCTAAGAGTAAATATGGATCTTATAATTTCGAGCGAAGGGAGGATAAAGAAGGGAACACTTAAAGTGATGCCACATAATCAAACGGCAATGAGTGTAAGTATGCTGACAAAGGGAAAGAGGTACTGACAAGAGCAATGCAGTGCCCATTATTGTCTTGAGATAGTATGATCCTTTGACAATGGAGATTCATCTGAAATTAGTTTTCATACAAGAAAGAAGGTAAGGCATGTGCAGAAATTTAGGAATTCAAATTTTGAATTGATATCATAGACAGTACCTGACACTTGCCTCTCAGCAGTTCTAATAGGGGTTTGGTTGTTGATCTATCTGATTTAACAGGTATTACTACCTTTTCCAAACACCTACTTTGTACTTCTTGAATATCTGCACTCAGCCTCTTCCTTTTGGACATCTATTACGAACGAACAACATTTGACTGGAAAAACATAGTATGATGACACATGGAATAGGTACAGAAAATGGATAGGTATGGCATATACTCATATATGATGCATAAACTAAGCAGATGGTGGTGTGTAACAAAGTAGAAGTAATGCAAGTGGTCATATGCAAAATATGTGCGACCAATGCAACCTTGCCAAGTTAGAGCAAGCACCTTGATGGGTGAATAAGATAGGCCATCCTCCACCATGCAAAGTTTGTTAGCCAGTGGATTGTTCAGCAATATTCCTCTCGTGCGCCCATTCTCATATTCATTTTGAATATGTTCAATACCTGACATGAATGAAAACATAAAAAAAGTGAGATTATCTATGTAATGCAGAAGTGATTCTAGTCCAATACCGCCTCCCTGTAAACCCCTTTGTGCTATCTCTGCAATTCTTCTGAGAGATGTCATGCATGCTGTAATTTGGTGTCTGCATTAATATAATGTGGTCTACTACTCAAAATATGAGAGCTCTAGAAGTGATGATACTTCGCTGATGATAGCTTCAACATATAGTATAGAAGAACAAGTCGACCAGACCTGACAGATTTAAAATACACTAAGGGAGAACAACTCGACCTGACCAGTCGACCGCAAATGTCTCTGCTACTCTTCCCAACAAGGAACATACTTATTAAAGAAGAGAAGAGGATCATGTTAAAGAAGAGTAGAAGAACAAGGAGATTGAATATATTACAAGTCTTTCTATACAATGTTTGTTGCCCACCCAAGATGAATCAGAGCGCACACAGAAATACTATTCATTCCCGTCTCTCCATATGTGGCTCACATGCATTTCGAAACTAAAGTAGGAACATTTAGCTGACCAATTAAACATGTCTCAGTTTTACTAATATCAGCATAATATCATATTCGAATTTGTACAACTAAGCTTGTTTAGCTCGATGGGTGGAGCAGTGCTATTATGACAGAAACCAAGTAGGCTGATCGTGGTCATCATAAAATGCGGAAACCGTAAGCATGATGAGTATAGTGTTGACCGTGGCAGTGGGATGGCAGATCTGAAGCTGCAAACCGCGCAAAGGGTAGGTAGCAACCGATATTTGCTTTGAAATAACAACCAAGATTTGGTATGGACAAGAAAGTACAGTCAACAAGTGACAAAGAAATGCAATTATGCTGTCTCTCTATATGTCACGACATGCATTTGGAAACTCAAGTGGGACCTTTAGCTAACCAATTAAATGTGTCTGTTAACTAATATCAGTATCATATCACAATCATATTTGAAAAACTAAGCTTTGGAATTATGAGTGTTGTGTTTTTTAGCTTGAAGGTTGGAGTACTGCTAGTATGACAGAAAGCACCTACGCAGATCATAGTATGGTAGATAAAGGGGATAACACTAAGCATCAAAAGTAAAATCAGGAAAGTGGAACTAGTTGGACCATATGGGCTTGTATTGCCGGTACGGCAAGAAAGGGTGAGGAAATGCTTTGGCCCCAAAAGGGGCATCTCTATTCAACTGAAGGCACAATACTGTTACTATCGGTCTAGACTATCAAAGACGACATAGCTCCCATCATTTCCCGGATGTTATGGCAGACCATCTAGAATCATTGAGAGCATCCTTTTCTCTCACAAGATAAACTACTCATACAAATGTATCTTGATGTTCTGTGCAACTCATGGGCATCTTGCTAGTTAGATAATACAATGTGTGTTGCCCACCCATGATAAACCAGAGCGCACAGAGAAATGCAAATCCCTATTGTCTCTCTATATGTGGTGCATATGCTTTTCGAAACGAATATAGGAACATTAGCTGACCAATTAAATGTTCTCTGTTTTAGTAATATGAGCATCATATCATATTCGTATTTCAACAACTAAGCTTTGGAATTATGAGTGGCATGTTGTTACGCTTGATGTGTTGAGGTCTTGAGGAGCAGTGCTAGCACGACACGAAGCACCTATGATGATGGTAGTGAATATAAAGAGGGGAAACCATAAGCTTTACGAGTATAGTGACCGTGCCATGGCGGATCTGAAGGTGAAAACCGGACAAAGGGTACTTCGCAACCAATGTTTGCTTTCAACTAGCCACTGCAATTTGGTACGGACAAGAAAAGTACAGTAAACAAGTTAAGATCTATTTTCTGGGTGAGATCAATAACTTAAGCAAATATGAAAGAGTACCACCTCTCTTGCGATGCCGTGTAAGCCCCTGCTGATACGTTGACGGTGCTGCGGGTGCGATGGCTACCGGCGGCGCGGAAGAAGACTTTAGACGGAAGACGGCCGGGTCGGGGGATAAGTCCGGTTGCCGTGGACGAGGCGTTCGTAGGAGTGGCAAAGGCAAGGTGGACAACAGCGTCGATGAAGCGAGAGGACACGATGAAAGGATCCTCGTCCGACGCCGTAGATGAGAGACGTCCATCTCTTGAAGTGGACGACGGGGTAGGGGTAGCGCCTCCAGCAAGGTGGAGGATGGGGTGGCGGACGAAGGAGGCTGGCCTGAGTGGGGAGGTTGTTGTGGCCCCAACGGTGCATGAATGGGGAAATGGAGGGGTAGTGGGGGGGTCTCAGTCTTTGGGACGCGCTTGTCTGAAATGTGGGAAAGTTACGAACTTAGCCCCCATTTAAAATTTCGGACACCTCGTCGGTTGGGGATAGGATGGTTATCTCCCATCTCCCCAATAATTGACGATAGAGATTTCGGGCAAGGAGAAGGTGTTTTGCCGCCCACGGTTGGCGCCCACGGTGTATGAAAGGGGCTGACAGGTAGGGCGGTTGTGTCACATCTGAGGGAAGTTACACATCTGCCCTATTTAAAATATTTGCCGACATCGATTTTGGACGAGGAGAGTTTGTTTTGCCGCCCACAATGTATGAATGGGGAAATCGAGGGAGAGAGACCGTTCTTTCGGACGAGCTTGAATCAAATGTGTTTTGCCGCCCACGTTTGGCGCCCACCATGTCTGAATGGGCTCAAAGGCGGTCGTGTCACGTCTGATTGAAGTTACTAGTCTACCCCTAGCGACAGCCGTGGAAATCGGGTAAATTATGATGTGAAGTGTCAGGGGTAGACAGTAATTTCCATCTCCCAAACACTTCCTTCGGGCAGCCGACAAACAATAGTGGGTGTTTTGTCACTTCATTCAAAATTTGGAAGAATTAGCATTCACGTTTATCGGCTATGCGTTTGTTGGATCCTTCCTCCTCAGCGTCGCCAAGGATGACTCCATCTTCTACGTAAGAAGAAACTAATCGGTTAATTAATCACCTGATGATATAGAAAGAATTACTAGTTATCACCTGATTGAATTCATCATTACATTATGAGTAATGATGTTGCTAATGGATGATCTTTTGATTGATTGGTCGGAATGAGGCCAAGCTGAGGGAGGTGCTGCAGTTCTCCAACGCTTGTGGGGCCATCTGCACCACCAAGAAGGGAGCCATCCCGGCGCTGCCCACCATCGCCACCGCCCTGGAACTCATCAGAAAGGGCAGCAACTAGACAGAGTCGTCACCTTGGTGTTGCGCTGTCCGGACTGAATCTTATCTTAGGGGAGTTTACCTGCATTTTTACTAGGGGAGGTTGAGTTAAGTTTAGTTCATGTGTCTTAGTGTGTGACCTCGTGGTCCCTTAATAAAAAGCAACCACGTGTGGCGGAATTTTTTTACATGAGACCAGGTCTCATATAATGTAGGTGAGACCCGCCCTGATGGATGACACGTGGCATTCACAAATCACAAAGCATCTAATCTCCCCCCTGATTTCAGGTGGGGGTGGGGTAGGTGCTTTGTGATTTGTGAATGCCACGTATCATCCATCAGGATGGGTCTCACCTGCTAATCCGTGAGACCTGGTCTCATAGAATTTTTTTCCTCCTTTCACAAGACCGCCAGCAAACGGAAGCAACCAAAAATTCTATGAGACCAGGTCTCAAGGATTAGCAGGTGACACCCATCCTGATGGATGACACGTGGCATTCATAAATCACAAAGCACCTACCCCATCCCCACCTAAAATCAGGGGGGAGATTAGATTCTTTGTGATTTGTGACTGCCACATGTCATCCATCAGGACGGATCTCACCTGCATTATATGAGACCTGGTCTCATATAATTTTTTCCCCAAAACACGGATGAGGTACACGCGGGTAGTGGCGTAGCCAGGCCCATGCAAAGGGGGCATGGCACGATAGCTATTGTCACTAGTAGAAAACAGGGCTTTGGTTCGGGCCTGGCCAACCCATTAGTCCTGGTTCACTTATGATCCGGGACCCATGGCGGCATACGTCCCGGTTCGTGTGCCCGGGGGCCGGCCGGGCCTCGTGGGGCATCTGTCTCGGTTGGTCTGGACCCATTTGTCCCGGTTCCAGGCACGAACCGGGACCAATGGGCCTCGCTCCTGGCCCACACCCATTGGTCCCGGTTCGTCAGTGGAACCGGGACTAAAGGCCCCACTTCTGTCCCGGTTTCTGTAACGAACCGGGACCAATTGGTTTCCTATATATACCCCATCACCGGTGAGCAGAGCACTCCACACTGCTTTATTTTTTCCGGCCGGTGAGTGGAGAGCTCTAGCTCACCTCCCATATATTTATGCACATGAGGTGTTCGATGAAATGCCCGAGCCACACTAGTTAAGCTTTCTCCTCTCGAAGCTCGAACTCCAAGCTCCATTTTCTCCGAGATTTGGCTAGGTTTAGCGGTCCGTCATGTCCCGTCCCCGTCTTCACCGCCGTCGATCGCATGCGCCGATCTCGTCGCCGGCACCACCGTGGTGAGATATGCATGTACTTTGATAAAATGTGATGATGAACTTATATTAATTTGAGTGGAAATGTATCCATGAAGTTCTGTAATGGTTTTTGACATTTAATTATATATAAATGCAAGCAGATGAACCGGCAATGGATGTACGGTGATAGACGCACCTCCGAGTACATTAATGGCATGCATAATTTTCTCGAAGTGGCTAAGGCAAACAAGCAGAATGGTTTTATGTGTTGTCCATGCACTATCTGTGGGAATACGAGGTCTTACTCCGACTCGAAAACCCTTCACACCCACCTGCTTTATAACGGTTTCATGCCACACTATAATGTTTGGACCAAGCACGGAGAAATAGGGGTTATGATGGAAGACAACGAAGAAGAAGAGGACGATGACAACTATGTGCCCCCGGAATATGGTGATGCTGCAACGGGGGAAGCTACTGAAGGTCAAGAGGAACCAGACGATGTTGTACCCAATGATGATCTCCGTCGGGTCATTGTTGATGCAAGGAGACAGTGCGAAAGTGAAAAGGAGAAGCTGAAGTTCGATCGCATGTTGGAGGATTACAAAAAAGGGTTGTACCCCAATTGAGGAGATGGCAACACAAAGCTCGGTACCATACTGGAATTGCTGCAGTAGAAGGCAGAGAATGGTGTGCCTGACAAAGGATTTGAGAAGCCACTCAAAATATTGAAGAAGAAGCTTCCAAAGGATAACGAATTGCCCGACAATATGTATGCAGCAAAGAAGGTCGTATGTCCTCTAAGATTGGAGGTGCATAAGATACATGAATGCCCTAATGACTGCATCCTGTACTGCGGTGCATACGAGGATTTGAATGCATGCCCGGTATGCGGTGCATTGCGGTATAAGATCAGACGAGATGACCCTGGTGATGTTGATAGCGAGCGCCCAAGGAAGAGGGTTCCTGCCAAGGTGATGTGGTATGCTCCTATAATACCATGGTTGAAACGTCTGTTCAGAAACAAAGAGCATGCCAAGTTGATGTGATGGCACGCAGAGGACAGTAAGAAAGACGGGAAGTTGAGAGCACCCGCTGACGGGTCGCAGTGGAGAAAAATCGAGAGAACGTACTGGGAGGAGTTTGCAGGTGACACAAGGAACGTATGGTTTGGTTTAAGCACGGATGGCATTAATCCTTTTGGGGAGCAAAGCAGCAATCACATCACTTGGCCCGTGACTATGTATCTATAACCTTCCACCTTGGTTGTGCATGAAGCGGAAGTTCATTATGATGCCAATACTCATCCAAGGCCCTAAGCAACCCGCCAACGACATTGATGTGTACATAAGGCCATTAGTTGAAGAACTTTTACAGCTGCGGAATGGACAAGGTGTACGTGTGTGGGATGAGGCCAACCAGGAGGAATTTGACCTACATGCGTTGCTGTTTGTAACCATCAATAATTGGCTTGCTCTCAGTAACCTTTCAGGACAAACAAACACGGGATACCACGCATGCACGCACTGTTTAGATGACACCCAAAGTATATACCTGGACAGATGCGGGAAGAATGTGTACCAGGGGCATCGTCCATTTCTTTCAACCAACCATCAATGTCGAAAGAAAGGCAAGCATTTCAAAGGCGATGCAGATCACTGGAAGAAGCCCGCCATGCATACCGGTGATCACATACTTGCTATGGTCAATGATTTACATGTATTCTTTGGAAAGGGTCCCGACGGACTATCTGTTCCGAATGACGCTGAGGGACACGCACCCATGTGAAAGAAGAAATCTATATTTTGGGACCTAGCCTACTGGAAAGACTTAGAGGATCGCTCTTCAATCGATGTGATGCACGTGACGAAGAACCTTTGCGTGAACCCGCTAGGCTTATTGGGCGTTTATGGGAAGACGAAAGATACATCGGAGGCACGAGAGGACCTGCAACGTTTGCATGAAAAAGACGGGATGCCTCCAAAGCAGTATGAAGGTCCTGCCAGCTACGCTCTTGCCAAAGAAAAGAAAGAAATCTTCTTTGTATGCCTGCTCAGTATGAAGGTCTCGTCTGGCTTCTCGTCTAATATAAAGGGGATAATAAATATGGCAGCGAAAAAGTTTCAGAACCTAAAGAGTCTCATGACTGCCACGTGATTATGACGCAACTGCTTCCGGTTGCACTGAGGGGGCTTCTACCGGAAAACGTCTGATTAGCCATTGTAAAGCTATGTGCATTCCTCAATGCAATCTCTCAGAAGGTGATCGATCCAGAAATCATACCAAGGATAAGGAGTGATGTGGCGTAATGTCTTGTCAGTTTATAGCTGGTGTTCCCACCATCCTTACGTCCTAGTTCATCTAGTCGACGAGATTGCCATTCTGGGCCCCGTATTTCTACACAATATGTTTCCCTTTGGGAGGTTCATGGGAGTCCTAAAGAAATATGTCCGTAACCGCGCTAGGCCAAAAGGAAGCATCTCCATGGGCCATCAAACAGAGGATGTCATTGGGTTTTGTGTGTTGGGGAACGTAGTAATTTCAAAAAAATTCTTACGCACACGCAAGATCATGGTGATGCATAGCAACGAGAGGGGAGAGTGTTGTCTACGTACCCTCGTAGACCGAAAGCGGAAGCGTTAGCACATCGCGGTTGATGTAGTCGTACGTCTTCATGATCCGACAGATCAAGTACCGAACGCACGGCACCTCCGAGTTCAGCACACGTTTAGACCGATGATGTCCCTCGAACTCCGATCCAGCCGACTGTTGAGGGAGAGTTTCGTCAGCACGACGGCGTGGTGACGATGATGATGTTATACCGACGCAGGGCTTGGCCTAAGCACCGCTACAGTACTATCGAGGTGGACTAGGGTGGAGGGGGCACCGTACACGGCTGAGAGATCAAATCAATTGTTGTCTCTAGGGTGCCCTCCTGCCCCCGTATATAAAGGAGCAAGGGGGGAGAGGCGGCCGGCCAGGAGGGCGCGCCAGGAGGAGTCCTACTCCCACCAGGAGTAGGACTCCCTCCCTTTTCCTTGTTGGATTAGGAGTGGAGAGGGAAGGAGAGAGAAGGAAAGAAAAGGGGGGGGGGGCGCCCCCACCTCCTTGTCCAATTCGGACTTGGGGGGAGGGGCGCGCGGCTGCCCCTGGCCGCATCTCCTCCTTTACCAATTGGGCCCATGAGGCCCAATAACCCCCAGGGGGTTCCGGTAACCCCCTGGTACTCTGGTATATATCCGATAACTCCCGAAACCATTCCGGTGTCCGAATATAGTCGTCCAATATATCGATCTTTATGTCTCGACCCTTTCGAGACTCCTCGTCATGTCCGTGATCATATCCGGGACTTCGAACAACCTTCGGTACATCAAAACTCATAAACTCATAATATAATCGTCATCGAAACTTTAAGCGTGCGGACCCTACGGGTTCCAGAACTATGTAGACATGACCGAGACTCGTCTCCGGTCAATAACAAATAGCGGAACCAGGATGCTCATATTGGCTCCTACATATTCTACCAAGATCTTTATCGGTCAAACCGCATCACAACATACGTTGTTCCCTTTGTCATCGGTATGTTACTTGCCCGAGATTCGATCATTGGTATCTCAATACCTAGTTCAATCTCATTACCGGCAAGTCTCTTTACTCGTTCCGTAATACATCATCCCGCAACTAACTCATTAGTTGCAATGCTTGCAAGGCTTAAGTGATGTGCATTACCGAGTGGGCCCAGAGATACCTCTCCGACAATTGGAGTGACAAATCCTAATCTCGAAATACGCCAACCCAACAAGTACCTTCGGAGACACCTATAGATCACCTTTATAATCACCCAGTTACGTTGTGACATTTGGTAGCACACAAAGTGTTCCTCCGGTAAACGGGAGTTGCATAATCTCATTGTTAAAGGAATATGTATAAGTCATGAAGAAAGCAATAGCAACAAACTAAACGATCAAGTGTTAAGCCAACGGAATGGGTCAAGTTAATCACATCATTCTCCTAATGATGTGATCCCGTTAATCAAATGACAACTCATGTCTATGGTTAGGAAACATAACCATCTTTGATCAACGAGCTAGTCAAGTAGAGGCATACTAGTGACACTCTGTTTGTCCATGTATTCACACATGTATTATGTTTTCGGTTAATACAATTCTAGCATGAATAATAAACATTTATCATGATATAAGGAAATAAATAATAACATTATTATTGCCTCTAGGGCATATTTCCTTCAGTCTCCCACTTGCACTAGAGTCAATAATCTAGATTACAAAGTAATGATCCTAACACCCATGTAGTCTTGGTGCTGATCATGTTTTGCTCGTGGAAGAGGCTTAGTCAATGGGTCTGCTACATTCAGATCTGTATGTATTTTGCAAATCTCTATGTCTCCCTCCTTGACTAGATCACGGATGGAATTGAAGCGTCTTTTGATGTGCTTTGTTCTCTTGTGAAACTTGGATTCCTTCGCCAAGGCTATTGCTCCAGTGTTGTCACAAAAGATTTTCATTGGACCCGATGCACTAGGTATCACACCTAGATCGGATATGAACTCCTTCATCCAGACTCCTTCATTTGCTGCTTCCGAAGCAGTTATATATTCCGCTTCACA
This sequence comes from Secale cereale, assembly GCA_902687465.1. Lineage (NCBI taxonomy): Eukaryota > Viridiplantae > Streptophyta > Magnoliopsida > Poales > Poaceae > Secale > Secale cereale. The sequence goes on from LR738709.1 coordinate 671,865,323, forward strand.
CGTAGATCCCGCCACGACGCTCTGCTTGGAACTGCACCAACTTACAGCTCCACCGTTTAATAAAAACACATATCCGGTTTGTGACTTCGAGTCATCCGGATAAGTGTCAAAGCTTGCATCGACGTAACCGTTTACGACGAGCTCTTTGTCACCTCCATACACGAGAAACATATCCTTTGTCCTTTTCAGGTACTTCAGGATGTTCTTGACCGCTGTCCAGTGATCCACTCCTGGAATACTTTGGTACCTCCCTGCTAGACTTATAGCAAGGCACACATCAGGTCTGGTACACAGCATTGCATACATGATAGATCCTAGGGAATGACTTTCATTTTCTCTCTATCTTCTGCAGTGGTCGGGCATTAAGTCTTACTCAACTTCACACCTTGTAATACATGCAAGAACCCTTTCTTTGACTGATCCATTTTGAACTTCTTCAAAACTTTATCAAGGTATGTGCTTTGTGAAAGTCCAATTAAGCGTCTTGATCTATCTCTATAGATCTTTATGCCTAATATGTAAGCAGCTTCACCGAGGTCTTTCATTGAAAAATTCTTATTCAAGTATCCTTTTATGCTATCCAGAAATTCTATATCATTTCCAACCAACAATATGTCATCCACATATAATATCAGAAATGCTACAGAGCTCCCACTCACTTTCTTGTAAATACAGGCTTCTCGAAAAGTCTGTATAAAACCATATGCTTTGATCACCTCATCAAAGCGTATATTCCAACTCCGAGATGATTGCACCAGTCCATAGATGGATCACTGGAGCTTGCACACTTTGTTAGCACCTTTAGGATCGACAAAACCTTCTGATTGCATCATATACAACTCTTCTTTGAGATATCCATTCAGGAATGCAGTTTTGACATCCATTTGCCAGATTTCATAATCATAAAATGCGACAATTGCTAACATGATTCGGACAGATTTAAGCATCGCTACGGGTGAGAAAGTCTCATCGTAGTCAACTCCTTGAACTTGTCGAAAACCTTTTGCAACAAGTCGAGCTTTGTAAACAATAACATTACCGTCAGCGGCGGTCTTCTTCTTGAAGATCCATTTATTTTTGATGGCTTGCCGATCATTGGGCAAGTCAACCAAAGTCCATACTTTGTTCTCATACATGGATCCCATCTCAGATTTCATGGCCTCAAGCCATTTTGCGGAATCTGGGCTCATCATCGCTTCCTCATAGTTCGTAGGTTCATCATGGTCTAGTAACATGACTTCCTGAACTGGGTTAGCGTACCACTCTGGTGCGGAACATACTCTGGTTGATCTACGAAGTTTAGCAGAAACTTTCATGATCATTATCATTAGCTTCCTCACTAATTGGTGTAGGAATCACTGGAACTAATTTATGTGATGTACTACTTTCCAATTCGGGAGAAGGTACAATTACCTCATCAAGTTCCACTTTCCTCCCACTCACTTCTTTCGAGAGAAACTCCTTCACTAGAAAGGATCCATTTTTAGCAACGAATATCTTGCCTTCGGATCTGTGATAGCAGGTGTACCCAACAGTCTCTTTTGGGTATCCTATGAAGACACATTTCTCCGACTTGGGTTCGAGCTTATCAGGTTGAAGCTTTTTCACATAAGCATCGCAGCCCCAAACTTTAAGAAACGACAACTTTGGTTTCTTGCCAAACCACAGTTAATAAGGCGTCGTCTCAACGGATTTTGATGGTGCCCTATTTAACGTGAATCCAGCTGTCTCTAAAGCATATCCCCAAAACGATAGTGGTAAATCAGTAAGAGACATCATAGACCGCACCATATCTAATAAAGTACGATTACGACGTTTAGACACACCATTACGATGTGGTGTTCCGGGTGGCGTGAGTTGTGAAACTATTCCACATTGTTTCAAATGAAGACCAAAATCGTAACTCAAATATTCACCTCCACGATCAGATCATAGGAACTTTATTTCCTTGTTACGATGATTCTCTACTTCACTCTGAAATTCTTTGAACTTTTCAAATGTTTCAGACTTGTGTTTCATCAAATATATATACCCATATCTGCTCAAATCATCAGTGAAGGTCAGAAAATAACGATACCCACCGCGAGTGTCAACACTCATTGGTCCACATACATCAGTATGTATGATTTCCAACAAATCTGTTGCTCACTCCATTGTTCCGGAGAACGGAGTTTTAGTCATCTTGCCCATGAGGCATGGTTCGCAAGCACCAAGTGATTCATAATCAAGTGATTCCAAAAGTCCATCACTATGGAGTTTCTTCATGCGCTTTATGCCAATATGACCTAAACGGCAGTGCCACAAATAAGTTGCACTATCATTGTTAACCTTGCATCTTTTGGTTTCAATATTATGAATATGTGTATCACTACAATCGAGATCCAACAAGAATAGGCCACTCTTCAAGGGTGCATGACCATAAAAGATATTATTCATAAAAATAGAACATCCATTATTCCCTTATTTAAATGAATAACCGTCTCGCAACAAACAAGATCCAGATATAATGTTCATGCTTAACGCTGGCACCAAATAACAATTACTCAGGTCTAAAACTAATCCCGAAGGTAGATGTAGAGGTAGCGTGCCGATGATACGTCCAAAACGTATCTATAATTTCTGCTTGCTCCATGTTTCTTTTGTGTGATATTGCTATGATATTTATGCACTTCCATACACTTTTGATCATATTTGGACTAACCTATTAACTCAGTGCACCCCAGTGCCAGTTTTTTGTTTTCTAGCTGTTTTTGTATTTCAGGTTTTCCCATTACTTAAATTGGCAGAAAAATTCCGGGAAAAATATATAAAAAATCAGCACTCCAGAAGCTTCCACGCACCAGAAGTGGGGCCAGAGGGGAGCCAGGGGCAGCCCACGCGGCCTGCCCACGCGGCCCCCCTCCTGGCCGCGCCGGGGGGGGGGGGGCGCCTGGGCCCCCCTCTCCGCCTCTGGTGACCCCCTTTGGCATATATTTACCTCGCGTCCCGAAACCCTCGAGGACGGAACCCTTTTTCGTGATCTCATCTCTGTTCCGTCGCCGCCGCGCTTCCAAGATCGGGAGCACCAGGAGAACTCTTCCCGGCACCCTGCCGGAGGGGAGAACCACCACCGGGAGCTTCTCCACCACCATGGATGCTTCCCGGATGAGTTGTGAGTAGTCCCCCTTGGACCATGGGTCCATGACCAGTAGCTATGTGATGTTCTCCTCCCCTCTTTGTTCTTCATCGATTAGACCTCGTGAGCTGCCCTACATGATCGAGGCACATATGTAATCTTTATGCTGTTGCTATGCTGAGTTTGCTGGGATCCGATGGATTATGAGATTATGTTCAGATTGTGTGTGAGTAATATATTTGATTCACCTGTTTTATATTTATGTTCTTGAGTAATTCTTGCATGTTCTCCGTTGCTATTTATTGCTTTGGCCGAGTAGTAGGTAGTAACTCCAAGAGGGAACGTTATGCTTGATTGTGGGTTCATGCCCCTCGATGACTAGCTTGAGTGACAGAAACATGAGTCTAGGGGATGTGTTGTTGCCACAAGGGGGAAAACAACGGTGCTTGTACTTGCGGGTGCAAGGATTGTTTACTTTACGCAAAGTTCTTTTAATGCAGTTGTCTGTTGCTTTGAGTTTACACTATGGGTGGGACTCGCAACTTAATACCAGCGAGATGTTCTGGATAGATATCTCAAGGTGGATGATTAGTAGTAGATGTAGATGGATTTCGGTCTACTTGCCTTGGCATACCGCCCATGCTTTTGAGCCTCTTCCTTTCTTACAGCATAGTTAGCATTGGTTTGCGCACATAATCCTGTCAATTGCCCAGCTGTAATTTGTTTACCTCGCTTAGCTGTTTTATCGTCTTTTGGGAGAGAGACATCACTAGTGAACATCATGGGACCCCGGTCCATATTACCATCACTGATCACACCCGCTATTTACTTCCTGTTCTTATTTCCTAGTTGCAGTCATACCTATCACTATTATCTCTTGCGTTTGATCCTTTGTAAATGACAAGGCCGGAGGGATTGACAACCTCTCTGTACTCGTTGGGAGCAAAGTTATTTGTATCTGTGTGCAGGTCCTGTCAAGCAAAAGTCTCTGGCGCTATTGACACCTTCTTGTCGACCCTCGGAGTCTCACGGGATTCGATCCTTGGTATCTTTGCCAAGGGAAAACTGCCGCTTCGCTACCTCTCAACCTTCCACTTGGGGTAACCAACGAGGGGCGAGAAGCAATCAAGCAAGTTTTCTGGCGCCGTTGCCGGGGACTCCACTCTTCAAGATAGGGGAGTTGCACACTATCTTTTATCTTTGCTTTTTAGTCTTGTTAGTTTACCTTTCAATTTTTGCTTTAGTTTCCTTTACCAAAAATCACAAAAATAGTTATCTTGCTTGCTGCTGCTATGGGTTCCACCGAGAACACCAAGTTGTGTGACTTCACCAGTCATAACAACAATGACTTTATCTGCACGCCTATTACTACACCTGCCACTTCAGCACCTTCTTATGAAATTAAACCTGCTTTACTGAACCTAGTTATGAAAGATCAATTCTCCGGTGCTGGAGATGATGCTGCTTTGCATTTAAATAATTTTGTTGAACTCTGTGATATGCAAAAGTACCGAGAAGTAGATAGTGATATTGTTAAGCTTGAGCTTTTTCCTTTCTCCTTAAGAGGAGGAGCTAAAATCTGGTTTCAATCCTTGCCTAGGAATAGCATAGATTCTTGGGACAAGTGCAAGGATGCCTTTATTGGGAAATACTATCCCCCTGCTAAAATTATCCAACTAAGGAGTAACATAATGAATTTTAAACAATTGGATAATGAACATGTTGCCCTACTCATGGTTTGACTACTTTGATGGTTATCCAAACTTTTTATGCAGGCTTGAACTTTACCTCGCGGAACTTGTTGGATTCGGCCGCGGGAGGATCCTTTATGTCAACTACACTTGGTGCTGCCACGAAGCTTCTCGATGAGATGATGACCAATTATTCCCAATGGCACACCGAACGCGCTCCAACAGGTAGGAAAGTAAACTCTGTCGAGGAGATTTCCTCCCTAAATGAAAAAGTTGACTTGATCATGTCTCTACTTTCCAAGCAATCTTCTATTGATCCTCGTGATGTTCCTTTAAATTCTTTGATTGCTCAAGATCAAGTAGATGTGAACTTTATCTCCAGAAACAATTTCAATAACAATGCTTATAGGAGTAACTTTGGTAGCAACCCTAGACCGTTCCCCTCTAATTCCTATGGGAACAACACTGCTTATCCTAACACCAAGAACTCCACTTCTGAACTAGAGATTATACTTAAAGATTTCATCACTACCCAAAAAGCCTTCAATAAGAATGTAGAAGAAAACTAGCCAAACTAGATAATCTCTCTTCGAAGGTAGACAATTTAGCCCATGAGGTAGAGTTGCTTAAAATTAGAACTTCCCCTCTTGAGGAGAGGAAGACCACTCCTATGAATGCTATTCAAGTGCAAATTAATGAAAACATTAGGATGTTGGCTAAACTTAAAGAGAGATGGGCTAGAGAAAAGGAGGAAGAAGATAGAATTAAGAGCCTTCCTACCCACCACACTGTTGCTACTATCCAAGTTGTTGAGGATATCCAAACTCTTAGCACCCAATGCACTCCTGGTCCCATTGGACCTATTAATGGTGATGCTATGACCTCAACCGTAGAAATTCCTATGACCATAGAAGCTACCAAACAAGTGAGCCTAAAGGACACCACTACCACCTTACTTGATAGTAGTGACCTTGATTTTGATAATTGCACCCTTTCTGAAGTTATTGATTTTCTTCACAAGATGTATAGAGATCCCCACACTAGCACGCTTAATCTTGTCTTCACAGAGCATATGACTAATGCTCTCATCAAAGCTAGGGAGGAGAAACTGAAGGTAGAAGCCTCCATACCTAGAAAGCTAGAAGATGGTTGGGATCCTATGATTAAAATTCAGTTGAATAACTTCTCTTGCTATGCTTTATGTGATGTTGGAGCTAGTACCTCCGTTATGCCCAAAAGAATATATGATATGCTTAAATTGAAACCTTTTGATCCTTGTTCTTTTGGTGTTCGTCTTGTTGATTCTTCCATAAAGAAACCTTTGGGGAGGATCGACGATGTTCTTATCATTGTCAATGATAATTATGTTCCCGTTGATTTTACTATTATGGATATTGAATGTGAACCTTCTTGTCCAATTATTTTGGGACGTCCTTTTCTTCGCACCGTTGGTGCTATCATTGACATGAAAGAGGGGAATATAAAATTCCAATTTCCTCTCAAGAAAGGGATGGAACACTTCCCTAGAAAGAAGATTAAGTTACCTTTTGAGTCCGTTATACGGGCTAGCTATTCTTTTACTCTTGATAAAACTTGATCTCTTTGCATCATGCCTAGCTTAAAGGCATAAAAGAAAGCGCTTTTGGGAGGCAACCCACAATGAATAAAATTTTATTTTGCTTTTGTTGTGTCTTGATGTTTGTTACTACAGTAGCATCATCATTGTATCTTTTCTTTTCAGCTTTGTGCCAAGTTTAGCCTCTGATTGCAAGAAAGTTCAAAAGTTGTGACGTGCTGTCCAGGAAACAGATTCTGTCCTTGGACAGAAAAATTCGTATAAAATCACCAGATCATCTTTTTGGTCTGAATTTTTTCGAAAGCGTGCTCTATACAATTGGCTTTCGGGCGTCTGTTCTCAGTTTTCTGATTTGAGTTGCAGAAGTGCCCCGAAAAAATTATTTACTACCTGCTGGTCTGTTTTTCACAGATTCTGTCCTGTTTTGCCTTTTCTTCGTTTTGCAAACCTTGAGCTTGCTTTTTCTTTGCAAAAACCTTTTGGCAATCTTGAGAAACAGTAGATATTCAAGATTATCCTTATTTCCAGCAGGGAAAAGTTATTTTATTATGGGTACTAACCTCGCTAATCAGATTATGATGAGTTATGTATGAAGGGAGTTTACAAGTGTGCGAGGGAAGATGATAAAAAGATTCAGGAGGGTCAAACGCTCAAGCTTGGGGATGCCCCCGTGCACCCCCAAGAAATATTCAAGAAGACTCAAGCGTCTAAGCTTGGGGATGCCCCCGTGCATCCCCTTCTCTATCAACAATTATTAGTTCGTCTTTCGTTCCACTATATTTTAATCACTTCATGCGTTATGTGCTATGCTTGGAGCGTCTTGCTTTTAGTTTCCCTTTTTTAGTTTTCTTTAGCTTTGCTTGCTGTTCATAACGAGTTAGAACCCAGCTTTCTTTGTGTGGGATAGAAACACGCTCCACTTCAACCTAGAAGACAACATAGGATTTTCATGCTTATCTTTGCTGTGTGTGTTCTTTGTCTTTCCATAGCTACTGTCATGTTTAGATCTTAGTTTTTCATGCTTCTCTTTTTAAAGAGCTTTTGTTTAGTTGGTTGCTGAACTCTCTTGAGTTTTCATGTTTATCTTGTTAAGAGAGTTTGTCTGTTGCACTGAGTTGTGTGTCTTAACTTAAAGTAGGTAATTGAGGTTGCTATTTAATTTTAGTAGTAACTTGCAATAGTTTTGAGGTATTGCCATGAGTAATGTCTGAACTTTTGGTGTCAAGAGCTTTAGCCTATTAGTGATAGATGTCGTATTTTGGGCAATCCGTGTTTATTTTCGAAAACCTACAAAATAGTTGAGAACTTTAGCTACTAAATGGATCACTAATCTTTGGAGGGATCGAATATTAGAGTACACTCACGTACCATGGGTCGAGGATGCGCAAGGGTAACCAAACCCCCATACACACCTCCTCGGGGTACTTGTCTCTTTGTGAACCTCCTAATTAGATTGAGAGTTACCGATAATAAGTGCATGAGTTCTTCAGACTAATGTGAGTATTCGAAGGTTGACACTTCCACCTAACCATATTTTTCTAGCCTCTTCGGTACCGTGCATTGCCCTTTCTCACCTCGAGAGTTGGCGCATACTTCGCCGGTGCATCCAAATCCTTGGCACGATACGCTCTGTCATCATAAGCCTCATTATATCCTTCCTCAAAACAGCCACCATACCTACCTATCAAGGCATTTCCATAGCCTTTCCGAGATACATTGCCATGCAACATCCATATTCTCATGACTTGATCTTCATGTCATACATGCTTTTTGCTTGATCGATGAGCCGCATGCTAGTTGGGCCTTGCCCTAATCATTGCTACATGACGCGCTAGTATCATTGCATATCCTGCTACACCGGCAGAGGCATACATTTGCATACATCATGATAGTTTCATTTTCTTTATGTTGAGTACTTTTGTAAAGTGTGAAAGATCTTCTATACTTCTTGTAATACATAGAGTGTTGCCCCTAAAGTGAGGAAAAGATCCCAAAGAGGACAAATCAAAAGATCCCAAAGAGGACAAAATCAAAAGATCCCAAAGAGGACAAATGAGAGATAAATAGAAAGAGCCATTGAGGCCACAAAAAAATAGAAAAAAAAGAGAAAAAGAAATAAAAAGAGAGAAGGGGGCACACTACTATTTCTTTTGAGAGATCCACACTCGTACTCCATCTTATACTTTGTACTCCATAGAGATTATCATTTATGCATATAGCTATGTGGGGACCTTTACACTATAGAACTTGGCTTGTATATTCCAATGATGAGCCTCCTCAAAAGAGCTCTAGGTCTTCTTGAGGAAGCAAGTTGGATGCACCCCCACTAGTTCCATTGGAGAGCTTACCTTAGCTCATATGTGCATCCGTTGCATGGCAATCCCTACTCCTCACATCATATCTATCATTTGGCTTTCTCTCGCCGATGATTGTCCTCATTGATGTGAGCCTTTCACACCTTTTTTGTCTTCCCCCTCTATCATTTTTCTCTCTTTGCCATCCTAAGTGTCGACTTTCTTGCTTACGCTCATCCATTGCATGAGTGCTCAAAATATCGAAAGGGAGTGGATCATTTTGACTTGTACCTAGCTGACGGTCTGGGGATGAGTCAAGATAAGATTCAAAACAAGACCAAGTGTGAAACTTTAGTAGATTAAGTTCTCAACAATACAAAAACTATGTTTTACTCTCTCATATATCCCTATCCCCTTTCTTGCACGCAAACACCATTTGGAGACATTCGAGTCACGGACAGCGAGAGCTCTTGCACCTTTATGTTCTTATGTTACTTGTTACAATACTAATATAGACTCTTGCTTGTTATGACATGAATTGAATTACATGCCTTGATTGCTTTACTTAAAAGTTCTTATATGGTTGATAGCATGTCACCACAGAAATTATGCTTGTTATCATTTACCTACTCGAGGACGAGCAGGAATTAAGCTTGGGGATGTTGATACGTCCAAAACGTATCTATAATTTCTGCTTGCTCCATGTTTCTTTTGTGTGATATTGCTATGATATTTATGCACTTCCATACACTCTTGATCATATTTGGACTAACCTATTAACTCAGTGCACCCCAGTGCCAGTTTCTGTTTTCTGCTGTTTTTGTATTTCAGGTTTTCCCATTACTTAAATTGCCAGAAAAATTCCGGGAAAATTATATAAAAAATCAGCGCTCCAGAAGCTTCTACGCGCCAGAAGTGGGGCCAGAGGGGAGCCAGGGGCAGCCCAGGCGGCCTGCCCACGCGGCCCCCCTCCTGGCCGCGCTGGGGGGGCGCCCGGGCCCCCCTCTCCGCCTCTGGTGACCCCCTTTGGCATATATTTACCTCGCGTCCCGAAACCCTCGAGGACGGAACCCTTTTTCGTGATCTCATCTCTGTTCCGCCGCCACCGCGTTTCCAAGATCGGGAGCACCAGGAGAACTCTTCCCGGCACCCTGCCGGAGGGGAGAACCACCACCGGGAGCTTCTCCACCACCATGGACGCTTCCCGGATGAGTTGTGAGTAGTGCCCCTTGGACCATGGGTCCATGACCAGTAGCTATGTGATGTTCTCCTCCCCACTTTGTTCTTCATCGATTAGACCTCGTGAGCTGCCCTACATGATCGAGGCACATATGTAATCTTTATGCTGTTGCTATGCTGAGTTTGCTGGGATCCGTTGGATTATGAGATTATGTTCAGATTGTGTGTGAGTAATATATTTGATTCACCTGTTTTATATTTATGTTCTTGAGTAATTCTTGCATGTTCTCCGTTGCTATTTATTGCTTTGGCCGAGTAGTAGGTAGTAACTCCAAGAGGGAACGTTATGCTTGATTGTGGGTTCATGCCCCTCGATGACTAGTGATACGTCCAAAACGTATCTATAATTTATGCTTGCTCCATGCCTTTTTTGTGTGATATTGCTATGATATTTATGCACTTCCTTACACTTTTGATCATATTTGGACTAACCTACTAATGGTTGCAAAAGTGCACAATGTTCTTGTTTTACACTTTATTGTGTAGGAATTACTTGGAAATTGACAAAAACGCAAAAGGAGTCGTATTGGAGTAGGACTCTGACTTTCCTGAAATCTGTCTGAGAACAATATTTAAAGATGGTCACATTCCGGCCCGAAGACGACGTCAAACGGAAAAAGTCTAGTTGCGAAAGTTGTGGGGAATTTCGAGGCGATGCTTCTGGATATAAAATTCGTCCAAATCGGCGTTCGGACGGCCGAGTAAAGCCCGTTTTACTGAGGCCCAAAATCTGATGACGGGAATCCGATAGTCTATATAAAGAGAGGAAACCTAGGTCACCAAGGGCCACAAATTTTCCTCCTCCCGAGCCGCCGTCTTGGAGGGGAGGACCAGCACCATTGCAGCACCATCCACAAGAAAGAAGGGGGGCCAAGGAGCCGCTGCCCCCTAGGGCCGCCGCTGCCCCCTAGGGCCGCCGCCGCCCCGAGGGCCGCCGCCGCCGCCGCGCCCCAAGGGCCGCCGCCGCCGCCTCCGTGGCTGCCGCCGGCCATCTCCTCCTCGCGGGGCTGCACCTATCCATCAACACCATCATCAACCTCCTCCTCACCATGTCCATGCGTGAGTAGTCTTCTCCGGGGCCGAGGGCTCGTACGTGTAGCTATGTGGTTATCTCTCTCTCCCATGATGTGATCTTCGTTGTGATCATAGGCTATGTTAATCTAGGGTGATCCCATGATGTTTCCCCTACCTATAAGTATTGGATTGATGTACTCACTTGTCTTTATCTAGTATAATCCGCGAGACCAAGGTGACAGCGGTCTATTGGACATGGATTAGAAAAATATCTTCATGAGTGATTTCCTCTCTTGTGTGTTGATTGAAGATTGAGAGACTCTTGGTGCTTGTCTTTGACTATCCTTTAGATATGTTGTGGTGATTGTGGGACTCTCTTTGGATGACCGCGGTGACATTGGGAAATCCTTAGATTGAGAACTACGAACTTTGAGGTGTGCTTTTGTAGCCCTACATAATTCTCGTCCTCTCTTGACCACGAAGGAATGACCTCCGGGTGCGTCTCCATTGCATGTTTTATGGGAAATATCATGTGATTCGATTATGTTAATGTTGTTGGGAGTTGCCACTAGTGAAAGTATGATCCCTAGGCCTTGTTTCCACCATTGCAATACCATTTGTGCTCACGTTTACCACTTGTTTGCTTGCTGCACTTTTTATTACAGATTTTTATTACTTTGTTTTGCCATCCATATCACTTGTTATTTAACATCTCTTCGCCGAACTAGTGCACCTATACATCTAACAGGTGTATTAGGTGTGTTGGGGACACAAGAGACTTCTTGTATCTTAGTTGCAGGGTTGCTTGAGAGAGACCATCTTCAACCTCTACTTCCCTGAGTTCGATAAACCTTAGGTCATCCACTTGAGGGAAATTGCTGCTGTCCTACAAACCTTTGCGCTTGGAGGCCCAACATAGTCTACAAGAGTAGAAGCGTGTGTAGACATTACGCTATTTCTAGCGCCGTTGCCGGGGAAGTGAGTGCTTGAAGGTATATCTTTAGATCTTGCAATTAAATCTTTTTGTTTCTTGTTTTTATTTCACTAGTTATGTTTATGGAAAACCGCATTCTTCGTTCGTTGCTTGTGGGAAGACGCTCCACACCTGTGGTGGTTGCTCCTCCTCCCACTGAAATTGTGCCCTATAAAATATCGGCTGGTATTATCGATTATATTTTGGCTAATCGTTATGCAGGAGACAGACATCCCTGTGAACACTTGCTATATCTGTCACAACTATGTTCATTATTTAAGCCTGCAGGTGTATCAAGGGAGTTTGTCATGAGGAAATTGTTCGCCGTATCACTTATAGATAAAGCTTCAGATTGGTATAAGCTTCTCGATAACCCGCACTTGCTTGATTGGCAAGAGCTTATGTCTCTCTTTTATACTAAGTTTTATCCTCTTCATGAAATTAATCGAGACAGGAACTATATCTATAACTTTAGGTCTCGTGACGGAGAGAGCGTAGCTCAAGCTTGGGGGAGACTGAAAACGTTAATGCTAAAATGTCCTAACCATGGGCTCCCCAAAGATGCTTATGTGGAGAGTAAGTGTACCTTTTGCATGTGGATCATGGTAACAATGCTTTATGTGATGCTTATATTGTTGAGTTTATTCGTGATCCCACTAAAAATTATTATGAGAAGGGAACATATGCTTATAGATATTTCAATAATATCAAGTTCCCTCTCTTTACGTTGAAGGTTTTGAAGCTGCACTTGTTTTGTCTTCCTATGCTTATTGCTTTGTGCTTCAATGAATTATTCTATTGCAATATTCCTATGCATAGGAAGCATGTTAGGCTTAAATGTGTTTGGTATTTGCTTCTTGATGCTTTCTTTTGTTCTTCAACTCTTATTCCTACGAGAGCATCATTAAAGTCTTAAGCCTATCTTTATGGCTATAAAGAAAGAGCTCTAGGGAGACAACCCTTGTTATCTTTGCTTTCAGTTTGTTCTTTCAGTTTTTAGTGGTCTTGATGTTTGTTACTACTGTAGCAACATCATTGTATCTTTATTTTTCAGCTTTGTGCCAAGTTTAGCCTCTGATTGCAAGAAAGTTCAAAAGTTGTGACGTGCTGTCCAGGAAACAGATTCTGTCCTTGGACAGAAAAATTCGTATAAAATCACCAGATCATCTTTTTGGTCTGAATGTTTTCGACAGCGTGCTCTATACAATTGGCTTTCGGGTGTCTGTTCTGAGTTTTTTGATTTGAGTTGCAGAAGTGCCCCGAAAAAATTATTTACTACCTGCTGGTCTGTTTTTCACAGATTCTATCATGTTTTGGCTTTCCTTCATTTTGCAAACCTTGAGCTTGCTTTTTCTTTGCAAAAACCTTTTGGCAATCTTGAGAAACAGTAGACCTTCAAGAATATCCTTATTTCCAGCAAGGAACAATTATTTTATTAAGGGTACTAACCTCGCTAATCAGATTATGATGAGTTATGTATGAAGGGAGTTTTCAAGTGTGCGAGGGAAGATGATAAAAAGATTCAGGAGTGTCAAACGCTCAAGCTTGGGGATGCCCCCATGCACCCCCAAGAAATATTCAAGAAGACTCAAGCGTCTAAGCTTGGGGATGCCCCCGTGCATCCCCTTCTCCATCAACATTATCAGTTCGTCTTTCGTTCCACTATATTTTTATCACTTCATGTGTTATGTGCTATGCTTGGAGCGTCTTGCTTTTAGTTTCCTTTTTAGTTTTCTTTAGCTTTGCTTGCTGTTCATAACGAGTTGGAACTCAGCTTTCTTTGTGTGGGAGAGAAACACGCTCCACTTCAACCTAGAACATAACATAGAATTTTCATGTCTATCTTTGCTGTGTGTGTTCTTTGTCTTTCAATAGCTACTATCATGTTCAGCTCTTAGTTTTCATGCTTTACTTTTTAAAGAGCTTTTGTTTAGTTGGTCACTGGAACTCTCTTTAGTTATAATGCTTATCTTGTTAAGAGAGTTGGCTTTTGTTGCACTGGTTGATATGTCTATGATAAAAACGCTACGTGCATAATGGTGCTTAGTAGTTCATGTTTTCTTATGGTTAGTCTCAAATAGCTGGGGGGTTCTCAATGTGTTATTGGAGTACCAACATGATTTGTTTGCCTATGATGTGGTATGGTTTAGTGATATCTTCCTCCAGGAATTTATTTTGATTGACTTGGCGTATGCTCACGCATATTTAAGATTGTAAAGAAAGTCTATCAAACCTTGATGATCTTTAATTTCTGAGTAGCGATATAACTTCCATGCCCGATTCAATGTTGCTTTGTCGCTCTGCATGATTATGACCGTCATTGCTCTTTTAGTTGGTCGCTGCCAGTATTTTGCTAACCTTCGCCTGTACTAAGCGGACTGACTGCTTGTGCATCTAAAATCCTTTAAACCAGTTATGCCATATGAGTCCACCATACCTTCCTATACATGGTATTTACCTGCCATTCCTAACGAAGACTTTCATGTACCATCTCGAAATTATTCAAAAAAGCATTTCTCTTTTGTGCCTCTATTTTAGCTCATGAGGAAGTAGTAGTTAATTCATAATCTTTTTAAGTTGGACAAGCTTCACCCCGGGATTGCATGTCTAATGTGCAAACCCATAATACGAGAAGGAACTGGCATAGAGTGCGCCCGGCTCATTAAAAAAAAATATACAACAAACAAACCCTCCTTCACACTTTGTTCATGAGAAATCAGAAAACTTTGGCAGTGATAAACAAAGGAGATTAAGAGGATGTGATCGTCCTCATTCGGGAGCCGTTCCTCGAAACTTGTCCAGCTCAAGAAGTGATTGAGTTATCTGCTAGCATTCGTTGACAAAACATGCATATTCAAAAATAATAATTATTACCTCTGTTTTTAAAACCAAGAGCTTTGGTACATGTTTAGTTTTTGTTTCCGACCACGGGTTTTCAACCTTGCCAACAAAAGCCACGGTTCGAGAGTCTCCACCTTCTTTCTTTAAAGCACCAACTATTGAGAGCATGATTGTCATTCTGAGTATAATGTGCATTGTCCCAAAGTACCATTGTCTTTTGCATGATTATGATATCGTTTATTCTGAAATCATTGTATCTAGTCGTCACTTAAACCTTGGAGGTGCCCTGCATTTATGTTTTGCTTCACTAAAGGGGGCAAGCGAGGTACCACTTTATCATATTTGCACACCATGCTCACTACAAATCTATTTGATGTTTCAGTATCATATTGTAAAACTTTCAATTCTTTGTGATTTTCTCATGAGGCAACTTAATTACTACAGATTCATTGTCTCAGTAAGCTTTTGTCATGTGACTGTGAAAAGTCCTTATATGGTTAATAGCATGTCACCACAGAAATTATGCTTGTTATCATTTACCTATTCGAGGACGAGCAGGAATTAAGCTTGGGGATGTTGATACGTCCAAAACGTATCTATAATTTCTGCTTGTTCCATGCCTTTTTTGTGTGATATTGCTATGATATTTATGCACTTCCATACACTTTTGATCATATTTAGACTAAACTACTAATGATTGCAAAAGTGCACAATGTTCTTGTTTTACACTTTATTGTGTAGGAATTACTTGGAAATTGACAAAAACGCAAAAGGAGTCGTATTGGAGTAGGACTCTGACTTTCCTGAAATCTGTCTGAGAATGTTTTTTAAAGATGGTCACGTTCCGGCCCGAAGACGACGTCAAACGGAAAAAGTCTAGTTGCGAAAGTTGTGGGGAATTTCGAGGCGATGTTTCTGGATATAAAATTCATCCAAATCGGAGTCCGGACGGCCGAGTAAAGCTCGTTTTACTGAGGCCCAAAATCTAATGACGGGAATCCGAGAGTCTATATAAAGAGAGGAAACCTAGGTCACCAAGGGCCACGAATTTTCCTCCTCCCGTGCCGCCGTCTTGGAGGGGAGGACCAGCACCATTGCAGCACCATCCACTAGGAAGAAGGGGGGCCAAGGAGCCGCTGCCCCCTAGGGCCGCCGCCGCCCCGAGGGCCGCTGCCGCCCCCTAGGGCCGCCGCCGCCGCCGCGCCCCCAAGGGCCGCCGTCGCCGCCTCCGTGGCTGCCGCCGGCCATCTCCTCCTCGCGGGGCTGCACCTCTCCATCAACACCATCATCAACCTCCTCCTTACCATGTCCTTGCGTGAGTAGTCTTCTTCGGGGCCGAGGGCTCGTACGTGTAGCTATATGGTTATCTCTCTCTCCCATGATGTGATCTTCGTTGTGATCATAGGCTATGTTAATCTAGGGTGATCCCATGATGTTTCCCCTACCTCTATGTATTGGATTGATGTACTCACTTGTCTTTATCTAGTATAATCCCCGAGACCAAGGTGACAGCGGTCTATTGGACATGGATTAGAAAAATATTTTCATGAGTGATTTCCTCTCTTGTGTGTTGATTGAAGATTGAGAGTCTCTTGGTGCTTGTATTTGACTATCCTTTAGATATGTTGTGGTGATTGTGGGACTCTCTTTGGATGGCCGCGGTGACATTGGGAAATCCTTAGATTGAGAACTACGAACTTTGAGGTGTGCTTTTGTAGCCCTACATAATTCTCGTCCTCTCTTGACCACGAAGGAATGACCTCCGGGTGCGTCTCCATTGCATGTTTTATGGGAAATATCATGTGAGTCGATTATGTTAATGTTGTTGGGAGTTGCCACTAGTGAAAGTATGATCCCTAGGTCTTGTTTCCACCATTGCAATACCATTTGTGCTCACGTTTACCACTTGTTTGCTTGCTGCACTTTTTATTACAGATTTATATTACTTTGTTTTGCCATCCATATCACTTGTCATTTAACATCTCTTCGCCGAACTAGTGCACCTATACATCTAACAAGTGTATTAAGTGTGTTGGGGACACAAGAGACTTCTTGTATCTTAGTTGCAGTGTTGCTTGAGAGAGACCATCTTCAACCTCTACTTCCCTGAGTTCGATAAACCTTAGGTCATCCACTTGAGGGAAATTGCTGCTGTCCTACAAACCTCTGCGCTTGGAGGCCCAACATAGTCTACAAGAGTAGAAGCGTGTGTAGACATCAACTAGCTTGAGTGACAGAAACATGAGTCTAGGGGATGTGCTGTTGCCACAAGGGGGAAAACAACGGTGCTTGTACTTGGGGGTGCAAGGATTGTTTACTTTACGCAAAGTTCTTTTAATGCAGTTGTCTGTTGCTTTGAGTTTACACTATGGGTGGGACTCGCAACTTAATACCAGCGAGATGTTCTGGATAGATATCTCAAGGTGGATGATTAGTAGTAGATGTAGATGGATTTCGGTCTACTTGCCTTGGCGTACCGCCCATGCTTTTGAGCCTCTACCTTTCTTACAGCATAGTTAGCATTAGTTTGCGCACATAATCCTGTCAATTGCCCAGCTGTAATTTGTTTACCTCGCTTAGCTGTTTTATCGTCTTTTGGGAGGGAGACATCACTAGTGAACATCATGGGACCCCGGTCCATATTACCATCACTGATCACACCCGCTATTTACTTCATGTTCTTATTTCCTAGTTGCAGTCATACCTATCACTATTATCTCTAGCGTTTGATCCTTTGTAAACGACAAGGCCGGAGGGATTGACAACCTCTCTGTACTCGTTGGGAGCAAAGTTATTTGTATCTGTGTGCAGGTCCTATCAAGCAAAAGTCTCTGACGCTATTGACACCTTCTTGTCGACCCTCGGAGTCTCACGGGATTCTTGGTATCTTTGCCAAGGGAAAACTGCCGCTACGCTACATCTCAACCTTCCACTTGGGGTAACCAACGAGGGGCGAGAAGCCATCAAGCAAGTTTTCTGGCGCCGTTGCCGGGGACTCCACTCTTCAAGATAGGGGAGTTGCACGCTATCTTTTATCTTTGCTTTTTAGTCTTGTTAGTTTACCTTTCAGTTTTTGCTTTAGTTTCCTTTACCAAAAATCACAAAAATAGTTATCTTGCTTGCTGCTGCTATGGGTTCCACCGAGAACACCAAGTTGTGTGACTTCACCAGTCATAAAAACAATGACTTTATCTGCACGCCTATTACTACACCTGCCACTTCAGCACCTTCTTATGAAATTAAACCTGCTTTACTGAACCTAGTTATGAAAGATCAATTCTCCGGTGCTGGAGATGATGCTGCTTTGCATTTAAATAATTTTGTTGAACTCTGTGATATGCAAAAGTACCGAGAAGTAGATAGTGATATTGTTAAGCTTAAGCTTTTTCCTTTCTCCTTAAGAGGAGGAGCTAAAATCTGGTTTCAATCCTTGCCTAGGAATAGCATAGATTCTTGGGTCAAGTGCAAGGATGCCTTTATTGGGAAATACTATCCCCCTGCTAAAATTATCCAACTAAGGAGTAACATAATGAATTTTAAACAATTGGATAATGAACACGTTGCCCAAGCTTGGGAACGCATGAAATCTCTTGTCAAGAACTGCCCTACTCATGGTTTGACTACTTGGATGATTATCCAAACTTTTTATGCAGGCTTGAACTTTATCTCGCGGAACTTGTTGGATTCGGCCGCGGGAGGAACCTTTATGTCAACTACACTTGGTGCTGCCACGAAGCTTCTCGATGAGATGATGACCAATTATTCCCACTGGCACACCGAACGCGCTCCAACAGGTAGGAAGGTAAACTCTGTCGAGGAGATTTCCTCCCTAAATGAAAAAGTTGACTTGATCATGTCTCTACTTTCCAAGCAATCTTCTATTGATCCTCGTGATGTTCCTTTAAATTCTTTGATTGCTCAAGATCAAGTAGATGTGAACTTTATCTCTAGAAACAATTTCAATAACAATGCTTATAGGAGTAACTTTGGTAGCAACCCTAGACCGTTCCCCTCTAATTCCTATGGGAACAACAATGCTTATCCTAACACCAAGAACTCCACTTCTGAACTAGAGATTATGCTTAAAGATTTCATCACTACCCAAAAAGCCTTCAATAAGAATGTAGAAGAAAAACTAGCCAAACTAGATAATCTCTCTTCGAAGGTAGACAATTTAGCCCATGAGGTAGAGTTGCTTAAAATTAGAACTTCCCCTCTTGAGGAGAGGAAGACCACTCCTATGAATGCTATTCAAGTGCAAATTAATGAAAACATTAGGATGTTGGCTAAACTTAAAGAGAGATGGGCTAGAGAAAAGGAGGATGAAGATAGAATTAAGAGCCTTCCTACCCACCACACTGTTGCTACTATCCAAGTTGTTGAGGATATCCAAACTCTTAGCACCCAATGCACTCCTGGTCCCATTGGACCTATTAATGGTGATGCTATGACCTCAACCGTAGAAATTCCTATGACCATAGAAGCTACCAAACAAGTGAGCCTAAAGGACACCACTACCACCTTACTTGATAGTAGTGACCTTGATTTTGATAATTGCACCCTTTCTGAAGTTATTGATTTTCTTCACAAGATGTCTAGAGATCCCCACACTAGCACGCTTAATCTTGCCTTCACAGAGCATATCACTAATGCTCTCATCAAAGCTAGGGAGGAGAAACTTAGGGTAGAAGCCTCCATACCTAGAAAGCTAGAAGATGGTTGGGATCCTATGATTAAAATTAAGTTGAATAACTTCTCTTGCTATGCTTTATGTGATGTTGGAGCTAGTACCTCCGTTATGCCCAAAAGAATATATGATATGCTTAAATTGAAACCTTTTGATCCTTGTTCTTTTGGTGTTCGTCTTGTTGGTTCTTCCATAAAGAAACCTTTGGGGAGGATCGACGATGTTCTTATCATTGTCAATGACAATTATGTTCCCGTTGATTTTACTATTATGGATATTGAATGTGAACCTTCTTGTCCAATTATTTTGGGACGTCCTTTTCTTCACACCGTTGGTGCTATCATTGACATGAAAGAGGGGAATATAAAATTCCAATTTCCTCTCAAGAAAGGGATGGAACACTTCCCTAGAAAGAAGATTAAGTTACCTTTTGAGTCCGTTATACGGGCTAGCTATTCTTTTACTCTTGATAAAACTTGATCTCTTTGCATCATGCCTAGCTTAAAGGCATAAAAGAAAGCGCTTTTGGGAGGCAGCCCACAGTGAATAAAATTTTATTTTGCTTTTGTTGTGTCTTGATGTTTGTTACTACAGTAGCATCATCATTGTATCTTTTCTTTTCAGCTTTGTGCCAAGTTTAGCCTCTGATTGCAAGAAAGTTCAAAAGTTGTGACGTGCTGTCCAGGAAACAGATTCTGTCCTTGGACAGAAAAATTCGTATAAAATCACCAGATCATCTTTTTGGTCTGAATTTTTTCGAAAGCGTGCTCTATACAATTGGCTTTCGGGTGTCTGTTCTGAGTTTTCTGATTTGAGTTGCAGAAGTGCCCCGAAAAAATTATTTACTACCTGCTGGTCTGTTTTTCACAGATTATGTCCTGTTTTGCCTTTTCTTCGTTGTAAAAACCTTGAGCTTGCTTTTTCTTTGCAAAAACCTTTTGGCAATCTTGAGAAACAGTAGATATTCAAGATTATCCGTATTTCCAGCAGGGAAAAGTTATTTTATTATGGGTACTAACCTCGCTAATCAGATTATGATGAGTTATGTATGAAGGGAGTTTTCAAGTGTGCGAGGGAAGATGATAAAAAGATTCAGGAGGGTCAAACGCTCAACTTGAGGATGCCCCCGTGCACCCCCAAGAAATATTCAAGAAGACTCAAGCGTCTAAGCTTGGGGATGCCCCCGTGCATCCCCTTCTCCATCAACAATTATCAGTTCGTCTTACGTTCCACTATATTTTAATCACTTCATGCGTTATGTGCTATGCTTGGAGCGTCTTGCTTTTAGTTTCCCTTTTTTAGTTTTCTTTAGCTTTGCTTGCTGTTCATAACGAGTGAGAACCCAGCTTTCTTTGTGTGGGAGAGAAACACGCTCCACTGTAACCTAGAACACAACATAGGATTTTTATGCTTATCTTTGCCGTGTGTGTTCTTTGTCTTTCCATAGCTACTGTCATGTTTAGCTCTTAGTTTTCATGCTTCTCTTTTTAAAGAGCTTTTGTTTAGTTGGTTGCTGAACTCTCTTGAGTTTTCATGTTTATCTTGTTAAGAGAGTTTGTGTGTTGCACTAAGTTGTGTGTCTTAACTTAAAGTAGGTAATTGAGGTTGCTATTTAATTTTAGTAGTAACTTGCAATAGTTTTGAGGTATTGCCATGAGTAATGTCTGAACTTTTGGTGTCAAGAGCTTTAGCCCATTAGTGATAGATGTCGTATTTTGGGCAATCCGTGTTTATTTTCGAAAACCTACAAAATAGTTGAGAACTTCAGCTACTAAATGGATCACTAATCTTTGGAGGGATCGAATATTAGAGTACACTCACGTACCATGGGTCGAGGATGCGCAAGGGTAACCAAACCCCCATACACACCTCCTCGGGGTACTTGTCTCTTTGTGAACCTCCTAATTAGATTGAGAGTTACCGATAATAAGTGCATGAGTTCTTCGGACTAATGTGAGTATTCGAAGGTTGACACTTCCACCTATCCATATTTTTCTAGCCTCTTCGGTACCGTGCATTGCCCTTTCTCACCTTGAGAGTTGGCGCATACTTCGCCGGTGCATCCAAATCCTTGGCACGATACACTCTGTCATCATAAGCCTCATTATATCCTTCCTCAAAACAGTCACCATACCTACTTATTAAGGCATTTCCATAGCCTTTCCGAGATACATTGCCATGCAACATCCATCTTCTCATGACTTGATCTTCATGTCATACATGCTTTTTGCTTGATCGATGAGCCGCATGCTAGTTGGGCCTTGCCCTAATCATTGCTACATGATGCGCTAGTATCATTGCATATCCTGCTACACTGGCAGAGGCCTACATTTGCATACATCATGATAGTTTCATTTTCTTTATGTTGAGTACTTTTGTAAAGTGTGAAAGATCTTCT
Source organism: Secale cereale (assembly GCA_902687465.1). Taxonomy (NCBI): domain Eukaryota; kingdom Viridiplantae; phylum Streptophyta; class Magnoliopsida; order Poales; family Poaceae; genus Secale; species Secale cereale. The sequence goes on from LR738709.1 coordinate 671,887,151, forward strand.
ATACTTCTTGTAATACATAGAGTGTTGCCCCTAAAGTGAGGAAAAGATCCCAAAGAGGACAAATCAAAAGATCCCAAAGAGGACAAAATCAAAAGATCCCAAAGAGGACAAATGAGATATAAATAGAAAGAGCCATTGAGGCCACAAAAAAATAAAAAAAAATAAAAAAAAAAAGAGAAAAAGAAATAAAAAGAGAGAAGGGGGCACACTACTATTTCTTTTGAGAGATCCACACTCGTACTCCATCTTATACTTTGTACTCCATAGAGATTATCATTTATGCATATAGCTATGTGGGGACCTTTACACTATAGAACTTGGCTTGTATATTCCAATGATGAGCCTCCTCAAAAGAGCTCTAGGTCTTCTTGAGGAAGCAAGTTGGATGCACCCCCACTAGTTCCATTGGAGAGCTTACCTTAGCTCATATGTGCATCCGTTGCATGGCAATCCCTACTCCTCACATCATATCTATCATTTGGCTTTCTCTCGCCGATGATTGTCCTCATTGATGTGAGCCTTTCACACCTTTTTTGTCTTCCCCCTCTATCATTTTTCTCTCTTTGCCATCCTAAGTGTCGACTTTCTTGCTTACGCTCATCCATTGCATGAGTGCTCAAAATATCGAAAGGGAGTGGATCATTTTGACTTGTACCTAGCTGACGGTCTGGGGATGAGTCAAGATAAGATTCAAAAGAAGACCAAGTGTGAAACTTTAGTAGATTAAGTTCTCAACAATACAAAAACTATGTTTTACTCTCTCATATATCCCTATCCCCTTTCTTGCACGCAAACACCATTTGGAGACATTCGAGTCACGGACAGCGAGAGCTCTTGCACCTTTATGTTCTTATGTTACTTGTTACAATACTAATATAGACTCTTGCTTGTTATGACTTGAATTGAATTACATGCCTTGATTGCTTTACTTAAAAGTTCTTATATGGTTGATAGCATGTCACCACAGAAATTATGCTTGTTATCATTTACCTACTCGAGGACGAGCAGGAATTAAGCTTGGGGATGTTGATACGTCCAAAACGTATCTATAATTTCTGCTTGCTCCATGTTTCTTTTGTGTGATATTGCTATGATATTTATGCACTTCCATACACTTTTGATCTTATTTGGACTAACCTATTAACTCAGTGCACCCCAGTGCCAGTTTCTGTTTTCTGCTGTTTTTGTATTTCAGGTTTTCCCATTACTTAAATTGCCAGAAAAATTCCGGGAAAAATATATAAAATATCAGCGCTCCAGAAGCTTCCACGCGCCAGAAGTGGGGCCAGAGGGGAGCCAGGGGCAGCCCAGGCGGCCTGCCCACGCGGCCCCCCTCCTGGCCGCGTCGGGGGGGCGCCTGGGCCCCCCTCTCCGCCTCTGGTGACCCCCTTTGGCATATATTTACCTCGCGTCCCGAAACCCTCGAGGACGGAACCCCTTTTCGCGATCTCATCTCTGTTCCGCCGCCGCCGCGCTTCCAAGATCGGGAGCACCAGGAGAACTCTTCCCGGCACCCTGCCGGAGGGGAGAACCACCACCGGGAGCTTCTCCACCATCATGGACGCTTCCCGGATGAGTTGTGAGTAGCCCCCCTTGGACCATGGGTCCATGACCAGTAGCTATGTGATGTTCTCCTCCCCTCTTTGTTCTTCATCGATTAGACCTCATGAGCTGCCCTACATGATCGAGGCACATATGTAATCTTTATGTTGTTGCTATGCTGAGTTTGCTGGGATCCGATGGATTATGAGATTATGTTCAGATTGTGTGTGAGTAATATATTTGATCACCTCTTTTATATTTATGTTCTTGAGTAATTCTTGCATGTTCTCCGTTGCTATTTATTGCTTTGGCCGAGTAGTAGGTAGTAACTCCAAGAGGGAACGTTATGCTTGATTGTGGGTTCATGCCCCTCGATGACTAGCTTGAGTGAGAGAAACATGAGTCTAGCGGATGTGCTGTTGCCAGAAGGGGGAAAACAACGGTGCTTGTACTTGCGGGTGCAAGGATTGTTTACTTTACGCAAAGTTCTTTTAATGCAGTTGTCTGTTGCTTTGAGTTTACACTATGGGTGGGACTCGCAACTTAATACCAGCGAGATGTTCTGGATAGATATCTCAAGGTGGATGATTAGTAGTAGATGCAGATGGATTTCGGTCTACTTGCCTTGGCGTACCGCCCATGCTTTTGAGCCTCTACCTTTCTTACAGCATAGTTAGCATTGGTTTGCGCACATAATCCTGTCAATTGCCCAGCTGTCATTTGTTTACCTCGCTTAGCTGTTTAATCGTCTTTTGGGAGAGAGACATCACTAGTGAACATCATGGGACCCTGGTCCATATTACCATCACTGATCACACCCGCTATTTACTTCCTGTTCTTATTTCCTAGTTGCATTCATACCTATCACTATTATCTCTTGCATTTGATCCTTTGTAAATGACAAGGCCGGAGGGATTGACAACCTCTCTGTACTCGTTGGGAGCAAAGTTATTTGTATCTGTGTGCAGGTCCTGTCAAGCAAAAGTCTCTGGTGCTATTGACACCTTCTTGTCGACCCTCAGAGTCTTACGGGATTCGATCCTTGGTATCGTTGCCAAGGGAAAACTGCCGCTATGCTACATCTCAACCTTCCACTTGGGGTAACCAACGAGGGGCGAGAAGCCATCAGCCGACAGCGATCACATCGACTTTGGAACCATTTCCCACGCGCATCGTCACCTCGTCCTTAGCCAATCTTCGTTTCATCTGTAGTCCCTGTTTTGAGTTACAAATATTAGCAATTGAACCGGTATCAAATACCCAGGTACTACTACGAGTATTAGTAAGGTACACATCAATAACATGTATATCACATATACCTTTGTTCACCTTGCCATCCTTCTTATCAGCCAAATACTTGGGGCAGTTCCGCTTCCAGTGTCCAGTCCCTTTGCAGTAGAAGCACTCAGTTTCAGGCTTGGCTCGAGACTTGGGTTTCTTCGCCGGAGTAGCAACTATCTTGCTATTCTTCTTGAAGTTCCCCTTCTTTCCCTTGCCCTTTTTCTTGAAACTAGTGGTCTTGTTAACCATCAACAATTGATGCTCCTTTTTGATTTCTACCTCCGCAGCCTTGAGCATAGCGAAGAGCTCGGGAATTGTCTTTTGCATCCCTTGCATATTATAGTTCATCACGAAGCCTTTATAGCTTGGTGGCAGTGATTGAAGAACTCTATCAATAACACTATCCTCGTCAACTTTACAACCAAGTTGAGTCATATGATTGTAGTACACAGACATTCTGAGCAAGTGTTCACTGATAGAACTATTCTCCTCCATCTTGCAGCTATAGAACTTACTGGAAACCTCATATTTCTCAGTTCGGGCATTTGCTTGAAATATTAACTTCAACTCCTGGAACATCTCATATGCTCCATGACGTTCAAAATGTCGTTGAAGTCCCGGTTCTAAGCCGTAAAGCATGGCACACTGAACTATCGTGTAGTCATCAGACTGCGTCTGCCAGACAATCAAAGCGTGTACATTAGCGGGAGGGGGCTTGTCACCTAGCGGTGCTTCAAGGACATAATTCTTCTGTGCAGCAATGAGGATAATCCTCAAGTTACGGACCCAGTCTGTGTAATTGCTACCATCATCTTTCAACTTAGCTTTCTCTAGGAATGCATTAAAATTCAAAGGAACGGTAGCACGGGCCATTGATCTACAGCCATATAGATATGCAAAAAACTATCAAGACTAAGTTCATGATAAATTAAAGTTAAATTAGTCATATTACTTAAAGAACTCCCACTTAGATAGACATCCATCTGGTCATCTAAATGATCACATGATCCAAACAACTAAACCATGTCCGATCATCACGTGAGATGGAGTAGTTTTCAATGGTGAACATCTTATGTTGATCATATATACTATATGATTCACGCTCGACCTTTCGGTCTCCAGTGTTCCGAGGCCATATCTGCATATGCAAGGCTCGTCAAGTTTAACCCGGGTATTCTGCATGTACAAAAACTGGCTTACACCCGTTGTATGTGAACGTAGAGCTTATCACACCCGATCATCACGTGGTGTCTCGGCACGACAAACTTTTGCAACGGTGCATACTCAGGGAGAACACTTATACCTTGAAATTTTGTAAGGGATCATCTTATAATGCTACCGTCGTACTAAGCAAAATAAGAAGCATAATAAAATAAACATCACATGCAATCAAAATATGTGACATGATATGGCCATCATCATCTTGTGCTTTTGATCTCCATCTCCAAAGCACCGTCATGATGACCTTCGTCACCGGCGCGACACCTTGATCTCCATCGTAGCATCGTTGTCGTCTCGCCAACTATTGCTTCCACGACTATCGCTACCGCTTAGTGATAAAGTAAAGCAATTACATGGCGACTGTATTTCATACAATAAAGCGACAACGATATGGCTCCTGCCAGTTGCCGATAACTTTACAAAACATGATTATCTCGTATAACTCATCATGTCTTGACCATATCACATCACAACATGCCCTGCAAAAACAAGTTAGACGTCCTCTACTTTGTTCTTGCAAGTTTAACGTGGCTGCTATAGGCTTAGCAAGAACCGTTCTTACCTACGCATACAAAAACCACAACGATTTTTCGTCAAGTATGTGTTGTTTTAACCTTCACAAGGATCGGGCGTAGCCACACTCGATTCAGCTAAAGTGAGAGAGACAGACACCCGCTAGTCACCTTTAAGCAACGAGTGCTCATAACGGTGAAACCAGTCTCGTGTAAGCGTACGCGTAATGTCGATCCGGGCCGCTTCATCTCACAATACCGCCGAACCAAAGTATGACATGCTGGTAAGCAGTATGACTAGTATCGTCCACAACTCACTTGTGTTCTTCTCGTGCATATCATCTACGCATAGACCTGTCTCTGATACCACTGTTGGGGAACGTAGTAATTTCAAAAGAATTCCTACGCACACGCAAGATCATGGTGATGCATAGCAACAAGAGGGGAGAGTGTTGTCTACGTACACTCGTAGACCGAAAGCGGAAGCGTTAGCACAACACGGTTGATGTAATCGTACGTCTTCACGATCCGACCGATCAAGTACCGAACGCACGGCACCTCCGAGTTCAGCACACGTTCAACCCGATGACGTCCATCGAACTCCGATCCAGCCGAGTGTTGAGGGAGAGTTTCGTCAGCAGGACGGTGTGGTGATGATGATGATATTCTACAGACGCAGGGCTTCGCCTAAGCACCGCTATAGTATTATCGAGGTGGACTATGGTGGAGGGGGCACCGCACACGGCTGAGAGATCAAATCAATTTTTGTCTCTAGAGTGCCCCCCTGCCCCCGTATATAAAGGAGGAAGGGGGGGGAGAGGCGGCCGGACAGGAGGGCGCGCCAGGAGGAGTCCTACTCCCACCGGGAGTAGGACTCCCTACCTTTTACTTGTTGGATTAGGAGTGGAGAGGGAAGGAGAGAGAAGGAAAGGAAAGGGGGGGGGGGGCGCCGCCCCCACCTCCTTGTCCAATCCGGACTTGGGGGGAGGGGCGCACGGCTGCCCCTTGGCCGCATTTCCTCCTTTACCAATTGGGCCCATGAGGCCCAATAACCTTCGGGGGGTTCCGGTAACCCCCCGGTACTCCGGTATATATCCGATAACCCCCGGAACCATTCCGATGTCCGAATATAGTCGTCCAATATATCAATCTTTATGTCTTGACCATTTCGAGACTCCTCGTCATGTCCGTGATCATATCCGGGACTCCGAACAACTTTCGGTACATCTAAACTCATAAACTCATAATATAATCATCATCGAAACTTTAAGCGTGCAGACCCTACGGGTTCGAGAGCTATGTAGACATGACCGAGACTCATCTCCGGTCAATAACCAATAGCGGAACCTGGATGCTCATATTGGCTCCTACATATTCTACGAAGATCTTTATCGGTCAAACCGCGTAACAACATACGTTGTTCCCTTTGTCATCGGTATGTTACTTGCCCGAGATTCGATCGTCGGTATCTCAGTACCTAGTTCAATCTCGTTACCGGCAAGTCTCTTTACTCGTTCCGTAATACATCATCCTGCAACTAACTCATTAGTTGCAGTGCATGCAAGGCATAAGTGATGTGCATTACCGAGTGGGCCCAGAGATACCTCTCCGACAATCGGAGTGACAAATCCTAATCTTGAAATACGCCAACCCAACAAGTACCTTCGGAGACACCTGTAGAGCACCTTTATAATCACCCAGTTACGTTGTGACATTTGGTAGCACACAAAGTGTTCCTACGGTAAACGGGAGTTGCATAATCTCATAGTTATAGGAACATGTATAAGTCATGAAGAAAGCAATAACAAACTAAACGATCAAGTGCTAAGCTAACGGAATGGTTCAAGCCAATCACATCATTCTCCTAATGATGTGATCCCATTAATCAAATGACAACTCATGTCTATGGTTAGGAAACATAACCATGTTTGATCAACGAGCTAGTCAAGTAAAGGCATACTAGTGACACTGTGTTTGTCTATGTATTCACACATGTATTATGTTTCCGGTTAATGCAATTCTAGCATGAATAATAAACATTTATCATGATATAAGGAAATAAATAATAACTTTATTATTGCCTCTAGGGCATATTTCCTTCATTGTGTTGACTTCATTCCTGGCCTTAAGAAGATTGGTATCCCTAAATCGCGGTATGAGGGGTGACTGACTGGGAAAGGCACGCTTGGAGGGGAGTCAGTAATATGCAGGGACGGGCATTCTTGGTCTGAAGCACACTACACAGTTCTACAGAACTCTACCCTGGTGACCCCGTATGTCGATGAACACAAGAACAGTCTGTGCTCCAAACACCCGGAGCAGTGTGACGACTGGATTACAGGTGAACACATCAAGACTTTCGGCAGTTGGATGGAAACACGTCTCAGAGGTGACAACACTGTTTGTGATGAGCTGTACTCGTTGTTCAGGGGTCCATCTTCGACTGTATTGCTTTACAAAGGATACGAGATAGATGGGAATACATTTTACACGATTGCCCAAGATCAAAAGAGCACCAACCAAAACAGCGGTGTCCGCTTTGATGCAGCAACCAAGAAGGGAAAGGACACATATTATAGTTACATAGTGGATATATGGGAACTTGACTACGGACATGATTTTAAGGTCCCTTTGTTTAAGTGCAAATGGGTCAATCTGTCAGTAGGCGGGGTACAGGTAGACCCAGATTACAGAATGACAACAGTGGATCTGAACAATCTTGGGTACACAGATGAACCATTCGTCCTAGCCAATGATGTGGCGCAGGTTCTCTATGTGAAGGACATGTCTACGAAAACTAGAAAAATAAAAGATACGGAAGTGAACAAATCATACGATGAGCCAAAGCGCCACATAGTTCTTTCAGGAAAAAGAGACTTCGTGGGAGTGGAGGGCAAGACATACATTTCCTCAGATTATGAAAAGTTTCCTGAAATTCCCCCCTTCAAAGTCAAGGCTGACCCAAGCACCCTGATAAACGATGAAGATTATCCATGGTTACAGCGCAATAAGCAAAGGACACAAGAGAAGAAAAAGTGAAGACTTTCTCTCCACAACTATTGTGATGAAGCCTTTGATCCAGAATATCACTTTGTAATGGTGCATTTTGAACACAGAAAAAGTCTGGAGTTCAAATAAGTTCAAAATGAAATCCCTTTGTAACACGCGAGTTTCTGTATGAAACCCTGATACCTCGAAATAGATTGTCCGTTTTGTACACGAAGTGCATCCAGTTTTTGCCGTAACCCTCTCTACTTTTTTACACGTGCTATGTGGGTGAAATGATGAAACCATGCCAACTTTCAACCTTTTCAGAGTTCATTTGAAATGCTTTTCAAATTTAGGGTCTTATAGCTCAAAAAAATTAGTAAATGCATGAAAATAATAAATGAAGTCAGAAAGGGTTGAAAATTGATGAAGTGGATTTGAATGGTGCATTTTGAACACAGAAAAAGTCTGTAGTTCAAATAAGTTCAAAAAATGAAATCCCTTTGTAACAGATGAGTTTTCGTCTGAAATCCTGATACCTCGAAACAGATAGTCCGTTTTGTACACGAAGTGCATCCAGTTTTTGCCGTAACCCTCTCAACTTTTTAGCACATGCTATGTGGGTGAAATGATGATACCATGCCAACTTTCAACCTTTTCACAGTTCATTTGATATGCTTTTCAATTTCAGGGTCATTTAGCTCAAAGAATGAACTAATATAAAAAAGAATGAACTGGAAAACTTTTATGAAACTCTAATAGCAAAAATAATAAACTAAAAGAATGAACTAAAAAACTTTAATGAAACTCTAATAGAAAAGAGAATGAACTAGAAAATTTTAATGAAACTCTAATAGCTAAAGGAATCAACCAAAAAGCTTTTATAAACCTCTAGTCTTATTGAAACTAAAATTATATAAAATTTATGCAACTAAAATTATCAAAGTATTTTCTGTTCGAAACATTAAAAGCAAATAGAATTTTCATAAAATAAATAAAAAAGAAAAAATAGAATAAAATTAGTAAGTAGAATAAAAAATAAAATAAAAAAGTAGAAACAAAATAAACTTTAATAAAGTAAAATAAATAAACTTTAATAAAATAAATAAAAATAGCAATAGTAAGTATTTTTTGAAAGTAGAAACAAAATTAAAAAAATAAAGCAACAAAGAAAAAAATGGAACAAAATAAAAAATGCCACCTACTGGGCCACTACGGCTTGAATACGACTAGAAACCCAACCGTGGGCCAGGATTCAGGCCCGCAGCAGGCCCAGTAGGCCCACAGGCACACATTCACAGATTAGGCCCGAAAGCCTACAGTTGAGAGGAGCTCGAGAGGGTGGGCGCAGCAGCGCTTATAAACCACTCTCGGGCTCTCTCAACTAGCGAGGTGGGACTAAACTTTTGGCCGCGACGCGGGCATCACAAGGCCTTTGGTTCCGGTTGGTGGCATCAACCGGGACTAAAGGAGTGCATTGGTACCGGTTCGTGACACCAACCGGGAACAATGACCCCCTTTTAGTCCCGGTTCGTGCCACCAACCGGGACCAAAGGCCTCTGCTTCTCGCCCTTTGGGCTGCTGAAAAGAGACCTTTGGTCCCGGTTCGTGGGACCAACCGGGACTCAAGGGGGACATTGGTCCCGGTTGGTGCCACGAACCGGGACCAAAGCCTTTGCTATATAACCAGCACTTCGGAAAATTTCACATCCATCGCGAGTTGCCGCCCGACCTCCTCGGCGCCGTCACCGTCGCCCATGCCCGCGAGCCCACGCCGACGCCGTCTGCCGCACCCGAGCCCACCCCGACGCCATCAAGCACGCCAGGCCGCGCCCCTGTGCCCCGGCCCGCCCCCGACGTCCGTCGCCACACCGTCGCCTTCCGCGCGTCGCCCTCGCCACGCCGGCCCCTGCCCCGGCCCGCGCCCCCACCGTCTTCGTCGTCGCCGCCCCCGCCCTCGCCCTCGCCGGTCGCCCCCGATGTGAGCCGCCGCCGCCCCGGCTCTGTTCAGGGCATTTTTTTCATTTTTTTTCTTATAATGTGTATTAATTTTGTTGTTCATATCATTTTTTTCATATATAAAATGTATATATGTATGTATGCAAAAGTTAGAATTTTTTTCTGTTCATAAATTTTTTTGGTGATATTATTGTAGAATATGCAAATGTTTGTATGTTCATATGCAAATATTATGTCATTTTTCATAGAATTAATATGATTTTTTCTGTTGTAATTTTGTTCATAGAAATTTTATTTTGTTCATGTGATTTTTATGTTTTTTCTGTAGTAATTTTGTTCATAAAGTTTTAGGATGAAAAAAAAAGAAGAAGAAGAAGAAAAAGGGAGGAGGAGAAGTTTCGTTTAGTTTTAGGATTATTTTAGTTTATGTTTAGTTTAGGAAGAAGGAAAAGAAAAAGGAGATTAAGAGGAGAGGAAGAAGAGGAGAAATAAATAAGAAGAGGAAAAAAGAAAAAAATAGAGGAGAAGAAAGGAATAGAGGAGAAGAAGAAATTTTCTCCTCTTTTTTTTCCTTCCTTTTTCTCTTCGATCTTCTCCTCTATTACATTCATCTTCTCCTCTTTTTTTCTTCTTCTTCCTCTTCTTATTTCTTATCGGGTATGTCGTTATCGATATACCCCTTCCTCGATAACTTCGACATGAGGGGGGAGGGGTCGCCGAGGGTTCGAGGAGCGAGGGTCGGGAATCAGCTAGGGTAGAGAGGGTCAAGGGTCACCGAGTGGTCGAGGGTCGCCGAGGGTTCGAGGGTCCAGGGGTCGAGGGTCCAGGGTTCGAGGGTCGTCGAGGGGCCGAGGTTCGAGGGTCGAGGGTCATCGAGGGGTCGGGGGTCGAGGATCGCCGAGGGGTCGAGAGGTTGCCTAGTGTCAAAGTATTGAAGAAATCCATGCCTTCATCAATTTTCTGTTTTTACATGTTTTTTTAATGTACTTGGTCAATTTTTATGTGCTTCCACTTAGATAATGAGGATATAATTCTTATGTGCAGCAATGAGGATAATCCTCAAGTTACGGACCCAGTCCGTGTAGTTGCTACCATCATCTTTCAGCTCAACTTTCTCTAGGAACGCATTAAAATTCAAGGGAACGGTAGCACGGGCTATTGATCTACAACAACATAGATAAGCAAAAACTATCAGGACTAAGTTCATGATAAATTAAAGTTCAATTAATCATATTACTAAAGAACTCCCACTTAGATAGACATCCCTCTAGTAATCTAAATGATCACGTGATCCCAATCAACTAAACCATGTATGATCATCACGTGAGATGGAGTAGTTTTCAATGGTGAACATCTTATGTTGATCATATCTACTATATGATTCATGCTCGACCATTTAGTCTCCAGTGTTCCAAGGTCATGTCTGTACATGCTAGGCTCGTCAAGTTTAACCCGAGTATTCTGCATGTGCAAAACTGTCTTACACCCGTTGTATTTGAACGTAGAGCTTATCACACCCGATCATCATGTGCTGTCGCGGCACGACGAACTTTCGCAACGGTGCATACTCAGGGAGAACACTTGTACCTTGAAATCTTGTCAGGGATCATCTTATAATGCGACCGCCATACTAAGCAAAATAAGAAGCATAATAAGATAAACATCATATGCAATCAAAATATGTGACATGATATGGCCATCATCATCTTGTGCTTTTTATCGCCATCTCCAAAGCATCGTCATGATCTCCATCGTCACCGTCTTAACACCATGATCTTCATCATAGCGTCGTGGTCGTCTCGCCAACTATTGCTACTACTACTATCGCTAACTCATAGTGATAAATAAGAGCAATTACATGGCTTTCACAATTCATACAATAAAGAGACAACCATAAGGCTCCAGCCGGTTGCCGATATTTTACAAAACATGATCATCGCATACAATAACGTATAACTCATCATGTCTTGACCATATCACATCACAACATGCCAGGCAAAAACAAGTTAGACGTCCTCAACTTTGTTGTTGCAAGTTTTACGTGGTTGCTACGGGCTTAGCAAGAACTGTTCTTACCTATGCATCAAAACCACAACGATTTTTCTTCAAGTGTGATGTTTTAACCTTCACAAGGACCGGGCGTAGTCACAATCGATTCAACTAAAGTGAGAGAGACAGACACCCGCCGGTCACCTTTAAGCAACGAGTGCTCATTACAGTGAAACCAGTCTCGCGTAAGCATACGCGTAATGTCGGTCAGGCCGCTTCATGTCACAATACCGCCGAAACAAAGTATGGCATGCTGGTAAGCAGTATGACTATTATTGCCCACAACTCATTGCGTTCTACTCGTGCATACCATCTACGCATAGACCTGGCTCATGATGCCACTGTTGGGGAATGTTGTATTTCAAAATTTTCCTTGGATCACAAAATATCTATCTAGCAGAAGCATAGCAACGAGTGGGGAGAGTGTGTCCACGTACCTTCATAGACCGAAAGCGGAAGCGTTTAGTAACGCGGTTGATGTAGTCGAACATCTTCGCAATCCAACCGATCAAGCACCGAATGTACGACACATCCGCGATCTGCACACGTTCAGCTCGGTGCGTCCCTAGAACTCTTGATCCAATTGAGGCCTAGGGAGAGTTTCGTCAGCACGACGCCACGGTGACAGTGTTGATGAAGTTACCGACGCAGGGCTTCGCCTAAACACTATGACAATATGACTAAGGTGTATAACAGTGGAGGGGGGCACCGCACACGGCTAAAACAATTGTCAACTTGTGTGTTCTAGGGTGCCCCCTGCCCCCGTATATAAAGGAGCAAGGGGAGGCTGGCCGACCCTCCTAGGGTGCGCCCCATGAGGGGGAGTCCTACTAGGAATAGGAATCCTATTCCTAGTAGGAGTCCACCAAGAGGGAGAGAGGGGGGAGGAAGGAGAGGGAGAGAGAGAAGGAAAGAGGTGCGTCGGCCCCCTTCCCTAGTCCAATTCAAACCCAAGGGGGAGGGGGCACGCGGCCTGCCCTAGCCGCCCCTCTCTCTCTCTACTAAGGCCCATGTGGCCATTAGTTCCCCTGGGGGGTTCCAATAACCCTTCGACACTCCGGTTTTCTCCAGACCGGTGTCCGAATATAGTCGTCCAATATATCAATCTTTAGGTCTCAACTATTTCAAGACTCCTCGTAATGTCCGTGATCTCATCCGGGACTCCGAACAACCTTCGGTACATCAAAACACATAAACTCATAATACCGATCGTCATCGAACGTTAAGTGTGCGGACCCTACGGGTTCGAGAACTATGTAGACATGACCGAGACTCATCTCCAGTCAATAACCAATAGCGGAACCTGGATTCTCACATTTGTTCCTACATGTTCTACGAATATCTTTATCGGTCAAACCGCACAACAACATACGTTGTCCCCTTTGTCATCGGTATGTTACTTGTCCGAGATTCGATCGTCGGTATCACCATACCTAGTTCAATCTCATTAACGGCAAGTCTCTTTACTCGTTTCGTAATACATCATCTCGTGAGTAACTCATTAGTCGTTTGCTTGCAAGGCTAATTACGATGTGTAGTACCGAGTGGGCCCAGAGATACCTCTTCGACACTCGGAGTGACAAATCATATTCTCGATCTACGCCAACACCACAAACACCTTCGGAGACACCTGTAGAGCATCTTTATAATCACCCAGTTATGTTGTAACGTTTGATAGCACACAAGGTGTTCCTCCGGTATTCGGGAGTTGCATAATCTCATAGTCAGAGGAACATGTATAAGTCATGAAGAAAGCAATAGCAGTAAAACTAAACGATCATAGTGCTAAGCTAACGGATGGGTATTGTCCATCACATCATTCTCATAATGATGTGATCCCGTTGATCAAATGACAACACATGTCTTTGGTTAGGAAATATAACCATCTTTGATTAACGAGCTAGTCTAGTAGAGGCATACTAGGGACACTATGTTTTGTCTATGTATTCACACATGTATCAAGTTTCCGATTAATACAATTCTAGCATGAATAAAAGACATTTATCATGATATATAAGGAAATATAAATAAGAACTTTTTTACTGCCTCTAGGGCATACTTCCTTCAATTCGGACAACGGAAGTGTTCCGGAGGGTACCGGGTACATATCGGGTCACAGAAAGGGGTTCCGGGCGCCCCCGACAAAAGATATGGGCCTAATGGGCCAAGAGGGGAACCACAACATCCACCAGGGGGCGTTGCACCCCCCATATGGGCCGCACCAGAGAAGAGGGAAAGATGGGAAGGGAGAAAGAAAATGGGGATTCGGCCTCCCCCTTCCTTCCCTCCTACCTCCTCCTTCCTTCCCCCTCTGATAAATAAGGAAAGGGGAGCCGGCCATAGGAAGGCCCCAAGTAGGATTCAGCCTACGGGCACCTCCTTGGCTGCCTCCTCTGTCCCCCCACCTATATATATGTGGGGGCGCACCCTAGACACACAACATCAATTGTTAGCCGTGTGTGGTGCCCCCCTCCATAGTTTACTCCCACGGCCATATCTTCATAGTGCTTTGGCGAAGCCCTGCGCAGATCACATGACCGTCACCATCACCACGCCCTTGTGCTGACAGAACTCATCTACTTCCTCGACATCTTGCTGGATCAAGAGGACGAGGGACGTCATCGAGATGAATTTGTGCAGAATTCGGAGGTACCGTACATTTGGTGCTTGATCGGTCGGAGCTAGAAGAAGTTCGACTACATCTACCGCGTTGTCAAACACTTACGATTTCAGTCTACGAGGGTACGTAGACACAATCTCCCCCTCTCGTTGCTATGCATCACCTAGATAGACCATGCGTGAGTGTAGGACTTTTTTTTTTGAAATTGCATGCTATGTTACCCAACAGGAAGGAGATGAAGATGTTGGTGAAGATGACGGAGGTTTCGGCGTAGATCGCCGTCACACGATGATTGCCCTAGCAATGTTTCGGCGCCACCGGGAGAGAGGGGTGATACGTCTCCATCGTATCTATAATTTTTTATTGTTCCAGGATATTATATATTCTGTTTTGGATGTTTAATGGGCTTTATTATACACTTTTATATTATTTTTGGGAATAACCTACTAACCCAAGGCCCAGTGCAAATTGCTGTTTTTTTGCCTATTTTAGTGTTTCGTAGAAAAGGAATATCAAACGGAGTCCAAACGGAATGAAACCTTTAGGAGAGATATTATTTGGAACAATATCAACACGAAAGACTTGGAGTACACGCCACGAAGCGAAGGAGGTGGCCACGAGGGCAGGGGTAGGCGCGCCCCCCACCCTCGTGGGCCACCTGTTGACCCCCCGACGTGCCTCTTCGGCCTATATATACTCTCATACCCTGAAGACATCGAGGCAACAGATGAAACCCTAATTCCACCGCCGCAACCTTCTATTCCCGTGAGATACCATCTTGGGGCCTGTTCCGGAGCTCCGCCGGAGGGGGCATCGATCACGGAGGGCTTCTACATCCACACCATAGCCTCTCCGATGAGTTGTGAGTAGTTTACCACAGACCTTCGGGTCCATATTTATTAGCTAGATGGCTTCTTCTCTCTCTTTGGATCTCAATACAAAGTTCTCCTCGATCTTCGAGGAGATCTATTCGATGTAATCTTTTTGCAGTGTGTTTGTCGAGATCCGATGAATTGTGGGTTTATGATCAAGATTATCTTTGAACAATATTGGATTCTTTACTGAAATCTTTTATGTATGATTATAATATCCTTGCAAGTCTCTTCGAATTATTGGTTTGGTTTGGCCTACTAGATCTATAGTTCTTGCAATGGGAGAATTGCTTGGCTTTGGGTTCAATCTTGTGGTGTCCTTTCCCAGTGACAGCAGGGCCAGCAAGGCACGTATAGTATTGTTGCCATTGAGGATAAAAAGATGGGGCTTATATCATATTGCTTGAGTTTATCCCTCTACATCATGTCATCTTTCTTAAGGCGTTACTCTGTTCTTATGAACTTAATACTCTAGATGCATGTTGGATAGCGGTCGATGTGTGGAGTAATAGTAGTAGATGCAGAATCGTTTCGGTCTACTTGTCACGGACATGATGCCTATATACAATGATCATGCCTAGATATTCTCATAACTATGCGCTTTTCTATCAGTTGCTCGACAGTAATTTGTTCACCCACCATAGAATTCTGCCATAATGAGAGAAGCCACTAGTGAAACCTATGGCCCCCAGGGCTATCTTTATCATATTAGTTTCTCGTCAACTTGCCAATTTATGTATCTGTTGTTTATTTTCTTTTTATCTATATAAAAAATACCAAAAATATTACCTTATCATATCTATCAGATCTCATTCTCGTAAGTGACCGAGAAGGGATTGACAACCCCTTTTATCGCGTTGGCTGCGAGGTTCTTATTTGTTTGTGCAGGTGAGAGGGACTCGCGCATGATCTCCTACTAGATTGATACCTTGGTTCTCAAAAACTAAGGGAAGTACTTACTCTACTGTGATGCATCACCCTTTCCTCTTCGAGGGAATACAACGCAAGATCGAGAAGTAGCAAGAAGAATTTCTAGTGCCGTTGCCGGGGAGATCTACGCAAAAGTCATATACCAAGTACCTATCACAAACCCTTATCCCTCGCATTACATTATTTGCCTATCATTTTCCTCTCCCCCACTTCACCCTTGCTGTTTTATTCGCCCTTCTTTTTCCGTGTGTTTTACCGTTTGCTTGTCTCTTGTTTGCTTGTGTGTTGGATTGCTTGCTTGTCACTATGGCTCAAGACAATACCAAATTGTGTGACTTTTCCAATACCAACAATATTGATTTTATTAGCACGCCGATTGCTCCTATTACCGATGCTGAATCTTGTGAGATCAATGTTGCTCTGTTGAATCTTGTCATGAAAGATCAATTTTCTGGCCTTCCTTGTGAAGATGTCGCTACCCATCTAAACAACTTTGTGGATTTGTGCGATATGCAAAAGAAGAGGGATATGGATAATGATATTGTTAAATTGAAGCTATTTCTGTTTTCACTTAGAGATCGTGCTAAAACTTGGTTCTCCTCTTTGCCTAGAAATAGTATTGATTCATGGAATAAGTGCAAAGATGCCTTTATCTCTAAGTATTCTCCTCCCGCTAAGATTATCTCTCTTATAAACGATATTATGAATTTTATGCAATTAGATCATGAGCATGTTGCACAAGCTTGGGAGAGAATGAAATTAATGATACACAATTTCCCTACACATGGTTTAAACTTATGGATGACTACACAAAAAATTTATGTTGGCTTGAATTTTGCTTCTAGAAATCTTTTAGATTCGGCCGCGGGGTGCACTTTTGTGGAAATCACTTTAGGAGAAGCTACCAAACTCCTAGATAATATTATGGTTAACTACTCTCAATGGCACACCGAAAGATCTACTAGTAAAAAAGTGCATGTTATTAAAGAGATTAGTGTGTTGAGTGGAAAGATGGATGAACTTATGAAATTATTTGCTACTAAGAGTGCTTCTTCTGATCCTAATGATATGCCTTTGTCCAAGTTGATTGAAAATAATAATGAATCTTTGGATGTGAATTTTGTTGGTAGGGATAATTTTGGTAACAATGCTTATACAGGAAACTTTAATCCTAGGACTTTTCCTAGTAATTCCTCTAATAATTATGGTAATTCCTACAATAACTCTTATGGAAATATTAGTAAGATGCCCTCTGAATTTGAGACTAGTGTTAAAGAGTTTATGAATTCGCAAAAGAATTTCAATGCCTTGCTTGAAGAAAAATTGCTCAAGGTTGACGAATTGGCTAGAAACGTGGATAGAATTTCTCTTGATGTTGATTCTTTGAAACTTAGATCTATTCCACCTAAGCATGATATCAATGAGTCTCTCAAAGCCATGAGAATTTCCATTGATGAATGCAAAGAAAGAACCGCTACGATGCATGCTAAAAGAGATTGCTTTATGAAAGCATGTTCTTCTAGTTTTCATGATAATAAAGATGAAGATCTGAAAGTGATTGATGTATATCATATTAAATCTTTGCTTTCTAATATGAATCTTGATAAAGATGGGACTGGAGATGAGCCTACTTTAGTTAAAAGGCGTCCCAATGATTTGGAGTTTTTAGATCTTGATGCTAAAATTGTTAAAAGTGGGATTGAAGAGGTCAAAATTTTACATAGCAATAAACCCACTATCTTGGATTTCAAGGGATTTAATTATGATAATTGCTCTTCAATAGATTGTATCTCCTTGTTGCAATCCGTGCTAAATTATCCTCATGCTTATAGTCAAAATAAAGCTTTTACCAAACACATCGTTGATGCTTTAATGCAATCTTATGAAGAAAAACTTGAATTAGAAGTTTCTATCCCTAGAAAACTTTATGATGAGTGGGAACCTACTATTATAATTAAGATTAAAGATCATGAATGCTTTGCTTTGTGTGATTTGGGTGCAAGTGTTTCCACAAATCCAAAAGCTTTGTGTGATATGTTAGGTTTCCATGAACTTGATGATTATTCTTTAAATTTGCATCTTGCGGATTCTACCATTAAGAAACCTATGGGAAGGATTAATGATGTTCTTATTGTTTCAAATAGGAATTATGTGCCCGTAGATTTCATCGTTCTTGATATAGATTGCAATCCTACATGTCCTATTATTCTTGGTAGACATTTCCTTAGAACGATTGGTGCAATTATTGATATGAAGGAAGGAAATATTAGATTCCAATTTCCATTAAGGAAAGGCATGGAACATTTTCCTAGAAAGAATTCAAATTACCTTATGAATCTATTATGATAGCCACTTATGGATTGCCTACCAAAGATGGCAATACCTAGATCTATTCTTGTATCGTGCCTAGCTAGGGGAGTTAAACGATAGCGCTTGTTGGGAGGCAACCCAATATTATTTTCTTTACTTTTGCTTCTGTTTAGGAATAAATATTGCATCTAGCTTCTGTTTAGATGTGGTTTTGTGTTTTAATTAGTGCTTGAGCCAAGTAGAACCTTTGGGAAGACTTGTGTGAAGTTTATGCGATCTTGCTGTAAAAAACAGAAACTTTAGCGCTCACGAGATTAGCTACCATTTTTACTGGAGAGTGCATTTTAGTTGATTGTTTTTGCAGCTGATTGATAGACAAATTACTCACGTCCATCAATTTATTTATTTATTTAGAGTTACAGAAGTATTTGAAAGTTACAGATTGCTACAGACTGTTCTGTTTTTGACAGATTCTGTTTTTCGTGTGTTGTTTGCTTATTTTGATGAATCTATGAGTAGTATCGAGGGGTATGAATCGTAGAGAAGTTGGAATACAGTAGGTTTAATACCAATATAAACAAAGAATGAGTTCATTGCAGTACCTTTGAGTAGTGGTTTGTTTTCTTATACTAACGGAGCTCACGAGATTTTTGGCTAAGTTTTGTGTTGTGAAGTTTTCAAGTTTTGGGTAAGGCTTTGATGGACTATGGAACAAAGAGTTGCAAGAGCCTAAGCTTGGGGATGCCCAAGCCACCCCAAGGTAAAATTAAAGGATAACCAAAAGCCTAAGCTTGGGGATGCCCCGGGAAGGCATCCCCTCTTTCGTCTTCATCTATCGGTAACTTTACTCGAGACTATATTTTTATCCACCACATGATATGTGTTATGCTTGGAGAGTCATGTATGATTTGAGTCTGTACTTTTTAGTTACTGTCAGGGATATTACTAGCAGGTATGAACCGGCTAGTATAAACCGGATTATAGTAAATATGTGTGATTGTAATATTTAGTAGAGGCTACGGCCCATGAGATCTTAGGCCCATGTATAGAGTTATGCTTTGTAAACCACCCGATGATGTAACTTGAGAGATAAGGAAGAAAAGAGCAGAGACCGAGGCGGACACGAGTATGAGCCGGCCTCGGGACTCTGTAAACCGGACCAGGCGTCACCTCTATATACAGGGACGACCCGGCGACGGTTCAGGGACAAGCAAGAAACAACCCGTCGAGACAGGCAAGCAAACTGCTCCCTGTTCATCGACGTCCAAGCAATACCAAACCAAACTAGACGTAGGCTTTTACCTTCATCGAAGGGGCCGAACTAGTATAAACCCTCTGTGTCCTTTGTGTGTTTTAACCCCTTCAAGCTAACCTGTGCGATGGTTCCATCATCAAGTCCGTTAAACCGGACATCTGCCGTGTTATTTCCACGACAGTTGGCGCCCACCATGGGGCCTCCGCACGATGGTTTCGAGTTCTTGAAGGGCAGCTTTGAAGGGCTCAAGGGCTACGTTGTCGGCCGGATGACCAAGAGTCACCGCGGCCGGATCTACATCGACGACGCGGGTTGGGGACCGGAGGCCGATTCAATCGAATACGGGTACCGGGTTCCCTTCGGTGGCATCCATGTCTTCATCGGCAAGATCGGCGAACCGGGACCTGAGCCGGACATCTTCTCCAACATCATCGAGCCGGCTCAGCGTGCGAGATCGGCCCGGATTCAGCCCGCCATGAAGCACGTTTTCGTTGGAGCAGTTCACGGGGTCCAAACCCAGGACAGATCGGAATCCGGCGGTGAAACAGTTGTCTACTCCGACGATGGATCCTCATCCGGAGAGACCGAATCTTTGTATCAGTTGTGGGACGGCCGGTCTAAGGGTGAGTCCGACGGAGACAGTATTCCGGACCCCTTCGACCCGCCAAACCGGGTGGCTGTCTTTATGGCCGGTTGATACGTCCAAAACGTATCTATAATTTCTGCTTGCTCCATGCCCTTTTTGTGTGATATTGCTATGATATTTATGCACTTCCATACACTTTTGATCATATTTGGACTAACCTACTAATGGTTGCAAAAGTGCACAATGTTCTTGTTTTACACTTTATTGTGTAGGAATTACTTGGAAATTGACAAAGACGCAAAAAGAGTCGTATTGGAGTAGGACTCTGACTTTCCTGAAATCTGTCTGAGAACGTTTTTTAAAGATGGTCACGTTCGGTCCCGAAGATAACGTCAAACGGAAAAAGTCTAGTTGCGAAAGTTGTGGGGAATTTCGAGGCGATGCTTCTGGATATAAAATTCGTCCAAATCGGAGTCCGGACGGCCGAGTAAAGCCCGTTTTACTGAGGCCCAAAATCTGATGCCGGGAATCCGAGAGTCTATATAAAGAGAGGAAACCTAGGTCACCAAGGGCCACGAATTTTCCTCCTCCCGAGCCTCCGTCTTGGAGGGGAGGAACAGAACCATTGCAGCACCATCCACAAGGAAGAAGGGGGGCCAAGGAGCCGCTGCCCCCTAGGGCCTCCGCCGCCCCCTAGGGCCGCCGCCGCCGCCGCGCCCCCTAGGGCCGCCGCCGCCGCCTCCGTGGCTGCCGCCGTCCATCTCCTCCTCGCGGGGCTGCACCTCTCCATCAACACCATCATCAAACTCCTCCTCACCATGTCCATGTGTGAGTAGTCTCCTCCGGGGCTGAGGGCTCGTACGTGTAGCTATGTGGTTATCTCTCTCTCCCATGATGTGATCTTCGTTGTGATCATAGGCTATGTTAATCTAGGGTGATCCCATGATATTTCCCCTTCCTCTATGTATTGGATTGATGTACTCACTTGCCTTTATCTAGTATAATCCCCGAGACCAAGGTGACAGCGGTCTATTGGATATGGATTAGAAAAATATTTTCATGAGTGATTTCCGCTCTTGTGTGTTGATTGAAGATTGAGAGTCTCTTGGTGCTTGTCTTTGACTATCCTTTAGATATGTTGTGGTGATTGTGGGACTCTCTTTGGATGGCCGCGGTGACATTGGGAAATCCTTAGATTGAGAACTACGAACTTTGAGGTGTGCTTTTGTAGCCCTACATAATTCTCGTCCTCTCTTGACCACGAAGGAATGACCTCCGGGTGCGTCTCCATTGCATGTTTTATGGGAAATATCATGTGATTCGATTATGTTAATGTTGTTGGGAGTTGCCACTAGAGAAAGTATGATCCCTAGGCCTTGTTTCCACCATTGCAATACCATTTGTGCTCACGTTTACCACTTGTTTGCTTGCTGCACTTTTTATTACAGATTTATATTATTTTGTTTTGCCATCCATATCACTTGCCATTTAACATCTCTTCGCCGAACTAGTGCACCTATACATCTAACAAGTGTATTAGGTGTGTTGGGGACACAAGAGACTTCTTGTATCTTAGTTGCAGGGTTGCTTGAGAGAGACCATCTTCAACCTCTACTTCCCTGAGTTCGATAAACCTTAGGTCATCCACTTGAGGGAAATTGCTGCTGTCCTACAAACCTCTGCGCTTGGAGGCCCAACATAGTCTACAAGAGTAGAAGCGTGTGTAGACATCAAGCTATTTCTGGCGCCATTGCCGGGGAAGTGAGTGCTTGAAGGTATATCTTTAGATCTTGCAATTAAATCTTTTTGTTTCTTGTTTTTATTTCACTAGTTATGCTTATGGACAACCTTGCTATTGGATCGTTGCTTGTGGGAAGACGCCCCACACCTGTGGTGGTTGCTCCTCCCCCTACTGAAATTGTGCCCTATAAAATACCAGCTGGTATTATCGATTATGTTTTGGCTAATCGTTATGCAGGAGACAGACATCCCGGTGAACACTTGCTATATCTGTCACAATTATATTCATTATTTAAGCTTGCAGGTGTATCAAGCGAGTTTGTCATGAGGAAATTGTTCGCCGTATCACTTATAGATAAAGCTTCATATTGGTATAAGCTTCTCGATAACACGCACTTGCTTGATTGGCAAGAGCTTATGTCTCTCTTTTATACTAAGTTTTATCCTCTTTATGAAATTCATCGAGACAGGAACTATATCTATAACTTTAGGTCTCGTGATGGAGAGAGCGTAGCTCAAGCTTGGGGGAGACTGAAAACGTTAATGCTAAAAAGTCCTAACCATGGGCTCCCCAAAGATGCTTGTGTGGAGAGTAAGAGTACCTTTTTGCATGTGGATCATGGTAACAATGCTTTATGTGATGCTTATATTGTTGAGTTTATTCGTGATCCCACTGAAAATTATTATGAGAAGGGAACATATGCTTATAGATATTTCAATAATATCAAGTTCCCTCTCTTTATGTTGAAGGTTTTGAAGCTGCACTTGTTTTGTCTTCCTATGCTTATTGCTTTGTGCTTCAATGAATTATTCTATTGCGATATTCCTATGCATAGGAAGCATGTTAGGCTTAAATGTGTTCGGTATTTGCTTCTTGATGCTCTCTTTTGTCCTTCAACTCTTATTCCTACGAGAGCATCATTAAAGTCTTATGCCTAGCTTAAAGGCATAAAATATATCGCTTTTGGGAGGCAGCCCACAATGAATAAAATTTTATTTTGCTTTTGTTGTGTCTTGATGTTGTTACTACAGTAGCATCATCATTGTATCTTTTCTTTTCAGCTTTGTGCCAAGTGTAGCCTCTGATTGCAAGAAAGTTCAAAAGTTGTGACGTGCTGTCCAGGAAACAGATTCTGTCCTTGGACAGAAAAATTCGTATAAAATCACCAGATCATATTTTTGGTCTGAATTGTTTCGACAGCGTGCTCTATAAAATTGTCTTTCGGGCGTCTGTTCTGAGTTTTTTGATTCGAGTTGTAGAAGTGCCCCGAAAAAATCATTTACTACCTGCTGGTCTGTTTTTTCACAGATTCTGCCCTGTTTTGCATTTCCTTCATTTTGCAAACCTTGAGCTTGCTTTTTCTTTGCAAAAACCTTTTTGGCAATCATGAGAAACAGTAGACCTTCAAGAATATTCTTATTTCCAGCAAGGAAAATTATTTTATTAAGGGTACTAACCTCGCTAATCAGATTATGATGAGTTATATATGAATGGAGTTTTCAAGTGTGCGAGGGAAGATGATAAAAAGATTCAGGAGTGTCAAACGCTCAAGCTTGGGGATGCCCCCATGCACCCCCAAGAAATATTCAAGAAGACTCAAGCGTCTAAGCTTGGGGATGCCCCCGTGCATCCCCTTCTCCATCAACATTATCAGTTCGTCTTTCATTCCACTATATTTTTATCACTTCATGTGTTATGTGCTATGCTTGGAGCGTCTTGCTTTTTGTTTCCTTTTTAGTTTTCTTTAGCTTTGCTTGCTGTTCATAACGAGTTGGAACTCAGCTTTCTTTGTGTGGGAGAGAAACACGCTCCACTTCAACCTAGAACATAACAAAGAATTTTCATGTCTATCCTTGCTGTGTGTGTTCTTTGTCTTTCAATAGCTACTGTCATGCTTAGCTCTTAGTTTTCATGCTTTTCTTTTTAAAGAGCTTTTGTTTAGTTGGTCGCTGGAACTCTCTTTAGTTATCATGCTTATCTTGTTAAGAGAGTTTGCTTCTGTTGCACTGGTTGATATGTCTCTGATAAAAATGCTATGTGCATAATGGTGCCTAGTAGTTCATGTTTTCTTATGGTTAGTCTCAAATAGCTGGGGGATTCTTAATGTGTTATTGAAGTACCAACATGATTTGTTTGCCTATGATATGGTATGGTTTAGTAATATCTTCCTCCAAGAATTTATTTTGATTGACTTGGCATATGCTCACGCATATTTAAGACTGTAAAGAAAGTCTATCAAGCCTTGATGATCTTTAATTTCTGAGTATCGATATAACTTCCATGCCCGATTCAATGTTGCTTTGTCGCTCTGCATGATTATGACCGTCATTGCTCTTTTAGTTGGTCGCTCCCAGTCTTTTGCTAACCTTCGCATGTACTAAGCGGACTGACTGCTTGTGCATCCAAAATCTTTTAAACCCCAGTTATGCCATATGAGTCCACCATACCTTCCTATACATGGTATTTACCTGCCATTCCTAACGAAGACTTTCATGAACCATCTCGAAATTATTCAAAAAAAAAGCATTTCTCTTTTGTGCCTCTGTTTTAGCTCATGAGGAAGTAGTAGTTAATTCATGATCTTTTTAAGTTGGACAAGCTTCACCCCGGGATTGCATGTCTAATGTGCAAACCCATAATACGAGAAGGAACTGGCATAGAGTGCGCCCGGCTCACTAAAAAAATATACAAACAAACAAACCCTCCTTCACGCTTTGTTCATGAGAAATCAGAAAACTTTGGCAGTGATAAATAAAGGAGATTAAGAGGATGTGATCGTCCTCATTCGGGAGCCGTTCCTCGAAACTTGTCCAGCTCAAGAAGTAATTGAGTTATCTGCTAGCATTTGTTGACGAAATATGCATATTCTAAAAAATAATTATTACCTCTGTTTTTAAAACCAAGAGCTGTGGTACATGTTTAGTTTTTGTTTCCGACCACGGGTTTTCAACCTTGCCAACAAAAGCCATAGTTCGAGAGTCTCCACCTTCTTTAAAGCACCAACTATTGAGAGCATGATTGTCATTCTGAGTGTAATGTGCATTGTCCCAAAGTACCATTGTCTTTTGCATGATTATGATATCGTTTATTCTGAAATCATTGTATCTAGTCGTCACTTAAACCTTGGAGGTGCCCCTGCATTTATGTTTTGCTTCACTAAAGGGGGCAAGCGAGGTACCACTTTATCATATTTGCACACCATGCTCATTACAAATCTATTTGAGTGTTTCAGTATCATATTGTAAAACTTTCAGTTCTTTGTGATTCTCTCATGAGGCAACTTAATTACTACAGATTTATTGTCTCAGTAAGCACTTGTCATGTGACTGTGAAAAGTCCTTATATGGTTAATAGCATGTCACCACAGAAATTATGCTTGTTATCATTTACCTACTCGAGGATGAGCAGGAATTAAGCTTGGGGATGTTGATACGTCCAAAACGTATCTATAATTTATGCTTGCTCCATGCCCTTTTTGTGTGATATTGCTATGATATTTATGCACTTCCATACACTTTTGATCATATTTGGACTAACCTACTAATGGTTGCAAAAGTGCACAATGTTCTTGTTGTGTAGGAATTACTTGGAAATTGACAAAAACGCAAAAGGAGTCGTATTGGAGTAGGACTCTGACTTTCCTGAAATCTGTCTGAGAACATTTTTTAAATATGGTCACGTTCCGGCCCGAAGGTGACGTCAAACGGAAAAAGTCTAGTTGCGAAAGTTGTGGGGAATTTCGAGGCGATGCTTCTGGATATAAAATTCATCCAAATAGGAGTCCGGACGGCCGAGTAAAGCCCGTTTTACTGAGGCCCAAAATCTGATGACGGGAATCCGAGAGTCTATATAAAGAGAGGAAACCTAGGTCACCAAGGGCCACGAATTTTCCTCCTCCCGAGCCGCCGTCTTGGAGGGGAGGACCAGCACCATTGCAGCACCATCCACAAGGAAGAAGGGGGGCCAAGGAGGCGCTGCCCCCTAGGGCCGCCGCCGCCCCGAGGGCCGCCGCCGCCCCCTAGGGCCGCCACCGCCGCCTCCGTGGCTGCCGCCAGCCATCTCCTCCTCGCGGGGCTGCACCTCTCCATCAACACCATCATCAACCTCCTCCTCACCATGTCCATGTGTGAGTAGTCTCCTCCGGGGCTGAGGGCTCGTACGTGTAGCTATGTGGTTATCTCTCTCTCCCATGATGTGATCTTCGTTGTGATCATAGGCTATGTTAATCTAGGGTGATCCCATGATATTTCCCCTTCCTCTATGTATTGGATTGATGTACTCACTTGTCTTTATCTAGTATAATCCCCGAGACCAAGGTGACAGCGGTCTATTGGACATGGATTAGAAAAATATTTTCATGAGTGATTTCCTCTCTTGTGTGTTGATTGAAGATTGAGAGTCTCTTGGTGCTTGTCTTTGACTATCCTTTAGATATGTTGTGGTGATTGTGGGACTCTCTTTGGATGGCCGCGGTGACATTGGGAAATCCTTAGATTGAGAACTACGAACTTTGAGGTGTACTTTTGTAGCCCTACATAATTCTCGTCCTCTCTTGACCACGAAGGAATGACCTCCGGGTGCGTCTCCATTGCATGTTTTATGGGAAATATCATGTGATTCGATTATGTTAATGTTGTTGGGAGTTGCCACTAGTGAAAGTATGATCCCTAGGCCTTGTTTCCACCATTGCAATACCATTTGTGCTCACGTTTACCACTTGTTTGCTTGCTGCACTTTATATTACAGATTTATATTACTTTGTTTTGCCATCCATATCACTTGCCATTTAACATCTCTTCGCCGAACTAGTGCACCTATACATCTAACAAGTGTATTAGGTGTGTTGGGGACCCAAGAGACTTCTTGTATCTTAGTTGCAGGGTTGCTTGAGAGAGACCATCTTCAACCTCTACTTCCCTGAGTTCGATAAACCTTAGGTCATCCACTTGAGGGAAATTGTTGCTGTCCTACAAACCTCTGCGCTTGGAGGCCCAACATAGTCTACAAGAGTAGAAGCGTGTGTAGACATCACCGGTTCACAATTTACGCCGCAGCCCACGGTGAACGGGGCGACAGCAGAAGCTGGTGTAGGGGGGAGCGGCCCGGCCCTCTCACCTACTGACGTTCTATCCACATTAGTCGAGGAGTTCACGGCCAAAGCTGTG
This sequence comes from Secale cereale, assembly GCA_902687465.1. Classification (NCBI taxonomy): domain Eukaryota; kingdom Viridiplantae; phylum Streptophyta; class Magnoliopsida; order Poales; family Poaceae; genus Secale; species Secale cereale. The sequence continues at coordinate 671,914,182 of LR738709.1, forward strand.
GCAGAGGTAGCTCCAGCAGATAAGGCGCAGCATGATGCAGAGCTCCTTCAGCTAAAGGGCCGGATTGATCAAGCAAGGGATGATCTGAAAGCAGAGAAGGCTATGATAGCGATAAGGCAAGCGGAATTGAATGATCAGGCTTTTCACCTAAGGATGGAGCAGGCCTCTACACAGGGAGTAAGGAGCCGGAAGTACCAATCCCGTCTACCGCCGGTTTATGAAGCGACGGATCTGTTCAGGACGCCAAGGGCAGGAACTAGCAATGATCCAGCTTTAAACCGGAGGGCACCCCCAGCGAGGGACGAGCCGGTTCAGCAGCCTACTGCAGAGCAAGATCGACGGATCACATCTACACCTCACGTTCCTACCCCTCCGGGTCATTACTCGAATCCTTTGGACAATATCGTTGCAGCTGCTTCACGCTTGGCCGCTTTACCTATTGAGGGGACGTCTCCAGTGGCATTGGAGGCACGCAGGGTTAAGGATCTACTCGACACGGCGTTGATACAACAGCAAGCATATTCTCATAGCAGGGAGAGGTTACATTCAACACCACGTCCCAGCCGGAGTTACACTAGGCATTGGGAGGAACCAGAAGTGTCTAGTAGTGAACGCATACGGCATCGGCACAGACAGGATAATCCGGCAGGTGCGGCTGCACAAGCTCAGGATGTAAACCGGGTTAGGTCGGTAGCCCGGGAGGAAATCCGTCAGACGACGCCGGTTCACACGACCACGGCGGAGACAGGAGTTATGACAAGTTCCTTTGGTGTGCAGTGTCTTATCCCCGCTTTACGGAGCGTGAAGCTGCCCAAGGATTTCAAAGGTCCACGTAAGGTGCCTAATTACACAGCAGATCTGGCTCCTGAAGCTTGGGTTGAGAGTTACGAGATGGCCATGGAGATGCTGGATGTAGATGAAGCGGCTTGTGCAAAGTACTTTACTATGATGCTTGAAGGTACAGCCCGGACCTGGCTCAAGGGTTTACCCCCAAATTCCATCGGGTCATGGGGAGAGCTACGTCGCCAGTTTATCAAAAATTTCAAGGATACATGCAAGCAGCCGATGTCAATAGTGGATCTAGCAGCATGTGTGCAAGGAGAGCAGGAATCTACAAGTGCATGGGTGCGGCGAGTATCAGAGATCTTGCATTCTTCAAATAGTATCAATCCCAGTACGGCAATAGTGACTTTAGAGAACAATTGCCGGTTTGAGTCTCTAAAGCTAAAACAGGGACGGCTTAAACGAGATTGTAACGATATGGGAACTCTCATGAGTGCTCTCGTGAAGTATGGGGACTCGGACAACACTAAGTACCCAGAAGCGGAGGGAGACAAAGCAGGGAAAGTTAACAAACCCGGTAAACCGGCGCAGGGTAATCCGGCTACAACAAGCTTCTTGGGCAAGCGAAAGGCGGACGGTGGCTCTGATTTCGTGGCCAATACCCAAGTTCAAGAGGGTTTCCAGCGCAATAGGGGCAAACCACCCCCACAAACCGGCGGAGGAAATGTTAGTTGGGACCAGGAGTTAAATCAGCCTTGTCCGAAACATAGAACAAGAGGACGACCAGCGAAACACACTATAGGAGAATGCAGGCCCTTGATGGAAGCCATAGCGGGCCGCTTCAATTCTAATGACAGGCCTCCGAATGGTGGTTCAGGCTCAGGGTTCTATGGTCCGGGTCATCAGGGAAACAACTCCGGATTAGGATATCGGGGCAATGGCAATGGTTATCATGGCCGGGCCAATAATCAATATGGTCAAGGTGGTTATAATAACCAGGGTAATCCGCCGCATGGTCAGGGTGGCTACAATAACCAAGGCAGCCAACAGCAGGGCCAAGGTAATCACAATAACCAGGGTAATCAGCAGCGTCAGCAACAGCAGCCGCAATCCGGATATCAGAGTAATCCGAAGGAGTTGAGCAGTGGGCAATATCATGTGTTCACCACGAGTCTGTGTAAACGAGATCAGAAGGTTCTAAAGCGGGCAGTCCACGCGGTTGAACCGGCGACACCGCAATTCCTGCGCTGGTCAGAGCAGCCCATTGTATGGAGCAGGGAGGATCACCCGATGCGGGTAGATAATCCGCGCCATTTGGCCTTGGTGGTGGCACCACAGGTGGGAGGTTATAAGTTCACTAAAGTTCTTATGGACGGCGGCAGCAGCATCAATATCTTGTATTATGAGACCTTCCGTCGAATGGGCCTGACGGATAAGAAGCTAAGGCAGTCAAACACGGTGTTCCATGGGGTGGTCCCAGGTAAGTCAGCTTATCCAGTTGGGAAAATTGATTTAGAAGTTACCTTTGGAGATGAGAATGATTCCAGGTCAGAGATGATAACCTTTGAAGTCGTCAAGATCCGGAGCCCTTATCATGCTCTATTCGGGAGGACGGTTTATGCCAAGTTTATGGCTAGGCCATGTTATGTTTATCTGCAGCTCAAGATGCCGGGTCACAAAGGCACGATCACGGTTCACGGAAGTCGCAAGATAGCAGTAGAATGTGAAGAGGGAGACGCTGCTTACGTGGAGGCAGTATGTGCTACCGAGGAGTTAAAATTTTATAAGGATAATGTTGATCCGGCAGATATGACCCCGTTGAAGAAGCCAACTACACAGCATGATCCGGCGCTGAAATTTAAATTGGCAGAGGAGACCAAGCAAGTTGATTTTGTACCGGGCGATTCATCCAAGCAGTTCACGATCAGCGCTAACCTTGATCCCAAATAGGAAAGTGCGCTCATCGAGTTCATCCGTGAGAACCGGGATATCTTTGCATGGAAACCTTCTGACATGCCAGGTATACCGAGCGAACTCGCTGAGCACAGTCTTAATATTGATCCGAAGTTTAAACCGGTCAAGCAGTATATGCGCCGCTTCAACGAAGAGAGGCGCAAGGCTATAGGAGAGGAGGTGGCCAGACTTTTGGCGGCAGGGTTCATAGTGGAAGTTTTTCACCCAGAGTGGTTAGCTAATCCGGTGCTGGTGTTAAAGAAGAATGGAAAATGGAGAATGTGTGTGGACTACACAGACCTCAATAAAGCTTTTCCAACGGATCCTTTTGCTCTACCTCGCATTGATCAGATCATTGATGCTACAGCGGGATGTGAGCGGCTAAGTTTTTTGGATGCATACTCGGGATATCACCCGATCAAGATGGCAGTTAAGGACCAAGAAAAGACAGCTTTCATAACTCCTTTTGGTGCTTTTTGCTATGTATCTATGCCTTTTGGGCTCAAGAGTGCCCAAGCAACTTATCAGCGTTGCGTGCAGAACTGTCTTAAGGGGCAGATAGGAAGAAATGTTCATGTATATGTGGATGATATCATGGTGAAGTCAAGGAAGGAAGAGACACTGATAGAGGACCTCAAGGAGACCTTTGAAAATCTTCGGGCCTATAAGATGATGCTTAATCCGGAGAAGTGTGCTTTCGGTGTTCCGGCAGGCAAGCTCCTTGGGTTTTTGGTGTCAAACAGAGGAATAGAAGCTAATCCGGAGAAGATCAAGGCAATCACATCTTTAACAAAACCGGTTTGCATTAATGATGTTCAGCGTATCGCTGGCCGGATCACAACATTGAGCCGGTTTATTAGCCGTTTGGGGGAGAAGGCGATTCCGCTTTACCAGATGCTGAGAAGGACGGATCGGTTTATATGGAGTGATGAGGCAAATGCTGCGTTTGAGGATTTAAAGCGACAGCTGGCAAGGCCACCGGTCCTGGCTGCCCCTGTTGATAACGAACCTTTGCTGTTATACGTCGCCGCCAACGCACGAGCAGTTAGTGTGGCAATCGTGGTGGAACGCAAGGAAGCAGGGAAAGAATATCCAGTTCAGCGTCCGGTTTATTACGTGAGTGAGGTACTCATTGAGTCTAAGCAGAGGTACCCACATTGGCAGAAGCTGGTGTATGGTGTGTTCATGGCAAACCGGAAGTTGAAGCACTATTTCCAGGGTCATCCGATAACCGTGGTTAGTTCAGCACCGTTGGGGGACATAATCCAGAACAGAGAGGCTACGGGTAGAGTGGCGAAGTGGGCCATTGAGCTCAGCCCACATGAGTTGAAATATGTGCCACGCACCGCTATAAAATCTCAGGCATTGGTGGATTTCATCAATGATTGGACGGAATTACAAACACCTGAGGAGAAGCCGGATCTTACTTACTGGACGATTCACTTTGACGGTTCAAGACAGTTAGAAGGCTCGGGGGCTGGAGTTGTCTTAACTTCCCCGCGAGGTGATAAGTTTTGTTACGTCCTCCGTTTATTGTTTCCTTGTACTAATAATGCAGCAGAGTATGAAGCGTTACTTCATGGCTTACGGATGGCAAAGGAGATGAACTTGAGCCGGGTCAAGTGCTTTGGCGATTCAGATTTGGTGGCACAGCAAGTTTCAGGCAAGTGGGATTCAAGGGATCCTCTCATGGCAGCTTACAGACGAGAAGTGGAAGCAGTGGCTGGATATTTCAAGGGGTATCAAGTGGACCACATAGACCGGCGAAAGAATGAAGCGGCTGATGCTTTAAGCCGGTTGGGTTCTCAACGTAAACCGGTACCACCAAATACTTTTTTGGATGAGCTGCACAGTCCATCAGTACAAGTAACATCAGAGGAAGACCTGGCTGTTCCTGATCCGGAGGCACAGCTAGTTGCGGCACTTCATGTTATTCCGGATTGGACGCTGCCTTATTTGGCGTATCTGAGCTGAGGAGAGCTGCCGGAGGACGAAATAGAGGCACGACAGATAGTCCGGCGTTCTAAGTCCATGACAATTGCAAACGGGGAACTTCATCATCGCAGCGTCTCTGGAGCATTTTAGCGGTGTGTATCAGCCGAAGAAGGTTGTGAAATTCTTCGCGAGATCCATGAAGGGGATTGTGGTCATCATGCCGGTTCAAAATCATTGGTGGCTAAAGCTTTTCGACATGGGTTCTATTGGTTAACAGCTCATGCTGATGCGGCGGATTTAGTCCGGAAGTGTGATGCTTGTCAGAAGTTTTCACGACGTGCTCTTGTTCCGGCACAGGACCTCCGGATGATACCGATAACCTGGCCGTTTGCGACTTGGGGGCTTGATATGGTTGGACCTTTTAAGCGATCCCAAGATCAGAAAACTCATCTACTTGTGGCGGTGGATAAGTTTACAAAGTGGATTGAGGCAGAGCCTGTGAGCAAGTGTGATGCAGCCACAGCGGTCAAATTCATCAAAAAGGTAATTTTCCGGTTTGGCTTTCCACACAGCATCATCACAGACAACGGCACCAATTTATCTAAGGGTGAGATGGAAGAATTTTGTCAACGAGAACATATTCGCCTAGATATATCTTCTGTGGCTCACCCTCAAACCAATGGTCAAGCCGAAAGAGCAAACCATGAGATTTTGCGAGGTATCAAGCCCCGGCTTATGACTCCCTTGCAAAGAACCCCGGGATGTTGGGTTGAGGAGTTACCATCTGTCCTTTGGAGTATCAATACTACACCAAACCGGTCCACAGGTTATACACCTTTCTTTATGGTGCACGGTGCTGAAGCGGTCCTTCCAAGTGATATCCGTCATGACTCACCAAGGGTGACAGCCTATGTTGAAGCGGCCAACGAGCAGGCGAGACAGGACGGTTTAGACCGGCTGGATGAAGAGTGTGATATAGTAGCAGCACGGTCTGCGATTTACCAACAAGACTTGCGCAGGTATCATAGCCGCCGGATCAAGAGCAGGACGTTCCAGGAGGGAGATTTAGTACTCCGGCTCATCCAAGACCAAACAGATATACACAAGCTATCCCCACCTTGGGAAGGGCCCTTTGTGGTCAGCAAGAATCTGCACAACGGTTCATACTACCTGGTGGACGTTCGAGAACACAAGAACTCACGGACATCGGAAGAGGAGACAAAGAGGCCGTGGAACATCGCCCTCTTACGGCCCTACTATATGATACGTCCAAAACGTATCTATAATTTCTGCTTGCTCCATGCCACTTTTGGGTGATATTGCTATGATATTCATACACTTCCATACACTTTTGATCATATTTGGACTAACTTACTAATCCAGTGCACCCCAGTGCCAGTTTCTGTTTTCGGCTGTTTTTGTATTTCAGGTTTTCACGTTTCGAGAACTGCCCAGAAAAATCCAGAAAAATTATATAAAAAATCAGCGATACGGAAACAACACTGCGTCCGAAGGGCAACCTGGGGGGGGCCACAGGGGCTCCAGGCGCCCTACTTTGGCATATATTTAAAGGGTCCTCCGTAACCCTCAGAACAGGAGTTCTTTTCGCGATCCCATCTCTGTTCCGCCGCCGCCGCCGCTTCCAAGATCGGGAGCACCAGGAGAACTCTTCCCGGCACCCTGCCGGAGGGGAGGATCACCACCGGGAGCTTCTCCACCACCATGGACGCCTCCCGGATGACTCGTGAGTAGTCTCCCTTGGACCATGAGTCCATGACCAGTAGCTATGTGATGTTCTCCTCCCGTTCTTGTGCTTCACTAATTAGTCCTCGTGAGCTGCCCTACATGATCGAGGCACCTATGTAATCCTTATGCTGTTGCTATGTTGAGTTTGCTGGGATCCGATGGATTATGAGATTATGTTCAGATTGATCTTGAGTAATATATTTGATTCACCTCTTTTATATTTTAGTTCATAAGTAATTATTGCATGTTCTCCATTGTTATTTATTGCTTTGGCCGAGTAATAGGTAGTGACTCCAAGAGGGAACGTTATGCTCGATTGTGGGTTCATGCCCCTCGATGACTAGCTTGAGTGACAGAAACATGAGTCTAGGGGATGTGCTGTTGCCACAAGGGGGGAAACAACGGTGCTTGTGCCCGCGGGTGCAAGGATTGCTTACTTTACGCAAAGTTCTTTTAATGCAGTTGTCTGTTGCATTGAGTTTACACTATGGGTGGGACTCGCAACTTAATACCAGCGAGATGTTCTGGATAGATATCTCAAGGTGGATGATTAGTAGTAGATATTGATGGATTTCGGTCTACTTACTTTGGCGTACCGCCCATGCTTTGAACCTCAACCTTTCTTGCAATGTAGTCAGCATTGGTTTGCGTTCGTGGTCCTGTCAATTGCCCAGCTGTAATTTGTTTACCTCACATAGCTGTTTTATCGTCTTTTGGGAGAGAGACATCACTAGTGAACATCATGAGACTCCGGTCCATATTACCATCATTGATCACATACACTATTTACTTTCCCATTATTATTTACTATTGCAAAAACTATCTATCACTACTATCATTGCTTTTAACCCTTTGTGAACTACAAGGCCGGAGAGATTGACAACCACTCTGTACTCGTTGGGAGCAAAGTTATTTGTATCTGTGTGCAGGTCCACGTTGATTGCTAATTGCGCCGTTAGCAATTGACACCTACTTGTTGAACCTAGGAGTCTCTGGGGATTCGATCCTTGGCATCTTTGCTAGGGGAAAACACTTCTACTTACTGCATCTTACACCTTCCACTTGGGGTAACCAACGAGGGGTTCGAGGCCCATCACTATACCTGAGCCATGAGCTCCACTGTATCCTATGTATATATTATGATTAATGAATAAACCGGCATCCTCGGTAAACCGGGGGCTCAGCCTTTTTTCCAATACAAATATCTTATGAGGACAACCATACTTATATTGTTATATGTCATATTTCAAACATATCGATCGGTTTAAAACTGATTTTGCAGAATATATGCACCCAGAAGCAATAAAACTCCCTGAAGAGCGTAAGGTCACATCCGGCTCAAAGAGGACGCTTCATGAAAACCCTCTGGATGGTAATCCGTCCAGTGATTGGTTCAAGATTCACCCATGGTTCTATGGAACCATGGAGGCCCTCTGGACAGACGACAACCATCCAGTGATTGGCTTATGATTTACCCATGGTTTCATGGAACCATGGAGGCCCTCTGGACAGGCGACAGCCATCCAGTGATTGGCATATGATTTACCCATGGTTTCATGGAACCATGGAGGCCCTCTGGACAGGCGACAGCCATCCAGTGATTGGCTTATGATTTACCCATGGTTTCATGGAACCATGGAGGCCCTCTGGACAGGCGACAGCCATCCAGTGATTGGCTTATGATTTACCCATGGTTTCATGGAACCATGGAGGCCCTCTGGACAGGCGACAGCCATCCAGTGATTGGCTTAAAGTTTTACCCATGGTTTCATGGAACCATGGAGGCCCTCTGGACAGGCGACAGCTGATACGTCCAAAACGTATCTATAATTTCTGCTTGCTCCATGCCTCTTTTGGGTGATATTGCTATGATATTTATACACTTCCATACACTTTTGATCATATTTGGACTAACCTATTAACTCAGTGCACCTCAGTGCCAGTTTCTGTTTTCGGCTGTTTTTGTATTTCAGGTTTTCACATTACGAGAACTGCCAGGAAAAATCCAGAAAAATTATATAAAAAATCAGCGTTCCAGAAACTACCGTGCGCCCGAAGGACAGCCAGGGGGGCCACCAGGGCTCCAGGCGCCCTGGCGGCGCCCCCCCCCCCTCCCTGGGCCGCGCCAGGGGGGCGCCTGGGCCCCCCGAGGCTCCTCCGATGCCCCCCTTTGGCATATATTTAAAGCGTCTCGCAGAAACCCTGATTCCGGACCCCTTTTCTCCAGACGCGATTCCGATCTCCGCCGCCATCGCCATCAAGCTTCGGGGGACCAGAATTCCTGCGCCGGCACCCTGCCGGGACGGGGAAGTGCCCCCGGATTCATCTCCATCGACGTTGCTTCCTCCCTCCATGATGCGGGAGTAGTTCCTCCTCGGGGCTGAGGTTCTTACCAGTAGCTATGTGGTCAATTCTCTCTCCCATGATGTGATCTTCGTTGTGATCATAGGCTATGTTAATCTAGGGTGATCCCATGATATTTCCCCTTCCTCTATGTATTGGATTGATGTACTCACTTGTCTTTATCTAGTATAATCCCCGAGACCAAGGTGACAGCGGTCTATTGGACATGGATTAGAACAATATTTTCATGAGTGATTTCCTCTCTTGTGTGTTGATTGAAGATTGAGAGTCTCTTGGTGCTTGTCTTTGACTATCCTTTAGATATGTTGTGGTGATTGTGGGACTCTCTTTGGATGGCCGCGGTGACATTGGGAAATCCTTAGATAGAGAACTACGAACTTTGAGGTGTGCTTTTGTAGCCCTACATAATTCTCGTCCTCTCTTGACCATGAAGGAATGACCTCCGAGTGCGTCCCCTTTGCATGTTTTATGGGAAATATCATGTGATTCGATTATGTTAATGTTGTTGGGAGTTGCCACTAGTGAAAGTATGAAGCCTAGGCCTTGTTTCCACCATTGCAGTACCATTTGTGCTCACGTTTACCACTTGTTTGCTTGCTGCACTTTTTATTACAAATTTATATTACTTTGTTTTGCCATCCATATCACTTGCCATTTAACATCTCTTCGCCGAACTAGTGCACCTATACATCTAACAAGTGTATTAGGTGTGTTGGGGACACAAGAGACTTCTTGTATCTTAGTTGCAGGGTTGCTTGAGAGAGACCATCTTCAACCTCTACTTCCCTGAGTTCGATAAACCTTAGGTCATCCACTTGAGGGAAATTGCTGCTGTCCTAACAACCTCTGCGCTTGGAGGCCCAACATAGTCTACAAGAGTAGAAGCGTGTGTAGACATCAAGCTATTTCTGGCGCCGTTGCCGGGGAGGTGAGCGCTTGAAGGTATATCTTTAGATCTTGCAATTAAATCTTTTTGTTTCTTGTTTTTATTTCACTAGTTATGCTTATGGACAACCTTGCTATTGGATCGTTGCTTGCGGGAAGACGCCTGTAACACCCCAAAAATTTAACCAGATTTTTATTAAATAAAATTTGGCTAGAAATAAAATTTTGAATTATATTAGGTTCGTTAATAATTTTTAAGCCTTTTCTATACCTGTCCTTCAAAAATCTTCTCTTCATATAGTAAATTTTTGGAAATAATTTTGTGGGCTCTGGTTGTATCTTGAGTCATTTCGTTAATTGTTTAATAACAGTAGAAATTATTTTCATAATAAAATTTGTCTCTAAATAATTCTTTTAATAGCTTTTTCATTCCATCATATGCTTCTGTTGCACTACAACCATTATAAATAATTCTCTAAAAATTCCACCATAATTCTGAGAGGTCTTATGATGCCTATATGTCACTTTGGTGCAAAAACCCAACTTGGTGTTTTGCAAAATTTGAGTGAACCATCCTCTTTTTCATTTCTGTCCATTTTCTAGGTTTCTACTGCAACCCCAATTTTCCTTGCTCTAAAATTTTTGATACTTGTCCATATCCTAGTCCTTCCTATTAAAACCTTAACCCAAGAAGATCAGCTCCATTAGCATCATTTAGACCCACCAAATACCTCTCTATAGTTTCTGTCCAGAAGTGAATTTTTGCAAAACTTGCACTAGCAAGTTTGCTCCTTCCACAAACCAACTCCACCATCATCTATTATCTATAGGGAGACATCATCCTGCCAAGTTTCACATCCAGAAGGATCACCTAGGTCACCCTAACATTCTGTCGAGCACCTTGAGCTCATGACAGAATTTGGGCATCTTTTTGGATTGCACTAGATACTAGCCCCTCTCCCCAAAACACCATGTCCATCACTTCTACCATGTCTAGAGGCACCATACTGTTATTTGTCAACTTGTATGGATCACTGTGGGTGCCATTAGCAAATCGTCGAGCACATGGCGTGCATGCCCAGAGCGCGGCCAGAGCACGCGTTTTGCAGGCATCGGCATCGCCCTGCACTGCGCTCCCTGCTGCTGCTCTTGCACGCCAACCTCCTCCGGAGTTTCGCTGGCAAGCCAGCAAGCTTGCCGACACCCTTCCCCGTCCTCTAGCGCCACCTTCCACCGCCCACCGCCGCCGTTCGTCACCGTCCGACGAACTCCGCTCGGCCACGTCTCCCCTGTCTTAATTACCAACTACCCGAGCTCATCCGCGGCGGCCAACGATTGAACCAACTCCGCTGACTACCCCGCTGCTCTCACTGGCCTCACCACCGACCACGTTCGCCGTAAATGACCGCCGCCGAAACCTTCCCGGATACGGCACCGACCAGGGCACCTGGAGCCCTCCGAGTCGTCCAGCTCCCCCCGGGCGTAACTGCAGCCGCCACCGCCCTCGCCTACCTCCACCGGCCACGCGCAGACCCTGCTGACCTCGCCACCGCCCTCCTCTGCCATCAATGGCCGCCGCCGCAGTCAACTGTGGACGGCGCCGCCCGGGACACCTGGCCCATTCCAAAGCCGCCAGCACGCTCCCCTATTAACTCAGGCCGCCACCGACCCCGCCGACCACAGCCACCGACCTCACCTGCCGGAGTAAAGGCACCGCCACCGTGTCCGCACTCTGGAAGCCGCGGCACCGGCCCTCCCCGGCTATATAAGGCCCCGAGCTCACCCCACTCCGCACCACCGCACTTCCTCCGTCCCCTGCAGGCCTCCCATAGAGGCAGAACGACCGAGAAAGGTCGTCTTCCCCGTCTCCGGCATACTCTGCCGCCGCCATTTCCACGAAGCTCCCCACCATTCCAGTACCTCCCCCTCTCCACTCTCTTCACCACTGGCCTCCTTGAGCCACCACCAATCGATTCCACCCCTCAATTCCATGCGGGATGGCCTGTAGAGGAAACACCCCTCTCACCCGACGGCGTCGTCCGCCGGAGAGCCCGCCGCCGACAACTCCGTCCATCTCAGCTACCACGGCGGGCACTGGGAGAACCGCCTCTCGCTTCCGAACCCAACGATGGCCTCGGCTCCTCGAATGGCGCTGCCGTTCACCGGCGGCGATCGCCGGAGCGCCGCCTCTGTTCTGCCGAAGGAGACGACGCGCGCCGCGACCAGTCAAACCTGACTGGTGGGCCCGTGGGACCCACAGTCAGTGACTAGGGTCAGGCCAGCGCGGATTAAATGAAGGCATATTCCGTGAATACGTCTTCGACGTCGCCGCTTTCCACGCAGCCGAGCGACTGGGCTCGGCCCAGTGGCACCACGGGCTAAGTTGCGCACAGGGCACATCTCTGCTTCTTCCCTTTCTCCTATTTCTGCATGTTTTAAAATAATTCCATAGTAGCCATTTCTACTCTAAAATTGGTAATTCAAATTTCTGTAGGTTTCTAAAATCATGCCCTGTTTATTTAAATTAGGTGAATATTTTTCCTATATATAGTTTCTGTTTAATCATTTAAACATTGCTTTTAATCATATATTCCAACTTAGTAATTCCATAAGTAATTCAAATATGCTCTAAATAAATTAATTCTTTTTCTGTTATTTCTTAAACATTCCCTAGTTTATTTTAGTATTTATTTCAAAAACATTTGAAATACTTTTTAGCACTGTCTTTGAATTGTGTGGTGATTTAAGTATTTTGAAATAGGAAATGGAGGGGAGATAATATTTTCAAAACTTTTGATATGCACCCAATGCTTCTGCATGTTCAAGGCAAGCATCTTGAACACTTGATATGATGATTGCATAGTGAATTATTTGCTAGGATAGTTTAAGCTTGACTATGTTGAATTCAAATTTAACTTGCATGATGCTAGTAGTGCATACATGGTCATGTGCATATTTTCTCTTGCATGCATTCCACTTGCAGCATGCATAAGTTATGAGAACCCAGGAGTGTGCTCCTGCTTTGGACGTGCCGGTGGGCACGGGCCATATTTGACACGGTGGTGTCATGAGATATATGTGGAAGCAGGCAAGGGTTGTGGCCCTGTCCTGGTGATACTGTTGAAGGAATATACTTGTTTGTGCTAACCACTGCAGGAAAACATAAGCCTCCTGAGTCGGCCGTAGATCGAGTCTTGTTCCGGTAACCCCCATACTTGTTCCGTGCTGCCACGGGTCCTTCCGGAAGGAGGGTACGGCTTAGTAAGTTGATAACCCCTGTTCGGGTGCACACCACCCAGAGAACTACGATGAAGGTTGTAGCCGTCATCGGGTCAGGGGCATGGGTGTTTCCGGTTGTAGCCGAGAGGGGGGCACCCCTTGTAATCCGCGCGTTTAATAGTGATCCCATGCTTTTCGGAGGTTGTAGCCTCCCTGACTTAAAGTTTCTGGAGCGATGCTTTGGGTGATTCCTGGCATCTGGACGGTGTGTGCGCGTCAGGCGTGTTTTTAACCCAAAGACCGTAATGGGAATTAGTCAGTGTCACGATACTGACTAAAGAAATCCTATACTTGTGGGTAAAGAGTACACCCTCTGCAGAGTTTTTAAAAAAAACCTATTCGAATAGCCGTGTCCGCGGTTAAGGACTACAGTCTGGGTTGGTCAAGTGTCGGTCTTAGAGTCGGTCTCCGGAGGAAATAATTTAAAATTTAGCATGGTGTATTTTGCAGGTTAATTTTTTTTTACTGCTACTGGTGTTGTTATGAATATTATGGATGATATGATTATTATTGTGGACTAACCCGTTTCTCTTATTTTATTTCCAGAGTGTCTCAGGGGCTGGCTGGACTACCCCGGGCACTCGCCTTTATTTTCAAGTCCTTTTGTGGCGTCCCTCGAGTTTCAGGCGGTTCTATCACGCCACTACTCTTGTGGACACCCGACTGGCATTTCTTTTCAAGACCGACCGTGGTGTCACTTGACATCCGACCGGCATTTCTTTTATATTTTATTGATACTAATATTTATTTTCTGCACTAACCATTATTCATCATGTCTTGTTTTAATAACTGTCAGCATGCATTTAATATAAGTCCATCATGAGCATATGCATATAGTTTAATTCATCATGACCATATAATTGTTTGCTGCATTTGTTATATCATTTGTCCATGATGTTTGCGAGTACATTCAAACGTACTCACAGGCATGTCCCTGGCTATTTACTTGGCCAGGTTAGGAGTTCTACGGGGAGAACCACAGCGACGTCCGTGCGAAGCCTAGGAGTACAGCCACGCGGGATAGGAGTTATCCGGGTCAGCTGTTCCTGTGGGAATGGAGCCCCATCGATGTTGGAGATCCACAAGCCAATTCCTTCATCCACCACCGGAGTCATTGTTGTATCAGTAGACCTTTATGGTCTTGTATCAAATTCTTGTAAATGCTTGGTAATCTGTAACAAGGATGTGTCCACCAGTAACAGTAATCCTGGGCTGGTGATGACACTAGGGGTTAATTTCTGGAATATTGTGTTCCCGAAATCCGGCCCCGACAGCCTTGGTATCAGAGCCAGGCTGACCATTGGCTAATCCTATCTTAGCCTGGTCACCATCCCTAGGTTTCCACACCATCCACAACTTTTCCTGTCCACAGTCAAGTCTATCCCATCCACAGTGGCAACCGACATCTTTTGATAGCCGGTGCCCAACCTATCAGTCTATCCATAGGCCGTGTGCCTGTGCCAACACCTGAGCTTTCCCATCCACAAGCGTGCGATGGAAGACTCGGCTGACTTATAAAGGAAGCCTTACCCCAAACTCAGCACATCACAGCCTCATTCCCAGTTCGATATCCAACCACCAAGATGCCAGGCCCCCTCGTTCGCAACGAGACCACCGCAGTCGTGCTCGAAGGCTTCGTAGCCATCCTCGCCAATCTCACCCGTCGTGCCTTCGGCATCGACGAGCCGCCGGAATATGTCGTGTACCAAGAGCACACGAGTAATTCCATCCATCACTTCTGGGCCACGGTTTACCTCTACGGGAGAGGCATCACATCGGAGCGCCCCTACCGGTTCACCGGGAGGACGACCTCCGACGAGCCCCAAGCCATCCAACTTGCAGCCCGAGAGGCTATAGTTCATCTTCGGCACCTGTCGCCGAGGGTTAACTGCCGCTCATTCTACTACTACCCTAGTCGTGAAGGCTATGGTAGCCCGACCCAGGTCGCCAACGGAGACCATGAGTCGGATCCTGCCCTGGTGCATCTGGTGCGCTACCTGAGAGCGCAAGAGGCACTATTTGATCAGGTCACTCTTGACCTGATTGAGACCCGCAGGACGCTCGCTCTCCTAACCCCGGCAAGGAGCGAAGCTGCACCCGCCCCCGACACCCCGATAGTGCTGCTTGGAAGGCCGGTTGAGCCCCCAAGTTCTGCCCATGTCATCTACCCGGGCAATGCCATCGCCTCACCCGGGGAACTCCGTCGTCTCTTGGAGGCCTACTCCAATGGGACGGTGACCTCGACACCCCACGAGGGACACCACCACTACTCCAGCCCCATAGCTCCCCATCCTACCCCGGCCAGCTCCGACGCGGAAGCGCACGGAGACGACTCGGCATCCACAAGACGCGCCCGGCTAGATATCAACCAGGTGGACTGAGTCCACCAGAATTGTGTCAAGCCCTAGTGGCCCGGTTTTTCCTTCAGTTCCGTAGTAGCTGTTGTGTGGCATAGTGAGTTTGTAAACCACCTGCGTGTCTTTAGCTAATAGTATGTGTGATCTGGCATGAATTGTTTGACGAGTGGTTGCAGAGTAAATTCTAGACGTGACCCCTAATCGACATGCACAGTAATATGTCACCTATCTTTTGGGGATTGAGGCCTGAGACTTTGACTCAGACAGCCCCGCACCGGAGTCGGTACACCCGTTGTACTGGCATCACTTCATGTTCCCCAACCCAGGCACTCTATAAGAAGCCACTTTCACATCCAACACCAGCAACCATCAGCATCAAGCACTGCCCTTCCTCATTCACCCATCCATGTCTCACCCCGGAGCTTACCTGAGGACCCCCGATGCAAGCCCTGGTAGTTTTGTTAAGATATTGTGGGATTTTACCCGCAATACTCTTGGCTCTACCCATCCACCCCTGTATGAGCTGTTCAAATCGAGGATCACTTCTGATCTCTCGAAATACTGGGCAGCTGTGCACACTCCACCAGCAAGTATAAACCAAGGCCCTCCCTATGTTATCTTCATCGGGAGATCCATGCCAACCCCAGGCATGGCCATCGAGTCCGTTGCTTATGAAGCAGTCACCCGTCTTCGATTTGCGGTACCCTGTGCCAACGCAAGGGAATACTGCTATTTTCCAAGCCGCGCTGCTTTTGGAGCAGAAGCTATGTTCCGATGTGAACGTGCAGAAAGCGATCCAGCCCTGGTCTATCTCACTCAGTACGTGATAGCCCAGGAGCGTTTCACCCAGCAAATACTGGAGTATCTCCACTACCTTGCTGTTCTGAATCCCAGGATTGCCATTGGCGGACCCCCTCTGCCAACTCAGGAGGGACACGTTCTTCGTTTGCTCCCTCGACTTCCTCCACTCCCTGCGGAAGAAGAAGAATGTGTTCCAACACCGGGAAGCCTTCCGCTTGACCCCGAAGATCTCGTTTTCGGACCGTAGACGGTCGTGAGTGCGTTGGCATAGCATGTAGTGCTTGTTTGCATGATGTGATCCTTTGTATTGTTTCTTAGGGTGTATGTCATGAATGTATTGCCCTGTTTGCATTTTGCATATGAGTGTTTTGTTTGTGTGGTATGCTTTTTAATTCTTCCGCCCTTAACAAATCTCGAGGGCGAGATTTTCTTAAGGGGGGTAGAGTTTGTAACACCCCAAAAATTTAACCAGATTTTTATTAAATAAAATTTGGCTAGAAATAAAATTTTGAATTATATTAGGTTCGTTAATAATTTTTAAGCCTTTTCTATACCTGTCCTTCAAAAATCTTCTCTTCATATAGTAAATTTTTGGAAATAATTTTGTGGGCTCTGGTTGTATCTTGAGTCATTTCGTTAATTGTTTAATAACAGTAGAAATTATTTTCATAATAAAATTTGTCTCTAAATAATTCTTTTAATAGCTTTTTCATTCCATCATATGCTTCTGTTGCACTACAACCATTATAAATAATTCTCTAAAAATTCCACCATAATTCTGAGAGGTCTTATGATGCCTATATGTCACTTTGGTGCAAAAACCCAACTTGGTGTTTTGCAAAATTTGAGTGAACCATCCTCTTTTTCATTTCTGTCCATTTTCTAGGTTTCTACTGCAACCCCAATTTTCCTTGCTCTAAAATTTTTGATACTTGTCCATATCCTAGTCCTTCTTATTAAAACCTTAACCCAAGAAGATCAGCTCCATTAGCATCATTTAGACCCACCAAATACCTCTCTATAGTTTCTGTCCAGAAGTGAATTTTTGCAAAACTTGCACTAGCAAGTTTGCTCCTTCCACAAACCAACTCCACCATCATCTATTATCTATAGGGAGACATCATCCTGCCAAGTTTCACATCCAGAAGGATCACCTAGGTCACCCTAACATTCTGTCGAGCACCTTGAGCTCATGACAGAATTTGGGCATCTTTTTGGATTGCACTAGATACTAGCCCCTCTCCCCAAAACACCATGTCCATCACTTCTACCATGTCTAGAGGCACCATACTGTTATTTGTCAACTTGTATGGATCACTGTGGGTGCCATTAGCAAATCGTCGAGCACATGGCGTGCATGCCCAGAGCGCGGCCAGAGCACGCGTTTTGCAGGCATCGGCATCGCCCTGCACTGCGCTCCCTGCTGCTGCTCTTGCACGCCAACCTCCTCCGGAGTTTCGCTGGCAAGCCAGCAAGCTTGCCGACACCCTTCCCCGTCCTCTAGCGCCACCTTCCACCGCCCACCGCCGCCGTTCGTCACCGTCCGACGAACTCCGCTCGGCCACGTCTCCCCTGTCTTAATTACCAAGTACCCGAGCTCATCCGCGGCGGCCAACGATTGAACCAACTCCGCTGACTACCCCGCTGCTCTCACCGGCCTCACCACCGACCACGTTCGCCGTAAATGACCGCCGCCGAAACCTTCCCGGATACGGCACCGACCAGGGCACCTGGAGCCCTCCGAGTCGTCCAGCTCCCCCCGGGCGTAACTGCAGCCGCCACCGCCCTCGCCTACCTCCACCGGCCACGCGCAGACCCTGCTGACCTCGCCACCGCCCTCCTCTGCCATCAATGGCCGCCGCCGCAGTCAACTGTGGACGGCGCCGCCCGGGACACCTGGCCCATTCCAAAGCCGCCAGCACGCTCCCCTATTAACTCAGGCCGCCACCGACCCCGCCGACCACAGCCACCGACCTCACCTGCCGGAGTAAAGGCACCGCCACCGTGTCCGCACTCTGGAAGCCGCGGCACCGGC
Source organism: Secale cereale (assembly GCA_902687465.1). Taxonomy (NCBI): domain Eukaryota; kingdom Viridiplantae; phylum Streptophyta; class Magnoliopsida; order Poales; family Poaceae; genus Secale; species Secale cereale. The sequence continues at coordinate 671,932,320 of LR738709.1, forward strand.
CCTCCCCGGCTATATAAGGCCCCGAGCTCACCCCACTCCGCACCACCGCACTTCCTCCGTCCCCTGCAGGACTCCCATAGAGGCAGAACGACCGAGAAAGGTCGTCTTCCCCGTCTCCGGCATACTCTGCCGCCGCCATTTCCACGAAGCTCCCCACCATTCCAGTACCTCCCCCTCTCCACTCTCTTACCACTGGCCTCCTTGAGCCACCACCAATCGATTCCACCCCTCAATTCCATGCGGGATGGCCTGTAGAGGAAACACCCCTCTCACCCGACGGCGTCGTCCGCCGGAGAGCCCGCCGCCGACAACTCCGTCCATCTCAGCTACCACGGCGGGCACTGGGAGAACCGCCTCTCGCTTCCGAACCCAACGATGGCCTCGGCTCCTCGAATGGCGCTGCCGTTCACCGGCGGCGATCGCCGGAGCGCCGCCTCTGTTCTGTCGAAGGAGACGACGCGCGCCGCGACCAGTCAAACCTGACTGGTGGGCCCGTGGGACCCACAGTCAGTGACTAGGGTCAGGCCAGCGCGGATTAAGTGAAGGCGTATTCCGTGAATACGTCTTCGACGTCGCCGCTTTCCACGCAGCCGACCGACTGGGCTCGGCCCAGTGGCACCACGGGCTAAGTTGCGCACAGGGCACATCTCTGCTTCTTCCCTTTCTCCTATTTCTGCATGTTTTAAAATAATTCCATAGTAGCCATTTCTACTCTAAAATTGGTAATTCAAATTTCTGTAGGTTTCTAAAATCATGCCCTGTTTATTTAAATTAGGTGAATATTTTTCCTATATATAGTTTCTGTTTAATCATTTAAACATTGCTTTTAATCATATATTCCAACTTAGTAATTCCATAAGTAATTCAAATATGCTCTAAATAAATTAATTCTTTTTCTGTTATTTCTTAAACATTCCCTAGTTTATTTTAGTATTTATTTCAAAAACATTTGAAATACTTTTTAGCACTGTCTTTGAATTGTGTGGTGATTTAAGTATTTTGAAATAGGAAATGGAGGGGAGATAATATTTTCAAAACTTTTGATATGCACCCAATGCTTCTGCATGTTCAAGGCAAGCATCTTGAACACTTGATATGATGATTGCATAGTGAATTATTTGCTAGGATAGTTTAAGCTTGACTATGTTGAATTCAAATTTAACTTGCATGATGCTAGTAGTGCATACATGGTCATGTGCATATTTTCTCTTGCATGCATTCCACTTGCAGCATGCATAAGTTATGAGAACCCAGGAGTGTGCTCCTGCTTTGGACGTGCCGGTGGGCACGGGCCATATTTGACACGGTGGTGTCATGAGATATATGTGGAAGCAGGCAAGGGTTGTGGCCCTGTCCTGGTGATACTGTTGAAGGAATATACTTGTTTGTGCTAACCACTGCAGGAAAACATAAGCCTCCTGAGTCGGCCGTAGATCGAGTCTTGTTCCGGTAACCCCCATACTTGTTCCGTGCTGCCACGGGTCCTTCCGGAAGGAGGGTACGGCTTAGTAAGTTGATAACCCCTGTTCGGGTGCACACCACCCAGAGAACTACGATGAAGGTTGTAGCCGTCATCGGGTCAGGGGCATGGGTGTTTCCGGTTGTAGCCGAGAGGGGGGCACCCCTTGTAATCCGCGCGTTTAATAGTGATCCCATGCTTTTCGGAGGTTGTAGCCTCCCTGACTTAAAGTTTCTGGAGCGATGCTTTGGGTGATTCCTGGCATCTGGACGGTGTGTGCGCGTCAGGCGTGTTTTTAACCCAAAGACCGTAATGGGAATTAGTCAGTGTCACGATACTGACTAAAGAAATCCTATACTTGTGGGTAAAGAGTACACCCTCTGCAGAGTTTTTAAAAAAAACCTATTCGAATAGCCGTGTCCGCGGTTAAGGACTACAGTCTGGGTTGGTCAAGTGTCGGTCTTAGAGTCGGTCTCCGGAGGAAATAATTTAAAATTTAGCATGGTGTATTTTGCAGGTTAATTTTTTTTTACTGCTACTGGTGTTGTTATGAATATTATGGATGATATGATTATTATTGTGGACTAACCCGTTTCTCTTATTTTATTTCCAGAGTGTCTCAGGGGCTGGCTGGACTACCCCGGGCACTCGCCTTTATTTTCAAGTCCTTTTGTGGCGTCCCTCGAGTTTCAGGCGGTTCTATCACGCCACTACTCTTGTGGACACCCGACTGGCATTTCTTTTCAAGACCGACCGTGGTGTCACTTGACATCCGACCGGCATTTCTTTTATATTTTATTGATACTAATATTTATTTTCTGCACTAACCATTATTCATCATGTCTTGTTTTAATAACTGTCAGCATGCATTTAATATAAGTCCATCATGAGCATATGCATATAGTTTAATTCATCATGACCATATAATTGTTTGCTGCATTTGTTATATCATTTGTCCATGATGTTTGCGAGTACATTCAAACGTACTCACAGGCATGTCCCTGGCTATTTACTTGGCCAGGTTAGGAGTTCTACGGGGAAAACCACAGCGACGTCCGTGCGAAGCCTAGGAGTACAGCCACGCGGGATAGGAGTTATCCGGGTCAGCTGTTCCTGTGGGAATGGAGCCCCATCGATGTTGGAGATCCACAAGCCAATTCCTTCATCCACCACCGGAGTCATTGTTGTATCAGTAGACCTTTATGGTCTTGTATCAAATTCTTGTAAATGCTTGGTAATCTGTAACAAGGATGTGTCCACCAGTAACAGTAATCCTGGGCTGGTGATGACACTAGGGGTTAATTTCTGGAATATTGTGTTCCCGAAATCCGGCCCCGACAACGCCCCACACCTGTGGTGGTTGCTCCTCCCCCTACTGAAATTGTGCCCTATAAAATACCAGCTGGTATTATCGATTATGTTTTGGCTGATCGTTATGCAGGAGACAGACATCCCGGTGAACACTTGCTATAGCTGTCACAACTATGTTCATTATTTAAGCTTGCAGGTGTATCAAGGGAGTTTGTCATGAGGAAATTATTTGCCTTGTCACTGAAAGGAAAAGCATTGGAATGGTATAGGCTACTAAATGACTCTCACCTGCTGGAGTGGGAAGAGATCCAGTCTCTCTTTTACTCCAAGTTTTATCCTCTTCATGAAGTCCATGAGAATTGGAATTATGTTTATAATTTTTATCCTCATGACGGAGAGAGCATAGCTCAAGCTTGGGGGAGACTGAAAACGTTAATGCTAAAATGTCCTAACCATGGGCTCCCCAAAGATATGATTATTACTAATTTCTATGCGAGGCTTTCTCGACAGGATAAAGATTTGCTCGACGCTTCCTCTATGGGTTCTTTCACAAACAAAAAGATTGATGCTAAATGGGAACCCCTTGAAAGAATTCAACGCAACACTGAAGATTGGGAGATCGACAAAGGTAAAGAGTCAGGTATAATTTATGAGTATGATTGCATTAAGTCCTTTGTTGAAACTACAAGTTTTAATAAGTTTAGTGCTAAGTTTGGGCTTGATTCTCAACTCCTTGTTGATTTCCTCAAATCTTTTGCTTCACATCTTAATATGCCTAAGGAGGATTGGATCAAGTATCATAAACCTTTTAAAGAGACTTGCAAAGAAAATGAAATTGTTCATGATGATTGCAACATGCATGATCCAATTCCTAAAAATGAAGTTTTATATAAGCATGTTAATTTTTGTGGAGTGGATAGACCTTGTGAAAGGCCTATGATTGAAGAAGAGAAGTATTGTAAGCAACATAAGCATGAAAGAACAATCACTTAGGTCAGAGATTTAAATGAAATTGCTAGAGAATTGTGTGACCTTTATCCTTTTACTTGTGAACTTTGCCGTATAGAGGGTCACTTTAATTTTCAATGCATGAACTTTCAAAACATAACTGTTAACCGGTTGTGTGATAACATGATCACCTCTGATCTTTATGATGAGCTTATGTTATTTTTGATGTGTGAAGAGTTATCAGAAAAGACTTCATGGCTAGATGTTAATGCCATAGGAATAAAAAACACTTTGCAAAATTGCCATCTCTATTGTGTTGTTAATTGCCATGAAAATGATTACATAGGTAAGATTATAAAGGAGGGAACTTTACCAAAGTATAAAAATGTCTCTTATATTTCTGCTAATAAAAAGGAGAGTTTCTCCCAAGTTTCCCCTATTGTTTCTAATGATAAACCAGGATATGTGGAGAAGCTTCATCTCCAACCACTTCCTCCTAAGGTTAAGAAGAAGAAAAAGAAGAGGAGGAGGAAGAGGAGCAAGAAAGAAGAAGAATGGGTATCAACCTGGCCTGAGCATATTCCTCCCATCAACTTTTATCCTAACGATTGTAAGTTTAAAGAAGAAGGTGAAGTTTATTGCCTTAATTATCATCTTGATGATACGTCCGTAGGTACTATTGAAGATGATTTTGATTATGATATGCATGTTACTTATTGTGATTGGGAAAATGATGATAATGCTACTTATGATCTTGAAAATCTTTTTGGTACCAACTCTGAAAGTGATGATATGGGAAGCTCTAAGCTTGGGGATGATAGGATTGCAAACCCTTTACCCACTAGTGATGTGATAATTGATAATTCTTTTGCTAGTAAGAATAAAGACAACATGATTACAAATATAGTTGCTAGCAATGATAATGCTCTTCTCTACTATGATGATGTCATAACTCCAACCTATAGTGATTATAAAGGTACCTATGACATAAGGAGAAATTATCCTTATGAAACTTGTCATAGTCATGGAGGGAATTACTCCCTTGTTGAACACCACCCTCCTACTACACAATTAATCTATAGTGTTCAAGTGGTTTATGATAGTCCTACTCCCACTATTACCAATGAGAAAGATTATGCTTATGTGGAGAGTAAGAGTACCTTTTTTGCATGTGGATCATGGTAACAACGCTTTATGTGATGCTTATATTGTTGAGTTCATCCATGATGCCACTGAAATTTATAATGAGAGAGGGAGACTTGGTTCTAAATATCTTAATAATAAGAAGTTTCCTCTCTTTATGGTGAATATTTTGAAGTTATGCTTGTTTTGCCTTCCTATGCTAGTTGCTTTGTGCTTTAATGAATTATTCTATTGCAATATTCCTATGCATAGGAAGCATGTTAGGCTTAAATGTCTTTGGTATTTGCTTCTTGATGCTCTCTTTTGTTCTTCAACTCTTATTCCTACGAGAGCATCATTAAAGTCTTAAGCCTATCTTTATGGCTATAAAGAAAGAGCTCTAGGGAGACAACCCTTGTTATCCTTGCTTTCAGTTTGTTCTTTCAGTTTTTAGTGGTCTTGATGTTTGTTACTACTGTAGCAACATCATTGTATCTTTATTTTTCAGCTTTGTGCCAAGTTTAGCCTCTGATTGCAAGAAAGTTCAAAAGTTGTGACGTGCTGTCCAGGAAACAGATTCTGTCCTTGGATAGAAAACTTCGTATAAAATCACCAGATCATCTTTTTGGTCTGAATTTTTTCGACAGCGTGCTCTATACAATTGTCTTTCGTGCGTCTGTTCTGAGTTTTTTTATTAGAGTTGCAGAAGTGCCCCGAAAAAATAATTTACTACCTGCTGTTCTGTTTTTCACAGATTCTGTCCTGTTTTGCCTTTCCTTCATTTTGCAAACCTTGAGCTTGCTTTTTCTTTGCAAAAACCTTTTGGCAATCTTGAGAAACAGTAGACCTTCAAGAATATCCTTATTTCCAGCAAGGAACAATTATTTTATTATGGGTACTAACCTCGCTAATCAGATTATGATGAGTTATGTATGAAGGGAGTTTTCAAGTGTGCGAGGGAAGATGATAAAAAGATCCAGGAGTGTCAAACGCTCAAGCTTGGGGATGCCCCCATGCACCCCCAAGAAATATTCAAGGAGACTCAAGCGTCTAAGCTTGGGGATGCCCCCGTGCATCCCCTTCTCCATCAACATTATCAGTTCGTCTTTCGTTCCACTATATTTTTATCACTTCATGTGTATGTGCTATGCTTGGAGCGTCTTGCTTTTAGTTTCCTTTTTAGTTTTCTTTAGCTTTTCATAACGAGTCGGAACTCAGCTTTCTTTATGTGGGAGAGAAACACGCTCCACTTCTACCTAGAACATAACATAGAATTTTCATGTCTATCTTTGCTGTGTGTGTTCTTTGTCTTTCAATAGCTACTATCATGCTTAGCTCTTAGTTTTCATGCTTATCTTTTTAAAAGAGCTTTTGTTTAGTTGGTTGCTTGAACTCTCTTTAGTTATCATGCTTATCTTATTAAGAGAGTTTGCTTCCGTTGCATTGGTTGATATGTCTATGATAAAGATGCTACGTGCATAATGACGCTTAGTAGTTCATGTTTTCTTATGGTTAGCCTCAAATAGCTGGGGGTTTCCCAATGTGTTATTGGAGTACCAACATGATTTGTTTGCCTATGATGTGGTATGGTTTAGTAATATCTTCCTTCAAAGAATTTATTTTGATTGACTTGGCGTATGCTCACGCATATTTAAGACTATAAAGAAAGTCTGTCAAGCCTTGATGATCTTTTGTTTCTGAGTAGCGATATAACTACCATGCCTGATTCAATGTTGCTTTGTCGCTCTGCATGATTATGACCGTCATTGCTCTCTTAGTTGGTCGCTCCCAGTCTTTTGCTAACCTTCGCCTGTACTAAGCGGACTGACTGCTTGTGCATCCACATACTTTAATCCAGTTATGCCATATGAGTCCACCATACCTTCCTACATGGTATTTACCTGCCATTCCTAACGGAGACTTGCATGTGCCATCTCAAAATTATTCAAAGAAAAAGCATTCTTATTTTGTGCCTCTGTTGTAAGTCCATGAGGAAGTAGTAGTTAATTCATAATCTTTTTAAGTTGGACAAGCTTCACCCCGGGATTGCATGTATAATGTGCAAACCCATAATACGAGAAGGAACTGGCATTGAGTGCGCCCGGCTCAAAAAGATAATATAACAAACAAACCCTCCTTCACGCTTTGTTCATGAGAAATCAGAAAACTTTGGCAGTGATAAACAAAGGAGATTAAGAGGATGTGATCGTCCTCATTCGGGAGCCGTTCCTCGAAACTTGTCCATCTCGAAAAGTGATTGAGTTGTCTACTAGCATTCGTTGACGAAACATGCATGATCTAAAATAAATTATTACCTTTGTTTTAAAGCCAAGAGCTCTGGTACATGTTTTGTCTTTGTTTCTGACTACGGGTTTTCAACCTTGCCAACAAAAGCCACGGTTCGAGAGTCTCCACCTTCTTTTAAAAGCACCAACTACTGAGAGCATGATTGTCATTCTGAGTGCAATGTGCATTGTCCCAAAGTAGCATTGTCTTTTGCATGATTGTGATATCGTTTATTCTGAAATCATTGTATCTAGTCATCACTTAAACCTTGGAGGTGCCCCTGCATTTATGTTTTGCTTCACAAAAGGGGGCAAGCTAGATATCACTTTATCATATTTGCACATCATGTTCATTGCAAATCTATTTGATGTTCCAGTATCATATTGTAAAACTTTCAGTCCTTTGTGATTTTCTCATGAGGCAACTTAATTACTATAGATCCATTGTCTCAGTAAGCTTTTGTCATATGACTATGAAAAAGTCCTATATGGTTAATAGCATGTCACCACAGAAATTATTCTTGTTATCATTTAACTACTCGAGGACGAGCAGGAATTAAGCTTGGGGATGTTGATACGTCCAAAACGTATCTATAATTTCTGATTGCTCCATGCCTCTTTTGGGTGATATTGCTATGATATTTATACACTTCCATACACTTTTGATCATATTTGGACTAACCTATTAACTCAGTGCACCCCAGTGCCAGTTTCTGTTTTCGGCTGTTTTTGTATTTCAGGTTTTCACATTACGAGAACTGCCAGGAAAAATCCAGAAAAATTTTATAAAAAATCAGCGTTCCAGAAACTACCGTGCGCCCGAAGGACAGCCAGGGGGGCCACCAGGGCTCCAGGCGCCCTGGC